>CM042232.1:4104557-4707057 GCA_023566465.1 Cottus gobio
TTTACAATGATTACAGGCCAAACATTGAAAATGTGTTTGATTTCAATAACAAGGCTTGTTAAAAGGTTTTCACAAAACCATTTTAAAAGAGGATGCATGAATATAGTCTGTATGACGTGTTACTCCCTCTTTAAATAGTTTTATATTATTATAATGAACAGCTTTACTGTGGAAACCCTGATTAGAAGACCAGGAAATATCTTTAATGAATATTGATTTAACGAGTATAGCGTTACATCGTCTAGTGGAAAGCTCCAGTCAACATATCCTAAAGCCCTAAAGACAAATATACCTTTTCTGGCACTACACCAGTGTTATAAGTGATGCTTATAGCGATACTTACTAATGGAAGATGTCCTGCACACTTCCTGGCAAACCATTCAATAAAACCCACGTGCATGTTTGTAATAAAACAAAGAAAGAAAGAAAAGCTAAAAAAAAAAAAAACATTTCATTTTAGGAGGAAATCTATTTTAGGTACAAGCGAGTAACACGAGAAGCTCTTTTTTCGAGAAGAGTTGTTTACTTACTCTGTGACGTTTCACCTAGCTAGCTAACCGTAGTTAGCCGCGGAGCTAACAAAGCCCCGCTGCTCTTAACGTCAGCTAAACTTAAACTACTGGACTTCACAGTGTTTGACATTTATCTTCGCCGGCTCACGGAAGACGTGCGAACCGGTCTGAGGAGGAGAAGTTGAGCTTAACTGACTTAATGACGTCGGTTACTTACTTTCCAGTGATCCTCTGGCGACGTCGTCGGGTCAGTCATCTTGCAACGTAAAATAACGAGTAGCCGTGCTGCCTTCGCGTGCTCCTCGTAAATCTCCATTCTCCCCTGCTTGAAAAACGTTACATACATCTGATCTTCCTGTTTTATGTAGCTAAATAAATACAAATCCATAAGTATTTATCGTGGATGGAGCTGTATCAGCTGGTAAACGTTGTGGTCATGCATTGATAAGTTAATAACAGATAATTTAACAATCAGTTACCCCTAAGGATCTAAATGGTGTGCCCAAATTATCCCCAAAAGGTTGGCTTCGTCATTAAACAGATAATTGTATGTGTTCATCGTAAGAGACGTTAGAGAAAGACATCTTAGTATTATTTTTAATTTCACAAGGTCAATTTACAGTAAAACAGTAGGAAGTAGTAATTTCCGAAGAGACCCCGAATGCAGCAACCATACATGCAGTAGACGGCCTTAACCACAGAGTGGCGCTGTTGGACAGATCTCTCTGGCCCGTAGCTACACTTACCTGTCTTCCACATCAACCTGGCCTCATGTGAAGGAAAGTGACCAAAATAAATGTTGCCCATTGTTGCCCAACGCAAGTTAAGCTTGCTTCAAGAGAATGAAAGCTCGCTTAGCTTGCATTGGGCAACATTTATTGCTTAACAAGTGGATTCGGGGTAAAGTGAGAGAAACCACACCTACATATGTTTCTTTAACTTCGGCCACTCTTTCTGCTTTATTTCATTCCTGTGCTACCATATATCTCTCTCTCATCAATCTCCTACTTCTTGCACGCTACGCCAATCAGTTACCGCGTTGATCTTCCACTCTGTCCTCCACCCTCGGCTTCGGTTGCTGTCATGCACAGGAAGTTGCTCTTCTGCTTTTGTGCGTCTGTGGTTTCTGTTAGTGTTACAGAGTGTGTCACACACCCCTCTCCTTCCTCTCACATGCAGCCCCGTGTACTCATTTACCAGAGCAGCTCTCGGTCAACCAGTGTAGAGAATAGCGAGGGACAGTAAGGTGGGGCTTTTCTCTCAGAGCCCAGCAGGCCCCAACGAGGCCTTCAACCTTGTTGCCAGAGGTGCTTGGAGACAGAGAGAGATAGGACAGAAATGTGGACGAGCGACCTTTCGTCACCCACCCTGTCCTCAGGACCGAGGCGGATTCAGTAGACCAGAGTGTTGCTGTTCATCCCCCTGAAGGCCCAACCATTTCTGATTTAGGACCCTGCTTGTTCATTTCGAGCACCCTTTTGGAATACAGCGATTTCTCAGGAGAAAGGGTTTGTGCACAGCTTTCCTCCTGGATTACTTGTGGAGATTAGTGATGGGGAATGCGGCCGCGGGGGGCTTGGAGCAGGAACCGTCTGAGGGCCGAGAGGCCAGGAACTCAGTCGGAGGAGCTTCAGGGATGAGTGAGCCCACTCCGACCCTGCAGAAGAAGCAGCCGGCTGCCCCTAAACTGCCCATGCCCCCAGAGGAGGAGCTGGAGGAGCGCTTCAATGTGGTGCTGGTGAGTGGCTGCACGCAGGTTATGTGTCGTATCGATGCCAGCTGTGGTTTTGTAGTAGAGGCTTAACGTAAAGAGCAGGGTTAATTATGCATTGTGTGTTTTTGCAGAGATTTAATTTTGCACAATCACAACGGCTGCTTCGTTCAAAGTGGAGATATCACAATAAATGAATAGATGTTATCCACAAGTTGCCAGATTCGCTGAAGGACTTCTTTCCTTCTTTGTTAGAGTTGAGGGCTCCAGACTAGAAGCAGGTCGCTCAGTGCACGCAGAGGCGGCCGGCCCCAAGGGGAAGTTGAGCAACTTATTTACATGAGTGAGACCATAAGACCGGAAAGCAACTGTTTCAACAGCCTCGCAGCCAGCGGAAAAAAAGAAAAACATCACGAAGAAGCACTTGAGACAGCGTTAGGAGTAACACAGCAAAACCTGATGTTGAGGACAAGAGATGCTGAAGTGCTGGAATCTCATATTGTTTATGATAGTCCATTAAAAAACATTAAAAAGGTTAAAAATCAGATTTGTATCTTTTGTATCTTTTCACCCTTTTGTCTGTATCAAGTTAATGAGCATAAGATAAGATAAGATAATCCTTTATTAGTCCCGCAGTGGGGAAATTACATGTTATTTGACACGTTTCTCTGTTAACATCAATGAGAAGCTTTCACTCAAGTTTTAAACTTACATTTATTTTGTCTCTGGATGAACAGCATGAATATGCAGATAAAAAAACATCTCTTATTGAACTAATGCCTGATTTAAACACAGTGAAGCAAATACTTTACTGTGTTTCATTATTTATTTCTGTGTAGCTGTTAATGTTTAATTAAAAAATCCACTTCATGCATTTGTTGTAGTGATTAAATGTCTAATGAGCTTTGCAGGTTTTAAAACCTGAACAATTATCAAACATTGATGCAAACGTCGATTCAAATTCTCCCGTGAAATAACTGAAAACGTTGAAAGTTGATGCATTTTAAAAACTCATAATCCCATATTATTAAAAAAATATTCATACATTGATACTTTCCTCATGTTAAAAGTTAAAGTTAAGTTGTCTAAACCTCCTCTGACAGTGGAGAAGCCACTTCACGCCCTCCACGCCCTCATGAAAGTATGACCTCACTTCCTCTTTCAGCAAAATACTTTAAATGTACATTTAATGCACCTTCCTTAATTCAGGATGTGCACCACCAGCTCTAGGAAATAAGAAGTGCATGACATGTTTTTAAACTTCTCTTCATCTCTGAGCATGCACACAAACTTGTGTCTTTTTTTTTTTGCACCACGAAACCCACAACGAGACCCTCCCTTCACCTCCACACAACTGGCCTGCAACGCAACCGCCCTTTCTCTTCTCGCATCTCTTTGTTTTTTTTAAAAGGCGTGACAAAGGAACTCCAGACTGCTGCATATGTTATGCAGGAGCAACACCCAACAACTGAAACTAAATAACCAGCTGAATAACCAGTTGTTGGTTTTAGGACTGCAGCAGTGTGAGAATGTGAAGGAAACATTTAAAAAAATAAGATTTAAAAGCTTTTATTTGAACGTCAGTGATTGAGCATCATTTGTGCTCCAATTCACTTTAAAAAAGAACTTTATTAGGCTATTAAAAACTTAATTTGGTTTAATTTAATCCCTCCGTCTTTAAGCCATTTGAATGGAGGGTAACCTTTATATCAGGAGTCAAAGTTTCCCCTGTAGGTTGAAGCTGATAACGTGAAGCGAAACTGCTCTTTTTGGGCAATCAGACGGTTGAGTCAACCTGAACCAGAGAGGTGTGTGTGTGTGTGTGTGTGTGTGTGTGTGTGTGTGTGTGTGTGTGTGTGTGTGTGTGTAGGGGGGATTCTTAAAAACCTCTCCACAGTTGAGTGGATTGTCGAAATATTATGTGATGCACAGGGACGTGTGAGATAAGATCAAATTTAAATCTTGTTCGAAAGTCATAATCTATATTTAAACTTTGAGCATACAAACAAAAAAAAGTAAAAAAGCATCATCCTCTCAGATTAGCCTCCTCATCATTTATTTTCGTGACAAGTACACGTACTTTCTGACGAGGTGACAACCGTAAATAAATACATGTAAACGTGAGTCATAGCACCGAGTCATCTGCTTCCTGCAGCCGTTAACCCCTTCAGAGACGACGCCTGTGGTTTGGGCTGGTTTGCATATTGTTGCATGAGCAAAGAAAGGGTTAATAATCGTGAGTTGGAGGCCAATATGAAATTAGATTTATGGACGTTTTCTGTCTTTCAGAGCTACATGAACTTGCCTCCAGACAAGCTGAAGCTGTTGAGTCAGTACGACAGCGACAAGAAGTGGGAGCTGGTCTGCGACCAGGTGAGACCTTCATGTCCAGTGATAACCAGCTGCTTTCATAATGAATACATTCAACGTGAAGGTGAGCCGGATTCGGCCACCTGTGTCTCTGGGACGGAGCTTAAACACAGTGCATAGATACCCGGAGTTGATCTGTGGTGAAGTGCAGCGGGAAAAACCCTGCAGCTCACTTTCTGTGGCGGCAACTGATGGCGTCGGCATGGAAACAGAGAGCGGTTTGTGTTAAATAACAACCCAGTGGTTTCTCTACCCGAAACCACTGGGTCAAACTGGGTCAAACTGGGTCAAACTGGGTCAAACTGGGTCAAACTGGGTTTCCCTGTCTTGCCCAGGAGCGCTTCCAGGTGAAGAGCCCGCCGTCCGACTACCTGGCCAAGATCAAGAGCTTCTACCAGGATCAGGGAGGGGTGTCCCGCAGGGTCAGTGTGAAGATATTCACATTTAATACCTTTCATCTTCCCACCTGCACAGCTGTGTCCTCACTCTTCTTCTTCTTCTTCTTCTGCCTCCATGCAGCTGAAGAAAAGGATTCAAGATGCTACCCAGGTCCTGAAAGATCTGGAGATATCGCTCCGCACCAATCACATCGGGTAACCAATACTTGTGTTTGTGCGTCCTGCAGCCATGAGGTCGTGGGTTCGATCCCCGGTCCCCCCCATAGTTTGCATGTACCCCCAGTAGCTCCTAAACGGCTATGGACGGGTTAAATGCAGAGAGCAAATTTCATGTACGTTGCTCTATAGTGCCCCTAGTGGTCGATAACTACTTGTGGTAGCTTTAAAGGAAGGAAAGGAAATAAACGGTGCGTTCAAGTACCAACACTACCGTTCTATGTATTGAGCCAGATAGATATTTAGTATGTCGCAGTACAAAGTACGTCAATTGCGGTAAACCAAAAGTACCAGGATGTGCCATCGCATCCTGTCTGCAACCAACACGCTCTTCTGCCAATTTTTGGACCCACAATCCTTTGTGCATTGCAAACAGGATGCGACCAACTGGGACAGACTAAATATTTGTCTTGCATAATAAATAATACGGTTGTGTGGGTATTTAGGTTTCTAATTATTACCATGAATGGTCAGTTTGAGTTCATGAGCATTTCGATTATTTAACTTGAAACAACAGGATTCTTTTGTAAGCGCAAGATTGTGTTATTTCTTCTTTCTAAAGTTGCATAATCGTGCTTTTAAGTCCAATCTGAGTGCAGCATCTACAGCCACAACATGTCGTTCTCCTTTCTTTTGGTAGTTGGGCTCAAGAGTTTCTCAACGAGCAGAACAAAGGGTTGGATGTCCTGGTGGAATACCTGTCTCAAGCTCAAAGCGACGTCTCGTGAGTACCAGTGATGCAACATCTCCTACAATAAAGCTGTTCGCTATTCATAACCGTGCTTATCGCGTGAACTCTCCAGGTTTGAGGCGGAGGGGTTTGAAAATGGCGGCACCGTGTCAGAGAGAGGAAAACCAGCAGAGAGGTCCATGGAGGACTTGACCAAAAGCTCCGGCAGCTCGCCGTCACATGGGATGACCCGAGCCGCTCGAGCTCTGACCGTGAGGTAAGAAGTCCACGGATTATGTATTCATATTTACAGTACATCAAGCACTCCACATCATGAATTATTATTAAAGAGGAACGTAGGCAGACAGCAGAGTCATGCGAGGCAGAAGTGGGGTGATTTTCTGAGAAAGTGTCATCGTTTTTTCCTTTTGCAAGTCACCAGCAAATATAAGTCAAAATTTACAGAATCTTCGTTATTAATACAGATGCTTTCATAACATAAATAGTGACAGCCTGCTTGATCCACCATGCAGAATGTTTTTCCATCTTTAACTTAACTCAGTGCATTTATTACTGTAATGTACTAGTTTCACACCCTTTTCTCATTTATTTGAATATTTAGCTCTTTATTTTCCTTTCCACCTGGTGCAACATCCCAGCTGTCAGACAGACACAGAGGATGCTCAAAAGCCTCAAAAAACATAGTTGGAAGTCTGGTTATAATTGGCCAACTGTGGCGTTCAGGGCCTCGCACAGTGGCGTCTCCCCTCTTCAACAACGTATGCATGTGTCTGCACACTTGTCATCCCTCCACAGAATAAGCAGCACTCTGGGGAACAGGATGTATAAGAAGTCCCACTCGTCCCACCAGAGAGACGATGTGCATGTGTGCATAATGTGCCTGCGAGCCATCATGAACTACCAGGTAGAGCTTCAACACACTCACAGCTCAGAAAACATGCTTTTAAATGAACCGTGTGTGACATCTACTGGCATAAATGGAATATATTATTAAAAAGTGTGTTTTCTTTCATGTGTAATCATCGTATCTGCACACTGCTCCTTCAGAGACTTATCTAGTGCACTGACATACAAAATAAATGCTTGTTGGACGTAAAACACACTCTCAGATCAAACTAATTATTTGATTTATAAGTATTATAAAAAGCTCACGATGTGGCTTTCATCAAACCGAACACGAACCCTCGTCCGGCATCGTTTAACGCGTGGAAACAACTGCTCTCCTCCTGCTTGCAGTCGGGCTTCAACCTGGTGATGACTCACCCGCGCTGCGTGAACGAGATCACCCTCAGCCTCAACAGCAGGAATCCCAGGTGAGGCCTCGTGTGTGTGTGTGTGTGTGTGTGTGTGTGTGTCCCTGTCTGACCCCTCCCATGCTGCAACAGGACCAAAGCTCTGGTGTTGGAGCTGCTGGCGGCCGTGTGTCTCGTCAGAGGCGGACATGACATCATCCTGTCTGCTTTCGACAACTTCAAAGAGGTGAGATCAGTTTTTGCGTTCGCTACTTTACGACATTGCGACGGCTTCATTCGACCTTGAGCCCAGCCAGACTTCCCCCTCCTTTACTTATGACTCACACCTTATGACTTATGACTGACACAATCCACCCCTCACATGCACTGTAGTCATAATGTTAGCAGTCATGCGTGTGTGTGGAGTGTCAAGGATGCTGCAAGGGTAAGAAATAGACCCCGTTTGTGTAGCTGAGCTCATGCATGTAGATATAGATATATACGTATATATAAGTGGTCAGAAAAAGACTAATTTTGCATTGACGCCCCCATGTGGGCAATAATCAAAATACATATTCAGATAAATCCCCATTCCTTCCTCAGGTGAGCAGAGAGAAGAACCGCTTTGAGAAGCTGATGGAGTACTTCATCAATGATGACAGCAACATCGACTTCATGGTAGGTCCACTCACGGGTCACCTGGATGTGGAAGAAATACTGGGACGTTTAATTTGTTCATGGTCATCTGGTCTGTGTGCAGGTGGCGTGCATGCAGTTCATAAACATCGTGGTGCATTCAGTGGAGAACATGAACTTCCGGGTTCATCTGCAGTTCGAGTTCACCAACCACGGGCTGGACAAGTATCTTGGGGTGAGTGTGCATAGAGATCTCAGAGAGGGAATATTGGTGAGCGGACAAATGGCAAATTAATGCTATAGGTTGCTCTTTTAGTTCTAGATGCGTAAATAAGCAACTTGTTTCTGCTGCTCGCAAATCAGTTATTGCAGTCATAAATATATGAAATATGTTTCTGTTTCAAATCAAATTGCTTCACGCTTGTCATTTGATGAGTTTAAAGTAACGTGTGATGCCCAGCTGGTCCATTCTCATCCCCAGGATGCTCCTGTTTGTATCCCATAATAACTTCCCTGCTTTTATATTCGAAGCAAATGTTGGCTAAGAGAAGATTTCCAAATGATTCTAGTGGAGCCATCTGTCAAAATACTTAGATTATGTTGATAATCACCGCTGGAATACTTACTTGTGTGTACATTATTACATTAAAACATGCAACAGATTATACTAATTAAAATCTCCAATGTGCCATTATTGTGCGTCAGAATCTGAAGCAAACAGAGAGCGACAAGCTGCAGGTCCAGATCCAGGCCTACCTGGATAACGTGCTGGACGTGGGCGCCCTGCTGGAGGACGCTGAGAACCGAGGAGGGGTGCTGGAGCATGTGGACGAACTGCAGGACCACAACCTAGAGGTCAGCCACGAGGACGGACCTCCGGGAACCGAACGAGGCTCCGAGGGCGATATTGTCCTCGGGTTGAATTAAATCGATGTCGTCTGTTGTTGCAGCTGAGTGCTCGGCTTCAGGAGATCGAGAGCCAGACCGCGGAGAGAATGTCTGAACTTGAGACTCAGCTCATGCAGGCCACCAAGGAGACGGAGCTGCTCAAGGTGAGTGCTGCTCGTGACATTTACAGCGTTTAATACGACGAGTCGGCTGGGAGAGGAGCGCCGTTCGCACAGAGATCAGTTATAATGAGGTCAAAAGAGTGGCAGTTCACTTTATTTTAATAACCTTAATATGAAAGTGTAATATAATCATCCTCAATAGGAAATAAGAAAGATGAGAGCATTTGCACTCTTCAAATAAGTCTACGCGACCTTGCATGTTCGCCCTGATAGCGGCTTCGGCTCAGGGATGTCCAGACTGGAATATCTCAACAATTATTTAATAGGTTGCCATGAAGTTAATTTTACAGACATTCATAGTTTCAAGAGGATGCATCCTAATGACTTTGGTGACCCCCTGACCTTTCCTCAAGCATCAGCATGACATTGATATTTTTGGTTTTGTGTAGTGAATTAATTGTCTTGTAAATGTAACCATCACAAGGTCAATCTTTGTATTTGTCAAAAACTATGGGTTATGACCAAATTCCTGCAAAACTATAATGGTTTTACTTTTGTGTTAATCAGCAAAGGTCAGCATGTAGTGTCAACAACAATAAACACAACAATAACAAGTAATATTAGAAGCAAAATGCTAAAACATTGTGAAGCTATATTGTGTATTAAAGGCTTCGATGTCTGTTTGTGTCTCATAGGAAAGCCTGCGGGAGTCCTGCTCCCAGGTCGGTTCCCTGCAGCAGAGAGAGCGGGAGCGGGAGCTGAACAGGGAGCGGGAGAAGGACCGGGAGCGTCTGAGCACCTCCGCCCCCCAGACGTCTTCAGAGCTGGAGCAGAAGGTCCAGGAGCTGCAGGACAAGGGGCTGATCCGCCTGGGACGCAGTGCCTCCGGAGGTCTGGACATCCAGGTGGTGCCCGTCACGGTGGTCGAATACGTCCAGGCCTCTGCCGCCGAGCCCGGAGCCTGTGTCCCCGTTGACCCACTTCCTGCCTCTGCCCTTCCACCACCTCCTCCACCTCCTCCCCCTGGTGGCCCAGGGGTGGTTGCCCCTCCGCCTCCACCTCCGCCACCGCCTCCTCTTGGAGGTTTTGGCGGTGTGCCCCCACCTCCTCCCCCTCTTGGAGGAGGTCCACCACCGCCTCCTCCTCTACCTGGTTCCGGACCCCCTCCCCCACCTCCACCGCCTGGTTCTGGACCGCCACCCCCACCTCCCCCACCTGGTTCTGGACCACCACCCCCACCACCCCCTTTTGGTGCTGGACCACCTCCCCCGCCTGGAGCACCAAACCCTCAATCTGGTAATGACAGAAGAAAAGTACTGCAAACAGAGTTGGAGCAGTAAAGAGCTTCCTTGTTTGATTGTTCCTCTCCTTGTTTGATTGTTCCTTTCCTTGTTTGATTGTTCCTCTCCTTGTTTGATTGTTCCTTTCCTTGTTTGATTGTTCCTCTCCTTGTTTGATTGTTCCTTTCCTTGTTTGATTGTTCCTCTCCTTGTTTGATTGTTCCTCTCCTTGTTTGATTGTTCCTTTCCTTGTTTCCTTAGCGGTGAAGAGCAAGAAGCCCATTCAGACCAAGTTCAGGATGCCGTTGTTGAACTGGCAGGCCTTAAAACCAAACCAGGTGACCGGCACCGTTTTCAACGACCTGGATGACGAGAAAGTTCTGGAGGTAAGAAGACGCCAACATGTTGTCCTATTGCCCTTCCTTGTCAGAAAGTTGCAGTGTGAACCGACTTCCTCTGGTTCTGTCTGCACCAGGAGTTGAACATGGATATGTTTGAGGAACACTTTAAGACCAGGGCCCAGGGGAATCCAACAGACCTGGCCACTATCAAGAAGAAGGCGGTCCAGAAGGCCCCCAGCAAGACGTCCTTGATCGACGCCAACAAGGCCAAGAACCTGGCCATCTCTTTACGCAAAGGGGGAATGAACCCGTCCGCCATCTGCACCGCCATAGAGACGTACGTGCTTCACGGACAATCTGTTGCATTGTTGTCCGTTGTCTTCATGCACTGACTGGTGTGACTCATTGCTGTCTTTCACAGGTATGACCAGAAGTCTTTGTCCATAGACCTCCTGGAAATACTCGTGCCCTTCATACCGTCAGATTATGAGACGAAGCTGCTGGTCAACTATGAGAAGGACGGCCGCCCGCTGTCCGAGCTGACGGACGAGGACCAGTTCGTTTTACGCTTCGGGAAGATTCCCCGTCTGAAGCAGCGGATAAGCACCTTCACCTTCATGGGCAACTTCCCGGATATGGTCAAGCGCCTGCAGCCGGTCAGTTTGCCGAATGCCCTCCGACTTGAGATTCAAGATCTTTTAACTGACGCACTGATTTTTATATTTAATTCTCTTCGTCCGCAGCAACTGAACTCTATCATTGCGGCATCCATGTCCATCAAGTCTTCAACCAAACTGAAAAAGTTCTTGGAGGTACGTGAAAGAGAATTACGGTGTTCGGATGTCGCTTCAAACCGTGTGATGTTGATCAAGTCATCTCTTGTGTTGCCCCTCAGATTGTTCTCGCCTTCGGCAACTACATGAACAGCAGCAAGAGGGGAGCGGCGTACGGCTTCCGGCTGCAGAGTCTGGACCTCGTGAGTAGACTTTGTTCTTACGTTTACTCTTTCACTTCAAAGTGAGACATACGCTTCCTTCTTAAAAATCTAAAGCGGAATCCAATGTACATTTTCTCAATTTAGTACACAAATGCGTTCAGCCTTACTTGGTAATGACTGTTAGCAAAATGGTGCTAATGTTAGCAAACCTTAGATAGATTCACAAATATACCATTCAAGTGAATGCTAGGGTTCATACACATTTTGACCAATGGAGTTCCAGGACTTTTCCAGGACTTTAAACCAAATTTCCATGAACAAACATTTAGTGAAATCTGTGTGTAAACATGAAAGTGATAAAATGTAGGATTTAAACATACAGTATTCCTTAAAGGACAAAAATGAATGATAGACAATAGTTTGATTAAAATAATAAACATTTATAGACATACTCTACGCTTATATTTTGAGTCTTTCTTTAAAAGCATATTAATTATTTCAAACTCAGCGTAAATGAACCACATGAACACATGAATATAACACATTTACATGACTTTTACTAAACTTTGGGACTTTTCCAAGCCTGGAAATAACCATTTTAAAATTCCATGACTTTTCCAGGTTTTCCATGACCGTATGAACCCTGTATTAGGCAAACGTTACCTGCCATGGAATAACCAAATCAACGCTTCCCTTTTCAGCTGCTGGAGACGAAGTCAACGGACCGCTCTCAGACGCTGCTTCACTTCATCGCCAGCATCATCCAGGACAAATACCCCGACTTGGCCAACTTCCACACCGAGATCCACTTCGTGGACAAGGCCGCACTCGGTACATTCCCGCCAACAGTCAAGCGGTGACGTGGCTCGTTATTTGAAACGTTAGCGGTACTAAACTCACTCGTTCCTTCTCCAGTGTCTCTGGACGGCATCCTGCAGGACATCCGCTCCTTAGAACGGGGAATGGAAATGACCAAGAAGGAGTTCCTGCAGGACGACAGCTCCGTGTTGAAGGACTTCATCAAAGCCAACAGCGAGCAGCTGGAAACTTTGATCAAAGACGGCAAGACGGCACAGGTGAGCCGGTAGTTCAAATCCCGTTCACACACAGCTTACGCCTCCCTACATGCTTTCAGACACGTCTTGTGTTCGACTCCCTGCAGGAGGCGTACGGCTCCGTGGTGGAGTATTTCGGCGAGAACCCCAAAACCACGCAGCCTTCCATGTTTTTCCCAACGTTTGGACGCTTGATAAAGGCCTTTAAGGTGAGGACGGGTTTCTGATATTCATCCATTACAATCGTGGCATTTGGACGTTAATTATCTTTTTTCCTTGATTGAACGCAGGTGGCACAACAACAGCTTGAGAAGAAAAATAAAATGGAGAGTGAGAGCAGTGAGGAAAAGGTGTCATCATCTCCGACCAAGGCCGGGGCTCAAAAGGTAAGAGATTAAAAAGGATGTCTAAGATTTATTAATTTTGATTGAGCATCCTGCAGCAAAGATATAGGGGGCAGCGTTTTACCTCTTCTTCTGGGTCCATATAACATCCATTTACATTAAAGAAAAGCCAACTTCTAACTAACAGCAGGGTAAGAACGTTGCATGTTTTATTGGGAATGTGCAGCTTTCATGCAACATAAACCATGAAGCAAAAAGAAATCTGTGACTTACACCTGGGACACTCAGCTCTTAGGGGGTAGGGGGTTTAATTATGAATCTACTTTAGACTTCACATGTGTATATTTTCTTCAGGACTTTAGACTTCACATGTGTATATTTTCTTCAGGACTTTAGACTTCACATGTGTGTGTTTTCTTCAGGGGCCTAAGATTACTTTAGACTTCACATGTATATTTTCTTCAGGACTTTAGACTTCACATATCTATATTTTCTTTATGAGCCTAAGATTACTTTAGACTTCACATGTATATTTTCTTCAGGACTTTAGACTTCACATGTGTGTGTTTTCTTCAGGGGCCTAAGATGCCCCAGCTGGACCTGATCGCAGAGCTGAAGAAGAGGCAGGTGAAACCTCAGGTGCGCGAGGGGAAGGACGGCGCTCTGGAGGACATCATCACAGGTACGGTAACCCGCCGCCTCCTGGAGGAAGTCACGTGATGGTATTGTAGGCGAACAGCAAGCTTGATGTTCCCCGTCTTTGCTCCGCCTCCTCAGATCTGAGGAACACGCCATACCGGCGGACAGATGGCCGGCGGCCGGCGCAGCGCCAGGACACTTGAGCCGCTTGAGGACGGACGGACGCGCTCCAAAATGTGCTGTACATACAGTATATCAAACATATATGAGCAGTGTGTATTTTTTTGCCAACATTTTAGTGTGAATTTGTCGTGTAAATAGAATTTGAAGTTGTTATTTTTAATGTCGCGGACAATTTTTATGCCAATTCTTGCTTTTAGCAATGTCTTCCCGTGGCGCCTAACGACTTTGGATGCTTTGAATCTGTAGTGTTGGATCCTGTTGAGTTAATAAAAAAACGAAATCTTGACTTCGGAATAGACTTTGTGCATTCGTATGGGAGCTTTTGATACCGGCTCGTGAATCAAGGTCACACGCCGCCACTGTACAAGAGAGCTGCACTTTATTGGACACACAATCACAGCAAGTTATGTACAAAAGGAGGCAGGTTCAACTGCCGACTGTCTTCTCACGGGAAAAACACACACATTTCTCACAGAATATCATGGCATCCACACTGATAATTAGTATCTCCAGTATCAGTAGGCTTTTAAATTTATATATCATTATATTATAGATCTATTTTCTGTATTATTTTTGTTCTTATATCACACTACTCTACAAATGGGAGTATCACTCTGTGGGAAGAGCGCACCATCACCGGTGACGTCTCTGGCTGGGGTGCGTTCAAGCGTTCAGGAATCCTTCACGACGTCCGACCCTCTCGGCCACCCTCGTCATCCTCCTCTTCATCGTCACATAACATCACAGTAAGACTGAACATGCCTGTGTCACAGATACCAAAATAATATCTCACTCTTCGTGTTTGTAAAAGCCCCGAACACAGAAGCGCTTCTCTCTTCCTCTCGTTCTCATTTTTTGGAGAAAACACGTAGACGACTTTTTTAATATTTTTTTTCTCGACTGCACCGTGCGATTGCTTGAGACTATACATGCATTGTTTTGTATATACCTTTGTACCCATCGTCATAGTTTATTAATAAAACATCTTCTTTTGGACATAACAATTCGTTGAACTCGCTAGGAATGACTCGGCCTATTTACAAGTCAATTTTGTTTTTCTACTTTTGATGCCAAGATTTTTGAACATCCACACATTCATGTAAAAATCTCATATACATACTATATAGAACGTAGGTTCGTTATTTAAAAATAAAAATGGCAAAAAGGAAGAGATGCAACTTTGAGCTCGCACAGCTCCACATGATTCCCTCATTGATCCATCTTGGTGGTTTTTACAGCTTCTGTGGTTTAGCCACTACTTAAAGCCAAATGTTGTATCGATGGAGCCCGTCGTCTCCGAAATGTTTGTTTTTTTGTTGTTGCACTGAGCATCCACATTCACATTGCTACCGCTCCTGTTCCCATGCAAACGTGACGCAGGAGGAGTAAACATAAAGCCGTGTAACTTCTCGTCAAAGCAGCGAGGCTCTGGAGCCCCGAGGGCCCCTGAACGCACCGTTCACAGCAAGGTATACCACAATATCTCCACCTCACCAACGCCAGCTGAATCACAAACACAGGATGGGGTGGGACCCGAAGAAACAGAGCACAGGTACAGAAAACAACCCCCGAAATCAAACGGATAGGAGCAAAATAAGCCCCTAAGCACAGGCGCTGGTCCAGCCGCGTACACCTGAAGTGGCCCTTCGCCTTTTCCAGGGACGAGCTTTTAAAAAAAAAAGTCCACCGTACATCAAATCGAACTCAGTGTTGGTAAAGAAAACCCTAGAATTTAAAAATGAACTTCAGCGTATATTACAGAGGCTAATAAGTGTTATCTATACAGATATCTTTAAACAAATATAAAAATGTTCTGCGTATGAATAAATAATCTCAGTGTGAAATGCAATATCTCTCTCAATGAATTAAAAAAGGAAAATCTGTACAAAATGGTCACTAATATATAAAACTGAAGAGATGATGACATTTTACAGTATATAATTGAATCTAGGCCTATATATGTCACACTTTGTCTTCACAATTATAATATCATACACAAACATCTCACTTAGATATATGTATATATGTATATTTCTTCTACGTTTCATTTCAAGTTTGCATGAGTTTTTCTGATTGCCGGGTGAGGGGGGGTGAGGGGGCGGGGCCACAGCGCGGTCACGCCATTCTGGGATGTTTTCATCCCGCGCTTTACTCGGGGAAAAGCGGCCAAGCGTGACCGCTTCCTCCCCGGCGCTCGCCAGACGCAAATGCAGCACATTTAACTGAAGAGGGTTATGGATCCGAGTGTGAAACAGCATGAGTAAGTGAATTCATTTTCACTTGACTTCACTCGATGTGAAACCCGGGGCTTGGACCTGCACCCCGGGTGCCGGGCGTAGAGACCGCTGTGCACACTGACGCACAACGACGTGCACGGCCTCTTCTTTGGGGTGAAAGTCTTCTTCCGTCACTGCTGCTGATCTAATACTGGAACTCAGAGATCGACTGGGGATGTCTGGCTGAGAACAAACGTCTTTGAGGCACCGGGAGAGAGAAACATGGTTTACGGGTCCTCGCAGACAAAGACCTGCGATCGTGCTAATTACACGTCGCACACTGTTGCTGTTCTTATCTCACGCCAAAGACAAAGCGGCTCTCGGGCTGTCGGACCCTTCCTCTCATGTCTTTGGCCCTTTAACGTCTCTCTCTCTCTCTCTCTCAATGGGGGACGGGGCGAGTCAAAGCCGGCCTTATTACAGGCGCCTTCAAACACATGTCCCCCAAACTAATCCCCTTTCCATCGAGCCGCCTCCTCTTTGACACGATCCCCTTTTCGCACATGTTTTAATCTCAATGCCACAAAGAATCGATTTCACTGTCATTCTCTGTGGGAAATAAATATATATATATATATTAAAAGAAAATCACTTTGTCTATGACTGTTCAACCTCATCGCCTCCCCGGTGGGCCGCCTTAAGGCAATAACACAGGACAGGGTTTACACTTAGGGAATCACGGCCCGGCCTTTGATGCGCTATGAGTAGTGACAACTCCCCTCGTGGACGCACACCAAAGGCCTCACATTCATTAACGTTTCAACATGCAGGTAGTGAAACCAAACGAGGCGACGGCAACATCGGGAATCTAACGCACGGCGTTCCGCTGTGCAGGGGTGCTCGTCGAGGAACGTTTGTGGCTTTGTGCTCGTCATGTTTGGGGTCATATGAAAAGGTCAGCTGTGCTTACTTTGTACATTTCTGTATCCTCACCTCGGGCCCCTGCATCTGAATATGTGCTGATTTCTTCATCTTTCAAATTATGCCAAAAAGAGTTATAACAGTGGCACAGACGCCGGGGTGCGATCACGTCACCGCAGTGAAAGATATATATTTATATATATATATTTATATATATATATATGTGTGTGTGTGTGTTCTTGTTACAATAAGACCTACAAACTGCTAAATACTTTGGAAGCTGCTTCCCCTCAGAATAGCCTCAAAAGAAGCCACTTTGGATCAGTGGTGCAACAGATGTGACTTAAAAATCACACCAGACGAGTCTGCAAACAGCATGGCTTCACAAGTGCAGAATGTGTGTGTTATTCATCACTCTGTGTGTGTGTGTGTGTGTGTGTGTGTGCTCGAGTCTTTGGAGAAGGTTTGTGATGTCAGGTGCTAAAACCCCGGAGCAACCTGTTGGACGCTGCTGCGGAAACATCCTGATTGTCATCATTAAAGTCGTTGATACACAAATAGAGAAACACGTCTTTACAATTCGCCGCTCGCCGTCTTCCCTCCCGCTCGTGTAACTTTACCTCCGGGTTTCTATTATAAATAGAAATGTGCCGTTTTAACTCTTTGCTCCCTACGATGTGCTTTTTTTGTGAATACACCTTTTAAGTTGAAACATTTCCGATAGTCGCTCCTCATCTCCGATAAAAGGGATGTCCTTCTGTAGGGATGCATGTGAATATGTCAAGACAGTGGAATGTACAGGTTGAACGAAGCGCAGGTCAAAGGTCGGGGAGCGAGGACAGTCATGTAAACTCTTTACACAGTGTGTACAAACAGAGGGGAAAATATAGCACCAGTTCAGAGTTTAAAACACAGGCGATGCCAGAAAAGAAAAAAGCCACAACGGGCCTTTTAACACAAAACAGTGTGAAACCACAATCATCACCGTGATCTACTTTTGATTTTTTAAGTGTTTTTTCTTTTTCTTTTTCTGAGCACATTCTGCAAGGAGGTGCAGGTAAGTGAGAGCAATATTATCCTGAACATACACAACTACTGGACTCACTTGGTGATTATTGCAGCTCTATTTTTTCTGATAAATGTCACAGTCTAGAAATGACATCTACTCCACTAATGACCCCCTTTGAGTGAGGGGGGTCTCTACGAGACCGCTACTGCCGGTAAATCCATCCAGACCCCCCCGGCTTGCAGCAGGCGGGAGGCCCAGATCAGACCAGAGCAGGAACCATGTGACTCCGTCTACAGTACGGTAGTTCTCGTCGTGAAAATATGAAAACACACTGGAGGCCAAAAGTAGAGAGCGGAGGAATAAAGAAGAGGAAAAAGTAGGAAACCAAACAATGCTGGAAGTTCCCATAATGCAGTTGTTTTCTCTGTATGGTTCATGACGCGATGGTGTTCGTCCTCCTCCTCTTCATCACCGAGAGGTCCGCATTCGCACGCTGCCGCCCTCCTTGCAGCTGTTGAGGCTGGAGCTACAACCGCTGGGTTTGGGTGCCGCAGGGGAGAGGCCGAGGGGTGGGGGAGGAGGGAGACAGGGAGGGAGTCGGGGTGGTGGGCGAGGAGGACGAGGTGGGCGAGGGGGAGGAAGCAGTGGGGGTGGTGGGGGTGGTGGGGGAGGACCGGCTGCTGGGCAGGGGCAAGGAGGAGGCTCGCTGCTCGCGCAGAAGGCGGCGGTGGCGGAGGGTGGAGGAGAGCAGCAGGGCCTCGGCGCTCAGGCCGGAGGCCGACAGGCTCACCAGCAGGGCCTTGGCTTGGCTGGAGGAGGGCGTCGGGGGGGCCTTGGCCCCCTCCTGGGGGTACTTCCTCAGGCCAGGGGCGAACGCCGCCGCGGGAGAGGGCACTCGGCCTGAGAGAAGTCCCGCTTTGAGACCAGAGAGGCACGGATCAATGCCGCCACTGGTGCTGGTGGTCCCCAAGGCCTTCAGGTAGAGCGGGACACAGAAGAGGGGGGGGGAGAGGGGGTGGGGGGGGTGGAGGTTTTCAGGGGTCGAAGGGGAAAATCATGAAAAATTAAAAGTCTTAAAATTGGCAGGGCCCCCCCCCCACCCGCAGCACCTTCCCTTACCATCACAGTCAAACATGGCCGTGCATGCATGCTTGCACACACAAACACACCACAAACGCACACAGGCCGGGGTTCAGCCGGGAGCCGCCGGAGACGGGGAAAAGAAGCCGGTGAAAGTAAAACAGGGGGCAGATGGAGGTGTGAAGCTCTCTCAAGGTGAACGGGAGGAGAGGCCGGACAGGTGGCTTCACTGCTGCAGGGTCACAGGAGGCGGGGCGGAGGGGGGGTTGCAGAGCGGCACGGGGGTTCACACGAGGTCGACCACAGGATGGCGTGCCGGAGGAAACGGGTAGTGGATGGGTAAAGGGGGGAGGGGGGGAGGTGAGGGAGAGACAAACACAGGAGATCGTTATTCAGGTTGATATCAGAGCGGCTGCCATCCACACGATGACCACTGATAAACCCTTTGGTGATGCGGGGCAACGCCACGTGACCATTAAAAGTCATTAAAACGTTTATTTTGACACGTTTTAATGACTTTTAATCATAAAAAGAAAAAAAAGAAATGCAAAATATTGTGACGGACAGGCAGCATCACAGGTTCGGTCCCTTCATGTAATGCTGGAACCAGCCAGTAGATTGCACTGTTCCAACAGTAAAGGCAGCACGTTTTGATCTGCAGGGGTCAGAGTGATGGAGTTCAGATAAGAGCTTTTTAAAAAAAAAAAGTATTTCACAACTTCAGGGAAGTTATTTTTATTTACGCTTTTCATGAGAAGCAACGGGAGAGTTTTGAAAAGGCGTTTGTCGAGGGATTACGGGGGTTTAGCTCTGCATGAAGACCAGGTGTGCCGGTCTAGACGGGCCCTGCTGGGAGGCTTTCACCTGCTCTGTTGCGGTTCCAGAGCCGGCGCTGCCAACCGGACCCCCCCGGAGAGCCGGACCGGTTCCTTCTGCTTCAGGAACTCCTCTCAAGCCCGACCGACATTTATTTCTGGTCTCACGCACAACCGACAGCCTCCCAGGTTCGGGTCTTCCTCACAAACCCACGACCCTCACGCCCCGGCCGGCGCCTTTAACGAGCCTGTGTCACCGCCAGACGTAATAAGAGGTCAAACGAGGGGGGGAATGGAAATAGGGTTTTTCTCTTTGTGGCGTGAAAAGTGATTCACACACTCATGCATGGATTGATGTAATACATATCTGAGAGGCTCTGTTCTTTTAACACACACAGATAACATCGGATACACACCAATGGAAGACTTCAGCATTAAGGGGCCGGTTTGGATGTTTGGAAGTGGGGTTACATGAGGTGCTTGTCTGTGGTCGGCGTTTTATTTACAGTAGATGGCGGTTGTCACGCCCCCTGACAGGAGCAAAGTGATGCAAAGCAACACGTATTTTAGCCTAAAATCTAGAGCACGCTATATTTAGAATATTTCCATCGCTTCACCTTGCAGCCAGATAGCCGTTATTTATGCGCTCTTCAAAGCTATTAGTCTAAAAAAAGACATAATTTTACCACGCAGAAGAGGCAGCCGTAGAGCAGACACCTCCGTGTTCAGCCAGGTTTCATTTCTGCTTCTGTCATTGGAGCTTTAGAGGCTTTGAAGAGAGCCGAGCTATCGGCTGTCTGGCAGCGAGGTAAAGCAGAGGGAATATTCTGAATATCACGTACAATTAAAGATAGACTTTGTTGTCGGAGGCTAACGTACGTGTTGCTGCTGCCTCCGTCCACTGTAAATAATACACTGACTATGAATAAGTACCTCATACTTTAAAACATCCAAAAAAGGCCATTAATGCAACTTGTTTTCCTCCAACGATAAAGTAAACTAGGACCACACTATTTAAAGGGGCGTGAACAAGTGCCTGCAATCTGATTGGTGCTAAAGCTAGAGCTGCTATCCCAGATTTCCATAAAACGCACAATGTTCAGCTAAACGCAGGACACACATTAAACCCAGGAAACGGTGCCAGTGCATCTTGTTTCAGCCGATTGCAGCTGGTGCACGGCGACGTCTTCAAATGTTAAACTGCTCCTCCAGCTGGCTCCCACGACATGTTAATGTGCACCAGCTGCCTTTCATCTGAACTGCTGGGGAACGTCGCCGCCATTGTGTTGCATCATGCAAGGTATTGTATGTATTTAGATCCATTAGCTGGGATTAAGGACCACAGAGAGAGGGAGTCTAGACGTGTCAGTGATCATGTGACCAGAGGAAACAGAAGAGGAAACACCAATGGGAACAGGGGAAAAGGTTTTGGGGGGACACAGTCCAGGGAAGGGTTGAAGAGAAGAGACGCCATTACCTTCATGTGTGGACCGAGCAGAGAGGTCACCCACGGTGGGCACGTCTGGTTGGGGTCAAAGTGGGGTCAGCGGGTGTGAGTTAGGGGGAGAAACGAGGCGGTTTCTGGGTTACAGCTCGATAATAATGCATAATAAACATGTGAGACAGGTGACGGTGACGGTGGCACACTTTGACACGTTCCACATTTATTCGGCAAAAAAATAACCGGCTTACTTTTAGAGCTGTGAGAGAGAAAAAAAAAGAGAGAAAAATGCTGATGTTTTAGTTTATTTTTCGCTCGCCGTAATTAGGATTCCTCTTCAAAAAGATCACGAGCAGAGTGTCAAAAACACACACACACACACACACACACACACACACACCAGGTGAAGTGAACACAGCGTCGGCAAAAGTTCTTAATTAGCCGTTAAGACGCTGGATGCAAATGAGGCCGCCGGCGCCATGGTCTGAAGAGATGAGCGGCGGGTAATCAGCTCTTCCAGCGCGGTCGGTTTCATTATGCTACTTCTTAAACGAGCGAGGTGGCAGATTGAGCTGTTTTCTATCTGCCAGCTAAATCGTCGGGGCGTGCGCCGCTTCCTCGGTTTGACGTCGAAGACGACCGAAAGCACGGCGCTTCATTAAGGTTTGAAAAAAAAAAAAAGTGCTCAAATATCTCCGATGCTACAGGACAAGACGATGGAACCCCAAAGAGTTCAATAATACATTAATAAAGATATTATGAAACATTCATTCGAATATATGTGAAATATATAAATAAAACGAGAGTTTGTTGCATAATTCAGGTTTAAACTCATTACTACGTGATGTCATTTCATCATTCATTTTCATAATATCAAAGTTTTATTCCATCATCATTTCTATTTCACGAGACATTTTCATTTCAAGATGACCATCTGCTTTTATCGAATATAAATGATTTGACAATGTCACTTTTTTATGATGTCATCCTCTCACTTCTCTCTCACCTTTCAGACAATAAAGTTTATGGATTACTTTGACATTGTTGATGCTCCAGCTGACTGGAGATAACTGTTATTATTATTATTAGATTTAATAATTTCTTAATTTCACAACCTTTATATATATATATGTGTGTGTGTGTGTGTGTGTTATTTTTCACACAATGCATTTTATTGTTTTAATTTTTTATTTATTTGTGTTTATTGTATAGCTTCTATTATAATTTTTTTAAATGTTTGTAAAGTGTCTAAGTATAATGAAAAGCTCTAATTAAATCAACACTCCAAACACAGTGGAAACCAGTACTGAGACTGGTTTGTAAACTGGGAGCTTTCCTACTGCTGTAGATGAAAACCTCTCCAAACCCACACAGCCACACCAGCGACGCTCTACTCGACCTCGTACTTCAACTTCGTTATTGTTTACCGTGCACGCGTGCAGCTGACTGTTTAGTCTCTTGTCGCCAGCTGGTTCTTTGTTTCTTTCCGTTATTAAACGATAAAAAGCAAGCGGCTCGGTACCGACTTCCCACGCGGGGCAATCAGCTTGGAGTGCCCGCTGTCCCTTTGAGTCATTACGAAACACAGGCGCTCGTTTTGCTTTACTCTGCTTTTTAAATCACGGGGAAACTGAGAGGAGGAGAACCGGGGCGGCGAGGCAGAGTAAGGAAGATGGAGGCCGGAAGGAGACATAAAGAAGAGGAAACATGAAAGGCTTAATGGCGGGGGAAAGAGAGCGCTGTCCTCTTCATATTGAATAATCAGTGATTGCCAGAGACTCAAGGGGCGGTTATTACATGGCACTGCAGAGATTCCTCCCAATCTCCTCTCAGTCTGAGGCCACCAAAGCTTCATTACGTCCCCATATCTCGCTCTCCGCCTAACGCATTCACTTCCTCTGCAATCTCCAGGACCGAATATGAAGGTTTAGGTTCACTCCGCTGCTCCCGTTATTTTTCAAATTACGCTGACATTAAGCTTTCTTCTCCCCAGAGCACAGAAATCTTCTCCTGGCGATACTGGACCGGCATGCTTCAACGGTTCAATTTCCTCGCCTCCGGAGGCCATTGAGCGTCTTCATGTCCAGCACTTTACCTTATTTTATCAGACCGAAATACTGGCAAATTAAAACTAATACAAAATAAAAAAAATATTGAGCCAGCTATCAGGCAAATGTATGACAACGTATGTATAGAAAGAGGCTTCAGCTCGTTACAATTAAACATAAGAGGCTTTTTTAATTGGTCGAGATGCTATAATTAGAGACATGAAAACACAGTTTAGTTAATTGAGGCGTGTGTGTCCTCATCACTGTCACCTGTCTGACACTCGTCACATCCCTTTGATCTATTTCCACCAACTCTGATGAGACTCAGCAACGTGAGGAATTTATGATTATTAGCTAAACTTAAACGTAGTTAATCATGACCGTAATAACCTTAAAACCTTTTTATCCTGTGAGACATTTGTGGGAAATTGATATAATTAGCATGAATTCCTAGGTTATTGTCAAAATGTGACAAAATAGAAGAAATCTTAGATTGAGGTGTTCTCCAGATATCTCGAGGATAAGGACATGAGCTCACAGTGACCTTTGACCTCTAAAATCAAATCGGTTGTGCCAAAATTTGGAGAAAAGTCAGCGTTTCTGAGACATTGCGGTCACGAGAATGGCCCAAAAAAGATAAATAAAGCATCTTAAATATGACACATTACATGAAATGTTCACCCGTAGTGGAGCGTGAGGGGTGGTTGTAGTGGAGCAAGGAGAGGACTGAGTGGAGGTGAAGGGTGGAGAAGAAGGCCAATGTCTGCTTGATCTGGTGTGAGCCGGACAGGTGGTGTGTGCAGGTGCCACCACCTCTACAACACATGTTTCTACACCAAATTTGCCAGTAAAAAACGCCATTTTTCATAATTCTTTTAGGGCCTTCTTTTTAAAATTCAGCCTCCAGATCAAGCGTGCTGTGGCCCTGCCGCTGCTGAACACTAAGTACATACCTGGTGCTGGCCCTGGATCTTCATGAAGTCCTCTCTCCTGCTTTTAGTCTTGTCTGTAATGTTCTGCTGCAGGTGCTTCAGTTTGGAGGCGGCCGAGGAGTGGAGGCCCTTGGCCGGGCTCGAGCTGTTTCCCCCCTGAAAGCAGAGGAGAGGCGTGGGAATCAGACCTCGGAGGCTCGGCGGGCGATCACACATTTCACTTCTCCTCTCCGGCGCCTCTAGTTTACGCATCACGCACACATCAGACACACAACGGCCCCGTGCAGTGTTCGATTCCAGCCAGCAAGTCCAACGAGGGCTTTTTAAGATCAGTTTCGCCATCCGTCCGTGGGAAATTGACAAAGACGGGAATATCGAAACCGACGTTGCGTAGCGCCGCCTCGCCGCGGGATCCGCGGGAGGCGGCGCGCTAAATGATCTTTCCTGCTGAGTTACTCCCTAATACGCACAAAAACAAACACACACTCAGCCGAATTTCCATCCCACTGTGCCTCTTCTGCACACACGGAGACATTAGCTGGAAGAAAAACTCATAAATGATGAACCGCGGTAGCGGCAAATAGCCGATCTTTCTCCGCTGCCGTAATTAAAGACAAAGAAAAGCCTTCTGAGCCTTTTTTTTTTCCTCCTCTTGAATTTTGAAACTATACTGTATCTTCAAATGCTTTATTAAATGTGCTGATTAAAAAACGGGGCTTGAAAAGGGGGAATCGCCTGTCAGCATGAATTCGATGAGCAGACGTCGGACAAGAGCGGGACGAGTGTTGAAATGTTGAAGGCGGTTGAAGTTGGAGTGACGAAATAATGCGCGAAGACGCTGTAATCCTCCTTCGGGAACGCTCCCCGTCTCCACATCAGACGGGCTGAAACTCGGCGTGACAGTGCGACTGTCAATTATCGCATCCCGGGCCCGGAGTGGGCGGCGTTCCACCGCGAAATGGGAATACTACGCGAGCTGTCGAGGCTCACGCGGGAACGCGGCGAGTCTTTTGATTATCGCTCATCCTTCCTTGTGAGGCGAGTTGGAGGAAAGGCGACTGGCGAGGGTTCAACACGTGGTCATTAGAAGGGATATTTGGCTCCGGTGTAACAGATGTATGTCTTTATTCAGGTTCCTGGGTGGTAAGATTCACTGTGTTCACTTCTATTTTAGTTTTTTTGTGTGAAGTTTCACAAATCTTTTTTTTTTTTTTCATAGTTTTTTCACCTGAAATACACAGAAATAACCCAAATTTCTCTCTGTTTTCTGGAAGCACAAATTCACTGTGTGACCTTTGGTGTGTGTTTAATGTGACGCAATACATAAAATACACCTTTTAAGCTTGTTTAAATACTGAACAGCTGACACATCATTATCATGTTCAAAACTATTTCTGAGACTTGAAAACAAGACAGAACAAAGATGAGAAGATCGAGCAAAGAGAGAGAGAGAGGAGAAAAAAGAGAGTAAATTAAGATATTTGTGTGATCTATGCAGTCGTGTTGTTCGTGTGGTGACACAAAAGGTGGCTCGATTATTCACAGACAGGAAACAGATGCCGGGACACACCGATAAACAACAAACATCCCCGGGCTGAGCATCTCCAGAACAGAACAAGTAGAGAGGAAGTCTGTTGTCTGTCCCCTATTCCGTCTTTTCCATTTAAAGAAACAATTAAATGCCGGTTTCGTCAGGGAGCAGACATCAGAAGATAGAAAGTGAAGTTCCAACAAGACACCCAGAGAGAAGCGGCAAAGCCAGAAAGCGGAGCAAGCAGGTGAAAGCAATGAACCTGGATGGATGCCGGGCTGAAGGAGGACGGCTTGGGCGGGACCGGTGGCTTCTTGGTCTCCGGGGTCGGGCCGCCGGCCGCCGGTGCAGGACGGCCTCTCGCAGCCGTCTCAGTGTAGAGCTGCTCTGCAGATGGCTGGCCACCGATCTCTATCAGGGTGTTCTCCAGCTCACGGATGGTTTCCTCCAGGCTGTCCATCCGCCTGTAGGCGCTGCATCGGATATCATCTCTGGTTTCCCGCTGGCTCTGGTTGGTCGGACCTCCCCGGTCCACAGGGAGATCCGACCCGCTGGACTTCGTGTTGACGGATTCCTGCTGCGACTCAGGAATCCTAAGTCCAGCGCTGTGATGCAGTGTCAGCACTCTGTCCCCCGTCTCCATCCCTCTGCTCAGGGCCTCCGCCACAGAGCTCCGCCCCCCCGAGTGGAGGGAGGCTTTCATTCTGGGTTTGGGCACCGGCTTGGAAGACTCCAAAAGGGAGTGCAGCCGGCTGTAGGCCTCCCTGACGGTCTTCCCCTCTCTGAGGAGCACTAGGAGAGGCCGGCCGCTCAGCTGGACCTCAGGGACTTCAGTCGTGTGCGGCGAGATGATCAGGGTCTGCAGAGCTGGTCCTGAAGTCCTGCTGAGCTCCCGGGCCTCAACGGGAGACACCACCCTGACCTCCAGCTCTGTCAGGAGCAGGGCGACTTCCTGTTTTAACGCCGCTTCCTCCTCAAAACAGCCCTGCTCTCGCTGAGGAGGGCTTCCAGAGGATTCCCTCCCTTGAGAGGATGTGACGGTGTGATGAGCGGTCCAATCTCGGCATGGACTCTCTTCTACGGGGTCATTTGCTGCGTCTCTGACAGGATCCTCCGAGGCGGCGGGCGAAGCTGGCAAACGCTCTGTCAACACGATGCTGGGGACAGGAGTCAAGCTTCCCTACAAATGAGGAAAGCACTTGAGGTTTAAAATCAAACACACTGAGCTGGACTTAGCTGTGGGCCAATCCAACAACCTGCTGCGTGACATCACTGCAAACTCAGGCAACCAAAACACAGAAGAGCAACTTGTATGTCACGTTAGGCTAACTGTGTCACGTTAGGCTCAATAACTGTGTCACGTTAGGCTAACTGTGTCACGTTAGGCTAACTGTGTCACGTTAGGCTAACTGTGTCACGTTAGGCTAACTGTGTCACGTTAGGCTCAATAACTGTGTCACGTTAGGCTCAATAACTGTGTCACGTTAGGCTCAATAACTGTGTCACGTTAGGCTCAATAACTGTGTCACGTTAGGCTCAATAACTGTGTCACGTTAGGCTCAATAACTGTGTCACGTTAGGCTAACTGTGTCACGTTAGGCTCAATAACTGTGTCACGTTAGGCTAACTGTGTCACGTTAGGCTAACTGTGTCACGTTAGGCTCAATAACTGTGTCACGTTAGGCTAACTGTGTCACGTTAGGCTCAATAACTGTGTCACGTTAGGCTCAATAACTGTGTCACGTTAGGCTAACTGTGTCACGTTAGGCTAACTGTGTCACGTTAGGCTAACTGTGTCACGTTAGGCTAACTGTGTCACGTTAGGCTAACTGTGTCACGTTAGGCTCGATAACTTGTGAACACACGTATCGGTTTGTTGACGTGTGTGGGCTCAGAAATGCTTTCCAAGTGTGTTTGCACGTGCAGGCGATTGGTGCATAACAGCGCAGAAGCATGAAGACGTCGTTTAAAAGAAAAAATCCCTCCCTCTGAAGTCTGGAGCAGTCTAGGTTTTCACTGCTGGTCACAAAAAAAACACACAAACATCAACTGCAGAAGAAAGCCTCACACCCCTCACACACTCAATGTGTAGACAGGTTGGTGCCCTAAGTGCACTTGATAACTTAATAAACACTGTGGATCTTTGTTGTGTGCAAAGTAAAAACTGCATTAATCAATATTCCTTACTTCCACATTAAATTAAATAAAGAAAGATGTTCAACTATAAAAAGATGCCAGAATCACCAAGTTTTTTAACTTTTTAACATACGCAGCTACATTTCAAGCAATAAATAAATAAAGAACTAAGCACACAACCTGCTCATCAATTAGCAAATAAATTAAGTTAAGCACCTGGCACATTTAAGATACTTTCTTTAAGTGTTAGGGAAGAGCAAGTCATGTGTAATAACATGTAATGAGTGTGTAATATTTGTGTATATCAGTCGGTTTTTAATGTTTTATTGACTCTAAATGACCCAAAATGATTAATGCTGCTTCAATTCAAGTTGTGTGTGTGCAAAGGATAACGCTTGCAAATAATTATATATAGTCTCTCCACACCAGTTTGAGACACTTAATGCAATTACAAAACTGCAGGCTTGTGTGGAAATAAGACTTTGCGTTGGCGTAGTCCAAAAGTACCTTAAACACAGCATGCGTACACATTGAGATCAATAGTTTCCACCGAGGAGAGACCGTGTGTTTATTTTAGTTTGAAGAGGTAGGAGAGGTGGCTGTGGCTTGAGGCCGAGTTGTGGCCGGTGGTTTCTGTGTGTGGCGGAGGGGTGAAAAGGGAGAAAGGGTTATAGAGGGCAGCAATCCACGGCACTCAGGGTCAGCCAGGTGTACCTCAGGGCCCGGGGCCTCAGGGGGCCACGGTCTGCAGGGGGGCACACGGTTAACGGGCAGGGGGAGGGGGAGCCTGACTGGGACTCTCTCAAACAGCTGGGGAGGGAAGAGGGAGCTTTGAGAGCGGTGATAAACTGTAGTAAACAAACAGCCGCTGAATAACCGAAATCAGCTTTTGTTGACTCTGTGCTCCATCAAACTCCAGGCAGGCCATCTCAAACACAGTCCAAGCAGCCAATCAGGGTCCATCTGTCTGCGAGCCCCGGGGTGACGATGTGTGTGACTGAGCAGTGTGTGATCTCTGGGCTCTCCCGGTGCCGGGGGCAGGGAGGACATATGGCACCTGCTGCTTGAACATGTGGTAAACGATGGTGAGCGTGTCTGCTGGTGAGAACGCGTGAGCACTGAAAATCCATTTGGCAGATTGTGGACGTGGCGTAAATAATAAAAATAAATAAAAAAGAGCGCAGTTTTCCGAGTCCCTGAACAACAACCTATTGAGGTTTATAATCGACAAAACACGCAACCCGTGTTTTTGGTTTACCTCTAATTCGGCAGCAATTTTCTCCTCCTCTCCTTCCTCCCTGTCCCCAGAGGCGAGTTTCGGGGGCGTCGAGGCCGGACGAGGGTTTTCAGACACGGCCCGCCTCAGTTTTACATGCAGCTTCTGGCTTTCGGCCTCCTCAGATTCAGACTTCTGCAAAAAAAAAAAAGCCTTTGAACACATCTGAAGACAGAGTCCCGAGCCTGCAGCTTCAACTTTTTAAAGACAAGGACACAATGTTTTGATCACAATAGCTTAGCACGAACAACCTTTATGGGCGAACATATCACATTTGCACAATCCTTTCTTCATGTGATGCACATAGATTTCACAACTGACCTTTATACTTTTTCCAGGGATGAGTGGCTCTCCGCTGCGACTGGTGATGCTCGGAGAAGACGGGAAACTGCGTCGAGGAGGCGGAGGGGGAGGAGACTTGGAGGGCTTCTCTGTGCGATATCGTGGCACCGTCAGCTCATCTGGAGAAACACGAGTAGCATCTTGAGAAAGGACTTTAGATCGAGCTGTGAGGCATTTGAAGGCATTATAAAACCTGCTTTACTCAATTTTTAATGTTAAGTTAAATTCCTTAAAATCCGATGACCTGCAGGGCTTGTAAAACTATTTTTAAACTAATTGGATTCACTTTAAAATTAAAGTTTTTTCTTCTTCCTATCTCTTGAAAAGCTCTCAATTTGAAGTGGATTTGCTTGACAGCGAACAAGCTTTTTACATTACATTACATTTAGCTGACGCTTTTATCCAAAGCGACTTACATGATAGACAGTATACAGTAGACACAGCAACGGTGATCAATTAGGGTTAAGTGTCTTGCTCAAGGACACAACGACATGGACTGGCTGAGCCGGGGTTTGAACCACCGACCCTCTGATTGAAAGACTGACTTGCTAACCACTGAGCCACAGCCGCCCTAAGCTCTCCATCTCACCGGAGCCCCGCCTGGATCCTCCCTCTTTCCCGGACAGCTTGTGCTGGGGCTTGCTGATGCGGTGCTCCGGGACCCCGCTCTGCAGGATCTGGCAGGCCGGTGTGTTGGAGGAGGGCTTGATCTGCTTGGCGGCGAAGTCCAGGTCCGGGATCGCTTTCAATAACTCGGCCTGGGTCTCCTCCAGCAACCGGTTGATGTCCTGGGCGCTGTACTGGGTCAGACTGGCTCGCTTCTCCTCCCAGTCCCGCTCTGCAGCCTGCGGAGGGCAGAGACTGGGTTAACTTAACACACGGACAATGTGGTGTTGCGGGACTTGTGATACGACTTTCTTTCAATGCAGACTAAGGAGAACAGAAGAAAGAAGCCCTACCAGTCGGACCTCCACGGATAAAGCTTTGTCGGCTAACGCCCGGCGCTCCAGCTCCTCCAGGGCTTTTCCCTTGTGGGGAACCGGGGGGTGATTGTCCTTGTGGGTGCCGGTCAGGCTCCCGTGGCCTCGGCTGAGGCTGGCATGGGGGCTCCAGTTGGAGAGGCTGTTGCCTCCCCCGAAGTCGTTCATGGTGAGCTGCGGGCTGGTGGAGATGTCGAAGTCCGAGAACTTTCTCAAGTCGTCGTTGTGCTTTGATGAAGGACTAGAGAAGTCCTCCTGCTTCTTCCACACCCCCTCGTTGGCTTGTCTGGTAAGACACGGGAAGAGGAATTCATTAAACAAACCCTTTGAAATGTAACACAAACAGAAACATGACGTGAAGGGAAAACTATTGTTGCTGGGAACATTTTGAAGGGCACAAACCTCGCTGAGTCGCTCCCTTTCACCCGCAATATAAGAGGGAAAATGAATTTGAAGTTCTTTTGATCGGTGAGGTTAATCAAACCAGAAAGAGCAGTGCTTTTTGTTTGGACTCGCGGCTGATTAGGAGATAGACGACAGAATGCCGAAAGGCACATTTTAAAAGCCTGCGCTCGCCATCAAATTGAAAAGTGTCTCTTCGTGTAGATGAAAAGAGCCTCCGTTACCCGTGAAGTCAGGTGGTCACTCTAATACTAGAGGCTTGAAAGTGACTGTAAATCACCTCCCTGTCTGGCTGGTTTTAAGAGCTTTGGCTTCAAACCACAAATGTTTAATGGCGGAAATATCTAATCCGATTTGACGGCAATATCTAATCAATTCGTCCTCGGTCCGAGGCCCGTCTGTCCACCACGTTTTAAGAAAATCCATAAAATTCTGCTGACTCGCAAACAAAGACTGGGGTGAAAACATAATCTGTTTTGGCAGAGCTACAAATGGATGAGCCTTCGTCGAATTGATTACAAATGGGGTGCGTTTTCGTGTCAGCTAACGTCGGACATATTGCACTACAAGCGTCACTCTGTGAGAATGCATCGCACAAAAGCACTTCCATCTGAATTTATAGGATTGCTTAAAAAACCTGTCCTCACATTGACTTGAAGATGGAAAGATTTTTAAGAATGCGTCTTTTAAAAACGGGCACATGAAGCATGCGGGTGCTGAGCGGCTGCGTACTTGCGCATGGTGGCGAGGGTGTCGGTTACGGTCTTGCAGCGTTTTAAGAGGGCGTCCAGCCTATGCGGCTCTTCTTTCAGGAACTTGACGGCCTCCACCTCCACCCTGAGCACCACCCGCATCTTACTCTGCAGGCCTGGGAACTGATCTGCAGGGGGGGAAAGAAGAGCACGTGACACGAGGAAACCAACCGCGCCGCCCCCCGAAACGAATCAATTCAACGGCGTCAAAAGCCTTTCGTGTTAATCAAATGAAGCGTTTTTTTAACTAGTGTAAATGGACAGCGGGTTCATGTGGACAAGGAGCCATCTGAGGCTGATTAAAAGGCCTGACATGCTGGCTGTGGGTGACAAAAAGATAATCAGCGCCTTGGTGAGTAATTAGCGCTTTATAAACTGTCTGCCTGAGTAGAAGAAGTGTTTTCAGTTTTTGTGCACAGCATGTGAAAAGCGTGACTCACTCTTCAGCTCCGTGAGCGTTTCTCCCAGCTTCCTCAGAAGAGTGGCCTTCTCCTCCAGCTCCTGCACCGTCACCAGCTTGTGGTTGACAGACGACTCCTTCTGGATGTCCTCCACCGACTTCTCCAGGTCGCTGAGAATGGAGCAGACAGACGGGGCTGAACACCGGGGATTCCTCTGCTGCACTTAGGAAGTTGACTGAATATTTATCTGAGAATTAGTTTGAGTTTCAGTGAAAATAAAACTCGGCCAATAAAGTGTCAGGAAGAGCTCTGGACAGCTGAAGTGGAGGAGTGTGGACGGGTGTCCAAAGTTTTTAAAACTGATTCTGACTCTTCTCAGACTTAAGTTACGTAATGAACTCGAGCTCCGTGTGTGATTAACCTAAAAATAAATTGGCTGTTAGCCAGTAAGTAACCAACATTGATTAGCAGAGATCATCTAACAGTTCAACCAATCTCGCTCAGAGAGAGAGAGACGCAGGAAGTGGGACCCAGGACTTATTATAACGTTTCCACATATGAGACAGAAGTTATCCGATTATTAAATCTCAAGGTAGCTCTCGACTTCGAGTTTTGCAGTCACTTCAATTAGTTGCTGGACCGTCTCGTACCTCAGATCTTAATAAGCATCTTGCTCTACGCCGGGATTAATTACAGTTACAATTTCATCCTATCACGGCGTCAGCCTGCGAGTCATGTAATTATAAAACAGATATGAACTTTGTCACGTTTAGAAGCAATTACGAAATATGCAATAAGACTCGTCTTTAACGAGATAGAGCTCAATTAACGTATATATTTTCCATTCAATGCAACGCTGTCAATGTTTCTCTTGACGGCTGATGTTCGAATAATTACGAACACAAATTAATTAAATGACATTATCGTCCTGTGACTGACTGGAGCTGCTGGATGATGAGCTCCTCCTCGTTGAGGTACTTGAGTCTCTCCTCCTCCACCAGGAGGCGCTGTCTCTGCAGGGGATCCTCCTGCTTCCTCAGGGCGTCGGCCACGCGCACGTTCAGCTCGGCTTCGGTCCGCTTCAGCAGAGTCCTCACCGAATCCTGGTTCTCCATCTGCACACACACACACACACACACACACACACACACACACACACACACACACACACACACACACACACACACACACACACACACACACACACACACACACACACACACACACACACACACACACACACACACACACACACACACACACACACACACAATGTTACAGATGTTATTGCTCCTTCTTCAGCAGGGCAGGGCGTTCCCTCTGCAAACTATTTGGAAACGACTTTCACAAACGTTATCCTCGCCGGCCTCTTGAGATTATTTGATTGCTTTCATCGCAGCAGGGCAAAAGGCGGAGGAGACTCGGAGTCGGCCCCGAGGCTTTTCAGATCACTGCTCAGTGATTTACAGAGTCTGCGACTGAGGGAAGGCCGTGGCCTCTCGTTTCAATCTGCGACCTTCTCTGCCACAACAACATTTTGCTGCTTATGTATCATCCAGCAGCCATGGCGGGAGCCTTTAGCCTTAAGAGCACTGCTAGCAAGTAGCTCCCTCTGTGTGTGTGTGTGTGTGTGTGTGTGTGTGTGTGTGTCAGCCCGTGCATATAGTGTTTCTCCTCTCACAGAAAGCCGGGCTGCCCTGAGGAGAACGAATGCTGTTGGTGGACAGAAGCAGTGAGCGTGAACGCAGCTCCCTCTCTGCTTGTTATAAACGGGATATTCTACAGGACTTGTACGTGTAATACAACTCCCCGCCATGAAAAACACCTGGTAAGCAAGAAAAATTAATAATTGATCGGCCTTATGTTCCAGGAGGTGCAACGCAGCGATATCGCTAACATTTAAAAAAACGACTCAGTATTCCCCCCAATATACCACATCAAGTCCAGCACAGGGAGTATGATCAAATATTAAAACATATATTAATATATATACAGGAAATATATTTCATTGATCTTTTTTCTCCCCCCTCTCTCCCAGTTGCCTGTCTCTCCCGCACACTGTCTCTGAATAATTCACGAGCAGCATGTAAAATTTAAGCTGCTGGCCATTGCCATGGGCACCCATAGTCGGGTCCAGGTGCAGAGGTCACCCTTGGGTGCACGGCAGGGTGTCCTCTGTGGGTGCAGCACAGCTCCCCACTGTTGGGCCTTCACTCGCTTACTGCTTAGCTGTTTCTAGAAGCTGGTGTGAGCTGTCAGGGAACCAATAAACCCATCATCTGTCACTCCTCTGTTCTCGTTTCCTCACCCTCTTTCCTCTGTTCTCGTTTCCTCACCCTCTTTCCTCTGGTCTCGTTTCCTCACCCTCTTTCCTCTGGTCTCGTTTCCTCACCCTCTTTCCTCTGTTCTCGTTTCCTCACCCTCTTTCCTCTGTTCTCGTTTCCTCACCCTCTTTCCTCTGTTCTCGTTTCCTCACCCTCTTTCCTCTGTTCTCGTTTCCTCACCCTCTTTCCTCTGGTCTCGTTTCCTCACCCTCTTTCCTCTGTTCTCGTTTCCTCACCCTCTTTCCTCTGTTCTCGTTTCCTCACCCTCTTTCCTCTGTTCTCGTTTCCTCACCCTCTTTCCTCTGTTCTCGTTTCCTCACCCTCTTTCCTCTGGTCTCGTTTCCTCACCCTCTTTCCCCTGATCTCGTTTCCTCACCCTCTTTCCCCTGATCTTGTTTCCTCACCCTCTTTACTCTGATCTCGTTTCCTCACCCTCTTTCCTCTGTTCTCGTTTCCTCACCCTCTTTCCTCTGATCTCGTTTCCTCACCCTCTTTCCTCTGGTCTCGTTTCCTCACCCTCTTTCCTCTGCTCTCGTTTCCTCACCCTCTTTCCTCTGATCTCGTTTCCTCACCCTCTTTCCTCTGTTCTCGTTTCCTCACCGTCTTTCCTCTGGTCTCGTTTCCTCACCCTCTCCTCCAGCTGTAACCATGGCATCAGAGGCGTCGCCACATTCCTGTTAACTTTGGGGCATTTCATCGGATTCTGCGTGCCTCGTTACATTTTTGGGTTATTTCCGAAGAACACCATGTTCTATTTGACTATAAAGCCTCGACAGGGACCTCAATGTGTCAGGCAGCACAGCCTCGTGCACCTGCAGGTGTTATTTACTGTAGGTGTGGCATTGAAGAGAAGATCAAATGAACATCAAAGCCAGCGAGGCTGTGTGTGTTGACATACTTGATAGTGCACATTCAACTTCATAACAATGTTGGATTGACGGATGCATTTCGAAACTTTGAAGAATTCAAATAATTCTAAAAATCTGTGAGGGTATGAGGGACTCAAAAGAAGATTTATCATAATAAAAACTGTATTTAAGGAGGAGCAAACAAACAAGCAAACTATCAAAGAAGTATTTGAAATAAAACAAACTATATTCATGTATATATGGCTCGATTTTCTCGATGGATAGACGCCGTACCTGTATTTTGCGCAGCTGGCCGAGCTGCTTGCGCAGGTCGGTGGCGTTCTGCTGCAGGCCGTGCAGGTGCAGCTGCATCTTCAGGCGCCCGGCGCCGTTCACTGGCGTCGTGTGGGAAGGGGGCGGCGGCATCAGAGCTAGAGGTGCCGACGGCGTGTGAGCTGCCAATCACAGAGCGGGGGGGGGGGGGGGGGGGGGGGCACAGAGTGTCAGCGGGAGGTCGTCGGGGGAAACAAATTGATTAGTCTGCTGGGCGGTGCTCCTGTGAGGCTTTGAGTCACGCACGCACGCGCGCGCACGCACACCACACACACACACACACACACACACACACACACACACACACACACACACACACACACACACACACACACACACACACACACACACACACACACACACACACACACACACACACACACACACACACACACACACACACACAGAAATGCACGTAAATAGAACATCTGGGCCCACACTGGAACAAATACAGTGTGTGAATGCTAAAAAAACAACGTATACAACGTATTCAGGAAACGCTAATAGCCCAATGGGAGACATGAGAGCTCATGCTATTAGTAACCCATATAAAAGTGCAATTAGTCTGTGCAGTAGTGACACACAGGGGGATAACCATGCTCTTATCTCTACACAGGGCTTTGAGAGTACGGCCATTGACTCCTCAGTTATTCTCACACACACACACCTCCTGAACACACACACACTCTCATACACATTTACAAAGGAGAGCCAAGTCTGTGACAAAAACAACTTTCTGAAATTCCCAAAGGAAAAGCCAAGCAGAAATTCAAAAAGTAGAGACAGGACTAGGGGGGGAGAAGGAGGGAGGGGGGCGAGGGAGGGAGGGAGGGTTGGGGGGTTTGCTCTCCGGGAAACCAGCCAGGAGGAAAAACGTGAGGATGGACGCCGCCAGCTACCCAGCAACACCACACACCCATACAGCGAGCAGAGAGCCACGGGAGATGTCTGGGAGGAGCAAAGGAAAAAGGGGCGATGTAGAGGAGGAGATGGCACAACTACCTTTCTGCTTCCGTCCAGCTGGAATATAGAAAGAGTGAGCCGGTTACCGAGAGACGAACGAGAGGGTGATGGAGAGTCAAAGAGACGTCTTGAAAGTTCATATCTACAGAACGATGTTTTTTTTTTTATCGACTGCACCAGAGAGATTGACTCCGGGGACGGCTGAGTGTTTTTTTGCTGGTGTGTCAATTTCGTGCAGGCGCTTCAAAGACTACCGTGTCCTTGCTCTGGCCCTGTGAAGGTCTGGCTGCAGCAAAAAAAGCTTTGTTTGTGTCGAAACTGCGACAGAATCGAGGACGTGGGACAGAAATGGGAAGGAGAGGAATTATATTAGTTTCAGAAATGCTATGTACCGGATACACCTGTTGGAAAACAGATCCTATGGAGAAAAACAGATCTCTTAATCTCTTAAATCTCTTAAATAGATCTCTTTTTTTTTTAAATTAAAGTCTGATACATTAAATTCAATACCTATGCATCCACCACATAGATAGTAACAAAGTGACAAAATCTCCCAAATACAAAGCTGTCCAAGAGGTTTATGGTGTTTGTTGGTTTCTTTGTTTGCTTCCTGTATTTTCACTTCATTAAATACTCATCTGACTGAAAAGGACAATTCTCAAGTGTCTCTCTGGTGCATTGGACTGTTCCTTGGAAGTTTCAATGGCCTCTTTAACAATTATATTTATTTAATATATTGGAGTGAAACTCTTCAGGAGAAAAAGAAAAAGTGAAAGAGAAGAAAGAGAAGGGAGTGATGTATGAGGTGGAAACCTAACCAGTTTGAATCCATTAAAACAAACTGGTGTGTTTCCATGTTCATGTCCGGTGTGAAAGCTGTCAATCAAACTCTGGTGCAGTAAACGGAGGCGGGTCTTGGTCAGTTTCCGCGAGTCCCCAGAATCTGACCAGAACTAAAAGAAACTATATTTAAATTCTGAACTGAAGAAGGTGATGAAGACGGCAGCTTCCAGCCTGTGAGAGAGTAATATACATCCATCATAAACCAGGAGGTGTCCATCACTGCTTGTTTGTGTCCACTATCCCCTTTAAAAATTGCGGTGCATTTATTTTATTTTTTCTGAGAGAAAATGAAAGAAATCAGAATAATTTCTGCACGGATCAGCAACGAGAGGACCCAGAAGGCGGGAAACGGTGGCTGTACTCACTTCCAGTGGCGGAGCCGTCACTGTTGGTTTCGGTCTTCTCGCTGGAAGAGAAAGGTAATGGCCGTGAGAACTCCGTCCCTTGGTCCGGAGGGCAGCCCGCCATCATGCAGAGACGCAGCAGGCCGCATCTGAGGATCAACGGCCACAGGGCAAGGCAATTACAGTGCTAACGCTAACAGCACCGCTACTGGACACTAACAAGTTCCTGTTCGTGAGCCCACTGTTGTGTTTGTGAGGCCGCAGAGCCACGACAACACTGTTCCAGGTGTAAACTCAAAATCTCACACATCTCTATGTATCAAGGCTTGAATCAATAGCGCTGTGCCCTGAAGCTAATGTTTAGTGCTGCGCACTCGCACAAAGTAATGGCTCTGATAATAGCCTGCTGCCTGCTGCTGTCGATAGCGCTGAGCTGAAGCTGCATCTGTGGGTTTCAGAGGGTTAATGGGGTTTAATGGAGGGTCTTACGTGCTGTCACTGTCTGGAGCTCTGGTCAGCACGCTCTGGACCAGGCCGGTGAGGCTGGCTATCTGCTTCTCCATGGCCTCCATGCGCTCCAGACGATGGTCCCTGCAAATGCAATTGTCACAGATCGATCAGCAAACACTGGTGGCACAAAGGCAGAAGCAGAAGATCACAGAAAAAAAAATGTTTTTGCTGTGTACCTGTGCAACAAATGGCGCTTAGAGTAAGCAATACAGCTTTAAAAGTACCTGTAAACTTGGTTTGAAATATGGAATCGTAATAAAGTAAAGTTACAATCAAAGTTTAAGAGAAAACATCAATGCAAATGATATTAAATCAAGAAATTTGAAATTTGTGATCCTACGAACTAGCATTGTGTGAGAAAACAGAGAAAACGTTTCATGCATTAAGCAGGTAACATTGTGTTCATGACGCTCAAAAGGCAGATTAATAAAATGATAATTCAGGACCGTCTTAATGAACTTCCCCACACTGACCTGCTGATGTCCGGGTCCTGTCCGGACATGGAGGACCCGAAGCCCGGCGTGGCCCTGCCGCCCTCCCCGGGCCCGGCTGTCAGACACAGAGGCTCGGAGCCGGAGCTGGGCCTCGACTTCGGGCTCTCCACAAACACGGAGGAGGCCGAGTCCTTCCGGAAGGACTGCCTGACGGGCGAGGCCCTGCTGGGCGAGCTGGAGTACGAGTCCCGGTCCCTCATCTGCATGTCGGGGATCTTCTGCGGGGACGAGGGCGGCATGCGGAAGCCCATCCCGAGCGTGGCCGAGGAGTACGTGTCGGAGTAGAGCGACCCCCCGGGCTTGTAGAGGGAGTCCTCCAGGTCCCCTTGCAGGGCGGCGGCCGAGTAGGTGCTGAGCGAGCGCACGGAGCCCCGGCGGTACAGGCCGCTGGTGACGGGGAAGCTGAAGGGGTCCCCGATGGCGGCCAGCGACTGGGTGGAGGCGATGCTGAGGCGGCCCTCGTGCATCAGGCTGTAGGGGTCCGCGTACAGCCCCTCGCTCTTCATCAGCGCCATGTTCTTGGCGGAGACCTCCTCGTCGGGCTTGACGTCGCGGCGCTCCAGGATGGCGCTGGGCGACGGGGACAGGCCGGCGTTGGGCCCGTGGCCGGCCGACGGGTGGTGCGGGTGGCGGGGCTGCTCGTGCTGCGGGTGGGACCCCGTGAAGGACGGAGGCCGGCCGCCGCTGTAGGAGAGGCGCGAGCGCGACGGAGAGCCGGAGGGCGCCGCCGCCGTGGAGGAGGAGGGGAGCGTGTTGATGCGGCGAGTCGGGGAGGAGTCGCGCGAGGAGTAGACCATGTCCCTCTGAAAGGAACGAGAGGGGGATGGCGGTTACCATGGAGGCGGACGGATGAGAGAGTTTGACACGAGGCGGCTGAGCTGCATGCGGAGGACGGGTTCCTCAAAAGACCAATTATAAATCCAGCTGCAGAGCCTGTTCTCCAAAAAGTATTTGTTTTGTTTTTTTATTACGTCGAGTGTCAAACTGAATAAAATACAAAGTTTTCAGGAGGTCACACGTTCATATTCAGAGCTCGGCGATTGATTTCATCGATTCATTCGACTTTGTGGTTAAAGAGGATGTTTAAAATTTTTAATTGAGCTTTCCTGAGCTCCCACAGTTCATAGTAAGGTGAAATATTTATTAAAATATGGAAACATGGCTGAGGAAAAGAGAGGAGGTTGTTCCCAAAATAATAAAAAAAATCCCAATTTTGTAAGCATACATTTGTCCTTTATCTTCCGTAGGCCGAGTTTGTTTTCTACAAGCGGGTAAACATATGTTTATATTCTATTAAACAGAGTTTAACAGAGACAAAGCTATTCATTCACAAGTAAACGCTGTATATTTGTGGGCGTCGCCATTACTTTCCTCGATCTGCCTTTCATCATAAGTGCCGATGCTTTTTCACCCTCCTCCGCATCTGTTTCTGTGATTTATTTCTCATTTCTGCAGCTTTAAAAAGCCAAATACTCCATTTCCCCTTGTCACATAAGTAGTTATTCGCTCAACTCATCCCCGTCTCTAGCTACCATGCATGCGGCGGCATCTAATGCACAGAAAAAACTGGAGCTTGGAACTTCTGATGCTAAGCTGTTATGCCCAGATACAAATGTTTAAAAATACTATATATGTACAAAGCCATAGGAGGTGGTCTGCCCAAACTTTATGGACAAGCAAATACGTAAAAGCTGTAGAGGAGTAAATAAACAACAAGCTGCTGGTTAACATGCAGCCTGCGTCTCCAACAGTCATAAAGACAGATGACATCTCACACTTATTGAAGATGATAAGAAACTTTGAGGATTAAACGCTGCTTAAATTCATGCCTTTAGGATTTCCTGTTTTTAAACTCTGGATGTATTAAAATGTAGATTGTGTGGATGGTGCTGGCTGGTGGTCTCTCTACCTTCTCGTATCCACACACACACACACACACTACACTGTGAGCGTGCACGTGACACACGAGGTACACATCGCTTTCCGCTGCCTGTTTGCATGGTTAATCGCAGTCGTATTCTCAGCATTGTGTGAATATAATGCAGATGGTAAGCACGGTTTTGTATGAAATAATTAGAAAAAAAAAATCTCTCCCTCAGGCTTCCTTGATCTTCACTGGAGCAGAAATAGCTTCGGATGTTAAAATATGCTCATTTCACAGAGGAACATTGTTCTCCGGTGTCTGCACGGCAACAGATGGCCTACTTGAAGATAAGAAGTACATTTCCAGGAGGAATACCTGTTAAATTGCTAACCCACATCCACACAACAGCCTGTCAAAGTTCCCATTGAAATATTAAGTACACCATTACCTCGCCGGAGAAGCACGCCGCTGCTCTTCATGTAGCGGCAGCTCGTTTACTAGCAGGAGATCAGACCGCCTTCTCTCTCTAAAACAAACCCACCGTTTGACCTCTTCACCTCCCCCCCCCCCCTCCTCACCCTCAGGTCTCCGTTGGCCAGGTGTGCGGCAGCCGGGTAGGAAGCGTAGATGGGCTCTTTGCGGAAGATCTTGATGATGCTGCGGTCCTGGATGTCCCGGACGTCCTCCAGCTCGTAGAAGACGTTGCGCGCCTCGTCCTTGATCAGGATGGCCGTGTTGGGCGACTTCAGCATGCCGGCGGTCAACTTCTGGGGGAACATGTGCACGATGAGCGCGTGCAGCGTGTCCAGGCTGCTCAGCTCGTGGGTGATGTGGACGCGGCGCGTCTCGTCTCCGTACTGCAGGAACAGCACGCCTAGAGGAGGGCGATGGGGGGGAGACGGGGGAGTCCGGAGGGGAAGGGTTAGGTGGACGGAAAGGAAATACCAGCAAAGCAATTCTGTCAAATCCTTCTGCATTTATAGAGATATAGTTGTGCCAATTATGGTAAAGATGTTCTGTGTTTTGTTTTACGAGATCCAGATAACGATTTTTATCACTGACAGAGAAAAAGACTATGCTAGCTGTGTGATGTTTATGGTAAGAGTCATTTTTTTACTACTTTTCATAAAATATAACTTTTACTTCCTATCAATATCAAAACTGCAACAATGGATATCAAATTACACCCCAAAATAACCCGCTTGTCAGATGCTGCAACCCTTGATTTTTATAGGTAAAGAGGAAGTCTGACGCCTGACTAACCTGAATATTCATCTTCATACACCCGAGGGACAAACAAAAAGAACAAAGCAAAGAAAGTGATTAAAAGTCAAGCAGAGTGAGTTGGATATTGCAGACGAGTCGAGGAGAGAAGAAAACAAAGTGGTTAGTAAGGAGACACGAGAGGAGAGAGCTACTTCTGTCTCAGCTCCTCGTTCAAAAAGTGACTTCCTCAGTGACGACACTTTAGTTTTACCGACTTTTTCCTTCCTAAAGCTCACTTAACTTGAAGAAACATCACTCCTGGGTGTGGAAATCTCCCTAATCTGCTCTTTTCTCCCTTTAGTCGTTGAATCTGTACTTTCTAAAAAAAGTTAAATAAACAAATAACTACCTACGGAAAGCAGTATGCATTACTAATGCCAAGGTACATATAGTAAACTACACTTTCAAGCTGATTGTGTCTAAACTTTGTCCCTTTCTGTGGGAGCTGGTGTGACGGCCTCCGGTCCAACCAGAAGCAGCGCTTCAGATCTTAACCTGGAGATCGTAGCTTATTCTGGCTGGCAGAGCGGGAGAGCGGCAGGCTCTGGCGGAACCGGTTCATCCGGTTGAACCCGATGGGCACGTCGGCTTCAGACATGGTCTCCAGGGATTCGGCGGAGGCGAAGGAGAGCTTGGCGGCCTGGTCGGCGAGCCCGGACTGGGTGGACTGGGAGTGCCGTGGGCTGCGGCTCTGCAGGAGAAGAAGAAGAAGAAGAAGAAGAAGAAGACACGTGAAGGGAGGGAGGCGCAATCATTCACTGAGAGGTGAAAGCAAGGCGGAGAGAATGGATCGGACAGGGCCGATGGAGTCGGACCAACAGGGGAAAACAAAACAAAAACAGCGAGCACACAAAGAGACGCCACACAATCAACCACATAACAAGATTAACGAGGCCCTGGCGAAGAATTAGCCACCAAAGCATTCACTAAGAATTAAGCAGCGTCACAGCATCAGGCGTCCGTTGAACGCTGCAGCAGAGAAGCACAATGTGATTGTTCTCAAATCAGCCCTTTATGGATCACCTATGACGGGTTAAGGAGCAACATTAAGCCGGGAAAACACTACGCCCGCTCCCGACTTTACGGGACGGGAAGCTCATGCGAATCCCGCGCTGTCGCCGTGGGTTCCTCCCGGTGGCCCGAGCCCGGGTGCCGCTCGCTGAAGGACCGTTAGTGCAGCTGGGGCTGAGCTCCCTGATCCTCTCCTCCAGCTCAGAGGCTTCTGTAATGAGCTCCCAGAATGCCGTCTGCTGGTTGTTCGGATGGCAGAGGCAGAGACACCCTTAGCCACAGTACAGTGGCTGTGCCGCTCTTCCTCCTCCTCCTCCTCCTCCTCCTCCTCCTCGCTCCATGAGCACAGTGGTTTCCAAGGATTTCCTCCTCTACCTTCCCCGACTTTCATTAATGTGAGACGCACGGCGGCCACACAGGCAGAACTACACAAACATCCATAAATTACATGAAAATAAGACGCGTCTCTAAAATGACATGTAAAAAGCCTCAGAGCCCTCAGTCTCCGAGCGTCGTTTAATTAATCAATTAATCATGGTGCTACTTTATCAGCGAGTTAAATGAGTGCTGCTGAATTAATGTCAATCAATTGATCAAGTCACTGCAGCCCAACAAAAGCAAACGAGCCGCGGCGACGTGTAACTACTACCATCACAGGTAATTTGCTCTTTAAATGAACTGCTATGCTTTCGCACGTTTGTTTACGAGGCGAGTAGCAAACTGCGGCCCGAGGCGTCCCTCCGGTCGCCGTCATGCATAATGCAGCCGCACGCACGCACAAACAGAGCGATGGCGGCTGGTGTCCGGTGGCGGCGGCAGACGGCGTCTGAGCACGCAGGGGGACGGCGATGCTGACGGACAACCCCCCACGGGGTCTTCTGATGGGCTCATGCATCTGAGCCGTGAACGACACCGGCGACAGCAGCGCCGGCTGCAGGGTGTCACATCCTGGATGTCTACGGCGGGATTTTAGAGACTTTAGGGGTTCGGATGCAGGACTGTATTTTTATTTTTTATATCAAAAATATTCTGTTTTTTATTCTGTTTTTAATGGATGTCTTGATGTTTTTCTAATCGTTCCCTTTTTCATTTTGTTGTATGTAAAGCGTCTTTGAGTGGCTTGAAAAGCGCTATAGAAAATTTTAATATTATTATTATAAATTAACTACATTCTCTTTAAATCCATTCTTTTAATTCTGTCCAGATTTCACTCATTTTAGGAAGCAAAAGTCAATTAACTTCATATTTAAAGGAATAGTTGGAAACTTTGGCAAATGCACTTATTCTTGTGCTTTTATTTATATTCATATTTATTTAGAGTCTCGTGTCCGTACAGTAGTCTCCAGGAAGTTGCCTTTGGACAGAGCTAAGCTAACGTCCAAGCTAAGCTAACCAGCTGCTTGCGTTATAATTACTGTACAGTTTGTTTTTAAATCTTGTTTTATTTTGCATTACGTTTTGATGCTTTTATTGGTTTTATGTGAAGCACTTTGAATCAATTGCCTTGTTGTTGAAATGTGCTATATAAATACATTTGCCTTGCCTTGCCTCCAGACATGAGAAGGGCACAAAGATTCTCAGTTAGCAGATGAGCACATCTCCTTAAATGCTTCATTATTCTACATGTCACCAGGCAGTTGACTCAACAAATTGCAGGTATTTAACCAACTTGGAGCAGCCTACGACCAGCCAAGAAACACCCCGAGATATATTTGGAAAAGGAATGCAACAGCAGCTTTCAGTGTGAATGGGAGCGGCAGAATGGACCACCATATCTAATAAAAAAGAGAGAATCTGCTGGTATCTGCCCTGCACGGCTGAGGGGGAAACACAGGGCATCTCTGTTTTTCCAAACTCTGGAGTCATTCTACTGCTGCATGCACACATTTTCTTTCAAGGCTAAATCACCTGGTTGGAGCTTTCTGTGAAAAGGAAAAGGGGAAGTGGGAGAGCGGCGCTGCATGACTGAGCTCGTGTCTCTTCGGTGTTTGCAGACTTTGAAGAAAGAAACGGTGAATGAGTAAAGTTCTACTCTCCCGGCTACGAAGGTTCTGCCGAGCAAGATAATGAAACGCACAACGCATGCACGTGCGTACGCTCGACCGCCGCCCGGCAGCTCGACCGCGTCGCAGGCGGTAAACACCGACTTCAATATTGCCGGTTTATGTAACACGAAAATCTCTCTCTGCGGTCGTTTTGCATTGTCCATATTCTACGTGAACGCCATCTGGTGCTGCGAGACATGTCCGTGTTATACGTGATGGAGTATATCTCCACCATCCTCCCTCTCCGCCTCCATCCACCTCAACCTTTTTCATTCCGAGAGATCCAGACTTTCTCAACAGCAACAAAAAAGCGGGGTGATTGTAACCGACGTGAATGGAGTGGAAAGCAGGACCCGAGGCTACAAACTGCATTAAACTCAACCTCCCTCCATGTTGTGTCAGGTTACACACACACACACACACACACACACACACACACACACACACACACACACACACACACACACACACACACACACACACACACACACACACACACACACACACACACACACACACACACACACACACACACACACACACACACACACACACACACACACACACACACACACACACACACACACACTAGGACATTGTGGTTTCAGGTCAAGTGGCGGCATGTATTTTTTATGTTTGGGAAAAGCACAACTCACTCCGACGTCGCCTCACTTAGTCTGACAAACCTCTTAACCTTGCACTTGTTTTCTTTCTTTTTTCATATATTTAACATGAATGTCGACTTAAAAATTGATTTGCAGGAATGTTTTGGTGGAAGATGCAAAGGAATAACTGTAATGAAACCGTGTGGATGGTTGGCAGCATTTTACAGAAAAGAGTTAGCGGTGAATTCCACGCCCTTATTTTGGAAACTGAAGCTTGTTTTTAATATTGCTATGAAATGTTAACATTTAAGACTGCTGTCATATTACATTTAACTTTGATGCAGACAGACAGACCAGATTGTACGCCTCCTTCCAGCCATCTGCGGCTTCATACTTTTCTTTTTTTTCTTCTTCTTACTTTCTCATAGTTGAATTGCACAAAGTAATGCAGCCTTACTCTTGTTTTTTTCTGCAAGATTAATCAACTTTTTGGAATCGTCATTGGACAAAAATCGTGCATCATGCATGGTGGATTGATCCGTGCACAGGGTGAGCGTAAAGGTTTCAGGTGACTACGGAAAAGCTGATTCAAATGTGCATTATTAAAATAAATACACTATATCTGCCGGCAAAATAATGTATAAACTTAAACAGAAATAATCCCTGTCAATCATCAAAGAGAAGAAAACATATAGGGACTCAAAATATAAGGGGATGCCGACCAGGTTTCCTTATGTTGCTGTTTTTCTGGACATTTGTGGGCGTCACCCTCGATAAAAACTAGCAACCAGGTGCGAGAGATCGTACGCGAGCGTCTATAGAGAAGCTACAAAAACATTAATAAGTGATGTGCCATTCTTCTGACACCTTCAGAGACAGACTTGATGCTCGTGAAATGACAAGGAGGGGTTTGGCCCCTTGAGTGACAGGTGCTAAATAGTTAATATCACAATCCTATCACACCTCGACTGCATCTCTTCTACTATTTTCACCTCCATCTTCTAATCATCATACGTTTCCCTTCCTCGTGTTTTTCTGAGTTATCCGTCTTCCTTTTTAAACCCTTCCCTCATTCGTCCACTCCCAGATCTGCCTGCACCTCAGCCTCTGACGGTGCGTTCAGGGTGCCTCGATGGCGCCTTTGCCGTCTGCATTTTTCCTCGCTTTCAACTGTAACCCGGCTCTTTCTCCACAAAAAAAATAAAAGAAGTTCACAGCTCTGCTCTCACTTTTTAGAAAAACGGAGGGAGAAAACAGCTCCCTAAGATCGATCCATCTCTCCCATCCAATTGCCTCTCCCCGCTCTCTCCCTCCACTATCATTATTTCTCTCCATCTTTTTTTTTTCTCCCGGCTCTCAGGCCAATCTTCTGGCCGGACACACAATCCCCAGCCTCTTTACAACACCTGGAGTCATCAATGCACGGAACAAATTGCTTTGCCAAATTGCTGCGACTTTGTGCATCCATGTAAACCGAGGGAGCCGAACGGCTGAGATAGCTGGAAGTGAGTCTCTTTTCTTTTTCTGGTCGAAAACAGAGAAACAGGGGCTAAGAAACCTTGACAGGGATCAACAGATCATTTCTTTTCGGACACATTTAACCGCATTACTCCATGTCCAACACCTGCAGCAGCTGTTTATAATAACCGTTACTACCTGATTACTTCCCTGATATACACACCGGCTTCGTTTAGGGTTTATTTGCAGCCGGCAGGTGAATCCGGAGAGTCGGGCTTAGATTAGAGCCGGTGGGATGAGGACGAGGCTTTCAGGAGCTTTACCGCCAAATGAAGAGGTTGAGACGTCAACGTTAAAAAAAAGAAAAAAAAAGAAAAGCTGGCGACGGCAGTGTTGTGTGGAGAGCAAAGAGCTTCAGATCTGTCGCCGCTCGGACCTTTCTGGTTGTTTCATTGTGCCGTTTAATAGGCTGCAGCACCGCGAGGGGGCCGGTAAATAAACCGAACGCTCCTGATCGGTGATTAAACGTCCTCACAAAGAGCAGCTCACTGTACGGGCGAGATAAGACACACACACACTTTGTGAAGGGCTGCGACCGGTAATTGATTAGTTAGGCAGCAACTCCCCGTCGGTGCTTTTCTCGGCTCCGTATCCATTTAAACTGAATGGCTTTTGAGTTTTGGATTGTTGATCACAGACCAAAAGACACCCGAAGCAAAAGTACATTTTGCTCGAAGATTTCTATCTTTTTTATTACGATTAATTGGGGAAATAATCGTTAGTTGCAGCTCTATTCAACGTTTCGACGTTTTCGGATCTGATTCTTCAATCAGCAATCTGCATTTGTTTGTCCGATGTTTTGAACATACCCACAAGCCACCTGGAGGTCCTGCGGCGTTCCAGTCACTTGGTGGTGTTGTGGGACCGATTTATGGGGTCGACTGCGGCGCTAAACTATAGTTGTCTGACCTCTTGTTTGAAGTTTAAGTACTTGTGGGAGTCGGGGATGAATTGCTTAGCCTTCATTATGGGTCAGGGGATATGGATATTGATATTCAGTGACATTTCCAACCTGTACAAATGATATCGTAAGCAGGGATTCAGAACGCTGCAGATAAACCCTGGGCTCTTCCCTCACACACACACACACACACACACACTAACTTGCTCTGTTTAGATAACACACCCTGTCCATCTTTGTGCAGTGCAATGCCACAACAAAGGGAAACACAATACTCCCGTCTTTGAATCCGCGTGTGAGATCATAACTTTATAACTGTCATCACATCTTTGCTGCCGGCCCTCTGCAACCTGTCGATGACGCTCTGCTGCCCGGCTGTGACTCACGCCTCGGTGCTAATGTCTCTATTATTTCAGTAATGCTTCAGCGGCACGTCTGAAATGTCTTCTTAATGTGTCCGTCAGTCTGAGTAATACTTCAGCAAGGTCACATGGCTTCCAGCCATTAACGCCGGCCGCCTGCGGTATCATAAATCCCGAGAGAGACGTCTTCTGCAGATTAAATGGAGCTGGAGAAGTTTAAGCTGCCGCCAACCCCGACACCTCTGCCAACGGAGCCCTACACGCACACACACGTGCGCGAGCACACACACACGTGCGCGAGCACACACACACACACACACACACTGCCAGAGGAGCAGAGAGATGCCAAGTGAGCTGGGTGTTGCAGAAGTCAGAGGACAAAGGAGATAGGCTGGTGATGCCCGAGGAGTCTGACGTAATCGCACAGCACAAAACACACACACACACTCGCGCGCGCACACACACACACACACACACACACACACACACACACACACACACACACACACACACACACACACACACACACACACACACACACACACACACACACACACACACACACACACACACACACACACACACACACACACACACACACACACACACACACACACACACACACACACACACACACACACTGGACAGGAGACTGACAGCACAGGGACACTTAGACACGCAGCACTGACCTTAAAGCTCCAGTAGTTGGGCTGTTGCTGTGACGTTCATGAAGGACAAAAGAGGGAAGGGAGGGAGACAGAAACAGAGACATGTGAGATACGTCTCCCATGATGGTGGAAGTTCACTGACAAACGGAAACCACAGAACTGGTGTTTTACACGAGCTGGACCGGAGCGGGGATACGAGTGTGAACGCAGGCAGATGCATCTTCCCCAAGAAGCACAATCAGTTGCATTTCCTAAACCGCTTTCTAGTCACGTGTTTCCTTTTTCTGACAGCCAATATATGAAATTCATTAAAATCATCGACAGCTCCATCGAATCTAAACCACAACCGTTAAGTGTGATTGGTGGTAATGGGGGGAAGGGGGGGAGGGGCACCTGAAACAACCTGAAACGAGATTGCGCTGTTCTCCCGGAGCTCTCCACCACCGGCATGCGACCCGCTCCTCCCCCTGTTCGCTCTCCGTCCACCTGAATCTCACCTGCTGCCCCGCCGTGCAGGAATAGGTGTGTCGGGATGTGAGCTTTTCCATTTAAAAACGTAATCACCCCGCAGTCAAAACCAGGCCGAGACAGAAAGGAAACGATTGGGCAGAGTTCATGAATTTTAATTCTAATCCAAAACTCTTATTCTTATCTGCAGGCCCTTTTTTCTTTTTTTTTGGTCCACTCAGCCTCCCTCCTGCTGGAGCCGCATTATATTTCCTGGAAAAAAAAGTGACAGGCAAGCTTTGATTTATGATAGTTGGTGGTTTTTCATCATCAGCTTTCCATTTTAATAGCGTCTCTACCAAAGCGTCCATTACTTCAGTAAACAGGAGCATCACAGGGAGCGTTTCCCACTGATTATTACTTCATTGTAATCTAATCTTCCACTTAATGTCCCCTGATTTGGCCCCGAAGCCATTCGGTGACTTCACTTCATGCTCTTGCCTCCATCTCTCTTCTCTTAATGCACTGTGGTGGTGCAGCTTCTTGGATTTGAGACATTATCGAGTGTTATGATCACACTAATCCAAAGACACCGAGCCACGATTACATATTTAGTCAAACGCAGATCTGATACAGCTCAGCGCTGTGTCCCAAATCAATACTACACACTAGTAGTATACTGCGAGTACTGCATGCACAGCAAGGGTATTCTGCAGTTTTGTATAGATGTCAATCAAACTTTTACTTTGAAATGGTACCCTTTAATAACAGTAGCTGTGTCCCGATTCTGTAATAAATACGTGCACCGTCTTTTAAGGTATACTGTTGTGCAGTTAGTAAGAAAAAACGTGATTTTTATTTATTCTTTTGACACATACATGGAGGTTTAACCCTTCTGAAGTATTTTAGGAGCTCTCACTTTAACATGCGGACGGGGTGAAGCCGTCAACCTTGTGATTAAAGGGCCACAGCCGCTCCAAAGTATACAAGAAATACACATATTTAACCGTTTTACACAAACAGGAAATGACACAACACTTGCGCCATTTGGGACTTTCACTGCTTTCGAATCTGCAGCAGTTACTTCCTGTTTGCAGAGCTGTTCCTGGAGCTGCTTTACCTCCACCTAGAAGCTCCGCCTCTTTACTTTAAGTTCACTACATTTGTCGCTGCTCTGCTAACGCGCTGCTCGCCGCGTCTTCAGACGAATGCGACGCGAGAACCAAGCGGACTCAATTTGCATACTTGCATCTTGGAGTCCGCTTAGTCACCTTTCTAGTGTTAACGCACCACGTACTTAAAACCTGCTTAGCATTAATAGCGATGGTCTTAGTGGAGCAATAAGACACAACATAGTCGAGGTGTAATATAGATGGAGACATAATGAAGCCTATTACAGCTCATCTATCTAGGATATAAAACTGAGTTCAATTATCTGAAAAAGTGAATGTTCTCACCTTTATTCTGAAAGGTAGAAGCTATTCTATTTTAATGCACATTATTCTATATGTGCATATATCTTTCTAGACTCACTGGCACTCAGACAAGTGGGACACTTAAAGGGGATATGGAGCTTAATCTCCACCCACGCCCCCCCCCCCCCCCACACACACACACAGCATATACATTTCTACCCAAATATATGTCAAAGCAATTATTATTAAAAACAACTCTTTGATGTGACGCTGAGGAGTCTCATAGTTGTTATGCATTTCTTTTTTGTCATATTAATGCATTAATGTTGCTGTCCAGGAGGATTAAAGGATTACATTCTCCATAATGTGTTAATACAGAAATAACTGGAAAAACACCCCCCCCCCCACTAAAAAATAATATATATATTATCACATAGTTAGTTTCAAGAAAGGCGTACATCTTCCCCTCCTCTGAAGTGGCTCAGGGGTGAGAGGTCACGGCGGGTAAAGCGGTTCACTTTCAGCGATCATTTGGACTCGACCACCCGGTCATGTGTCACGTATCCTGTGAGTCAAGCTTTGTCCTTAAAAAGCCGGCGAGCTGACGGCGGCTGACGGCTCCATCGGTGCGTCATGAATAATTGCCGTTGCCTTGTTCAGACGACGTTAATGATTTCACTCGCCCCACAAAGCCAAATGACCGAGGGCCGGCTTTAATGCTGCAGAAGTGATTTGTGTCTGGCGTGTCTGCCTCTGCCAGTGTTGCTCTTGTTTGTTGCTTTAATGAGGCTTGCTCACAACTCCCAGGTAAAGTAAACACATCCATCCCTTCAGCTTGAACTTGGACTTTTGAGTTGCAAATACCGCACCGAGAGGGTGTGAGCGCAAACTCCAGAGGGCCCTGAACGCCTCGCCCTCCTGGCGGCCCTCACTGACAGCGTCCCGTTTCATTTGTCTGTCGTTATTCTGCTTGCTGTGCTCATTAATGAATAATTGATGTCATATGCGTTGACTGTGTTGTAGCTCTGGTGTGCTGGGATCCCTCCTTCCTGGTCCGATGGGGACCTGGACAGATTGTAAAACCCTCTGAGGCAAATTTGAGATTTTGGGCGATACGAATACATTTAATTGAATTGAATCCATTTCTTCCGTACAGACATTATATTCAAGAGATCGTTTGATACTGTCAATCGTTGTCAGGCTAAATTCCCCGATGCCGGTTGAGACTACAGGCTCACATTAATCTCGCCATTATTAAAATCCCGTGGTATTAAATATGCTTTGATCCCAAATGAGACAGTGATGTTTGTATTGAGAATGTCTGATTAAACTTCGGGCTGAGGGGCGAAAATGCAAGTTAAGACACCCCTGCATACATTTACTATGTATGTGTGTGTGTTACTATGTGTGTGTGTGTCGGCTACAGAGCTCCAACAGCAGGACGTAGCCTCACAGAGTGTAGCGCTGTGTTACCTGACCGGCATGTAAGCAGGCTGCACTCACACCCCCTCCTCCACCTCCCGTCTCTCTCTCTGTCGTCATCCTCTCTGCACCCCCTCCCCCCTCCTCCCCCTCTCTCACCACAACCATTCTTACTCTCTTCCCCCCTCAATCCCGCTCCAGTCTACAGTGGCGTTACGTTACTGCAGCCTCTCTCTCTCTCTCCTCTCTCTCTCTCTCTCTCTCTCTCTCTCTCTCTCTCTCTCTCTCTCTCTCTCTCTCTCTCTCTCTCTCTCTCTCTCTCTCTCTCTCTCTCTCTCTCTCTCTCTCTCTCTCTCTCTCTCTCTCTCTCTCTCTCTCTCTCTCTCTCTCTCTCTCTCTCTCTCTCTTCTCCAACAAACACAGCTAACGCTCAGCCGGACGCACAAAATAAATCCGTGTGGCGCTGACAGTAGCGTCCGCTCAGCCTCCGTCTCGCCCGCTGAGCATATGCACGCCGTCGCCACAACAACCACGATAAACACAACAGGCGTGGACGTAATCCCAGCTGGCACATCCTTATCCACCACACACACACACACACACACACACACACACACACACACACACACACACACACCTCTGCAGCAGCACCCAGCCACCAGTATGAAGCTTCCAGTCCCGCCTCACCTGCAGTGCACCTGTCCACCACTCCAGTCATCCCCGGCTGTCCGTCAGGTGCAGCGTATCCTCATCGTGCTTTCACCCGTCTCTCCCTCCTCCCTATGCTTCTCTAACCCTCCCTCCCCTCTCCCGGTCTACCACTCTCTCTCTCTCTCTCTCTCTCTCTCTCTCTCTCTCTCTCTCTCTCTCTCTCTCTCTGTGTCTCTGTCTATCAGTAGCACATGCGGCGGAAACTCTTTTATTTAATTCATTACAACACCAGCCGATTAACTCCTTCGCAGATGGGCGGCTGGCTCCTGCTGGTGCCGGCTAATTGAGCAGCGGGAGCTTGACTGGCTGCTGCGCCTCCCATCCAGCTCCTCCCCTCCCCTCCCCTCCCTCCCCGCCTCCCTCGCCGTCCACGCTCTGCACATCCAGGAGATGACAAGAAACCCTGGGCTCTCCTCCTCCCCCCCGTGCAGTGAAAAAAAATACCCTGTCACTTGAGGGTCTGTCCACTCTCCTGGCTACTGCTTAAAATATATATTTCTTAACAGGTTGCCTCATTATTCCTCTCTCTCCCGTCCGTCTTCACCGTTGTGCAAGTCCTGCCTCTCTGCACAACCTGACCTTTGCAACGCGATATCCCCACTCGCCATTTATGGGAGAGGTTTGCCCACGGCAACTATGACTCCACCTGCCTTTCACCGCCTGCCCTCTCTCTCTCTCTTTCATTCTGTCAGGTTGAATTTTTTTTTTTTTTTAGAACACAGTGTTCAGATGTCGGCATTTGCATTGTGTGCATGTAATACGTTCATGTGTGTGACTTCACACACACACACACACACACACACACACACGAGCAGGGCGTGTACAGTTCTGCAGCAGTAAAACCAAGAAACGCTCGCCTGTGGCGGTTTAATGACGGCCTCTAATAACACAGATACAAGGACCTCCTGACAGCCTTCCCTCACTTATTCTCTCCCTCTCAATTATTTCAATGAGCACAATGCTCCACATTGTGCGGCTCCTCACTCTGAATTGTTACCTGCCAAGAGGCTTTGTGTTGCCTGACGAGCCACGTGACTGGACCCAAACTATTAAGTGCTCGTTCTCTCCGCGTACGCCGTCACCGAAATGACAACCCTGGCCAGCAAATGAGTCACGTATCTCCAAACGGCCGCGAAGCGATTCACGGAGAAAAACAAAACAAATATTCTAGGAAACGATTCCCTTCGGAGGACCATAGCTCGTACCTGCTCTCGCGCCGACCGCTCCGACGTGCCCCGCATGCTGGCGTGGGAGGGCGAGGGAGACGGCGGGTTGTGGTGCGGGCTGTGGTGCGGATGCTGCAGCTGCTGCTGCTGCTGGTACTTGCTCTTCAGGTGGTCCATGAAGGCGTCCCTCTTGCGCTCCATGTCGACCTTGTGCAGGTTGGTCAGGGCCTCCAGGCTCTGGGCGGCGCTGACGGTGTGGCGGTGCTCCGACGTGTGCACCAGGCCCACGTTGGAGAACCGCCGGGCGCTGTTGCCCAGAGTCCGGTACTCTCGCGGATACTCCAAGTCATCTGTCGAGATCATGTGACCGCCACCACGCTCGGGATCTGAGGGGGCGAGGACAGAGGAGGAAGGGGGGGGGGGGGTGGATAAGGAAAAGGAGGTGAATCCCAACACACACATTTCAGGGTGGAGACGTACGAACACACAGAGCAGGCACACGGAGGTGGAAACCAACAGAGCAGAGGGGATGAGGGTGGAAAAGAAATAAGGCACAGAGGGGACAGGAGAGAGAGGGAGAGAGAGAGAGAGAGAGAGAGAGAGAGAGAGAGAGAGAGAGAGAGAGAGAGAGAGAGAGAGAGAGAGAGAGAGAGAGAGAGAGAGAGAGAGAGAGAGAGAGAGAGAGAGAAATGGGATGTTAAACTATTTGCCAGCAGGACGAAGCGGTTCCCTGCAGAATCATTGATTTCAAGTTCTGAAGGGAAGAGAAATGAGAAAAGTAAAATGCTCCTGCGACAGATCAAAGAGGCTCAAAGTGAGTTTGTTTCTGCGTCGTGATATGCTCGAGGTTTTAAGTGACTTTCGTTGTTTGCAGAGCAAAACAAAAATAGTGAAATTTGAGGCTCGTTCCCACTCCTGTCCATCTATCGGAGCGCTCCCTCCATCCCTCCATCCCTCCATCCCTCGACACCGTCTGCCACTTCCTCTACATGTATTCTCACTGTCTCTTGTCTGGACTCGACTGATTCCGCTGTCCATTTTTAAGGAGGCGCATCACTCTGACAGCCTCTCGGCCTTTTATCGGCAACACTGACAGGCAACACGGCCCGAGGAGGAATGCAAACAGGGAGGGAGGACGTATAAGTGCAGGAAACACAAATAAAATGTGAGTGGAAAAATGAATGAACTCAAAAGTGTGATAAAAAGGGAGCGGGGAGCCATTTGAGTTACCTTGCTTAGGATAACAGGCCCCGGCGTTGGCTAGAAGAGAAACATGCCAAGGGTTAATTTGTGTGTTTGTGCATAGGCGTGCAGTCAAACACAACAGGACACTGTCACATGACCATCAGAAAAGAGCTATCGCGAAACAATAGCCCTTTCTCTGAATTACAATTACTCAATGCATTATTTATGCATTGCGATTCGTAAGGGTTAAACATGTGGGGAGATGCTATGACTACTAATAGTGTCTTACAATAACCTGCAGGATGGTGAATGAATATTGAATATCATGCTTTTTTTACACAGAAATCACAAGACATTGATTCATATTTGACTAAATAGCTTATTAATTCCATAAAAAAAACTTTAAGCAAGTAGAAAAACCAATAGCATCAGAGATGGATAATACAAACTAAAGTATAAAAAGTGCTGAGGCCTCATAGAGCTGCATGAAGTGGACCATCGGTACATTAAAGCCTCATCAGCAGCATCGGGAGGAGCAGAGTGAGCAGCAGAGGACGGTGCCTCGGGGCAGCAGCAACAAATTGTTAATGACCAAGAGGCCAGGTGGAGGCCAGGTGGAGGCCAGGTGGAGGCCTAGTGGCGGTCTGGTGGAGGCCAGGTGGAGGCCTAGTGGAGACCTAGTGGAGGCCAGGTGGAGGCCAGGTGGAGGCCTAGTGGAGGCCAGGTGGAGGCCAGGTGGAGGCCAGGTGGAGGCCAGGTGGAGGCCAGGTAGAGGCCAGGTGGAGGCCTAGTGGCGGTCTGGTGGAGGCCAGGTGGAGGCCTAGTGGAGACCTAGTGGAGGCCAGGTGGAGGCCAGGTGGAGGCCTAGTGGAGGCCAGGTGGAGGCCAGGTGGAGGCCAGGTGGAGGCCAGGTGGAGGCCTAGTGGAGGCCAGGTGGAGGCCAGGTGGAGGCTCGGTGGAGGCCAGGTGGAGGCTCGGTGGAGGCCCGATGGAGGCCTAGTGGAGGCCCGATGGAGGCCTAGTGGAGGCCTAGTGGAGGCCAGGTGGAGGCCCGGTGGAGACCTAGTGGAGGCCAGGTGGAGGCCCGGTGGAGGCCTGGTGGAGCTCCAACACTCTCCAGTGGACTTTAACACAGGAGCAGCCTGCTCAGGGCAGAAAGGTCCGGCAGCTGCAATCAAAACGCCTGTTGCGAAACCCGTTCCTCCCTCTATTCATCCGCGGGAAGAGGACACCGCACTCAAGTGTGATCAACGGCTTCCACTTCGCGGCCTTACATCCAGCACATTACGAGAGGGGCTGATAAGCCGAGCAGGGGTGACGTGAAATGGACTGACCTCCCGGCTAATAGCGTTAGCATTGAGCTCTCGGCTGAGCACCAAGGCCCCCTCGCAGCCTCCCACATCTCCGGTTTACACTTCATTAGGCGGGAGCTTATTGTGCATCAGCTAACAAGGACCGGACTCAAGGGCCCCATTACAATGGCGGGCAAAGCCGGGCCTACAGACCAAGGCTGGATCATTGTGACGACAGGAAAAAGGCTGAGTGGGCTATGCTGCTTTTAGATAAACCATAAAAAAAAATATTCACACATTTATATTCATCAAGTGCAGAATGTTGAGGTCTTACAGGAAGCTGGAATGATAAACAACCTCGTGGCTTGCCAAAAGAAACGTTTTCCTCTTCTTTAAAGATCAGCATCTCTTTGTGCCACTGGTTTGGAATTCAGCCGAATAAAAACTTTTCCAAACTGCAGATCGACGTTGAAGCCCTCGTCTTGAACACAACAGGAGGAAACGTTGTGTGGGCAGAAGAACGAGAATAGAAAATATGAACACGTCTCACATCTTTACTGTCGTCATTCACAGACAATGCATTCGCACATAAGCCGGCAGACAATAACCCCAACAGCCCAAACAATCTGTGGCAGCCCACGCGCCGCCGGCCTCATTTAAACCTACATCAAAGAGGCTTGATGGGGTGGCCGCGGCGGGCCGACCCGCGACTACAAAGACCGAGAACCAGCAGGAAGGAGGCGCCGCATGTCGGTCAGGGGAAATAATGGAAAGACCCGAATGACGACGGGAGGCTCGCAATCAGAAGCGATAAGATCCGTGAGGCCCGGCCGGGGCTGCACTGCCCAGATAGAGAGCGCAGACAAGAGCATTAACCTGAATAAAAAGCAGCCCGCCGGGTGGGGCCCTGAGAGATAAGACGAGACAAACAAGCCAGGTGGGGAAAAAACTAACAAACAAGAAACAGCCGACGCGGTGGGATCAAGCAGGCTCACCGGGTTTATGCAGAGACGATTGAGTCTGAGAATCTGCGTCCGGATTGAAGACGACCGATGCGTCCTGCATCATCGGACATTTCCTCTCACGGTTATGAGGATCTGTCCTGCATCTCAGCGGGTTATTTATACACAGAGGGAAAAATCAGACTCACCCACAACAACTACCATCACACGCCCATGATGATGTTCTGCATCATCACAGCCAACACAGAGGGACTGGTGTCCTTTACGGTCACCTGATGAACTGGACGTTTTGGGATTTGGGAAGAGAATCGTGTGCATGGACGTTTGGTACGGAGAACCAGGAAGTGAGAGGGAAAGTGGATTGGGTTTGCTTTGATGGGTTTAGAAGAGGCAGGCGTGTGTAGCTTTATATTTTGGGTCAGAGCGAGTGAGTGTGTGTGTGTGTGCGTGTGCGTGTGCGTGTGTGTGTGCGTGTGTGTGTGTGTGTGAGTGTGTGTGTGTGTGCAGAAAGCTGCCGGCCGCACATATGCAAACGTTCTTTAATAGCTAAATCTAAATTCACAGGTTCCTCCAACATCTTCACTCCTCACTTATTTGTCACATATGCAGCAGCACCTCCAGGGCGACGTGAGTCACGATTATTATTGCTGTATTTGGAGAAGAAGCATCCATGTTTTACTGGGGGAGGATGCAAATGTGCAAATGCTTTCCGTCCACGATGATATAAAAAGATATTCAGTATTGCATCAGCACAACTAGATTTGTGTGAATAGTTTAATAATGCCGTATCGATTGACTGGTCATTTACTCGGCTCCATGTTTCAGTCGACACGGGGAAAGCTTTTATGAAGTCGTTTCCCAGACAGATTGTTTTTCGGAGGGCTCGATGTCCGTGAAATGTTAATTACAGTTTAAAGTGAAGCTCTGAAGAGTCCGCCTCACCTTTCTGAGCTACTCAACACTTCACGCTCTCCCGCTGATGGTCTCGATCAGGCATCGGGGGAGGGGGAGGGGCATCCGCGAATAAACAAACAACAAGGTAATAAATTGAAAAGAATAAATTGCCGGTTCAAGAAACCCCGTGACACAGAACGCTGTGTCCTCACCACCGTGTCAAGACAACTTTGAAGTGTGTTTGCACTTATAATCTAGATGACAGAATACGCTTTCACTTCATCAGACTCACACTTCACAGTAATGAATTCATAAAGATAGGAAATATTTTCCTGTGAAATAATATGAGAGACAAAGGCTTTAATTTTCTTATTTTCATGTAATTTACTGATAAACTCAGTCATGCACTTCTACATTTGAAAGATAACAAATAAGGATATATGGATATCAAACAGGAGCAATAGGTGGCCACTAATTTTATTGTTTTTTTATTTAGTTCTGTTGTTTCATTAACAGCAGATTACCAGGCAGCGGCCCTGGATGTGTCACTGGTATAATTATAATCAAACCAAGCATTCAAAATCTGTCCTAGTTATTCTCCTGTTTTTTGGTTTCTCCTCCCCGTGAAGGTCTGTCGTTCTGCAGATGGTTTGGGAAGGCCGGGCACGACACACCAGCTAATTTACTGCAAGCATTGGAGTAAAGCTCTCCTTGTGGGACGCCGGCCGTGACAGCACAGGGCGGGAAGACCGGCTGAATATTAACCAGGGAAAGAAGGAGGGAAGGAGGTAAAATCGAGGAGAAGTGCAGCAAACTGCTAATCCGGCTCGTCTATTAAAGGCTACATGTAGGCAACGGGAAATAAGCCATTCGGCGAGGCCTTCAGCTGTGATAACTCTATACCCTCCGTCGGGAACGGTTTAAACAAAAAACAAGTGAAAAAATAAAATAAACACCAATCAGGAATGCTCAAGACGCTGCAGTTTCACACGTATTGAACCCTAAATCATCTCCAAAAGCCAGATGAGGATCGTTAAAGAGACGGTAGCGTTAACGCACTGAAACCAGCGGCGTTCCTGCTACCTCATTACTAATCCTGCAAAAAGGGAACGGCAAGTGACTGCGAGCTGTCGCACAAACCTTGAAATTGAATAGTACAAATATAGAGGATTTCAAGGAAAAGCCAGGAGAAAAGCCAGTGGGAGGTTTTGTTTCCATCCCTCTTCTCTCGCTGGGTTCTGCCGGAAAGACACATAAACCAGCAGGCGTGTGCACTTCACTTCTTTTTTTATTCTTTTTACCCTCTCCATTAAGGTAATCTGTGAGCTCGGAGGCACCGCTGTGCCAGGAGAGGAGAGTTAAAAGGGGGAAACCCGACGGCTGGGCGGCGAGAGCAAGACACCAGAGGAAGGTCAAAGCCGACGCGTCCGTCCTGCTGGACTCGGGTAACCGGGCAAGGCGGCGGCGGGGCGGCTCCGGGCGGCCTCGCGAGAAAACCGACGACCGCAATCTGTTGAGTCACGGGAACGCCTTCTTGATCATTAAAGCGTGCACGATAAGCAGTGAAGTGCCCATCTTTTCCTGCTCTCCATCCCCTGCCTCTTTCTCAACCAAACTTGGTTTCCCTGGGAGACGCTGGGGAATACTGTGTCGGCAGCCGAGTTAAAATCGCAGCAGTAATGTGGCTCCGGCAAAGCACCTGTTAATACACAAAAGGCACGCACTCAGACAAATGGAGCTCCGCGGCTACGTCTCTGGGGCCGTCTGCTGCTGGAAGCAAATATGTGTGTGTTCAACTGGAGGATAAATGCAAGACATGATATATAAATGTGACGGGGGAGGGGGCACAGTGATGCACCTCTTTGTTTGACTCGTCATCCTGGTAAAAAGCCGGCTGTCTCTTCCTGGAGGAGCAGCGATCCAGCGGCGGGTGAAAGAGCCTCTTAATTACAGCCCGTGTTGAACCAGGTCGTTCGGTGCATTACCGCCGCCGGGTGTGAAGAAGACACTCGAGCCACACCTCATTACATCAGTGCTGCTCAGTTTGCCTCACCGGGGGAGGCGGACGCCGCCGTCGGTGGAGACGGGAAGGCGGTAATGGAGTTTAGGAGACGCTAGATGGAGAACGCTGTGTGTGTGTGTGTGTGTGTGTGTGGAGACGCGGCGCCCGCCTGCATACAGATCCTCTTCAAACAGCCGCTGACGGCGGCGCCCCGGACCTGTGATCTCTGTGACTGGTCGTCACAGGTGGCAGATGCCTCAGTCAAAGAGCTGCACTGCAGGGAGAGCATGCGGCGCCGCATAAATAACCATCGGTTGTTTTTCCTTCGTTGTTTAAAAAGCGACGTGCCAGAATATTTACAACAAACCACATGGAAGTGGAGTCCTTATTCTTGACGTTTCACGTCATTTCATCGTGTATTACAGATCAATTTGATTTGAGGTCTCGTTATCTTGCAGAAGACGATCAAACTTCGACCAAAATAACAAATTCAAAAGTATCTTTGTGAGAGTAGATTTTCACACCACACGACAATGAATGGAAAGCATTGAAAGTCAGGAAGACACACAGGCAGCCGTAGAAAACTATGGTGTGACTTTGAATTTAGAAGTAATCTTAAATGCACTAATCCATGCAAAAAAATATGAGAAAAATGGTTTAAAGCTGAGCCATTAAGTAGCGTGCAAGAGATAAAATATGAAGAATGAAACCGAATGACTTAAAATTAACACTGAGGTACTGATGGTGAAACCAGTTTTTTGTTTTTTAAGAGTTTAGATGCTTAAGTTTCAGTTCTCTGGGGGTGTTTCACACTGAGTAAGAATGACAGAGGCAGCCGACTTCAGGCCTGAGTCATCACAACATCACAACATCACAACAAGGCTGTTGCTGACGATGCAATACAACCACTTACAGGCCAAAGTCCTACGCCTGATCTTCAGCCACATGCCTGTAAACACACATCCTGGACACGGACCGCGAGGCAGCGCACAAACGTGCACGCCAATCAAAATATTTCCTGAACTACTTGCAGATATATTGTCATGATAGCTTACTGCTCACATTGCTGCAAAGGTTCTCTTCCTGTCTGACCCCGCCCACACGTGAGCCCCGCCCACATTTGAGCCAAAGATCAGCCTCTGGTGCTGGAGGTTCTTACTGAAAATAAAATCCAGGACCTCCAAGGCTCAATTCAAATCAAGCAACGCTGAAGAACCAGCAACATGAGGGTAACATAACCCCCCCCCCCCCAATACTCATAACATGCAGAAATCACAATATTTAGACCGCAGAATAACACAAATAACACAAATATCTGCAGCCGTCAGAGATGCTCCTCCGAATGCCCGCTGAGCTTTCAAGCTAATCTCGGTGGATTCAGCCGAGCAGCTCGCTACTGGGCCGGCGAGCCGAGCGGCGAAGGCAGCAACACAACAAAGAATTAAAAAAAAGACTCACTTTGCATTTGTTTTTACACAAAAATGAACACACTGAACTGTGACAACCATGGGCTGTGTTCTATGAATAGAGGCATTTGCCTTGACTATTGTGTCATTATGAATGCTGTATTTTTAATTACTGTCCAAAAAAAAAAACCTATTCATTTCTTTTGCGACATTTTTTCCAATTATAATAGGGTAGGAACCTCCAAAAAAAAAAAAAAAAAAAAAAAAAACATTCAGAATTGCTTAACAATCAGTAAATAATTACTGAAGATGAGCGAACAAGTTCAGTTCTTCCTTTTAAATAAAGAAAAAACGGGACTCGAGGAGAGAAACGGACTCTGCTGAGGCCTCAACCGCCACCGCTCTCGTCCAATCAGAATCCGGCGGCTGCTGTACTGAGGTCGAGCCGTGGCCGGAAAATGTAAAAACAAAAACAAAGCGTGCAGAAAAACACTGGCGTGGAGGTCACTCGCCGGTGATGGAGACACCCCAGTGACGGCTGCCAAGGACTGCTCACTAAATCACTCCGGTCTAATAGGTCATTATCTGTCCCACGGGCCCTGTAATATCAACACACACACACACACACACACACACACACACACACACACACACACACACACACACACACACACACACACACACACACACACACACACACACACACACACACACACACACACACACACACACACACACACACACACACACACACACACACACACACACACACACACACACACACACACACACACACACACACACACACACACACACACACACACACACACACAGCAATTTGACTGATGGGGTGACATTTGGTGGAGTAGCTTAAGCAGCAAAGAAAATCTTAAATGGAAGATTTAAGAAGCCCTCTCTATCTGAGCTGATACACAGAGCGTTTGCATATTCATGAGATGAGCCGGGTTAATATGGGGTGGTGGTGGGGGGGGGGGGGGGGAGGAGGAGATTGAGGAAAGAGGCAGAAAGGGAGTTATAAATCTTCACAATTTCTATTTTTCTGCTTTGAGTGTATGGCTGAAAATACATATATACTTTAGACAAGTCAGTACAATATCTACTTAAAGTTGCACTATTCTCTATGTTTACCATTAACAATGAATCAAATAATTAAATGTAATGTGAAAGGGGTCGATGAACCCACTGAAATTCTTGTTTTAAGTTATTTTTATTCCAACTAAATGTAGTGTTATGCTCCAGTCTCAACATTAGCATTCCTTTTTTTTGCTCTCCACTAATACTAATATGTCTCCCTGTCTCCCTTGTGGGGAAATAGGCATTTGTTTGATTACACATTAGGCCTTATAACTCTATAAAATGAATGTCGGGTATTGTTTCTGTCAGCTTGTTATTCTTCTGCCCCCAAGAGGCCGGCAGAAAAACATCCATCAACGCAGCCTTACAGGTACCACAGGTAGCCCTATGGAGCAGTGTTTTCATGGCTGGGTTGTTGTACAAGGGGAATTAAAGCACCGAGAACAAGAAGAATGAGTTGTATACTGTCTGAATCATGTTTATTATTAATGTGTCGGTCCGCCTTCGTTGCTGTAATTTCATTAAACTGTTGACAGGGCATTGCTGTGAAAAGCCTTCCCTGCTGGCCTAATCAGCATCACAAAGTTATAGCTATTTTATAATTTAATTGTTTTTCACAAATACACGACATGTATCATAATTATTTTTCACCATTAGCTTCTTTTCTCATTGCACAGCTCCCGTCTTCGTCTGTTGCTCTGCTTCCAGTGCAGCTTGTTTTAAGGAGAGCTCTCGTCCAATCAGATTTCACCTCTTTGTCTCTCCACCACTGACTACATTACATTACACTGAGGCTTTTATCCAAAGCGACTTACATGATATACAGTAGACCGTAGAAACAGCAACGGTGAACAATGAGGGTTAAGTGTCTTGCTCAGGACACAACAACATGGACTACCGGAGCCTGGGATCGAACCACCGACCCTCTGATTGAAAGACAGACCTGCTAACCACTCAGCCACATGTGACTGGTTCTTGTTGATGTGGACTACATGCATCGTCCGTTAATGACGCATCATCCCGCCACACGCATATTTATGTATACGATATCAGACGCCACTGGTATACACACAAGTTATATAAATACAATAAATGTAATGAGAAGTATTTACAGCCACTCCTCACATACAGAACCAGTATTCCTGTGGACGGGTCAGAGCCTCTCTCTGTTTCTGTCCTCCAGAGGACAACACCCTGACAGCACCGGGCTGATTACACATCTCCTGGAGGCATGAGGCCAAGACGGCCTGCGAGGGAACCAGAAGTGTCAAAAACCTCCAAACGGTATGTAAGAGAGCGAGAGCCGCGATGGCTTTTTAACGATACTGCAGCAGCCAACCTTCCCCGCTCTAAATCTCCCAAAATGCTCCCCGGAGGCGAAACCAGTAGGTACATAATGAGGAGAGGTGTGAAATAAAAGAGACGTAACATTAAATAAATCAAGGCTGGCGTACAGGATGGAAGGGTTATTCTTCCCGTGTGTGAAAACCTAAAAAAAAAAACTTTTTTTTCTTAATGCGGTGGTGATCAGACAGGGTGGATAATAGAATAAATAAATTGAGTTAGAGCTGTTAAAAAGTCAAAAACAACTTTATAAATAGGCTTGAGATGGCAGAGACAAAACAACAGATTTGATGAGGTGTACAGTTAAACCTCCCCCTCCAATAACAACTGTGAGCTTTTAAGATCCAACACTCCTAATATTGAATTAAACCTATTGATTTCCTCCACGCTGCAGTAGAAGCGCAAGGTAATTGCAAACAGCATCTAACGTTGTTTTTTTGTTGTTGTTCTTCTTGTGTCTAATTAAACACTTAAGCACCAAAACAAGATTATTATTATTCCAATATAATTTCAGCGGAGGGAAAGCCAAAACCCTGATTTGTGCCGCTCAGATCGGGAGCCTAAGGTTTCCCTAACGATCGTGTAATGATGTGTAATTTGCAGTAAATCTCGACACCGCTGCCGGTTAAATAAGGGGACGTGAGCTGCTGGTGGAGCGGCACAGTTAAGGTTACTGCAGGATTACCGAGCCGGCTCTGCCGTGTAGTTTGATGCCTTCTCTCCCAGCCGACCCGCCTGCCAAGCCTCTTGTAGTATTAGCATGCTGCCATGTAGCCAGCGGGCTAACCTAACAAGCTCTTTCCCACAGGAGGCGCATCTGTTGTCAGAGTAGTTAGAGCCCCGGCACGCGGCTTATCAAGCAAAGTGGTGAATAACACCACAAACTGAAAATCCATTCGTCACTTAAACGATTAAATGATGCACCAGAACAGATGTAGGCAGACACGATGGAGAGATGCCGAAAGACGAGTGGACGAGAGGACGAGCGAACCTGAGAAAAAAAAAAAAACGAGCTTGGAGTTCACCGACGGCTGTGATGACAAAAGCACCGCTGGCACACAATTTGGCCGCATTTCACTCAGCGGCAATATCATTTAATGGGGTTATCACATTCGTGAGTGTCACTGTACTTGATATGATATTAAAAATAAGCACCAGCCTCCCCGTGTTCGGCTTTTTAAATGTTCCGTAGCGGGCGATGTGGAGGTGACAGGTGTGCAGAGGTGGCTCGATGCCAGGTGATCAGCACCGAGGACTAAGCAGCACAAGAGGGGGTTTGAGACATTGAATTAACTTAGTAGCCTCAGAAGAAGCCTGAAGTGCTACAAGCTTCTTCAGCATACTTGGGATCAGAATTGTCCAGACAGATGATGTCACTAAATTGATTTATCAGCAGACATTACTGTGATAAAACGTGCTCGAGTGCAACCGATAACTTGACTAATTTCTGTAACTGTAGCGAGTTATTCCCACACGGAAGCCACCTCAATGCCTATTGATCGCTTCATAAAGGACCTCTTCATGTCAGTGTGTTTTCTTTCTTCCTCCCGCGGTCCAGAGACGAGCAGCTCAGGTTAATTGCTCGTCGCTGTGAATGTCAGCGTGAGCGGCCGTCAGTGAACCGGCGACCCGTCCAGGATCCAGCCGGCCTTCACCCACAAGGTCGGCTGGGATCGGCTCCAGACTCGCTGCGACCCTGGCTGCAGATAATGGATGGGCGGATATATAAATATATATATATACGCGCAATGTGGATCTATCAAAAGGGTTTTCTAACCTTTAAAAATAAGATGTGTTCATACAATTAGTCTCTCTTGTCTGCTACCTGGAAATTATCTTTAAATAACCATTTTCTACGGCGCAACCAGAAGCGTTTTTTAATAAAGAAAAGAGGAGAAACTGCAAAAGAAATAAGGAAAAGGCATCAATCAAACCAGCCAGACATTAGCTGAGCCGAGGATGACGGCAGCTGCCACTGCAGATAGGTCGCCTTGGCAACAGGTCAGATGTTCTACAACGCTGTTTGCAGCCAAACACACACACACACACACACACACACATTTGTCAGACAAGCATGCAGTCGTGTAAGGTTGCACGGGCATGATGGCGAGAGACACAGCCGGTGACAGATGTGACGCGAGCGGGGCGGCGTGGAGTCGACGTGGCAGAGACCCGCGTTACGGCGCCGATGGGCGGCTGTGGCTCAGTGGTTAGCAACTCGGTCTTTCAATCAGAGGGTCGGTGGTTCGATCCCCGGCTCCGGCAGTCTGTGTCGTTGTGTCCTTGAGCAAGACACTTAACCCTCGTTGTTCACCGTTGCTGTGTCTACGGTCTACTGTATAGCATGTAAGTCGCTTTGGATAAAAGCCTCAGCTAAATGTAATGTAATGTAATGTCATGTGACGCCGAGCGACCCGCTTCCTGTCAGCTGGCGTCAGGGAGGCGACGGATTGAGAATCAGAGGAAGAGGAGGTGGATTTATCCAAGAGCTGCCACGAAGGAAACGGCTGTGACGTAAACAGAAATCTAAATTTAAAAAAAACTCCCTTTCTTTTTTTTTTTTTATAATTGTCTCTTGTCCTGATCTAAGAGGACGGACCGATCAGAAAGTGTAAATGTTGAAAACTGTGTCACAAGCACACAGACGCCATCTGTATTTGAAGTCAAATGAGAACTGTGCCTACAGACGAGAGATGAATCCCATGAATCCCATGAATCCCAGCTCTCTGATCCCACAGCGAGGAGACGAGCGGCACACAGCAGTCCCTAGTGGCCTGTTGGAGTAATTGCTTGTTTCACTCGTCCCCCGAGGATATCACAAAGCGGCCCGGGAAAAAACGCCTTTCATCTTCTGCCTCACATGTCCCATCATCCTCGGCTGCTGCTTGTTTGTTACAGGAGAGGACAAGAAGGGTTAGAACCCCAGCACCTGAATAGTCATAATATAATTGGGAAACATGGGGAATGAAAATATTCAATCAAGTACGTTTTTCTGATGGCAGGATTGCACATTATATGGACATTAGTGGAAGTACCGAGTGGTGTTGAGCATGGATTATTAATTATTATTTTCAGAGAGGCACTCTCAAACATACTGTGGTGCAAGAAAAAAAAGCTTAAAGCACTGAATAGTATGAGAAAAATAATGTGTTTCATAAACATTAAAGCTCTAAAACGTTTAACAGTGGGGCCCGGGAAAAGAAAGAAAGTGTAAAATAGCGCTTAATAGATCCACTTTAATGTCTGGAGAATATTTCACTGTACTGTGATAACACAACGTTGTGTAATCCATGTGGTTTCTCTTCACGCCTACATTCTTTCTTGAGAAACCCCCGAAAAAGAAAAACTCAATTTTTAAGTCAAGTATTTTAGGCTTGAAGTGTTTTGTTGAAAGGGCGTCTGGACCACATTCCCATGATAAATAATTGAATCGTTTGCATCCGGTATTGCTTTTACTCGGTTTCCCTGACAGTGTGCTTGGACCGCGGCCTGCTTCATGTCACGTCCTTGTCCTTTAGAGATGCTGCATTATCCTACAATCTCGCCGCTCGTGCATCCTGCCCGTCCATCATTTCTCGGCCTCTCGTGCATTGTTGGCGGCTATAAACCTGGATATCCAGACGTTAATGGCCGCGCAGTAATGTAGCCTGTGTGCGACTGTGTTGTGCATCGATTTCTTTTGCACATGCATCAAAAGGGTATCCAGCCTCCTCTCTCTCCCTCCCTCTCGTCTCCATCGGCGCCCTTCGGTGAAGGGGGCGGGGCAGCCGTGCAGATGGATGTGCATGGGGGTTTCTGGGGAGATGGAGTGTAGGTGAGCGGGGGGAGGAGCAGCCAGTTGGCTCGGAGGAGGAGGAGGAGATGACGAGTTAGACGTTAACAAGCTGTCACTGCCAACACAACACGGCGCCCGCTGCAACAAACAGACACGGCGAAGACAACCCCCTGACAGGCCCGGCGCCGCAAACAACCCAGCAGGCGGGCGCTGTGATCCACCCACACGAGGCGTGCAGACCGCAGGTCGGGCCCGGACAAAGCTGACTGGCAACGAGGGCAAAATGAACCCTGTTAAAAAGGGAGGGTCTCGCTGTAAACTGCAGTTTTGCTTCGGTGAAACTTGGAGAAGTTTGCGTCACCTTGCAGAGTGACCTTGAACGCCTCCCGAGCGGCTTACCGCAGCAGCGCGGGGATTAGCCAACGCTGCGGCGTAACTGCGGCAGTCAAAATCGATCGAGGCAACAACAAAATAAAAAGTTGAAATGCCACACGGCCGCTTTGGTTGCTCTGGTTTGTTTTACTCTTAAGTGATGCTGTCAGGAAACCAGCAAACATTCAGCAGAAGCGCTCCCTGTCCCTGGATTGATTTCAACATAAAAGCATAACGGAAAGGTTTGATCAAACTTTTTGATTCACTTACAAACGCTAAACGCTACGATCAAGAATCCCTCCCGCGACGTTGCTGTCGGTTTTTATTTTTAGTTCCATACGAGGTGGCCTGATGGGAACGATGCAGATACGCTAACATTTTCCAGTCCCGGGTGCCCGGGGCACCGCGTAGCGTCTAACCCAGTTAAAATGGCATTCGTGATGAATCTTCAGGCCTCGTGCTGCCAATCACATCCACGGGGAAAGCTGCCTCTCCCACGAGCAGACCGGCTGCCACGCCTCCGGCTATCAAAGTGAGAAAATAGCCCCGTTTAATATAAGAAACGTCTTCATCAGCGAGTGTTCCTCCCCCTTTTTTCTTCTGGCCACCTGTCGGCTGGCTGAAACTTACAAATCTGACAATTGTTAAGTGTTCTGCCCCCGGAGGCCCGGAGCGCTTGGCAGAGCCGCCCATGGCTAATCCAGTCAGCGCACAACTAGCCGAGAGACACGGAGAGAGATTGAGATTGACAGAGCGGGAGGACGGAGCGACAAAAGGCATCGGCGGGAACGAGAGAGAGGCTAAGAATAGAGGAGGGTGACAAGACAAAAATGGGATACAGAGTTTTGGCAGAAAGAGGTTGGTGAAGAGGAGACAAATTGGTGGTTTAAGCGGCATTGTTGAAAACCAGGTGAAAGCTGGAGGCGGAGCCTTGGAGAAGTGGGCCAAGGGGGGGGGGGGGATGCTGGGACACGGGAGACGGAGTGAGGAAACTTAAAGAAGAGTCCTCCGACACCATTTGTCACCAAAGAGACTCATTAGTGATTGTGAGCGAGCGTCTGGTTATAAATAGGCTTCGGAGCATGTGTTTGACAGGAGGGAGGTTAGGATTCGACGGCGGGACATTAATCTCAGCGGAGAACTCCCCGAAGACGGACGGCTTGACAAACAGACGGATCCCCCTCCTGAAATAATAAAGAAGCACTACTTTATCAGTCCATCTACTGTCTCTCTCTCTCTCTCGGCCATGATCGCCTCTGTCACTCATGACCTCGAGATATTCTTCGAAAAAGCACGTCTTGTTTTTCAAACTTTTCAAAAGATAACCCTCCCTCCATTACGACTCTTTTTCTCTCTCCCCCTCTCCGACTTCTGAATGCGGAGCTCTTCATGCTTCGCCGGGCGCTTTAGAGATATTTCCAGTTGCCGCCTCAAAGCTGGTCGAGGCACTCGCGGCATGTTCTCCGACCTCTTTGCCTCTTTCGCTTTTTGCTCTGCACTTATTTGCATGCCTTCAAAAAGCCCCTTGAAAACGCTTGAACACTCTCCCCGGACCGTTAATTAGGAAAAAACAAAAAACGTTTTCCCTCCTTTCTCCTCTCCAGCTACCATCTGGTTATTTCCGGTTTCTGACCTGCTGCTCCCCTTCCGGCCACTTTGGAGCAGATGTGCACAAACGATCCATTTTCTCCATTTGTGGACGGCGCCTCCAGCCCTGGTGTCGTCACCAGAGCCCCACAAATCCAGTCTTCCTTCGGCATCAGCAGGTATCCTCTAAAGCCTCCGCCGCCCAGGTGTCCCGCTGCCGACCTCGCCGTGGCCCCCGGTGGCCCCGCTGTGGATCATCGGGACATAAAGCTGTTGCTTGAGCCCGGAGAATGGACGAAGGAGGCTGAGAGCCACGGCTCAATCAAGCCCCGAAGCTGCTTTTAACTGACGGATCATTAACAACGATTCTGTCTCAGCCCTCGCTGCCACCTCGTCTGATTTCCCCCGGTGACATAATCCATACAGGCATACATATTTATAATTTTCCAAACATTTATAACAAGATGTAACTGATAGGTAGCTGATAGGTTTTGCTAAAGATCATTGATACTTAGCTAGAATCGATATGTGTCTAATACTGTAGCAATGCATCACATAAATAAACCTACGGGTAATTAACAGCCCTCCTCGGGTTAATGCATCTTGGTCGGGGGGTTTCAACTGTTTTGGTTCAGTCTCAGCTCTCTTCTGCCACGGCGCTCAGCTGTTTGCAGGAAGAAGTCTCTGAAAGCCCAGTGAACACGACGAGCACCACACAGCCAAATGAGCCAGATATGGAACCAAAACCAAAACTAAAAGAGGGCATTGGACCAGAAACCCGACTCCAGGTGATGGCGCTACTCGTTCATTGGTCGGTTTAGCTGACGGCAGCGCCACAGAGGCTAATGGAGGGAAATCATATTCTGCTGACTGACAGCGAGTCATGGCACTCATTTTACTCCACTTAATGTTTTGATGTATTCCCTCAGAGAGCTCACAAATAAATAGCTGAGACAGCTGGTCCTCATATTTCAACCAAAGTATTGTTTTTTTAGTTCTCAGAGTACTGTATTTTGTTGATTTGGAAATATTTGTGTGCTTCGCTGTAATTCTGTGGATGAAAGTTTTAATTATTGAGGATTATTTTCAGAGGAAAACGTTCACTCTGCACAAACAATGCAAATTATAATAATGTCCAGTTTAAGAAAGGTTCGTCTAGCTTTGAGGCGTTTCATACGCTCGACATTGAGATGATGACGTTCATCTTCTTTATGTGGCATAATGTTGAGCAGCTTATAGACAACAAATCCTCGTGAGGGTTCACGGACACAACGTTTTCCCGGGAATAGCGATATGAAGGCCTTATGAAAGTTTCTTTTAGCCGCATAAATTGATAAGAACAGCATGTGTGTGTGTGTTTGTGGCGGCTGAAGAAAAACAATTTTTCAAGAAAATTGCCATTTCTGATAGATTTGAAATATAACTCGAGCACTTCAGGGGGGAACACACACACAGAGAGAGGACAAGTGTCCGTGTCGTTCCAATGTGAGTTTACGGGAAATAGAAAATATATCAAAGGGAAATCATCACTTGGAGGGTGAGATGGAGCTCTCAGAAACACTGCCACAGCCCCTCATCGTCTCTCTCCTCTCTCCCCTCTCTTCACGACCAATTTCACCCTCGCGTCTCGCTTCCCTCCTCCGTGGAAGCGACAGACAGTGAATACCCGGAGATTCAAGTTCGGCCGCGGAGAAAAAAAACAAGGCCGAGCGTCATGTGACTCGTTACCAACGCCAAGGACAGCGCACACTTCGGTTTAGTGGACACTCTGGATCTAGTCTAGATTTGGGATTTGAGTTGAGAAGTTATCAAAAAGGGAATTTTGCTGAAAATTAGACATCAATATCTTATTTCATTATCTTGTTAATTGATCTAATTTATGAAGGAATATTCCTGCTTATTCAATAAGAAAATTGAGTTTTTCTTTGTTTTTTTACGCGATTGCAGACTGAATATCTTTCATTGTTGGTTAATCAAATTAACCAACAATGAAAAAGATTGTAAACTACTGTGCTGAAGTCAATGTTAAGGAGGATGTTGTAAGCTTCCTCCGTCTGTCACTCACACACACACACACACACACACACACACACACACACACACACACACATCATCTATGATCCATCACAAAGCATACGAGCATCTCCTCCAAACAAATCGCAGCACAAAGACAAGTGTCAGCTGCTCGCTTTTGATCTCCCACCGCTTATTCTCCGGCTGCCGTGAATCCTTTAAACTCATTTGGTGGAGACAACAGAGTGGAGGCGGGTTAAGAGGAGGTGGAGGAAGATACTCGTTTACGCGGAGAGAGTTCGCCTTGTTTTAATCTCTGCAGATGCTGCTTTGCTATGTGCTTGTGCACCTCTTGAGCTTGTGTGTGTGAACCCTGCATCCCCCTGGTATTGATTGTAAATGCACACACACACACACACACATATTAACTCTCTATTCAGTGTTGTGATCGAACGGAGGGCGTGATGAATAAATAAGGGTTTAAGCTCCGGAGGTTCTAATTAACTAATTAACGTGGGGGAAAAGATTCTTCTTGGGAAGAAACAATACAAGAGAAGGCCGAGCAAGTAATTCAAGGATCACTGGACCGACTTCATACATGCACACTGGAAATACACACACACACACACACACACACACACACGCACACAGCCCATCCTAATTTGTGATTCAGTGCTGTGAAGGGAGAGACAAAAGAGGGGAGGAGAGGTGTTGGCCTCTATTGACTCAAACCCTGTGGGCTAATGAGACCTCAAACACACAGGCGCACACAAAAGCACCCATACGCACACCCATACACACACCCATTACTGTCACATCGATGTGTCGGAGTGTGAAGGCGGGCGTGTTCGCATCTCACCACAGTGCTCCTCGTCCGAGCTTCTCATGCATGAATATCTGGCGAAAAAGAAATCCCAGTCGCTTGTCAGCGTCCTTGTCGCTCTGTGAGCATCGTGGTCATCACAACACACACACACACACACACACACACACACACACACACACACACGCTGTCACTGTGGTAATTGGAGTGGTATAATTATGAGGAATAACCAGTCTCGCTGGCCCAGCTGTGCTGCTTACATCATCCAACTAGTTCCCTCAGATCCCCGTCACTAAATATGAGCCGACAGCTGAGGGGCGGGGACATGAAAACGAAGCATAGTTGGAAACACTGATTTTGTTTTCTTCGACATGTTGGCATCTCCGTGGAAACTGACGTGTGCGGTATACGACGTGTGGCAGGAGAAGCTCAACAGTGGATCCGAATAAGCGCCGGAAGCGAATCAAAAAGTATTTCTTTCCGCTCTCGCTCGCAAACATGCAAATATGAATCAGCGTGGCAGCAGGAGAGGCGACAATAGAAATCAAGTGAACTAAAAGTGACTGGCTACAAATGGCTTAAAAAGTCTCGAAGGGGCGCCCGGGAAGCCATGACAGGGTTTGTGAAGAAACTTGTCACGAATGAGGCGATGGCAGCAGCAGCAGCAGCTTGAGTCCTGGAGGAGCCACGAGCACCACAGCCTTTGAACATACAGGAGGCAGGAAGCAGACAGCAGAGCTACGTGACTCTAATGACAACAAACCACACACACACACACACACACACACACACACACACACACACACACACACCCAGAGAGTCCCAGAATGCTGCATGTTATCAAGATTAAATGCAAACATCCTTGTAAATGCACCAACTAAAAAGGAAGAGTTTTTAAAAATGCTGTAAAAAAACAATGAAAAGGACCAGGACATACAAACGAGGGAGGAGGGGACCACTCCAAGCACCCACCTGAGGGTTTTCCAGCATTCTCCATCCGCGCTCCTCACTCTCTTTTATCGTCTAGGTCACTCCATCCCTCCACCCATCTCCTCATCCAATGCCCAGTCGTCGCCAACTCCCTGGCACACTGGCTGGGCCGGTATATTGTGTACAAATCAAAGAGAGGGAAGGCAGGGAGGGACAAAAGGATTGTGGACGAGGCGGGAGAGAGGAGGAGGAGGAGGGAGCGAGATAGAGAAAGCATGAGAGAGAGAGAGAGAGAGCGAGCGAAGTAAGCCTGCCAGTTCTGAACCTCGTCTCTTTTCTCTCGTCCATTTCCCTCATTATGTCCGATTGAACGGTCGTGCCAAGCTAGCAGGGAGGCGGGGAGGAAAAACGGCTCGCTGAGGCCTTTTCCAGCACCTTGCGGGCCGGCCGCCTTCTGCAGACCCCCGACTGAGGACCCGTGTGCGCTGGTGGCGTGATGGGGGTCCGCGGGTCGAGCAGGAGTGTGTATGTGTGCGACTCTTCTGTCAGCCGGCCAGAGCCACAGGTTACTGATCATCCTCCTCCTCCTCCTCTTCCTCCTCCCTTTTCTCGACATAACCTGAGAAAGAGTCTTTAAACTTCATTTCAGCCATCTCTGAAATCTATACAGGAAGAGCTAACTCCACGGGGCCCACAGGAACAGTAAAGATGATCAATCTCTGCATCTCGAGCCACTCTAATAAAAAGAGCCCATCAAGCGGTGTATATATATATATATATACACACACACACACACACACACACACACACACACACACACCCCACACACACACACTTCCCTCAGGGTGCTTCTCCGCTCAGATAAAGATAGCCAATCAGGGGCTGGGGAGGCGAGAGGAGTGGTGCTGGTAATTAACACCAGTGGGCCCGGGCTCAGGTCCACATCAACACTCAGCAGAGGAAAAAGAAACAGTGAGCAAAGCGGAGGTGTGGGAAGGCGAGGGCTTCGCTTTCTGCTCTTCTGAGTTATCGATGATGTTTAATTAGGCCTTCATAGCAGGCGGGGTCAAGGCAGCCCCTCGAGGTGGAGACCCTCCTCCAGAAAGCATAGCGAGGAACGAATGAGGGAATCAGATCCTCACTTAATGCTCAGTCGGGGCCAAAGTCATCAATATATGAGAAGCATAAATGGTTTAAGAATGTGGAAATATACAAGGAATCGTACCGTGTTCCTCAGGTTATAAATATTTTAATATGGCAGATGTATGCAACATCTCATAAAATATTAATATTCATGTTCAGCGCAATAATCATACTGTATTGAAGAAGACTTGAAACTACAGATTGAGACATAAACTCATGTTTACAATGTTTGCATCGTCTGCATTAAATTCATTTTTCAGAGTGGGAGGTTGCCGCCTGGTGATAACATGTAAAATAATGCGGCAACATAGTTAATTAAAAGGACCGCAAGCTACTAAAAATGATGTTGACCGATGTTTGACCAGGAAAAAGCATTCAACTTGTTTATCGGGCCCCAAGGACTTCCTCCGTAACGTTGCAATGGAATCCTTTCATTTGATTGCTTCTTTGTAGGGCTGCAACAACGAATCGATAAAATCGATAAAATTCGATTATTAAAAGCGTTGGCAACGAATTTCATTATCGATTCGTTGTGTCGCGCGATTATTACGCCACTCAATAAGTCACGGAGATGTTTGAGTATGAAAAGAAAAGTTGAGTTGAGCGCGGAGCAGAGCGGAGGTCGAGGAGAGACCAGCTGAGACCGTAACGTTGACTGAAACACATAGTGGAGGTCGAGGAGAGACCAGCTGAGACCGTAACGTTGACTGAAACACATCGTGGAGGTCGAGGAGAGACCAGCTGAGACCGTAACGTTGACTGAAACACATCGTGGAGGTCGAGGAGAGACCAGCTGAGACCGTAACGTTGACTGAAACACATCGTGGAGGTCGAGGAGAGACCAGCTGAGACCGTAACGTTGACTGAAACACATCGTGGAGGTCGAGGAGAGACCAGCTGAGACCGTAACGTTGACTGAAACACATCGTGGAGGTCGAGGAGAGACCAGCTGAGACCGTAACGTTGACTGAAACACATCGTGGAGGTCGAGGAGAGACCAGCTGAGACCGTAACGTTGACTGAAACACATCGTGGAGGTCGAGGAGAGACCAGCTGAGAACGTAACGTTGACTGAAACACATCGTGGAGGTCGAGGAGAGACCAGCTGAGACCGTAACGTTGACTGAAACACATCGTGGAGGTCGAGGAGAGACCAGCTGAGACCGTAACGTTGACTGAAACACATCGTGGAGGAAGGCCGTTCAACAGGCAGCTAGTAGAGCACTTCCGGTTGAGGCTCCGGTGCCGCGCCTAGTCGGCAGGTTGTGTTCCGTTTGAAGTGAAGACGTAACGTCCCTCCAGCAGCTTTCTGCTGTTTACTCGTTATTAGCTTGACAAGTTAGCGTTAGCTCGTAAGAACATTGTGTCTGAACAAAGGGAGTGAGAGAGAGAATGTGTGTGCGCGCGTGTCTGTGAGTGTTTGAGTGAGTGTGTGTGTGTGCGTGTGCGCGTCTGTGAGTGTGTGTTTGTATGTGTGTGCGTCTGTGAGTGGCGTGCGTCTGTGCGTGTTTGAGTGTGCGTGTGCGCGCGTCTGTGAGTGTCTGTGGGTTTGTATGTGTGTGCGTCTGTGAGAGTTTGAGTGTGTGTATCTGAGTGTAGTGTAGAGAACAAGTTCTGACGTTCAAACAAATCCTGTTAAGTTTTCTGATTAGTATTTTTCTTTATTTTTTATAAGTTATTTATTGTTCTGACAGCTCAGGTTCCTTTAAACAAAATGTTGTGCAAAATGTTTTGTGCACTTTATTTAATAAAAGCCTATATATTTGGCAGATATAAAGCATACATGTGTATGTTTGTGTTAGTCTATTATCTTTTTTATTATTATTACTTTAACAGCTCAGGGATGTTCAAGGAGCAACCTGTTTGTGCACTTTCTGAAGATTTTTGCACCGTCAGTTCTGTTTTTGAATAAAGGGTTGGAAAGTAATGCTTTTTTGTTTTTTATCCGATTCATCGATTAATCGAAAAAATAATCGACAGATTAATCGATTATTAAAATAATCGTTAGTTGCAGCCCTACTTCTTTGATCTTTGAGGTTTTTTTTTGTTTAATAATAACAAACTAATTCGTTTCTGACATTTTATATTTTACAAATGTGACGGGTTTCTTACCAAAGTTGGATCAGTAGTTTGATGTTCATTTAGTAAATTATGCTCATTTAGAGTCAAATAAAGTAAAGTATGCTTTAGGGCGGGGCTACCTTGTGATTGACAGGTTGCCACTACTCCCATAGCTGTAGAGGTCTCTCCTCCTCAGTCCAAATATAGTCACTTTCACAACATTCATTCATTGCCAAAATCCAAGATGGCGACGGCCAAAACGCAGAGCTAAAGGCTTCAAACCGTCAGTCTACAAACCAACGGGGGACGTCCACTTCTCAGTTACAGTCTTTGTTTATCACCTGTGTCGATCAAAATGTCTTCAACGTGGCTACAAAGAGGACCACAACTCAGACGCAGACATCTCACCCGACACGGAGCTGCACCTGCTGAGCGGTGCAAGGCTGACAATGCCCACATAGGGCTCGACAACTGCTGAACATGCAGATTTACTCCCCACAGAGTGTGTGCACACACACACACCCACGTTTTAACTAACTCCACGCACATGCATGTGTGTTGATGTGCACACAGGCTACGTGTGTGCCTGTGCGCATAAGTGACACCCAGAGAGCATGTTGTTGAGCTAACGCAGAGAGCTAATGCCTCGCAAGGACAAGTAAACAATGAGCAAACAAAACAGCGTCTCCTCCACCTTTTGGAAAACAACCCTCTACCCACCAAGCAATTTAGCACCTACAAATACATACAGATGAGATATTAATGGCTTACTACGTCCTCTTTGACCTTTTAATTATTCTGATTTGTGTACAGAGCAAGCGTGCGCTAATTGCATTAGCATCTCTGCAGGTTTACTTAATGTTCCAGGAGACGGGGCGTTTGGATCCAGTGAGCAGATAAGGATAACACTCGGGCCTCTTTTTTGTGTGTGTGTGTGTGTGTGTGCACTGTGAGTGTGTGTGGCTGTTTGTGCGCGTGGCATTAAATCATGTGAGATTTATTAGCTCAGTTACCACTAGTCAAACTCTCTGACGTGCAATTATGCTCTATCAGCAAATAAATGATTTGGCCATTACAGGCCATAATTGGTTATGGAACAAAGGGTACAATATATTGTCCGTCTCCTCGCAGCTGTTAAACACCCCGTCCTGCTCTTTGCTGCTTGTGTTACCGGATAACTCTACTTGCCCCCTGTTTGCCCCCTCTTCCTATTCCCCACTTCCCCACACGAGGCATCTGGAAAACAGGCTCCGTCTCCGCCTCTCTCCATCACATTCAATCACCCCGGTGTTTATTCGGCTCTCCGCCCTTTTTCCGACGTCCCTCCGCCTCCCTTTCTCCCACCTCCTGTCCCACCCGCCTTCCCTCCATGCCCACCACGTCTCGGCCTCGCTTATCACCGGGCCGGCATCTTTCCATTCCTATCTATCTCTCTCCAATTGTTTTTCTTCCCCACCGTCTTGCCTCTCGACGCCTTTTTCCTCTTACATTTCCTCTCTGCCTCCGAGTGTTTTTGTCCTGGTCCCATTTGTATTGTCGGAGGATGGAGGATGCAGAGACACCCCATCACACGGTGCATGGTGGAGGAAAGCTGGAGGCCGTTTCTGCAGGATTGCAGCGGTACAGTAGGCGGTGACTATTACGAGGGGTTTCATTAAGTCTGAGTTCAAATGTCACCCGTCCTCCTGATCCCACTGGTCTGCTTTGAGCTTGTTCATTGTGGATTCGATCAATAACATGTTTTCCATTACTTTCCTCATCACATGCTTGTGATGTACACAGGTCCAGCGCAGGTCACAGGTCCATGAACCAGTGAGCAGTGCTGTCAAAAACAAGTGCCCATCTTCGACTGCCTTCAAAGGGTTTGCTTGTCTCTCTCTCTCTCTCTCTCTCTCTCTGACAGTGCAAGTAGGAGGAGGATAAGTGAATAAAATCCTCCATCATGTGTGTTGTTTATAACTGAGATTGTTGTTGTTGATTGAGATAATGATTTATGGAATATACTGACTATCTGAAAATATGAGTGCTTCATCATTAATGCATCATCCAAAAAAAGTCCAATATCGCCTGTGGGGCGTGGGCGTGGCTAGCGCGCCTGCAGCATGGAGAGAGAGAGGGACGATCATGGGGATCAGCTGTGTCTCGTTACGGGGCACAGCTGATCCACATGATCGTGGGATTGCGTGGGCAGGAGGGGAACTATAAAGCTCCCAGAGCCACGCAGAAAGGGGTTGAGCTAGGCAGAGCAGGACGAGAGTCTGAAGTGTCTGTGAGAAATGCCCAATAAAATGGATAAACGTACAGCCCTGGTGTCGTCGTTATGTCGTGAGCTTCATGAGGCCCACGGTAGCGAAGAACCTTGCCACATCGCCATAAAGCAGTCCAGCAACATTCAACAATAATCTAAACTATGGACACAAACCCAAACACAAGAATGACCTTATGAATGTGCACACTATTGTCTTGTCTCCTGACATGTGCACAAACTGTTCCACAGTTCAACCTAATTTTAAAGACAGAATCCGAGCCGGTTGAAGGCGGTGAAGAGGAGCTGGAGTGCGGGTGAAGGTGAATGGTGTCTGGCTACGGGCTAAGCAGGAGTACGTCGGCCTGCTGCCGAGAGTTTCTCCCACACTGCGGCTAATTAACGCTGCCTCGTTCCGCTTCAGCGGCCTCGGTGCTGCCGACTTCCACCGAGATGAGACAGGCAGGAAGAGAGAGACTGTGAAGTCCACGCTGCAAAAACAAGTGACCTTTTGGGCCAGATCTTATTTTGACACTTGGCGTAAACAGCCGGTCCCACGCAGAGACGAAGAGTTGGTGGAAGGCAGATAAAGTCAGTATCTCTGTGCTGAGGAAGAAGCTCCCGTCTCGTTATTACCCCGGGCTCGAGCACACGGGAGCCGATAACAACCGGATCTTTGAACATGCAGTCGCCGACAAAATGGAGGAACGCCCTCGCGGGAAGTGCACGGGGAGAGTCAAGAGAGAGGATGGCTGCGAGCTAATGGTGACGCTAACAGTAATGGATAGCCAGGGAGCTCCAGATTGCCTCATTTAAGGACACTTGAGTATCGTTTCGGTAATCTTGTAGAGGATGTGAGTGGAGGAGACGTGGCGGTCTTTCTTCTACCGTGTAAGAAGTCACTAGGCATCAGGAAAAACATCCCGAAAACCTCCACCTTTGTGTTGTGGAAATGCTTTGACCCGAGGTCTGCGCCCGGGTGGCTGGAGTCGAGGCGGCTCCACGAAATCAGGAGAAATTCAAAAATGTGTTTCCCCGAGTTTCGCCCCCCTTTGATCCTCAGCTGGAGGCGGACCGCGAGAACAAACACCAGCGACCCTGAACAACCTTCGCCGAGGTTTTCCAGACACACACCCGACTATCCACCATTATCGTTGCCTCGGGTTCTCCCTTTAACACACTACAAGCCTGGGACTCACCTCTTCTCGATGACTTTGTCCCTCTTCTATATTTTACATTCATCTTTTTTTAATCCCTCCTCACTCCTGCCAGCATCCCCCTCCCTCGGTACCTCTGCAGTAATCAAACGGTATTGGGGGGTGCAATAACTCAGCATTATGTGATGAGCAGCCGCTGCACCTTGTGACAAACGACCCGAGTCGAGACCGACCGTGATGAGCCCGGCCTCCTAAACGCTTCGTGTTTCTGCTTTTTCCTTCCTCCCGGTTCTCCCGGCTCGGCGCCGGTCGGCGTCTGACGCCGTGTGGGTGAGCTTCTCCATCAGCGACGAGTCGGCGCCGCGGAGCCGCATTAACATTAAATGTGATCAGTCCGCCAGGGATCCAAAACAGACAGCAGAGCCATGTTGGGATGTTCGCCTTTTAAAAAGGGAACAATGTAGGAACGCCGGTGGATCACAGCGCTGTCTGTTTATTCTGCTCCCGCTGTGGGAAATTCCTGACAGCTTTTCCTCTCGCTTAACGAAGGCCTTCTGCAACGGCGCGAACCAAAGCAAACGAGGGAAGACGCTCGAGCGCCGCCGCTCCCTCCAGTACCGAGCCGAGAGTAATAAGGTTTTTGTTTATTAGCGCTGCCTCGTGTAGACGCTCCGAGAGGCAGACAAACAGCAGCTGTTAGAGGATTTGGATACGACGCAGCGTGCGAACGTCCCGGGCACATTATTTGATCCTGGTTGCATCGTTGAGAAAACCGACGTGGGAAGGACGGCAGCTTCAGATTTAGTTTATGGTTTCTTAAGAGACTCTGAAGACTTGTCATGATGTCCTGCAGCAGAGAGACTAATCCTGCACCAACACACACGTCTAAATCTGTGTAAGAGCTTTTTAGATGAGCACTATTTTCACGTCCTTTTTACGTCTCCACACAACCAACATTTATTCAAACTTTCCTACAGCGGTTTACAATACAGTAGGTTCTTCTGCAGCATTGAATATTCTGAAAATATTCCACTAATAGAGAATGCAAAAGCGGGGGGAGGAAATACAAATGAGCTGCTAATTATGCACCGGAGTCCCTTTAAGTAAGTGAAAAACAAACTGTTAAACTAAAGAGTGTTTGCACTGCAAATGGTATTTTTAAAATACAATGTTCTTTAGACAGCCTTTTTTAAACTCCACAATAAACACTAATTGCTTGGTGTTACTCTTTGAATCATAATGAGCGATTACTACGCCGCATATAGAAAAAGTAACCCTATATGCACCCATACAAAAGCCCACTATTGTTACATAGACTTCCAAATATAGACAGGGCTTCACATTAATCATGGTGCTGTGGTACGTCAGCAGTTCTGTGAAGCTGCCCTCTCAAGGTCCATCCATCAATCCTCCGTCCCTGATGTCCGCCCCGGCTCTATGACGAGGAGGAAGCCAGTCTCATCCTTCAAAAAAAAACTAAAAAACACTAAATGCTCGAATATGTCGAGCCGGCATGAGAGAGGAGCTGTTCTTCACAGTTTACTGAGAGAGTTGAATTACTCGTATTGGTCTCAAATCCTGCACAAAACCCCAGAAATGCATTCTAATATTAATGATGTTGATTTTTGTTGCATAAAAAGGACTAAAAAGAGAGCGAGCGCAGTGTTCTGCGACGTCCTAAGCAGCTGTTTGAGGACCATTGGATGGCGTGCACACGGGCCCCCGTGGCACAGCGGATGAATTAGTATGCAGCGCCGGATAACGGAGACTCAGTGAGGTCTGAAGGAGATCCAAAAGGGAGTCGGCCGGCGCCTCCGTCGGGGAGCTGGACAGGACCGTGTGACGTATCGATCGGCTATCGGCTACGCGGCACTGCACTGTGGGCCTCCAGTCGCGAGTCACGGCTCCACTCTGTCACTCCCGCTTTTCAGCTGTTAATTTGCGGTCGTCTGGATCTTAACATTCGGCCCTGCACTCTGGCAGCCATCACATTCGGGAGAGGACCACTACATCAAAACCGCTGCTATGACGACGGGAATTTTAACTACTTTTGGGAGGGGGGGGGGTGAAGATATAGCGCAGCTCAAATCCACACTAAGGATTTTGAGCGCGAATGTGTGTGCCTTCACTTTGAAATGTGTCCTTCGGCGTTACCCTCCATGCACCTTCTCCGGCTCCGATATAATTATTAAAACACATTCATCATTGCTTTACCCTACACCCGGATATTAATGTGCTGAATAATTGTATTCATATTTCCAGAGTGCCTCCTATTTAAGAGGCTTTGCGGCTCCAGCGAGCAGCTCTTTAACTGTTCTACTCAACCTTATCAGTGTAAATCCAGATGTCCTTGTCAGAAAGAAAGCCCGCGTCTGCTGACAATAAGGCGCCGGGTTTTTACACACTGTAAAAGTCCTTTCAGTCTTTGTCCGCGCAGATGTTGACTTATACATATATACACTGTGTGCAGAGAAAGAGACTGGATCACTGATGAAGCCGCTAATTGGCTATTTAATTGGCTGCAGTTAGAGACTTCAGTATCAAACAGCAAGCTGAAATATCAGCCGTAATGAGCTGTCGTATCTGTGAAAATGTAAGAATGCCGTACGAGAGGGGATGGAGGTTACCACAGGGGGGCGAGTGGAGGGAGAGGACGAGATCACACGGGGGGGGGGAGTGTCTGATGGTGGTGAAACGCTGAAGCATAAAACTCAACCACCGCTTGGGTACTCGATGCGAAAACTTTTTCTCATCCTGTTTGGCCTCTGAGGGCAGAAATGTGTGTTTTATGGAGGGTTTATGTTCCGCTCTCTGTGCCGAACAGGGCAGCGCCGGGTCTGCCGGGGCCCCTTGATGGTTTTTCATTTGGTCTCTTCATTCACGGCTCTGTGTCGAGCATCCAAACACCCACAGCAGAGTATCTGCAAAATATGAGTCAGCCCCACTAAAGAATGGTGTAGGCTATTAAGGCAAAACAGGCTCGAACAACAGGGTAGTTATTGCTCATTTATGTGGGATTTGGGCGCTGTAAGCTGCCCAAAACAACATTTAGCTCTGCGGGGAAATACCTCAAATACTAAAGCAGAGAAAGGGGTTTCATCACTCAATCACAAAAGGGCCACAAGCTTCATCCATGTCATCGTTCTTTGTATTTTGCATATTTTCATCATACACATTTAGGCACACATCCTTTTAACCACAACCCTCAGTGAACCTAACGACGTCATTCAGAGAACAAGGACAAACTACTTATGTCGTGTCATTTGGAGGACTTGTCGTCAGGTATAAATCCTTCAAATAATCAGAAAAGGGCTGAGGATAAGAAGTTATTACTAGGGATTATTCAGGGAGTGATCATTTAGATTCAGCTGCTCAAGACGCAGCCACGGGCTGAAAAACAGCAACTCCGACCGGTATCTGGAGTGTGTGTGTGTGTGTGTGTGTGTGTGTGTGTGTGTGTGTGTGCATGTGCGTGTGTGTGTGTGTGTGTATGTGTGTGTGTGTGTGTGCATGTGCATGTGTGTGTGTGTGTGTGCGTGGACTCGCAGGTCAGGTCTAACGCTGCAGAAAGCCATGAGTGTGGGCGGAGTCTGTCTGTGGAGCCGGTGGCGAGCTGCGAGTACAGCCATCTGGGAGATAAATCTGGATCGCCTCACTGCAGCAGAGTGCAGCTTGCAATTAAGAACAGACAAAGGAAAAGTTTCTCAGATTCCCAACGCTGCGGATATTTTTCTGTGAACAAAATGAGCTAAATTAAAAACACAACGATCTCCCGCTGAAAAAAAAAGAAAAAGTTGCTTTTTCCCTGCAGCTGTTAACGGTGACCTCTGACGTCCACAGAGCCGGAGAACGGTCTGACCGAGAGACCTCAGAGGTCCATGGCTGCTCTGCCGTGGGACTAAATACTGTGATTACTACTGCCGGCAGGTTGCTTATGTTGTCCAGCTGCCCCACTATAAAGGACGACTGGGAATTGAGTCGTAATTAAAGGTTCCCCACGGAGCAACGCACATTTCAGCCAATGGTTTCACTCGACAAGTGAGGGCCAAATGTCAAGAAACCCCTTTTAAGAAGATCTCATGCACTGTTGTGCTTCAGAAACCTTCTTTGGGCTCTCAGATCTGTTTAGCCCGTCTCAGCTACAAATACGTTAACGTACATTAATCACGCTTTTCATCTGCAGGTGTCGTGAAAGTGGCCAGACACACAACCGAAGCCTCTCGTCCTGTTATTCCTAAACAGCAACGGCAGAGTCCCCCGTTAACAGGTGGGCACAGAACAAGTAATCCCGGCCGCTGTCGGGGGAGATGTGTGGATTTATTACTTTAAGCCTTCACAGATCCAAGAGAAACTCCCAGCCTTTACCTAAAACCCTGCTTTTCAGCCTCAGCCTAGCCCTGGAATAGAGGTAATCATTTGCCTTAAGCCTAAACCGCCCGTAGTGAACCTGTGTGAGGAGGTAAATTGTGTTTGACTCACCAAATGAATCCCATGTTGCTGATCTAAACTGAAACAAAACAGACGATTCAGTTATTCAGCTTGAAAACCTGTGTCTCGTCATTTAGAGCTGATTCTAGCATGTTTTGTCTGTTTCAAGCGGACAACGAGCACAGAGACTCTCTCACACTGACGTTTTATTACCGCCGTCATGAAACTAACTTTTCTTAACAGCTGTCAAGGTTCGTCGTCCTTTGCGCCCATCTAGACCCTCAGTGAGTCACACCTAATGGACTCCAATCAAATGCTGCCATCTATCCTGGTTAATCCCCCTCTCTGGTGCCAAGATTCCTCCTCTGTCTGCATAAACCCCGTCGGTCTCCACGGGACCCTGATATTCACTTCAGACAGGTAAACAAGCCGATCAGGTTTCAGCAACCGGGAGATCTGATCCCCCGGTTGCCTTAGATGAGTTATTGCCATGGAGCTGACACCTAAGAGATTCATGCATGTGATTAGGGCGTCCTCGGAGTGCACAGCATCTGTGTGTGTGTGTGTGTGTGTTCACCTGGAACGCCGACGCGGGTATAATCATCTCCCGATTCTCCAGGTCACAAGAAAAGGCTTGACATTTGCTTTGTTTGTCTCTTCTACCCGACTGCACATCGGTGCCACCGGCAGAAAGAACTTAGGGAGCATGCAGAGTGCGGCGGGTGTTAATAACGACCGAGCGAGGCAAAGAGACGCTTAGCGCGGTTGAAAAGAGACGGAGGCCGAATCAAAAAGGTGGATTTGTAAAAGCGACAGATTTGAGGGATTCCAAAAGAGGATGAAGACGTGGATGTTGAGGGAGGGAATTGAGGGAAACAGGGAGGCGAGGGTAGGTGTGAGCGCGACCGCTGTCACGGGTCGACGGCCTCCAAATAGAGTGGGGGGGCGTGGCCCTTGTCATCTCCACATCACAGTGATGACAGCCCCCGTAGTGAACCACAGAAGGACTACAAGGCGAGGCTACACAGCGTGAACCAGACAAACGAGAGCCTGCACTCCTTAAACACCGAGGAGAGCCGCTCCCAGAAGCCCGACGCGAAGGGGAAAAGCCGACCTCTTTGCTGACGGCCTCCTGGCTCGGCGCTGATCTCATTATGTGTGTGTGCACGTCTACTTTCAGGGATGAGTGTGTGTGTGTGTCACAGGGAGGACGGACGAGACGCCCATGGGAGGACCGTCCAATCCGGTCGTCCTGCTGGAGGGAGAAGCACTCTTGTCTTCTTCCTCTCAATCAAACCCTCCTCTCCACCTCCCCCTCCTCCTCCCAGCACTCTCCTTTCCCTTTTTTTTTCTTTTTTTTGTGTGTGTCCGAGTGGTGATAATGGCAGGCTGTCCGTCACGCGAGGTCTGACCCAGATTCACTGGGTGAGGAGGGAGATCTCAGCCCTGCACCCATGGGCCCCCGTCCTCCACGACCACGCCGAGGGCGCCGTCTAGCCGGCGTGTCTTCGGCATGTTCGCTACCTGCGGCGGGGGTGAAAAACAGCGGCAACCAGCTCATTAAGCCGGTAACCCACGGTAGGGTGCTGACTTATTCATGGCCGGCTCCGCGGAACAAAGGCCATGAGACGCAGTTAACTGGCTTACTGGTGAGTGTGCCAGGCTGGAAACCCCTGAGCTCTGGAGTCCGCAGGCAAATGTGATCCTGGATCAAAAGTGCCGACCTCTGTGCCAATCAGAGGCTCCCGTGTGGCCCTGCCTACACCTTGCCGCATGGATACGGTTACTAAGGGAGGCGAGGGGGAAGGAGTACGGGTGGAGGCGGCACGGGTGGCGGCACGGGTGGAGGCACGGAAAAAGACTTGAGAGAGAAAAAACAAGCCTAACGTCTGCCAAGTGGGCAAAAATAATACAAATCTTTTTGCAACTCAGACGTTTTATGGCAATAATTGGAAATGGTTTGAATCTCATATTAAATCCTGATTATCTCCTCATTTACAAGGTCTATTTGAAAAGTTTCAAAAGCTATAATATACAGAAAACCCTTGTGAAGATAGACAATAAGGCCATATATGTGTTAGTGGTATATTGGTTTATGATAGAAAAATATATATATTTCGCGGAAAATTGAGTGAAGTTAAGTATTTTTAAGAATTATTTTAGATCAGACATTTTGAGAAACTGATTTTTTTGAAAGCACCATCATTTGTCAGTGTCCTCGAATGCGTCTTGTTTCAATGCATCCGGTTGTCGGCTAGTCAGGCCTACCAAAGACTCCATATTTCAGCTATAAGTAAGGCAATTTTAATTCTTGTGCTTATCTTTACGATGCTTTGTCTAAGAGTGGAATGGTTGGTATTTATTTTTATATTGTTTAGGGCTGGGTTTTGTTGATAGACTCTGAACCCCAAAATCCCATACCCTCTGAACAACTGCATCAGGTTCCCATCGGTTAACAGTTTGGATTGATGCTGCATTCTGTACCTAAACAACAGCTAAACATGCCATTGGATTTGGCTCTGGACGTTAACAGCTGGCAGACCACAGCAATGTTGTCCTGTGGGGACAACAAATGCATGCACCAACATTTCCTGGCAGTACGTCCGGTGCTTGTCCAGAGGTATTCCAACCCGGACCAAAAGTCGGACCAAGTGACCGATTGACCGGCTGACCTTGCCGTCCCCTGCCGCCACGGCGTGACTAAAAATAGGGGGAAGAAAGAGGCCGAGTTGTGTGAGCAGTGACCCTGATTCAACATCCACACGGCCACTTAAGAGGGTCGCTCACGTAACCTTGTTTATTTGAACCTCCGACATCTACCTGATGGCTCTTGCGGGGATGAAACCGGCACGATGGACAAAGTCATGCAGTTTGGATCTGACATGTTACAGAAATGCAGCTGCAGGGACGAACCATGTAGGGCGGCCATTATTGGGAGATTTTCGGCTCAAATCCACGATTATCAAATCCTAAAGGTCTAAACAGCACGAAGACAGATTCCCAGAAGAACTGAAGGCTCTCCGTCTGGATGAAAGGTCCCGGATCAGAGACGGATTCAACCTGTTTTCGAGGCAGGGGAGCGGGTTTTGTCTTACATAATATTCATATCATGCTTGCAGTTTTAATTGCTTTATCCATCCCTTGTGGTGCGGCATACTAAATCGTATTCATGAGCCATAACCAACCAGGGTACCAGTCACTATGTACAGTGGGCTAGTGTAAAGTGCTTTTGTTCACTTCTTTAAATACAAGAAAAGAGGACGGTATTACTTTTCAATTTGTCCTTTAAAACTGAACAATAATGCGACCGTAAGAAGGAGAACGAGAGCGACAGCGTGATGATTCAATGCAGGAAGAAGGAGTCTGTCCTTCTCTTTCTCTCTATGTGAATGCCCTCCGCCACGGAGGTACTCTCCCCCTCTCTCTCCCCTCTCTCCCCCCTCCGTCCTTCACACGTCCTTGCGTGCCGGTGCGACTGCAGTGTGCTTCACCGGTTCTGTGGGAGGTCTCTCTGGGATCCCAGTGAGTGGGAGAGGACTTCTGCATGGCTCTCCATCTATCTGTCGCTTATCTCAATCACGCACACTCCCAACTGTCTCCCGATATCTCTCTCTCTCTCCCTCCCTCTCTCTCTCTCTCTTTCTCGCTGCCGTCACGCACCGGGAAATATCACTCTTTCATTTAGCTCTGCCCTGCTTGGTTTTGTTTTCTCGAACAAAGGGACATTTCTCAGGCTGTCACTGACAGGGAGTCGAGGCATTCGTTGCCTAATTCCTCCTCGAATCTCTTTTGGAGAAGGAATCCGGGCAGGTGGGAGACAGATCTGACGCCTCGACGCCGCCTTGTCATGGAGATTCAGGTTGTTTCAATCACCATGAAGAGTGCCTGTCATCTAAGTGGCAGGCAGGTTACTCGGGTTAAGGTGGGAGGATTCGTTCCCCCTCTCAAGGTATATCCCCTCCCGCCAACATTCTCAGCGACGTTAATACATCATTTCATTTAAAGTCACCGCAGGTCGCTGAGGTAAGCTGACAAAAGTGCGAGGACTAAATTCTGCCGTTTAAATCTTCAAGCTGATAACCATGAGTAATGATTGCCATAATCACCATCGCACAAAATCATCAGGATTGCCACACACACACACACACACACACACAGAAAGAGACTTTCTCCATCCCAGCCAATAGCTGCAGAGAGTTTCTCCTGATTGAGAGCGCTATAGTGCCAGAACTAATTAACAGCGTTTAATTGTCTTGCCGCAGAGGTGGAAGTCATTACCATCACATTTCCCTGCGTATGCAGAATATAGTACTCGAGCAGATGTTTGCCCTGGGAATGCACTGTGGGTGAGCTTAATTCACATCTATGTTACGATCGCATTGGGAAAAGAAAAGTTGTGGCTTCAACGCTGATCCTAAAGAGTCGGGATGCAGAGAGGAAGGGACATTCGTTCGGCTTTTCCTGGACGGTTTCCGCGCTTATTATCACGAGAGGAGATACAATAGCTAGCCGCCTCACAATCGATTCCCACTTTTCCACCAGATATCTGACTCGCTTCAAAGACTTTTGAACACTTTTGAATGGGATGGAGCCGGATAATTAGCCTCCCTGCCGATGTGAAATCCTGGCCTGTTATAGGGAGGGAGGCGGGCGATGGCTTTAAAAAGGGAAAGGAGGGAAACAGAAAGTTGCACCCTTTCCCATTCCTTCTCTGATGATCAATGACAGCTCGGATTTCCACAGCCTGTCCTCCGTCCACCCTCACCCAAAGCCTCGTGGACATCAAATGAGCTCCATGGCACACACAGAAAGCTACCAGAGCATAAAAGACCAAAGCAATTTAAACACACACACACACACACACACACAGACACAGTAATGACAAAGACAGAGCGGGGTATGAATACAGGAGCAAAGAGAATCCCAAAACTGTTTCACATTGCTGTGTGAAATGTTCTCTCAGGCTCCACTTGGCAGACAAAGTAGGTCTAAATGATTTATGAGAGGCAACAAAGCTTGCCAGTTGTTTGTTTTAGATAAATGCTACACAAAGCAAAAACTAACAACTCTGATGACGGCAAACAGAGAAAGATGAAAGTTTTTGGCCCAAAAGAACGCCTAGTTTTCATGAGCTCCACGCGTTTCCATTTCGGGGGAAGCGGTCCAGAGTTCAAACCTGGAGGCTGAAGCCAAAACGCTGGCGCGGATCGAGGTTTCTGTAGCGGCGTAAAAAAATAAAGTGATTGACGTTGAATTTGAAGTGGGATGGACACCTGGCTTACCTCCCGCGGCTGGCTCCCCGGGTCCCAGCAGCAGCACCTGGCCGACCGCCCGCCCATCAGGTAGGAACACCTGGTAGTCCTCACCAAACATCCCCTCCCCCTGCACCGCCAGCAGACACCCTCTGTCCATCCGCTCAGCAGCTCAGCACGGCATAGAAACCTCGGGCGAGCCGAGTGGGTGATGCCACGCACTGTACTCTACTGGTGCCGCTCTCCCACGGTGACGCCACGCCTCGATGACTGCGTTTAGAAGACGCGCTGAAGTTGAGAGAGGCTGCAGATGACACGGTGAACACGCACAATGGGAGAGCTCCACTAACGGCCGATCTTCCTCACACACACACACACACACACACACACACGGCGCTATACATCCTCTCAACATCTGCGCGCTCTTCATCAGCCGGCATGCTTATTCACAGCCGGCATTGGAGACGAGGCGCTCGAGGCCGCAGGAGCACTTCCCTTCTCCTTTCCTTTCCTCTGCACCCCCACCCCCCCCCTTGATCTCCCTCTTTCCATCCTTCCCTTTCTCCGTCTGAAAGGTTTCTGTGAAAGGCCCGAGATGAAAGGCTGCCCTCAATGGGAGCGTGATTGCAGAGACAGCGCCGGCGGCCCAAGGTGCCACCAGAATTGCTCACTCAGAGGCGCTCCGCCCTACAAAGATGGGCGCCGCCATTGTCCACAGTCGGTGCGCGTGCGACATCAGACGGATGCCGAGGTTAACGGTGCCTTTCCTGCACGGATTAATATTCCAGCAGCATGCAGGAAGCATTTGTACACAGGAAATCAACATAAATATGAACGCCATATCACGTGGAGATGATGTAATGTGCAATGACGCACACCGGGGAAGCACAATGAGATCCGTACCGACGTATAGACACACCTGCTGCATTATACCTGGTGGCTTGGTGTCAGCATATTTACACAAGCGTGCACACACACATTGACATACACAAACACACACACTGTTCTTGCTAATCTGAAGGCCTGGGGACCGGCGCGGAGAGCCGGACACAAAAACGTCTGCTGGTGTGAAGACACGAGTCCGTTGAGAGAAAGCAGGACGAACCAGACGACGGCTGCGAGACACATTGTCTGAAAACAGCCAGAACCCCCCAGACGGCCAAAAGGAAAATCTATATCCACCTCTCTCTGTGGTGAGAGCGAACGTTCGAAGAGAAATCAAGAATCACTTTAGCTTTTGTGGGCAGAAGCCACCAGAAAAGTCGAGTTTGAAATCAATGCAAAGGGCGCTGGGCCCTGACGCCTGCACAGATGACACGCGAATCACAAAAGAAACGCATCTGGAAGATTCACTTCACTTCTCGTCACCGTCACAACCGTAACAAGTGGCCTTTTTGCTCAGCGGCGCTAAATTTCACGTTCTTGGTTTCGCTCAGCTCGATGTGAGCCGTCTATCTCCGGATGCTCTCGGGAGGCTTTCCGACACACAAGACGAGCAGAGGGAGAGATATTGAGAAGCGAAGACTTCATTATATCCCTGTAGTCATCTGCAGCAGAACCACACGGATGGGCGTACATTACATTACATTTAGCTTTTATCCAAGTTAGAATAAGTGCATTCAACCATGAGTACAAACAAGAATCAGAACAACAAGAATCAAGAAGCTACAAAGCTACAAAGTGCTATCAATAAGAGCCGTTCCAGTGCTACTACGGTGCTACTTTCCTTATTCAAGGTACGATGACAGCGCACCGTGTCTGCTCTATAATAAGCGGGGCTGCAGATCCATAATGCAGAGCGATGTCAGAACAAACCAGGGTGAAAAGCAAACAAATTTAAATCTGTCAAAGATGCGAGAGCGATTAAAATCAATCGGACGTGAGTGAAATGAATCGGCCGGCGTGCCGCCTGTACAGCGTGTTTGTTTGTGTCATGTGACACGAGCTGCAGACTTATGGTTTCCATTGTCGTACCACACACTGCTGTCGAATCTACAGAAGGACAGGCAGTTACCCCTCTGAATCCCAAAGATAACATGCAAACACACACAGAGACATAACCCCCGAAACCTATTCACATATTTGAGAGGATTTTCAACAACTCTCCATCACAAAATTGCCTCTATTTTTTTTTTCCAGCTCCAGTCCAATTAAAGTGATTATGTGTCAGAAACGGAAGCGTAATGCGATGATGGGCGATAATGGCGGTGAAAAACCCAGACGTGACGGCGTGAACGAGGCCCAGGTGCAAAGCCAGACCCGGGAGGCAGCATCCCGAAGCGCAGGGTTTGTCAGCGCACAACGGGGGCAACGAGTCGGGGGGATAAAAGCCGACCCTTGAACCGGCGGAGACGGTAATGCGCCCTGGGTGCAGAAATGAGACACAGCGGAGTCGCGGACCGACGTCTCTATATTGCTCTTCGGCTGATTTACAACAGCTGGCGCCGGCGGTCCCGTTTAAGTGGTCTGCAGGGTGGCGAGACATTAATTCATGCACAGCTCAAAGTTAATCGTATGCTCAGAGAGTGGACATCGCCTTTAAAAACCAGCCGCAGATCAAATCAACTGGCTCTCCAGGGCCCAAAATATTGATTATTTTCAATATTGATTAAATTTCACATTTAAAATGTGGTTCTAAGATTCACAAATCACTATTTCTTAGACCCCAGTTACATGATATAGCTTTTACCTGAACACATATCAATGCAATTCATTTTTTAAAGAATTGTAGCTGAGCTATATGCTAAGTGCTAGTGTCTTCTGCTGGAGAAACAATGTCAAGGTGGCGCCACTTTAGATGAGCATTACCTCAAAAACATGATTAGTTTTTACTTATCACGTGATATAAACACAGATATGATGTCACGAATAATTATTATTATCAGAAAGGGACGTTTTATAGTCTTAAACCCGATGGAAAAATCCAGTAACCCTCATTTTTGAGACGGTGGAACCAGCAAATGTTCAGCATCGTGATGATGAATTGATTATCAAAAGTATATTCTTTGACTGCCTCACCGATTTGTTATCGACTCATCTCAGAACAATCAAATTAAAAAGTGTGAAAACAACTGCTCGGACCTTAAAATCCTTATACGCTTTATGTAGATTAGAAAAGATGGATATTTACAACACTTTACTAAACACAGGCCTCAGAGACAACAGTATCTCAACCGATATTTCCATCAGCCTCTACTCGACACGTATTGACTACAAAGTGGCAGAAAGCATCGCATTTGCCTCACTGATTTCCTTTACACATCGGCAGCTCGGTGCCTGCTCTCCACAACTCCCTGCGGACTCCACCGTCTTGCAGTGCTGGGATCGTGCATATTGCTTATCCCGGCTTACGGCGGTAAAATGCACATTAGAAGTGCGCTCGGCTCGGATCGGATCTCAATTCAAGTAACTGTTTCGACGACGGCCATTTTAAACTCCATTAGTGCGCCGCTGGATCTACACATCGTCGCACTGTTTAATACGCGTGGGCTTCCAAGGCGCTCTGGGGATGTATTTCTTCCTTGCGATTCAAAAGGCTCTGCTGAGGTTTCCCTGCGCCTGCAGCCGGCGACACCCATGAGGCCGGCATTCAGAGGGCGTGGCGTCCGGCGATGCATAAATGTGATGCATGTACGTGCCCGGAAGAAAAGAAAAAAAAGTTACAAAAGGCCACAACTGCAAAGCCCCGTGTGTCCCTGAACTCCTCCGCCAAACACCCACCAGCAGAGCGGAGGGAGGAGAAATCGATACCGACTCATGCTACACCCGGGTGGAATCAGGTACATTCGACCGTGAAGACGAAACAAGAAAAAGGAGGGAGCGAGCGGAGGAGGAGATGAGGAGGGGAAGAGAGCGATGAGGCACTTTCTGAAGGCCAGCGCTGCTCCCTATTGTTATTAGACGGCTCCCCGGCCTCCCTCCGCTGCACAACGCCGCCCGTGACCTTCTTCTGTTAGATCTTGTTGCACTCTCTTCCCAAACAACTAATCTATCGAAGAGCGCCGGCAGGAATGATTAATCTCTTTTAATCCGCGCCACGCATCGCCTTCAATCACGTCCGCGACGCGCGCAAGTGTCATGAATTAGCATAACAGCGCGCAAAGTTTAGAAAAGGTTAAGTTAAGTCCGGAACAAATGGCGAATTAAAATAAGTTGCCGCGTCGCTTGGCATTTTCACGCGATGCTTCTTCTGGTCGAGGGAGTCGGGGGGAGTCGTGAGAGCGAGGGATGTGCAGGTGACCGACATCCCCGAGGGCTGAGTGACACCTAAAGGGCACAGCTTGGCTTCTGCTGGACATCTGCAGCGCGTCTCATCAGTATTCAGCTATGAATCATTCACAGCCGGCTGTCGCTATCAGCAGAAGAAGAGGGGCGAGCAACACGCTCAAACAACAAGATATACACGAGGAAATTATGGATAGTAGATGTATCTGTGTGCTACAGCAGAAACGGCTGGTCAATCAGCTGAAAATTAATCATATTGGATATTTTTCAAGCAAAAATGCCAAAGAATTGATGTGGAGATTTGCTGCTTTCCCCCCATTTTACATTATTATAGATTAAAAATCTATTCGGTTTTGGGCAGTTGGTTGGAAGAAGGCGTCACAATGGGCTCTGGGAAATTGGGATCGTAAATGTTCCCTATTTAATGACAATTGTGAGACTAAATTATTAATAAAAAATAGATATATCTCACGATTTTTTGATTGATTTTAAAATATCCGTCAATTATTTCCTCGATTAACCATTTTGTCTATTAAACATTATAAAACTGTAAAAATCTCGATTACAACTTCCTGGAGCTGAAGGTGACGTCTGCAGCAGCAACTTAATCATTAATTTTATTATTGATTCAACAATCATTTTTTTCTCAAAGATAGTGAAAAAGGTCAATCCCGATATTCTAAGATGATGTCATCAAACGTCTTATTCCAGAATCCAAATATATTCTATTAAATATAATGGAAGGCAAGAAAAAGCACCACATGATCACACAGGAAGCTGAAACCATCAAATGTGTGGCATTCTCCAAATATCTGATTCATCGATGCAGCCCTCGTCTTCAGGCGGCTTTTGTTTTTGTCCAACCAACAAAGATCTCGCGAAAAATAGATTCCCTTTACTCGCACAGAATACCGGGAAAAGCATCCGATCTCATTTAGGAGTGCAGGCGGCACAAAGGAACGTTTAACGCTCTTTGTTTGCCGACACCGGGTGAGACCTCGCTCCTGCAGAAGCACATCTGCATGCGGCGCAACAACAGCTAGTGGTTAACGTGCTTGTGCACCAAACCGGAGCAGACTGCTAATGCAGGGAGGATCAACTTCAGATGACTTCCCTCCATCTCTCCATGCCTTCATCCCTCCATCTCTCCGTGCACATGCTCAGAGGAGATCGGCAAAACTACAAAAAGGCACTTTGTGTCCTCGGCATCTCACCGCCGTCCTTGACATTGATCGCCTACACCGGCTTACGCTTTACTAACGAGAGCTGCGGCGACAAACAACGGGCCGGTCAATGATAACGCAGTGAGCTGAAACCTATTTGTCGATCTGTGCCGGACTCGGCGCTGAGTCGGCGTTAATCCGCCGCGTCGCCTCCCGAGTCCTCCGAGGGCTCCGTTCACTTTGAGGCATGACCGCAGAGGTTGTGCGACGCAAGTGAGCCGAAGAATATCATTGTTGTTTCATTGTACACGGTGTAAACACACGCTTACGTGAACACACATAATTATCTTTTCTCTCGAGCTTCAAACTGCATCCGGTGGTGATTTTCTCCAAATGTGGCTTTCGCTGTTCTGGAGTTGTGCTCGACACGTGAACGCAGACGAGAGAAACAAAGTAAGCCGTTGTTTAATTTCAAAGACAACACCGGGGAAGACACAAAGCAATAAGGAGGAGTCCGCCGTGGCTTCTGCAGGCTTTTCCACAGCGTGTCTTAATGAAACCAGCGAAATACAAACTACCCCAAGATGCATTAATAATTCTGATATGAATATTTGAAGCTTTGTTTGTTGTCGGTGAAACTAAAATGAGCCGAGACACTGCCTGCACAACCTGAAGAGGCATCAGATGTGGGCGGGGGAAGTGATTTGGGGAATAAATGGATAATAAATACCGTATATGATATTCTTTATAAGCACTGACTTATCTCTGACACCCGGCACCATTTTCCATTTAGAAATGACTTCCCTGTGCGGATAGATTACTGAACGGGCCCGAAAAGTGTCAGAGAGAGAGCTGCAAAGCCACCGAACTGTGACACAAACAGATGAATCAGCAAGGCCCATATTATGAAGTTATGTAAATATAGAAACCGAGGTACAGAAATACCAGAGATGTTTTGAATCCCAGCAAACAAAGTGTGAGTGAGAAGTTGTTGACTGAACTGTGAAATGTCCTGCTCATTACATTTCTTGGTTGCGATTGAAAGAAATCGGTGTATTTATGTAATGGGCTGTGAAAAACAGAATTAATATTGATTGATATATTATCAGATTTTGATGCTCAAATATCAACATTGCTGTCTGCCTGAAGAAAACCTGCATCAGTCAGCTTATAAAAACAAACCACCACCACTTGTACATGTCCAGGTGCCCCGTCATACCATAATCTGCTGCATTCTTGGCAATATTATACTCCATTTTGGTCTGAGAGACAGACAGCGACCCATCTGGGTACGCTCCTCCATCTCCAGAGCATCTGTTTGGCCGTGGTGGGAGTGGGCCCCGCTGGATGAGGACCCCCTGCTGCCAAACCCTGGAGCGCCTCCCTGCTGCTCTGCAGCGGTCAGCGCTGCATCCCCGATGCCATCTAGGAGGTGGAGCCTCTATTGCACCGTGACGGCCTTTGGCATCCGGGTGTGCCAAGAGGTTAGGGGGAAGGAGAGGAAGCCGCAACACTGGACCAATAGCCACCCAAACAGTTCCCGGCCAGGCGAAAACACATCTGCCAAACGGAAAGGAGCCGGCTGAAGGAGCCAAACTGCCGCAGCAGTAATGGCCGCTGAAATCTTGCAGAAGAACTACCTCCACAAAAATTACGGCAGGCAAAATATATACAGATAAACGTGCCAGTGCACATTGGCGTGCATCCACAGAGAGGCAGAGGCCGGGATCGCTGTACCGTGTCCCCAAACACCTCCCGCGAGACGAGCTGCTTGATGCACGGCTGGGTGCAGTGAGGTTAAAACGCTGTGAACGTGGTACGCAGGGCGGTTACGGACGTGGGCGCAAGATCGCATGAGTCTAAGAGCTCGTGTGGACGTGTGATGATGTGAATTCACCGCCATGAAGTGAAGCTCCAGTCTAGGGAAGCACGCGCACAGGTGCCTGTGTCGTGATGCCAGAGATCTCTTTAATGAATGCAGGATCCAGCATTTGCACAGCCTTTAACCCCAGAGCCTCGCTTCTCATAATCACGTTCTGAGGTCTGCTTCCTCGCAGCGAGTCCACAGACTCAACAACCCGTTTCCTAGTAACTGTGGGAGAAAAGATGGAGAGTGTGATGGACGGAGGTGCTTCTCTAATCGCATTGATTTGTAATCGATTACATCGGTACGTGTGTATACATGTGATTTTTCATGCATTAGCGTCTATGGGAACGTGGGAACGTATCCTGCGTCGCCAGTTTACTCGGTAGCCAAAACAAATGCAACAGTCCTGCAATGAATTCTACCTTCATGAAGGTTATACTGTCCCGTTTATGTTTAACTGCTTTAAAGAGGCTGGAACTGGATGCTCATTTTGGCCGCTATAGTTACCGTGCTGTTAAATTATACCGCTTTTAATTTTGTCCACACCTTGGACATCAATAAGGGTAGACGTTATATTAGAAACACCATTCAGTATATAAATGCAATACAGTTCAACAGCAAGCACAAGCAGGCCATCTACACAGTTGAATTAACTAAACAATTACGAAATTACCTTCACAAAAGGTAGAATTTACTATTTAATGTATTAAATTATTATTAAACTGGCAACTTGTTCATATTATTTATCAAAACATTTGCCAAATATTCACTAATGTTTGGCTTTAGACAAAACCAGCAACATTTGCCTCTGGGATGAAATTATGAATCGCTTGATAATGGAAATCATTAGTTAGTCAGCAGCTCTCAAAACCTCCAAATAAACCCAGGCGAAGGCGCTCGTCCTCGGCATGCCGACCTTCAAACGCCCTTGTGATAACCAAGCTGTGATTACCTCAGTGTGCCGTCCTCAGCAGAGCTGCAGTTATTGAACAAGGTCAAACATTAGCAGGCAACTCCTCGCTGCTGAAATTATGACCACTGAGTGACTCACACCGCCACCACCACCACCACCAACAACAACAACAACAACGCTCTGCACACATCCAGACATCCAGCATTCGTTCCTTCTCATCCACTGCTCACTACAGTCAAAGAGCCAATCCATCCTCACAGTTTCTCAGCTCATAATCTCAGAAGATCTCTGCACAGTGCACATATTTCTCCCGCCTGCCGGGTATTTCTGCCTCAAAACTGCCAATGTCATCACGCGCCATGTTGGAGCTCTTGGTTTTCCCGATAAGGCTCAGGCCGAGGAGACGGATGCCACCCAGCTAATCGATCAGGAGACATTAAACACAGGCAGCATCGGGTGAGCCAGCGGCATACAGGGTCTGTCTCTGGGGGCAGGAAAAAATAGAGCTGACCTTTTCATACTCCCCGCTCTGATTGTTCATGGCGGTGGGTCCGGGCTCATCCTCGGGTTTCACATGCAATGTTGGTGACGACGGTGCTGCCCGTTAAAGAAGAAATTCTTCTTTTTCGGCTGAGCCGAACTTTTGGGATAATGCAAGTCCGTATCCGCTTCCCAGCCGGTTACAAGCCATTACATGTGTATTAGTGGGCGATGGGGTTGGAATTGGTTTCCTTGTCAGACGGCATATAGGTCCTAGTGGAAGGAAAATGAGGAAGGAAATGAAAAGCGATCCACCAGGTTGCAGCAGAGCTTTGCATTTTGTTTTTTGCGACGGCAAGCGCAGCAGAGGATCCGCACGCGAGGCCGCGCTGAAACAAATGAGTGATTCAGGAGATGCGTACCGGCGGTAAACACCATTGGTGGTTTAAATGTTGATTGAGGGCAAAGATGGGAATCCAAACTGTGGCCGAGCCCCGAGGCGGTGCAGACATATTTGATGCTTTGGTTCACAAAGTGATGCAAAAATCGCTCGTTACGGTTTGATAAATCAACCTTTAGTCTGGGAGTGTCGAGCAGAGAAGGAGGGCCTATAGGGAGACGGCGAGGGAGTCTATTAAGACCGAGGCCGGAATGAGATGAGGAATATTTGGATCCAGTCAGCGGCAGGAGGATAATCTGCCTAAAATCATCGGCGCCTGCGCTGCCTGCTTTGTATTCATGTCTGAGCAGCCTGGGAATGGAAATCAGGAGTGATGGGAGGAGAACGTAGGAGGAAACGGTCCGAGTGAGACGAGAGAAGACTATTAGTTCTTCATCTAGCGCCATCTTTATTCACTCTCCCACTTTCTTTCTCTCTCTCGTGAAGTTTTAGGGAAGGACTTCACAGTCCGGCCCTCTTTGTGAATGAGTCTTTGTTCCAGAGGTCTCTGAAACCGAAGCTGCACTCAGGTGTATCTTCGTGAAGTGATTCACCTCAACTCTCTCAGACCCCCTTTTTAATGCATTCACCTGGCTTTGAATAGTTATTAATAATCACTAGGGATGATACTGCGTTAAATACTCGTACTCGCATCGGTTTCAATGGCCGATACCAAGAACCGATACTCACTCAACAGTATTTCACTACAACAAACTGGTCGCGCTTTGTGGAGAAGCAACCCCGTGGCGGAGCCGGAGACACTCTTCTCTGTCTCAACTGTCTCAACAGTCTCAACTTCTGAGCAGCCAATCACGCTATCCAAGTTGTTTTGCCGTCCAATCAGATGGCCAGTTTGTCTCAACAGCAGAATCTGGAGCCGCCATCTTGGATCCTCGCTACGCAGCGCTCACTTCTTTCAATAGACAGGAGAAAAGTGAGACGCGAGTACAATACAAGACTTTATCGATATTGTGCTTATTAACCGGGGTTGCATACGTGTGTATGACATATTAGTGCTCATATTAGTGCTCTTGTTAGTGGCTGACAGCCCCGGAGTTACTTGTAATCAGTCCGTCCCAACGCGACGCAAATGTTTCGCGCGACCAGATTACATGTAAAGTCTATGCACAGACGCGTGTGGTTGCGACAGACGCAAATTTACGCCGGCGGCACGTTAGACGCGAGAGTTGAAATTTTCCATATTTAATACATCTATAATTGAGAAGCTCTGCGCGTCATCACCGCCGTCCTGCCGGTTTGAATCAAACGGCTGCTGATCCACCTGAAGCAGCGCTGGCAGCGGCCTCATTCAGACGCTGTTGTGCGGCTACGGATGATATTATTGTAGCCGAGTGTCTGTTGTGTGTCTATATTTGTAATTCTAATCTAAAATGAAAACACGCTGCAGGGTAACTTGCACCACTTTTTTATCTCCTTCACACACGTATATCCCACAAGTCCACTCTTTTCCTTTCCGTTTCTCCCTCCACAATAAAAGCACCGGAAACATAACTTGGAACACAGCTTCCTATATAATTGCTCGATCCCTAATATTATCGCTTACATTATGAACCCGGACACGGGGGCGTTTTATGGTCCGACATTAGAGGGACTTCCATGAGAAGTTTAAAGCTTGGGATAGCCTTCTGTTAATTTTGTACTATAGGCTTGACATAATCTGCAGAGGATAAAATAAAATCTGCCTCCAAATTAATTGCACTTTCATAGAGACCAAATCTAAGAAGTATCGGTATCGGTACTCTGTATCGGCAAGTACACAAATAAAAATATCAGTATCGTATCGGTTTGTAAAAAATGGTATCGTTGCATCCCTAATTATCACACATAAAAAAATGCTTGTCTATGTAACAAAACACAACCTTGCGGGAAGGGGAAGAGTGCAACATGATCTGCATCTGCTATGTTTAGACTACCGGTGTCCCGTGAAGGGAGGAAGCAGATGTACTACTGTGTGCCCCATTTCTAGGAATATTAAAAGCAGAGTGTACACATGCATGCTGCTATATGTGTGTGTGTGTGTGTGTGTGTGTGTGTGTGTGTGTGTGTGTGTGTATAGTGCTGCTGTACAACAAAACACCAGGTGAGGCTTAAATGGATGTCAGACCGGTTGGTTGTACTGGTATTTAGATGCACTGGCAAAATAATAATGAGGAAGAACATGCCTTTTAACAACCTTTAAAATAACGAGACTATTAGTACTGAAAAGATCTTCTGATGTTTTTTCCTCCATGAGGGGAGTTGAATATTAAAAACACGTTTCAATATGATGCAGTCCAGCATTACATGTCTTTATTATTCTTCTACAACCACCACAAGCTAAAAACCTCAATAATAAACTTACAATGTCAACAAAAAACTGTCCATTACAATCTTTTGTAAATGTAGAATTTGGGAAAGATCTGTTGGATTACATTAAATTCTACAGATGTAATAATAAAGAGGCACGGAGCAAAGCTTAAAGAAGTGTTAATATTGCCCTGGGATTGTATTTAATTAGGATATCTGTTCTTGGGCTGTGTGTGAATGAAAATATAAAGCTGTGAAGAAAGCAACTCATTCGACTGATTTGGCTGATTTGAGAAGATGCATCTCAACCTGAAGGCAATAAATAAACTAACAGCTGTAATCACCATTAGCAACAACATCCGAGGTTGGTACAACTCACACATCTATGTGGTAATATGCAGCTGGAGCCTGTTAGCATAGCTTAGCATAACCACTGGACTCCTGGTTGACATGATGAGTTTCAGAGATAACGAAGCCACATGAGAGTTATTTTCTCTGCTAAAAAGTAAATAAGTGTATTTCCCAAACCGTCAAACTATTCCTTAAACCTGAATTTAGTTAAATTATTGAACTGATGAATAAAACATGATACATATATAGATTAAACCAGAACGGTGGTTATCGCCAGTGTTGAGAGCCTGCGCTCTGTAAGATTGACTCAGAAGGGTGAATCGATGTTTGACACATTAGTTAATTTAATTACAAGACTAAAATAAACTGTAAACAAAATCTACACGCACACACACACTCTTCCACGAGAGCAAGTCGGCTTCTGAATTGCCGCAGGCAGGATTTATATGTTCAGAGTCAGGGACTGTACAACTGTGTGAACATAAATGAGGAAGATGTTACCGTCCTGAATATACCGACAGTGGGATTATTCTGCATGCTGTCAATCACCTGTGTGCTGTGTGATGGGAGAGGAGAGACCGAGCTATTTCAACGTTTACCAAAATGAAAATGTCATCATCTAATCAGCCTCACACATCGCGGGAAGCCTGGATTTAATAATACAAATATAAGATTTTCACTTAAATAAAGTATCCGAATGAGGTAACACAACGGGGATTGAGCGTACGGCTCACTGATGATAACATTCTCGGGAAACATCTTCAAAAACACACCTGTAATTATCGCTTAACGCCACTGACGCCAACGAGAACGAAACACAGATCTCGGAGATTGTAACTATAAAAGCCTTTCTGCAGAAAAACTGACATTTCAAAGATCCGAAAAGGGCAGAAAATGTCATCACTGCAAAAAAAAAAAATTAAAAATCTACCTTTTGACGACCAAATATTAATATTTACCTCATTATCTCCCCAATTTTCAGGAATTGCTCTGCGCCGTACCAACTGTCACTAAAGCAGGAAACAGATGCCGCTTTCAAATGCATCCTGGACGTGTTGCAATTACTGGCGGGCTACATTTCATAAGACGAATACACAGTCAAACAGTCAAACAAACAGAAAAGTTAAATTGTGCCAAGAGCCGCCACTAATGAAAGGATCTGTTCCTCCTCCTCTCTCTGCTGCACAAAGTGAACAGTCAGCAGAAAGCTCCTTTTGATTCAGGGCCCGTTGTGTTATGTCAGACTACAAAACAACTTAATACGCGACAAGTTGTTTTTATGACTCACGGGCTGGAGCTTTTCAAGGAGCAATTTAGGGCGGCGATATACTTTCCCAACAGATCACCGAGGACCGACTGCAGCCTCGTGAGCGGGCAGAATCCAGAGGATAATGAAGTAAAAATGGGCCCCCTGGACCCACATTGCAATCACTTTAGGATCATGTTATACAAGCCGCTGTACAGGTTTATTGCCAGGTTATATTGTGCTTTTAGTGAACAGAAGGTCAACAGCAACCAACTCAATACTCTCTTTTCTTTGAAATGTTCTCTGAAGAGGTTGAAGTAAATGAAACTAGTGGAGGATTATATTTGAATGTATCAGACACCAACCAACCGTGTACCACTGATTTCCTCATAATTTATACACCCATCACTTTCATAAAACAAGCATTTTACATGGACGGCTCATATTATTCAGCCCGTCATTATGCAGATATCAAACTCTGGCCCGCACATATCTGTGGCACTGAACCAATGACACTTGATAAATGGATGCAATATTTTAAACTCTTGCATCATTAACGACCTTGAGGGCCAACTAGTGGGATCACCACTGCTGGCTCATCATATAAGCCACAAACCACTGGAGGAAAAAGCACAAACCATTCGCAAAGAGTTTGACTTGCAACCTCAGTCCACACGAGGAAAGTACAAAAGTGGAACGATGTGATCAATTTATCACAGAGCTATCATGCTCCCCTACCCACTAAGGCACATATTTGCAGACATGCATGCGGCTGCACGTATGTGAGCTCGAGCCCTGGTGCATTTACTGCCTGCTGTGCCAAGGACACTGCATGAGGCAAAGCTAACATAAGGACCGGCTTGCTGGTTTGGAGAGAGAGGGCTGGCGCTCGCCCGTCATCATGTGCTCGGCCGCCTTTAATGCATGCGAGGTTGCGCCCCCCCCCCACACAGAATGCCTGCGCATCCATGTCACTATTTAGTTTGGCAGATTTACTTTATTATCAGATTCAGTACATCTCTGGCAACGCTGTTCCCAGCAGGGTCAATTACTTCGGAAATGCCCTCAGAACATGCAGCTCCTCTGCCACGAAACATTGCATCATCGTCAGCCAATCGCGAGGCGGCATTCGTGGGGCTTTGTGCGGCACAGGCGAGCAGGTGTGTAAGTGCAAAACAGTGACTTCACAAACACACTGAGCGCCACACGCGACTGCCTGCTGCCTTCTGACGAGAGATGCTTAAAGGATTTGATCAGCTGTGGACATTTCTACTAAAACCTCTTGTATTATGTTATCATGTTGCATACAGAGCTGATCCTCATTGAAATAGACTTCAACACAAAGGAGATGACATGGTTGGATTGAGGTTGTGTCCTTGCATGCAAGATAAATGCCACACAGGCACATGATGACATAACTAGGGACAGTCCACCTGTCTATTGTTTACAGTATTATCCTCTGAAATGAAAAGATAGCAAACAGACCAGCCGGGATTCAAATCTATTATCCTATCAGTAAAGCATTTATCTGCTTATCCTCCTCGGTGCTGTCTTTGTGTAGCTTATAAGCAGTCGGGTACGAAGTATTATGAGATGAAAATTAATGTATCAGTGTCAGAAATATGACAAAGTCTACAAAGGTTTATCCTCCTTCATCCGTGCCCCTACAGCACATCCATCCGCAGTATTAAGTGTGTCATTGTGTAGTTAACATGCTGGAGCCGGTGCCAAGACTAAATCCACTACATCTTCTGTGATTAAATCAAAAAACATATCGGCAAGCTACTGAGGCAGAGAGGTCATCACATCACCTCACACAGTACTTTCAGTCTTAGTCCAAATGTTACCGTTTATATTTAGTAAATACGTCCTATTCTTCATCGCATGGCCGCCTAACACCCACGCCGTGTGCATGTCTTTGCCAGTGTTCTCCTCTCACACAGGGGAACATCACTGTGCAGTCTCCATCACTGCAGGACGCTGCCAGCCACGGCTCTGCCTTCGCCTCATCAGAGAGGATCAGCAGACAGAGCGACATGTGTGTTGACATAAACCTCAGCTGAACATACTAGGTGTAGCACGGAGGCATAAAGCTACCAGGATCTGCCGTCGCTGCACAATGGTGACATTACGATAAGCGTTAGCTCTGCAGCCGGCTAATGCCGGGCTTAATGCTTGACTCTGCTTAATCTATTCTCTACGGTTTAGCCTATCAGTGTGAACTGGTACAACTCTAATGGGCTTATAAAGATGCTTCTATTCGCCGTGATAGGCTGTGGTTAAATGGTGACTACCAAAAAAAAAAAACGGTATACTTCTTCACCGGCCAACTTGGCAAAGCTAAGCCTGGACTGGACGGCTCCCTGGTGGCCTGAGAGGCACAGCCCACACATCAGCATGGCCTTTGGCTGCATTAAGTTAAATTAGCACCACTAACGGCAGAGGCCATCCTGCATACCGCAGCTCCACACAGCTAGACATCTTTGGTTCCGGCACATTATTAAAAACTGTTGAGCTTTGATAGAAAATATACTCGAGCTTCAACATTCGGGCTACTCCATTCCCCACAAATGGCTCAGTATTCAGCCTCTAAGATAGACATTGACTGCAGACAGACCTCCAAGCTTTACAGTGATACAGCTCACATAAATCCAATAGACACACAGACCTCTGGCTTGTGTAAAAGGTCTCATGACACTGCGGTCTGCCTTCACCTGAGCCTCAAAACCTTGGAGTTGAAAGAGAGAACGACAAAACAAACCTTGGAGAAATAAGGTCGTCCGACATCAACAACAACAAAAAAAAGCCCCAAAACTGACCGGAGAAGTTGAGGACATCAGTATTCTACACCACGCACATCTGAGAAGAAGCTCACAAACAAAAAGGCTTAAAGAGCTGTTTACTATTCCGCTGTTGAGCCCTCGCAATCATCCAAGTAATGGCCTCATTTACACCCTCAAACACTGTTTATAAAAGAATGATGTCGCCGGCAGACCTCAGCGACGCAACTTACCTGTCCATCTACGAGCCAACCCCTTTTTGGTCTTCTGTTCTTTCACACTTCCTTTCATTCTTCCCCCCTTTTTCATATCCTCTTTTTTCCCCGTCTCGGCCCTCCTCTCCCCCGCTAGCTACTAGACTGTCCCTGGGTGAGAGGCAAGCGAGGGACGAGGAGGAGGAGGAGGAGGAAGAGGAGGAAGGGAGGAAGAACAGAGGGAGAAATAGGTGAGGGAGAATGAAGGAAATTAATGTTGATGAATGAATTCCTGAAGCCGTGCGGCTCTGCCCTTTTCTCTGAGTGTTCGCCCTCTCTCCCCTTATCTTTATTTCTTCGCATCTTGATAGAAGATACTCTTCTTCTGTTGCACGTCAGATACGCCTTTCAACCCCAGCAGCGTTTCAACGCGCCTCATGTATATTTCATCTTTCTCACTTTACCCCCGTGCCCTTTGCACTCTTTTCTTATCGTTCCCCTCCGCGCTCACGCTCCCTCTTCCTGAAACGCAGGTGTCACACACCTATATACCTATATACAGTGTGGAGAATGCAGAGGTTTGGAATATGCATGAGTGCATTGAGCGGCGAATATGCCTGGAAACCCAGACCGTCAGCATTGTCAGGCTGCAAAGCTTGCAACTGGTATTTTAACGAAGGGGTTGTGAAAGAGAGCGACATAGAGAGATTGAAAGACAGATTAAAAAAAAAGAGTGAGAGAGAAAGAGAGCGATGGGGGGGCCCCGAAGGGAATATAGAGAGAGCATCACATGAAGGAGTTGACCCACCCGATAATCCATTTACAATACCATCCCCCATTCACTCAAGGCAAAGCTGCCTAGTTCCCTCGTTAGGCTCATCGTTACATCCATCAATTCTTTTATTTGTCTTACTTTATTTCTTATATCTTATTGTCTTTCACACACACACACACACACACTTGAGCTTTGCTTCAAAGAGGTCCTCAATGTGGTTAACAGAGGCAGTTTGCAAACAAAATCACACCTTCGCTCTCCCTAGACACACACACACACACACACACACACACACACACACACACACACACACACACACACACACACACACACACACACACACACACACACACACACACACACACACACACACACACACACACACACACACACACACACACACACGAGGTGCCTCCACCCAGTGTTTCCAGCACCTCCAGCCTCACTCCCCATTAACCGATGCTACCCAACAGCATCCCTCTCCCCAGCGATGCTGCGCTCCCCAGCCCTCAGCCCTCAGCCCAACCCCCATCATCCCTCTGCTCTCGCAGAGTGTAACAGGAGGGCAGCCGGCTGGTCGGGGCAGCGCGACACGCAGAATCAAACCAGGTACCTGCTACACAAGTATGCAAGGGAAAAAGGGTTGACATGCCTTGGGATGGTGCATTGCCCATGCTGCGACACGGACCGCTGCAGCTGAAAGTGATCGCGTTTCCTGTTCCCCCTCCTCTTTTTTTCCCCCTCTCTCTCTCTCCTCCTCCCTCCTCCTGTCTCTCGCTTTCTGTTCTTCACAAAGCGCCGGGTCTCTCCTTCCTTGTGCCGGTCCCCGCGCTCCTATTCGTTCCTCTCCTTCTGCCGTCCTCCTTCCCTTTGTCTCGCTCTCGCTCCGGCTTTCTCTTCCCTCCGCTGGAAACCTCCTTCGCGAGATGGCTGTGGTCCAGCGGCAGCGCTCTTGACAGCACTGCGCGTGTGTGACTGCGAGCACGTGCGCGAGTGTGTGTTTGTGTGTGAGGGAGAGGTTGAGCGGGAGAGCCTGAGTGTGTGTGTGTGAGAGAGAGAGAGCGAGCGAGAGAGGGGCGTACTCTTCAGCTGTATGAGCCGTGGTAGATTGTGCATGCCGGTGCAAGGATGCTCAGCACACGACCCAGAATGAAGCACAAATTTTTGCCGATGATAAATTCCCACTCCCTCACCCACTCCCTCGCTCTCTCTCACTTGCTCGCTCCATGCCTTATTTCCTCCCCGTTACTCATTATATTCTCTCTCTCTCTTAAAGACACAGGCGGCACGCTGCATTGCTACACGCCTAGGGCACATCTCATGATATGGTAATAAAGGGGAGTCCAGGGACGTGGTCCTGTGTGGGGCTCGGCAGCTGAGCTGGCAGGGGGTGGTGAAATGCTTCGAGCATCTACTGTACCAGGAGGATGGGGGAGGGTGGTGCAAGGAAGAGAGAGAAAGTGGAAGGGAGGGAAAAGAGTGAACACTTGAAATATTTCCTGGTGACAACAATAGCTAATGACGAAGCCGTGTTGAGCCTCCGGGCGAGGTTGCAATGGTTTGGCATGGTGAGAACGGCGAGGACGCCTCCAAAAGGTCAAGCTCAGCATCGGTGTGGCCTGTGCCCCCCCCCCTTGGATGTTTGTTTGCGAGCATAAATTATTGCTCTTGTGAATCCTGGCCGACCATCACCTCCGCTCACCAACAATCACACTCCGGCAGTAGGTCAGATCTGTTGTGTCAGCTGTTCAAGGATGCCCTTGAAACACAATGAGGAAAGATCCATACCGAGATCAATCACGTGCAATACTGTATCTGAGGGAGGACAAAGCGGAGCTACAAGTGGCTAAGGGAAGCAAACGAATGGGTAAAAATCTAAGATACATAGTGAGGATCTGTGTTGTGTAGCGGATGAGGGAGTGTTTCTGTCAAACAGAGGGAGGCTGTTCTTTGCTGTATAGCTAATCGGTGCTGATGAATTAAGAGAGTAAGAGGAGGGGAGAGAGAGAGGGAGAGAGAAAATAAAATACCAGGAGATGGAGAGATAAAAGAGGATGGAGGTTCTCTTCAATGATGAATAATGTATGGCCGGGCTGCACATGACTTACACAGCACACCGGCCCGTCCGTCATGTCCATCCGGCTCACAGGAAGAGGAAACATCAGCCTGTCAGCCGGCGCCGGTCCTCTTGAGCTAAAAGCAATCCGACAAAACCTGCAACAGCAAAAATGTACACATTATATTCTGAAGTTGAGGGAAGTTTAAAATACTCCTCCGGATGTCAGTGTCTACCCAGACAAAGACTATACAAATATAAACACCCCTTTATTTATAAGTGTCGTCGTGCAATGCATCCCAGGTGATTCAAACCTAGGTGATCCATGTAATCCCATCGATTGCATGGATCTATAATAGCCCGTGTCTGCGCGTGGTAAGAGTGGCTGCGCCCGGTGAAAGCATTCATTCCCTCCGGGGAACGAGCTGCAGCTATAAAGCATCGCCTACGATCCTCTAAACTTTAAAGTGTGGAAGTATTTCAGACGGAGACGCAACAACATGGTGCTCCATAAACTCTGTAGACTCTGCAACTGCTACGCACAAAAGCACTCTTGCAGGAATATGGCATTCAGTCACAGTAGAAGGAGCCGTTGGCTCTGGGCTGACTTGTCAACACTTTAAAAAGCATTTCCTTGAAAGAATCTTCTCTCAGAGACCGGAACCAGTGATGCCTTCAGGTGACCCTGGTCAACGGGTACTCGAGTGTTCCCAATCAAGTTTTCCAGATCCTGACCTGATTCTGTTATATTGCATGTCCGCCGCTACCTAAATCTGATATAAAGATATGAAATGTTGATTAATATCTGGACATTGAAATAAATAAATAAGTGCAGCCTAATGACTTTGACACAATTTGTTTCTCACGAGCTTCCCTTGCAGGTTTGGAGAGGCAGTAAATTGCAGAGAGGTCACTTCCTGCTTCGGAGCACTTTGACCTCCCTTTGCTGGTGGACAACAAACCAACATTAAAAGCTGGTCGCCGCCACCTACTGATCTGGTAGCTATGAGGCGGCTAACACAGCTAGACAGCAAAGAGCCAGGCAGTCTGAGTCTGGACGATAAAACTGAGATCAAGTGCCACCGTTAAAACCACCGGGTGCGTTGGCTCTGGTGTCGGAGCGTTCAGGCCCGGTCAAAACTACGCAGCTATTAAAATATAGGGACGAGAGCTGCGACGACTGTACAAAGTCAATGATATCGTATTTAAGTTTATGTTCTGCTTGTTTGACAGCTGCAAAGAGGATTTTTATTCTCAATTCTTATCATCAAAAAACCTCTTTGGAGAGTGGCAAAAATTCCTTTAATCCTTTTAAATATGCCGTGATTAACTTCGTAAGAATACTTACATCGTGCTGTGGCTTATTCATTGGTCACATCCATGTCTGTTGACATTGAGTACCTCACACCAAGCATGTGCACTCGGCCAGCAATATATATGTCAATTTAGAATTTCATTACATCTCATATACATGCCATGCTGTGAGGCTGTATTTCATGCTGTATAGCATGCAACCAGTGAAGAAACAAACATAACAGAGCCAATAGGTCGAATAGATGATCAGGAAAAGGAAGACGTGTTGTCATAATGAGATAATCGCTACGATCTGCAGTATTAAACAGCACATTATTGCCTGGAGAACACAGGAGATTGTGTAGTGCTGACGGCCCGCTTTGCCCGTAGGCTTCTATAGTTTACCAAGAACAAAGCTGCTCATTGCAGAGGTACAACTTGCTGAGTAAGTAGCCTGTGTGGAGCTGATGAGCATGCTCTGCCACTGCTTTCTAATAAAATGACATCTGCTGTTTTATTGTTAGCGCCGGAGCAGACCATATTGCATTGTGAAATAATCAGGCGGCTCAATCTAAAAAAAGAATTTGGTCTTTTTTAGATATCGTTTTTTTTACAAGTTTTATATTCACGGTCTTGAAAGATATGGTTTGCTGGTCCCCGAGGACATGAAGGAACCCAGTTTGTCCTGGTTGTCCTCCTTCTTTCTCTCCATCTCAGCTGTGAGAGCTCATCGACCCAGAAACACTTCAGCACAGTCTGTGGCACAATAGATCTGCCCTCGCTTCAGTGGAAACTGGCCATCTGAGGTTATTAGAGGGGGGCAGGGGAGTGGGGATGAATGTCAATGACAGCGTGACTTGGACGCAGTGGGACAAGACAACCTGACAGAGGTGTTCTTACTCTATATAGCAAAGGTAGCCGTCGCAACACATCAATCATCTTTCAACTCTGCCCGTCGCAACGTACTCCATATGCATGCACTAATGCACGCAGTTGCTTATGTGTTATTGTAACCTTCAGAGCAGTACCCAATGACACTGCATGTTTAGAGCTCCTAGTGCAGCATGTTCGGTAGGTCTGGGCACCAAGGGAACCGGTGAGAGGTAATGTGAAGGTCAGGTCTAAATGTCCACGATGATGGATATCACTCCACTTCATGTCCGCTAAACTTCCCATACACAGTGAGCCAAGACTGTTCCAATTATGTGACCAACATTTATCATCTAACCGTTTTAAACTTTGCAGAAATTCAGCAGAGTTACCGCTACTAAAGCACTTATGTGTCCCTTTGTCCAGTGGAGACGATAGAGAAAAGTGTTTATTGGAGCCAATGAGCCGTGTTCAGTCAGCCGGCTCACAAAGAGCCATAATAAATGTCTGCTATTAAACTGCATTAAACACAAAACTAGACACCAGATATAATGTGGATCGACTCCTATGTGGCCATTCCTCTGCCAGGCACCCCTTAACATGGGGGGGGGGGAGACCTGCCAGCTTCCCTGGGGAAAAACCTTTACATTTTTACTTCAGGCTAGTAAATCTACTCACTTGCTGGATTGAGGTAGAGCTGAGCTGGTCCCATCTCTTTTAGTGGTGGTCCGCTGCATTTACACATATTAAGAGTACAACGTCTTAGGAGGGAGAGATTTGAGTTAACAGAATATTTAAGAAAAACATTGCGATGCTGGTTTTGTTCAGATTGACTGATGTTACTCATGTGCTTCTGCCTCACAAATTATAAAGTGAATTAAAGTAGCTCCACCTGACAAACAAAATTAAAATTCTGCCTTCAAGTTTATGCATCTGTAAACATTATTGACTAATGTAAAATATATATATATATATATATATATAAATATATATTAAATAGGTAAAAATGTAGCTAGCATAATCAGCACTTTTGATACTCACAGTTTGCTAATAAAACCACATAGTTTCCGTTTAGTTAAATATTAAAAGCAGGGCTTTTACTTGTAATTAGGTAATTTTACTTTACCTCACTTAAAAGCAAGTAAAATAAATTAATTCACAATTGCTACGAATGCAAATATAAGGCCAATAATAGCAGAAGCTAGCATCCTGATGCTAGCCTCATAGCTCGCTAAGCTAACGTTCATTTTAACCGTTAAAAAAAAGCGCGAAGACGTTGACGTCAGTAATGTGACGAATACTTAGCTTTGTGTGGTGAAAGTCCTCGTGCCCACTAGACCGTGGGTTTGATGCTGGTTGTGAAGCGAACATGAGGAGTAACGGATGAACGGAGATGGGGAGTTAATACATGTTGGCAGGTGAAGAGAGGAGTCTAACGTTAGACAGCGTCAACGCCACGGGTGCGTTAGATTTACGTTACGGAGCGTACCGACTGTCAGTTGAGGAGTTTTTTTTTTGATAAATAAAATAATCCACACTGCTCTTATTAATAATTATGTTACATAAAACTGTGAAACATCTGAAATAGTCAAATGTTTCTAAATTGTAGGAGGATGAGCAAACACAATTCTAAATGGCATACATAGATCAATTAAACTGGACACAGGTCAAAGGTTACAGGCCAACTCCTGAAGTTATGATTACAACAGCAAAGTAATGTGAACGAATAAAGACCACACTATGAAAGAGTTGGTTTATGTATTTTTTTGAGACTCAGGGTGGTGGTATTGTCTCCATTGAAAGCTCCTCTTATGCTGAGAGAGAGAGAGAGAGAGAGAGAGAGAGAGAGAGAGAGAGAGAGAGAGAGAGAGAGAGAGAGAGAGAGAGAGAGAGAGAGAGTGAATGTACTCGGGTTACTTTCCATCACTGCGGACGGCGGTGGCTCATTGGGGTTTAGTGCCTTGCTCAAGGACACATCCACGTGTGAACTACTTTGCACTGACCAATCAATAGTGCTCACACATTAATACCTCAACGAAAGGATGAAGGGAGAACAGTGACATGTTTATACCGTGGTAATACATTTGATAGAGTCCAAACTAACACAATACAATATGGTGACTGTGTTTATTGGCAACGATTTATTCATATTTAATGATCTATGGTTGTCGGTTTGTTTTTTGTACTTCCAGCAGACATCTTTCTTAGACTGCGAGACCACAGCGCCGTGATGAAATGACCGGGTTCCCGGCCTCAGCTTTACTCCACTGCCAATCAACCGGACCAATCCTGTTTCCATGGCGATGTGAAAGGCTGAGAGATGACTTGCCTTTATGGAAAGGTGCAGTTCCTGTGTGAACTCTGTTTTTTCCCTTTGCCGTGTGTGGGCGGATGAACAGGATTTGAAATGCCGGCTCGGCCACCGGCGCACTGCTGAGCACCTTCTGTGACTTCTGCAGGCCAAGAAATACAATACGGACTGTGGATGCTGCGCGGCCGGGCATCGAGCGTGTGGATACGAGATGTATCCAGAGAAAAGGAGAGATTTACCTGTCGGGGGACTCGAGGACACATATTTATACCAGGCTCATACGGTCATGGAAAACCTGGAAAAATCATGGAATTTTAAAATGTTTTTTTCCAGGCCTGGAAAAGTCCTTGAAAAAAAAAAATCCCAAAGGTTTAGTAAAAGTCATGTAAATGTGTTATATTCATGTGTTCATGTGGTTCATTTACGCTGAGTTTGAAATAATGAATATGCTTTTAAAAGAAAGACTCAAAATATAAGCAGGCATACGCTGAGTATATCTATAAATGTTTATTCTTTTAATCAAACTATTGTCTCTCATTCATTTGTGTCCTTTAAGCAATACTGTATGCTTTGGAATCCTCATTGTTAGTTTAAATACTACATTTTATCACTTTTTCATGGACACACCCGGATTTCACTAAATGTTTGGTCATGGAAATTTGGTTTAAAGTCCTGGAAAAGTCCTGGAACTCCATTGGTCAACATGTGTATGAACCCTGTTTATATTAACACACATTAAACTTTGTGTTTTGGTGGTTCATTGCTGCAGCACTGTGCAGTCTGTAGAGTCGATCCCAGACGATGGAAGACGTCGGTGGGACTTCTTCGTCTTCTCCCTCCGACCTCTTTACAAGTCGTTACCAATGTCCCGCTGATTGATCTTCCCGGCGGATCGTTGGTGCAGCCGGTCGATGGCAAACAATGGGGCAGAGCCTCCGCTCCCCTGGGAGGGAGGTCATCACTGCTGGAAGAAGTACACTAAAGTACAACGACAACAACGTCAAAGTATTCCACTACGAGGAAAGCTGTAATCCTAAAACCACGAAAATATATTCAAATTAGTACCTGATACCTTATGTGCTGCATATTTAAAAGATACAACTTCTGAAAATGTATAACACAAAAAAAATGATTGCCTTAATGTTAGTAACTGGGGAGGTTTCAAGCTGATATATATTAGTTAAATATATAGTAGAAGTAGCATAAAATTGTAATACTCAACCTTGAAACTGCAGCCCAGTACAAGTACATGAGTAAATGTACTTCCTTTTCCACTATGGGAGGTCACGGAGAAATAGTGACAATTTTAGAGCAAAATGAGGTGCTGAAAAGTCTCCATCATGGTGGGGTGAGCGAAGGGTTAATGTGCTGTGAAGTCACACATGGAGGTGAGATTCAGAGGAAAGCAGCGAACGCCTGCCAGAGGTCAAGTGTAGCGCAGCGTGTGTGTGTGTGTGTGTGTGTGTGTGTGTGTGTGTGTGTGTGTGTGTGTGCGTAGGGTGTGATTCTGCATATCCTATTAGAATTATTTCAGGTCATTTCATCTTTATTTGAGTCAGAGCGCTTGAGAGACGGAGGTAGATTATAGCAGGAGGGATGTGATGGTGAATGTGAACCAGAGGAAGGGATTCAGACCCACGGCTCAAAGCAGGAGCTTTCACATATAATTACGTGAGCAGATCGGGTCACATAGCATGTTGTAATTCCAATATAAAAGGGCAACCTTCAGCAAGCTGCAAGGTGAGGGATGATCCGTCTGCAGGGAAGCGATCACAGGCGGCCTCTGTTCAATGGAGGAGCCTCGGCAAAATAAAAGTAGGACCGTGTCCCCGGTACGATGCCTCCAGCTAGACCGAACCTGCAGCACCTATATCACAGTCTCGTCTCCCGCTCTCCCTTCTCCATGACTACTCGCTTGCTCTCTATAAATACGTAAGGTGCTGTTTCCAAGGTAACAACTCTATGGAGGATTGGCCACCTGAAATCTAGATGGAGGGAAAAATAAAAAAATAAAAAAAGAAGGGCGAGCAGAGGTCTGCAGGCTCTACGATGATCAGGAAAAGACCCCCGACGCCCCCCTTTTCTTTGCTGCGTCACCCGTGCAGCTCTGTGGCCCAATCAGGCCTCATTAGCCCACGATGTCATGCTACAAGCTCTACCTGGAGAGAGAGAGAGAGAGAGAGAGAGAGAGAGAGAGAGAGAGAGAGAGAGAGAGAGAGAGAGAGAGAATATGTGTTTGATCTGTTGCTGAATATCAATCTTGTCGACCCAAAATGCTGCATTATTCCTGGGTCTAGTGTGTGTGTGTGTGTGTGTGTGTGTAAAGTTGCTGCAGGAGATCTTACTTATCGTGCATGGAGAATTACTCATTAGCAGATCTGAACGTGCATTTGTTCCATTCATCATCTGTATTGATAGTAACTGTGTCAATAAAGATATTCAGTCTATTTAAAAATGTGCATGCCTGCGTAAATGCAGATGTGATAGTATACTATTACAATAACTAAGATAGCACTACACTTCTGGTGGATGCCTTTTTCCTCTTTTGGTTGCTTTATTTTGAAAGTATATACCGGAAAATCTATTTATCTGTGTGTTTAGAATCATGAGTGTTTGCTGCCCTCTAGTGGTTACAGTCAGGAAATAAAAGATTATATATATATATATATATATATATATATATATATATATAAAATTGTCATCATTCTTTAGAGGCATCAAAAATGATCTGTATTAATAACACTGATATCAAACAAAACTATATAATACACTCCAATAAACATTGTGAGACAGCTACATCCTTTGTGAATCTTTAATTTGACATACTTAGTGGTGACAGAACATTCAGATGCAACATCTCTGCAGAGAAGACGTACCTTTTGGTTATTCACGGACAAATTATGTGACTGAAATGAACCTCAAAGAAACTAATCATCATCAAAGGAAACTAGAGGAGAAAGAAGTGAAGAGGGAGTATAAATACTAGACTTTTAAAGCTACAGATGCTGCCAGATTATCGTCTCACTTCAAAACAAACGTTCTCATGAGCAATTGCAATGTAACAGAGATATTAATCTCAAAGAAATCTGAATCAAACAAAGACAGAGCTCTTATTGGAAACACATCATACGGGCTGATAGGACAGCCTCACAGGATGTGGGTTGTTTTACAGAGCAGGAAAACCAGATCCGAATGGAAAGTCACATTGTTGACACCCGTCACATCTTTGATGATGTCGACAACATCGAGAGGAAGAAAAAAAACGGGAATGTCGGACAAAAACAATAGCGGATTAAACCTAAAAACTGAAACATGCTGACAGGTTAACAAAACAAAGAAACATATAGAAGTTCACTCTTTAAGAGCCGTTATGATAATCCGTGCTGTGGTATGCACAGTGACAAAAGTATTTTCCTAAATTAAAAAATGCATTGACCCCCCAATTCACTGTCACGTTTTTCTTTTTCATATGAACTTTACTTAGAACCAACTATAAAAGGATTTTCTGTGAGGCGTTTATGATAAATTTATATAACTCTTATTGTCTAAGGGTGATGGATGAGCCGGCCTGTGTCGTGTAAATCGACGAGCTGGTGCATACAGCATTAAAAAGGGATATGATGTATAAATAAGTGCATGAGGGACGAACCCCGGCTGCACAAAACCTGACGCCATAAGGAAGCCCGTGCATACGTTGGTCGAGAGCACGCTTGTCTTTTAGAAAGCCCTCGAGAGCCTCGCACTCAAAAGACTGCACACCTGGCACGTAAAACCAAATCAGAAAACAGAATCAAAGAACTACAGACGCTAGAAAATAAGACGGCCATTTGGAAGTAGCTGAAACCCGCGCAGCACCACGAGGACGCACCTCAACACACCTCCATATATGTAAACATACACTCACTTTATTACTTTATTGGCTTTTCGGACACCCAGTCATGGAGGATCTTTGTGTAACACACAAGGCCACCTGAGATAAAAGTATGCGGGTATAAAAGAGATGACTTTCAGGGGTGGGACTGACTTGGATTTAAAAGCTGGAGGAAGTTGTTTAATGTGGAAAGATATAAAGTATAATGCACCCGGTGTCCACTTAAATACCCCAGAAAAGCATAATTTTCAAAAGAATGTGACCGTCACGAGCAGACGTAAAACCTGAGCGGCACTGGACTCAGCATCCTGCGTCGCTCTTCCCTTTGTGGAGACGGGCGGCTCTGGATGTGCCAACACCGGAGGGATAAAGGTGCATGGGGGCGGTACCCCCACACGGCTGCCTCGCTCACGTTCGCCCATCCAAAGTACACACTGCCACAGGAGGCTGAGGCTGGGCAGCGATGGCCGACGAGGTCAAAGGCTGCAGAGGAAAGAGAGGAAAGGAGAGAAGGAGGCCAGTGCAGTCTAGGCGGGAGGAGGGAGGCGGAGGCGGAGGCGGAAGGACGGATCATTTTCTGTTCTTGAGCTGAGCGGAAAGCCAGTCGAGACCCTCGTAGAGGCCGTTCCCAGCCGTGGCGCACGTGGCCTGGATGAACCAGTGCCGCTTGCGCAGGGTCTGCAGGCCCAGCTTGTCTGTGATCTCAGCCGCATTCATGGCGTTGGGCAGGTCCTGAAAGAGGCGAGCGCAACGGGAGATCAACAACGGGAGATCAACAACGGGAGAAAAGAGCAACCGGTATTCCCCCGGTAGCATTTTTTATTTTATTTGTCCAACAGTGACACAACCCCACCTGTTTGTTGGCGAACACGAGCAGCACGGCGTCCATCAGCTCGTCCTCAGCCAGCATCCGCATCAGCTCCTCCTTGGCCTCGCCGAGCCGCTCCCGGTCATTACTGTCCACGACGAAGATGATGCCTGGAGACGGAGACAGGGGTGAGCTTGGTGTGAAGGAAGTGGGTTAAAGGTCTCCACGTGTACCGGAGGACGCAGCCACCAGTGGGCTTCAACAACAGACTTCTCACCTTCTGTGTTTTGGAAGTAATGCCTCCAGAGCGGCCGGATCTTGTCCTGACCGCCGACGTCCCACACTGTGAAACTGATGTTCTTGTACGACACCGTCTCCACATTAAAACCTGCGGATGAAGGGAGGAACAAAGAGGTTGGACGTCTTGGCATTTGGGGAGTGACAAATGGAGAGGACGAAGAGGAGACTCACCGATGGTGGGGATTGTGGTAACAATTTCTCCCAGTTTGAGCTTGTACAGGATGGTGGTCTTTCCAGCAGCATCCAGTCCTACCATCAGGATCCTCATTTCCTTCTTGCCAAATAAGCCCTTAAAAAGGCTGTTAAAAGCCCCCATCTTGGCTCAACTGCAGAAGGAAAAGCAATAACGTCGTGGTCAGGGCTCTATAAAAACATAAAATATGGACCCCGCCCTGTAAACCAGGACAGAGGGATCCTTAATTAAGTATTAATTAACCTTCAGACACGGACGCTGACCTGAGGGGTTTTGCACAAGATACAAACACCGAAGGTCCCGGTTCAGAAACGCTGACTTTACACGATTCAATTATTGATGCGATCCACTCGAGAGGACGAATCGCTCTGCCGGAACCACGGATGCACGGCGGCGTCACAGAGTGGAGGCTCGTCCCTCGTTATGGATCTTTGGCTACAGAGAGCTAATTAATTTGGGCTTGTTATCAAGTTGCTCACATAATTAACCTCATTTAGCAGCGCTTGGCCAGCTGCCACCACGTCTGTCAGCTGGTTACCAAGCTAACTATTGTTCATTACGTCAATTAATGTCCAAATAAGGGTTAAACTTCATTCAATAATAATATTTCTCTCCAGGGTTTTTTGCAGGGTTCACCAAGTCTATGTTAAAAAATCAAAAATACATTTTCCTCTTACCTGTAGTGCTATTTATCAGTCTAGATTGTTTTGGAGTTGTGTTTTGGGGATATGAGCCTCAGAGGTCTGTCATCTGGCACTCAGCTCGTGGTGCTCAAAATGCCAAAAATATACATTTGACAAACTCAACAGCGTTGTCTCTTTTCAGAAATCATGACAAAGTTACTCAAATGAATCCACAGACCCTGTCATGAGCAGTTTGATATGTTTCGTATGCATTATCTTTTTTATTTTGGGGTGAACTGTCCCTTTAAGACTTGTAAAGACCTTTTTAATACCACAAATATGCACATGGGATAGAAGAACACTTTCTGATGATATAATCAATTACAGCATTGCAACGTAGACTTGGCTGCGCAGCAGAAAATTAATTGTTGGATCGGCAAAATAAAAATGATTACTTCAGTTTTTGCAAAATAAAATTATAAAAAAAAGAAACTGTGCACTTTTAAAGACCTTTCAACAACCTCCTAAAGAGGAGACTGAATTTGATGCTTTTTAAGGCTTTTAAAACCTGCAGAAACTCTGCATCTCTCTGGTTTTACCTCATTATGCAGGAGAGCAGTACTTCAAACAACAATGTCTTCAAGTTAAATTCCCCGTCTTGGAAACAATTAATTTAGTTCATTAATTGACTAATCATCGCAGCTCTAAATGACTTAAACAATAAAACACATTCCATCCCTAACACATTCAGTGAATTCTGCATCCTCCCTCGTCGTGTTTCGAGGAAGATAAAACAGGAAATGAACGACCAACAGGGCGAGTGCATTCCAGAAGTAGTTCAGTCAACGTGCTGTAAATCCTGTTTCAACTGGGTTTTCCTCAGCCTGCTTGAATCTGATTGGACGCCGTCTGAAGAACAAGCTGAGGCCTGTTGTTCACAGACGTCAACAGACAGCGTCCTCCTACTTCTGCGGCCTCAGCTTTAATCCCCCGCTGCCTTAATCATGTGGAATCAAGCAGCCATTGTGTCCAAAGAGATAATTGCAACCCGTGTGGGTAATAAATTAATAATCGGAGTAACTCATCAAGCAAAACTGACTCACAAAAGAGCGAGCTTGTCCTTTTAGAGGATGAACGGCCTCATTTAACCACAATGCACCAAACACAGCGTCACACCATTAGAAATAGAGCCTCTTTGCAAAACACAAAACAAATGGAGTGCAAATATGTGACGGTTTTCAAAATTGCTCACATTTTGTTGATTCAGATAATGACTAAAGCAATTAATAATGAAAATAAAAAGGGGTTTGGGTTGCAGAACAATCCTATATTGTATATTTGACCCACTTTAGGACTACAAAACAAATGTATTTATGTTGCTCATCGAGGGTTAAATCAGTGTCCAGCTTCTTGCATGGTTGAGTGATCTGTCTGATAGTTGCTCCTTCGAGTAAACAGGAATGTCAGGTTCAAGCTTTCGCAATAAGATAAGTGTCATTTGAGGTTTTGGGATAATTATAGAGAATTAGTTCTAGACGTAGTTCCGATCGACGCCTGAGATGTGCACTTATAGTCAAATTAAATTAAAAAAACATAACGCATCTTGTGTTTTGTCCTGAAGCTCATCCCATAAATCAAAACACGTTAGACTTCTGGCTGACGTTAGAAGTGACGTTACGTAGAATGTTACGTTCGTGGATACGCAACTAACGTAACGCTCGAAAGTTTAGAAACGCTGGAAAGTGTGAGAGATACTTTTAGGACGTTTTTCTTTTTACTTTCACGTTCACAACTTGAGGAAGAAACTCCGGCAACGACTAATTCATATTCAGAGATTAAATTACTTTTAAAAAAAACTTCCTGAACGGAACTTTAACGTACGTTACGTGTTTCGCGGATTCACAGCAAACCGACGACGTTTTAGTCTCCACACTTTATTAAAACAAAACTAATGATATCTATGCCGCACTCACGCCACATGTTTATGGATAAGAGTTGTACCTTGTCTGCGCTTCTCAGTCCGCCTTCCTTCCTGGTCCTGTTCAGCTGTAATGGGGCTTTTTCCGGTGGCGTCGCCCTCTGGTTCCTGTCGACTAATCGGTATTAAGTCAAAGCTGTGATAGTGCATGTGGGAGAAAAATAATACATATCTGTTTTAATCAGCACAGTTCTTCCTAAATACTGAGAAATAAAGTAATCTTCTGAAAAGAAATACCTTTAAATAATACTTTAAATTGATGAATTTTAAATTGAATTATAGAGTCAAGGTATTTGACCTATTTAGAGGAGTGGGGTGCCTGTTCAAGTAAACATGTTTAAAGTTATTAGTTATTTTATAAGTTGATATACAGCATTTGATTAAAGTTAAAATGCTTATGGAGGTCTGGTTGTATTACATCGTTTTGAGATGACATATCTGGTGGAGAGAGAGAGAGAGAGAGAGAGAAACATATGGTTGCCTACACGAACACGTCACAAAGAGAAATAAAAGATGTGTCACGTGTCATTAAGGACTTTCTGAACAGGATATTTGTTGGATGTGGTTGATTAATAAAGTACTGGGTTCCTCCTACACATGTGTTTCTTCCTTGTTCCCTGAACCAACCAACCGGATCTATTTTAAGTGGATTATTAACAATGTTATTAATTAATGTAGATATTTAACGACGAAAGGATTAAATCTATAATCTCACGCATTTTTATAAAAATTAATTTATGTTCAAATATTGAATTTCTGTATTGGATCCACTAGATGGGGCTCCATTCATGGTTGTTGTTTTTCTCTAGAGGACCAATGAAGATTGAAAGTACATGGAGTGTACATGTACTTTAATAACATGCACGTGTGTGCCCTTTAATCTTTGGCTTCGTGGATCATTTTACTTTTTCTCTTTAATGTTGGGCTTTCATGGGTTCGTGTTTGGTGGGTTTTATTGATTTGTTGCGATGATTACAATGCAATAACTTTTTTTTTTTTTTTTTTTTCTTGGTCAAGGACACTTCAGGGTGCAGGTGTGCTGTCCTTGTGGTTTAAAATTGGGGTCTGGAGCCAAATCCAATAGTTTTGTTTATAAAAAAAAAAAAAGATTTAAACCTGAAAAAAAGATTTTAACACAAAAAAAAGATTCGAAACTGTAAAAAAGAGTGAAAGTTGAAAACCCTAAAAAAAATATTAAAAACATATTTAATAAATAAAACAATACAGAATTGAATCAAAATTATATTTAACCCCAAACAACTTTTCATAAGTGTATTTTTATTATCATACGAGTTCAAGACCAAAACTTGAATTTTCATGTTCAAATCTTTTTTTCAAATGAACAAAACTATTTCCTGGATGTGGCTCCATACTGGTGGAGCGATCTGGGGGTTCTGGTTCCAGTACGTCAGGTTCGGCAGGAGACGTGAGCGTCCTGGTGACGGTACCCGGCTGTGGAGCAGGTAAACACAGTCGCGTTGCAGCCTCGTCCACCTGGGTGGTTAGTTACAGTGGGAGGGAACATACAGTAACAATATCGAGGGAATCCAATGAGGGTGCAGCAGGATGATGCGCCCCCCTCCCCTCTGCCGTCCCCTCGCCCCCAAAGGGCCCTGCCTCCCAGCGGACCGCTGGGCCCGACGCACCAGGATTTGAGAGTCTGAGTGCGTGTGGGGTCGCTTAAAGAGATGCGCCGACCAGACGGCACAGACTTTCTCCGTTGAAGAATCAGCGAGATGAAGAGCAGCGCCAACCCGGCACCATGCGCTCCAGGCTCCCACGGACCGCCTGCCTATTGCGACTCGCTGCGCTCTGCATCCTCCTCTCGCACACTGCAGCTTATTTTGGGTCAGCCGATTTTCCTTTTCCACTTCTGCTCATCGCATTAATTGATTAACGTTGTTGTTTTAACCCTCAGAGGGCATCAAAACGGGAAGCACTACGAACTTTAGCCAAATTACGCACGCGTAATTGTGCGCAAACTATTCGAATCCGCTACAGCTTTTGCAAATTGTCGCGCTATTTTGTTGCAATAAACAATAATCATCACCGGTGGTGATTTAAGATGCTTCTCGAACAAGTTCATCTTGATCGCGTGGCTTTAATGCGCGTTTTTCCTGGATTTGTTAAACTGGCGTTTATTTAATCCGGAAACGGGTTTCTATTGTTTATGTATTATTTACTCAAATTGAAATAATCAAAACAAAAATCGCTTTAATTTACTGACGGAGTAAATTAACAGGTTCAGTAAGTTCAGGTTGGGTAAACAGCGTAAAACAAAGTCTAAAAATTATTATTATTATTATTTATAATCAAAAGCTTACTTATATGCAACTCACCTGATTTACAATATTTTATGTGTTTTGTTTTTTTATTTATTATTTTCTTTCCACTCCAAGGCTGACAGGTCGGGAGCCCATGGTGTTTCTACCTGGTCCCTTTTCAAATGAAGCTCCGACGGGCAAGGCCCACCTGAAGCAGTGCGAGCAGATGACCCTGACGCGGCGGCAGAAGAGGCTGTGTCGCCGGGAGCCCGGTCTGGCCGAGACGCTGCGGGACTCGGTGCGCCTCAGCCTCCTGGAGTGTCGGTACCAGTTCAGGAACGAGCGCTGGAACTGCAGCCTGGACGGCCGGGGGAGCCTCCTGAAAAGAGGTGAGCCTGGAACTCCCCTTTATCTGTTATGTGTCTTTATCTTTAATGCACTTCAAATGAGACAGGCCCGCGGCGGCCCGGGTTTAATCTCCATCAGTCACGTAGATGATGACACGCGGTATCTCTTACAAGTGTCTCTGCAGGGCACCGGTGTGCTACATTGGCCTGCTGCTCGTGGCAACATCAATTTATCTCAAATCCGAGTGATTATCTGCAACAACAAAAGTACAGAGAGAGAGAGAGGGAGAGAGAGAGAGAGAGAGAGATAGGATGAGCCAAATGTTTCTGTCTTTTGGAGCCAAGACTGGAGGCACTTATCAAACATGATTGATGTCTATCTTTAATAAATTATTGATATTGATAGTGGTTCTTTATTATTATTAATGGGGCGATAAGCCACATGACAACACACAGATATGATCAAAGGTACACATCTGAAGTTACATTCATATATAAAACCATGTGATATCGTACACACATTATCAAAGTAATATTAGTGTATATATGAGGTGAAGTCTTTAAGAATAAAAATGTGCTTGCTGCCATGTGATCGCACACTTCATCCACAGTTTACTTTCTGCTTCACTAATTTCACAAATTAGTTTGAACAGTTTATTATTCATGCTGCATTCGAAGAGATTGTATACGTTTTTATATTTATTAGTTATTTAAAGTTATTCTCGCACACTGAGCAACCGAAGCATTCGTGACTAAATCCTTCTTTTTTTTATTATTCTGTTTCACTCCAGAAGTTCTGCTCAGTCCCTCGACTTGATGCAGCCACTAAAAAAGTATTTCCAAAAGTTGTGTGCGCTTTAATACTTTTTTAATGACCATATACAACCATTGATTAACTTCGCTTGAGAAAAAAACAATATAATAAATCACCATATTGGAGAACGCTCAAGTCCCCTGCAGGTCTGCTGTGCACAGAAAATGCTTTATGCATATGGATATCAGTGTGGGGGAGAACATGAACAGGTCAGCATGGAGGTAATGAGGGAGTAGAAAGCCAAGAAATGTGGTGCGGTGGAGTGTGCGCAGGCCCTGTGGTTATTTTTATCTCGGGAAAGCGCCCATTCCCAGAGGAAAAGGGTGGCACGATTACCCACTTTCATCTGGGGAAAATCCTTCCTAGTCAAAATAATAATTAATTGGATCAAAATATACCGTGGTGACGGCTCCGGGTGAAGCAAATAACAGTGCGTAACCGAGAGGAAAGGTCAGAAGAGGAATTATGACACAAGAAAACTTGCAGAATAATATTGAGGTCGTAAACCATGACAACGTAGTGAGCGCTTTGTAAACATTTTGGCTTGAAGGCTTACCAGTGGCACAAAAGATATGTTTCTGATGGTAAACTGGGATTTAATCCCTTCAACCATACAGTTTGTGCTTTGTTTGGCACAAATAGCATTTCAAACTCTGTAAATATGTCTTTTTTTCCCTTCTTCTTCAAATCTATAGATGAAAACCAACTGATGTGCATTTTAATTTGCTGACAAAAACTGCCTTTTTTTTGGTTTACGTCCACCCCAGCATTCAAGGAGACGGCCTTCCTGCTGGCCGTGTCCTCGGCGGCGCTGACCCACGCGCTCGCCAAAGCGTGCAGCTCCGGCCGGATGGAGAGGTGCACGTGCGACGACTCCCCGGGCATCCAGCACCGAGAAGCCTGGCAGTGGGGGGTCTGCGGGGACAACCTGAAATACAGCACCAAGTTCCTCAAGAAGTTCCTCGGCCAAAAGAAAGTCAGCAAGGACCTGAGGGCTCAGGTCGACGCCCACAACATCAACGTCGGGATTCGGGTGAGTGTTAACAAATAAACGCCAAAAGTGTGCAGCAGAAAACGATGCTCCCCTCCTCATCCCCTTTACGGTGACATCATAAACATCCTCCGTATCACGAGCCGCAATTATCTCAATTAGTTGGGCTGCAATTTTACATAATAATTACACCTCTAGCGCATGCCAGCGCCATCACAGGCTGAAGAATTGTAATCCTCGCCTGCATAGTTCTCCCAGTTCCCGCCAGACAAACGCCCCTTTATTTGTTGCCCTTGGTGGATAACACGGAGGCAGAGGGCGAGGCAGCGGGGAGACGGGGCGGCTGTGGGATCGCTGGAGCCAGGTGTTCTCAGACATGATAAAGCTTGCTGTGCGGGCCCACGGAAAATTAAAGGTCTCACGTCGGAGGGAACGATTATAACCGTGGCCTCTTTTTTAATATACGAGCGAGCGTTTTTTTATTTTTTTTTACCTGTGCTCTTCATAAATCCGGCTAATGTTCATAAGCACCCCGGCGTGGCCCCCCGGGGGGGTCCCACTCCTGCAGCTCACACCTTTGGTGGAGTCGGCGGAGACACAAAGAAAGGAAAACAGGAAGAAGCAATCTTATCTCATCTTCCCCGAGTTGAATGTTTTCCTCACTTTATGTGAGCCGGGAGGAGATCAACAAAAACGTGAAGTGGTCTGCGGCCCCCCCTCGCCTCTCAGTAATGGTGCCCTGAAGCCCCCGAGGGGTTCATACCTGCAAAGGGAGGACTTCTCAACCCAGAAGCACCCTCTGGCTCCCTCCGTGTGACCTGTCTCTGGCCCCCGCCGAGACAGCGGCTCTCAGGCTGAGTGATGGCGCTCTCATCCCTGACCATCAAGCTCAGTGAACTCTTCACCTAAAAATCAAAGGGGGGCACCAATCGCTGAACCCTCGCTGCTCGAAAAATGCGTTTCTTTGGCACTTCTGGCGTATGAAATTCTTATGGAGGTTTTCCATGAGCAGGCATGTAGAAAGAACAGGGTGGAGAGATTCCACCGTCTGCACCGTTTGTCACCTCCGCCTCGGGCCTGAGGAAGGAGAGACAGGCGAGCGGCAGACTGGAGCTAGTTTCAACACATGCTTAAAGGAAAGGAAAGGAAAAGAAAAAATTGCGAGAGCTGTCCAAGTGAGAAATGTGCGGCAGATGAAATATGACATTCTGAGCAGCCCCCCTCGATCCATTATGTCGAAATAGTTGACGGAGGTGGACTAAAGGCACCTTATCCGCAGACCGCCACCCCTCACCTCCTACCCAGCCTGCAGGAAACTGTCTCACCGGGTCCAGATAGATCTCCCAAGATAAGGGGCCAGGTAATGAATCAAATTGCGAGAACTGACACTTTTTGTTCCTCCCCCCCTCCTCCCATCTCAGGCGGTGAAGAGCGGTCTGAAGACGACCTGCAAGTGTCACGGGGTCTCCGGCTCCTGCGCCGTACGGACCTGCTGGAAGCAGCTGTCCCCCTTCCACGACACCGGCCGGCTGCTGAAGTTCAGGTACGACTCGGCGGTGCGGGTGCTGAGCGTCACCAACGCGGCCACCGGGGAGACGGAGCTGGCCGGGCCCCGCCGCCACGGCCAGAGCCTCCGCACCACCGACCTGGTCCACCTGGAGGACTCCCCCAGCTTCTGCAGGCCCTCGCGCTACTCCCCGGGCACCGGAGGCCGGTCGTGCGCCAAAGACACCAGCTGCCAGAGCCTGTGCTGCGGCCGCGGCTACAACACGGCCGTGCGCCTCACCAGCCTGTCGTGCCACTGCCAGGTGCGCTGGTGCTGCCACGTGGAGTGCCAGACCTGCGTGAGGGAGGAGGAGGTGTACACCTGCAAAGACGCGTAGCGGGAGGAGGCTGCAGGCCGCGTGCAAAGACTCGATCCATCGGACATATTGGCTCAGGGGGGGGGACGCAGAGCTCCACTCTCACCTGCATGTAACATTTTAATTATGCCGGTTATTTTGCTAATCGTCACCCGATTCGATACGCAGCGGCTCACTGTAGGTGAGGATGCTTTCAAACCACTCGGCTTTCCTCTCGCTGGATGCACTGAAATCCCACTCCTGTGGAGCTCCTCAGACCGGTACTGGACTGGACCGGACTGGACTGGACTGGAACCCAAACCCCCGTCTGCAGGGGAGCTCTGGCAGCGACTTTGTTGTGTTTCCACTTGACTATTTATTGTATCAGTCATCGTGTCTGTTGTACTGCTGCTTTATACTTTAACCTTCTTGTTATTGCCACTGAGGCTAAAATGGCCTTAAAAGGAATCCACCTGTCTGTCTTCCTGTCTGAGTCCATCTCTGATTAAACAAGCACTTACTGTAAGTCGCTCTTGCTACATATGATGCAAAGTTTATAATTTACTCATAGAAACCTTTAGGTCTAAACGCATGGAAGCTTCTAGGGGTTAACACACGTCAACAGGGCTGTCGTGTAAAGACACAAGCCGGGTTTCAGTTGCTCTTATGGAAATGTTTATGGAAATGTTTGCTCACCAGAACAAAGGGAAATACCGTGGTAATAGTGAGGGAACACCAAACAAAAGAATGATAAACGCTTAATATCTGGGAACCAAAACCCCGCTCGTGTTTCTTCTATGTATTCTACGATGTTCTTTCAACTTTAAAATTGGTCTTTTAAGTCTAATTTGGCCACATCTTTGTTCTGAATGTCTTTGAAGTGGCCTAAATGCTCCTTACTTTCCCCAAAATTGCTAATCAAAGGAATTCCCCATGTTTACTCACTCACCCTCACATCAGCACCGCTCACACGTGGCCTTGCACGCGGGTCAAAAGTGCACGTCGCCCCCAAAGGCTTCATTTTATTGGCCCACTTTTGTTTGATTCTGAACTGTATATATGATATGAATATAACTCATGCCGGGGCTCCAGGCGTATGACAATGCGGAATCGTAATTTTTCTACCTCACTTCATCTTTTTTTTGGCAAATATCAGTAAGATTTATGAGCTATGCAGAGTTATGCCCTGTCCTTTGTTTTAAAGATGGTGATTTAGGTTTTTTTTGTACAGCTCCTTTGAATTTGGTTTACGCAAATCACCACATCTCAAATGCTTTTTAAAAAAAAAAAATGTTTTATCTTGTTGCATCACGCTCTTATTTAAAATAAATAAGATCGCTGAACGAACACGCATTTGTAAGAGTGATGTGTTTTGTTGTGTCTTGATCAGTCGCCACAGGAGGTCACACACACACACACACACACACACACATGCAACAGCAATACACCTGCCTGAAACTCTGCACCCGGCATCGCTCCGCCGGTCCTGCCCTCCGTTTCATCTGAAAGCACTGTGGTCTCGCTGCATCACCCTGTAAAAAGGCGGCGGGCGGGCGGTGCAGGACACACACACACACACACACACACACACACACGCACACGCACACAGGTGTTGTGCCTGGAGCAGCGACCACGACGGCGTTCATAATGACGATGATGAGCGTTTGACCCCCGTTAGCGAGCGACGTCGGGCTCCTCCAGAACGACGATGAGAGCCGCTTACGGGCCATTAAGCGTGAATCATAACTTTCCACTCATTTGCAGTGAATACAGCACACAGAGGGCTTATTGTATGAGGTATTTATAGTGCTTTTGATGTTGCTCTCTAATTACTGTGATTACACATTATTATTCCTTATTAGAACATCAACCGAATTCCCCAAGTATTGCAGGGAATTAGAGGACAATTTCTAAATTACAAAGCTTTTTTTTTCCTTTCCCCCTCACAGGATTAATGACTTTAAAAATGTCTCTAATGGATGTACGGTGTATTATATTGTTGGAGGAAATTATGTCTCAGTGTGATGAGTATGCTGCATGCCTCAAGGGCAGAAATCAGCAAATGTTATGAGACGAAACACGGCGACACAACTATGAGATGAGCCAAATGTCAGTTTAATGAGTAAGGGTCAAAGGTCAAAGGTCAGAGAGAATCATCTTCCATCATTCTGTGTGTATCTTGAAATCAAACATTGTCAATTATGTAAATGTAAATCGTTTGAAAAATAACTTTTAAACTTTTCATTTTAAATTTTAACAGAAGATTGGATAAATAATAAATAAAAAAGGAAATCACTTTTTTATTTTTTATTTTCAAAAAAATTGCTTAAAAAAAAGTAAAGAAAGTGAAACAGAAAAGTATTTTCTTTTGCATTACAAATCTCATCTTTCCAGAATAAAAATCATGTATTTTGAAAATGTGGTTATTTACAATTTTTTCCATTTAATTGATGGATCAAGTATTAATTTATACGTTGAGGTAATTCTCACGCTTCCAAAAAATAAAAACACATTTTCACATAGAACACCAGGCCGAACACAAAGACATTTCTGGTTTTCGCTGGACGGCCACAATATGTTTCTGTCTCTCTAATAACAGCATTATATTGCTAATATAAACCTGTGCTTGTATCCTTTACTTCAATATTAATTTCCCCTCTTAGACAATAAAGCTGAAAACTTCAGTTCAGTGATACATAAATGCGTCAGCCAGCAGGTCAAACGAGTTCAAACGCCGACACTGACTCACTATATTAACTCCTCATATTATAATAGTGCGGATCAATATTTAACTTTATTCAATGTGAATGCTGTATTTAAAAAAAAAAAAAAAAAGCCAGGCTGGACCCGGGTTGAGATATTGAGGGACATGAAGGAAAAAGATGAGGATGGAGGGATGAGAGGGGATAGTTTGCGGCCCCGGGAGGCCGATCCCCCGCTGCCGCTGTTGTTGTTTTATAATGAACTCCTAAAGCCTTCATTTCCCTCGCTACCCTGAGCGGGGGGGGGGGGGGGGGGGCTGCGAGTCCACAGCCGGATTCGCACGCACAAGCCCAGAGGGCGGCTGGCGGGGGGGGGGGAGCCGGTGCAGTGTGCAAGCTCCTGTGTGTGTGTGTGTGTGTGTGTGTGTGTGTGTGTGTGTGTGTGTGTGTGTGTGTGTGTGCGTGTGTGTGTGTGTGTGTGTGTGCGTGTGTGTGTGTGTGTGTGTGAGTGTGTGTGAAACAGTCCTGACAGGAGAGACAGGTGAGGGCAGAGAGGCTCTTTGCATACCTGCCGTGTGCACACCTGTGGTCACTCCAGCAGGAGTGTGTGTTTGTTGTCAGGTTTTCCTGTGCGGGCAGCCGGCCCGCTGGAGCCGCCGGGGCTTCTGGGGCTTCTGGAGCCGCCGAGGCTTCTGGGGCTTCTCCACTGAGTGACACCATGCAGGGGGACGCTGGCGGTAACCCTACCTGTCTGCCTCGGCCCGGTTCAGGTAAAGGTTACCGCAGCAGCTCGCTGCCTCTGATGGATGAAGATGAATTGGCTTCTGAGATATGTATTACACTTTGCTTTGCTTGGCAGAAACAATATGTAATTAGTATTCAAAGCAACATACATAACTTTCAGGTTTATACATCACTCATTTGCGTAAGAACGGGAGATGTTAACTGAAGCGTGGGAGGCTCGGTCGGTACTTTGCTCAAGGACACAAAGCGCAATCCCGTCCTGTAATCGGAACCTCCGAGCCTCGGGTCAATCGGCTAAACCCGACAAGACTTCCGCCTCTGAGGAGGAGCTGCTCAGATAGCATCAGTGCCGGGCCTAATCCCGGGAAAACAACACCTCGACACGGCGCGGAGGGAAAATGAAATGATGCGGAGGATGAGGAGCATTGATTTGGTGCAGAAACAGAGAGAGAGAGAGAGAGAGAGAGAGCTGTGGATACGGCATGGGGTAGGAATCTGGAATGTGAAATGACTAATGCAGTTGCTCAACCCACAACAGGAACATGCACTGCCTGGAGCTATGGCTGAGTGCATACCTCTATGGGGGGCCTAGCGCAGAGGCTCTGGACGGGGACGCCGGCTGAGCTCCTCACACCGGCCGCGGAGGAGGTGTCCACATGTGTGAGGGTCAATGTGGAGGGTGAAAACCTGATGACAGAGAGGAGGAAGAGATTAGAGAAGAATACAACTTTATTAGTATGAATCATGAAACATTCAGATTAAAGATGGGAGTTTCACTATCACTCCATTGTACTGGACTTATAACAGGAAGTGTTACCAACATACAACCTTCAGTTATCATTTTCAACTGAACCTTGGATGCAATTTTTCAGAGGCATCCTGTTGCGTCGATCAGATTAGTTTCATTGATCAACAGAAAATTGATCTGCATTTATTTTGATAAGATTTCATTCCTTGTTGATTTATAATTTCTATTTGAGTGGAAACAATGATATGGTGCTTACGGTTTAGCAGTCTGGAGTATTTTTGCACATTTTTTGTGCATACAATGGAGAAAAACTGTATTACAGATTTTCTTTTGCCAAGAAAAAGTGGGCCATTTGGCTACTTTTCACTATATTTTCAGAAATAAATGCCCCAAAACAGTTTTTTCACAGTTAATAAAAAAACATAAACATTGGCAGGTTTTAATTTGACAACATTCAACAAAATATCTCTGTTGTTTGGAGTGTTGGTCGAGCAAAACAAGCTATTAAATGTAGCCATGGCTCGACAATAAAGGCCATGTTGGTCCACCAGTGACTGACACTTCTCAACAACTAACATTTCCTGCAGACATTCATGGACCCCAGACGATGAATCCTACTGACTTTGGTGGCCTTGTGAGCAGAGTTTATTTTGCTGCAGACCTTGACCACCTTTATTAGCGCATGTTTTTGTGCTTGACCGTGAAAGATCGATGCCTCCATTTAAACAAGGAACTGAGCACAGACTCAACAAAAGATCAATAAATCATTGTCCTCGGGGTCCCGTCGACCTGGAACTTAAAGAGTTTCCTCGAATGTTAGTTGAATGTCTCGTTTCCAAAAAGGCATCCTGTCAGAATCAGGATGAGACGGCTAAAATCAAAGCACACGTCTGTCGTGCTTTGACGCTAGAAACGATTCGTGGCAACTCATTAGGAAGCTGCTCAACAACGGGACCTCTGCAGTTAGCAGTTAGTGTTCGCCGAGTACAACGAAGGAGAGAGGTCGCGTCCCGAGGAGAGCTGGTGGATGTTTCGGTCAGCGCGGAAAGTTGACCATTTACTCGCTGCGTCACGCACGTTAGGAAGTCAAGAGGCTCAACAACGACGTCCAAGCCAGACTTGTCTGTGAGCTTCTGGACTGACAGATGTGGCCGTACCGGGTTGAAGGCCTACTTCAATACTTAAATACAGAGCCACGGCTGAAGCAGCCAGTTAGCAAATGCTAAACATTAGCATTTAGCTCCAAGCATCTCAGCGCCTCTCAAGTGTATGTGTAAGTGCATTCAAATCCTAAATAAGATGATTACAAGAAACACACTTGTCAAATGAAGACAAACACAGAAAATGGTTGAATGAGGGCCAAACGCTCGAGTTATGTGGCTGAAGACAAAGTGCGTAGCACAAGAGTGCACGAGTGCTTGTGAATTGATTTAACACAGCGAATATGCACCCCCCCCCCACCCCCCCCCCACTGGGAAACTCCTGGGGGAGGCTGTTCCCATGCCGCTCTGCAGAAACACCTGCAGCGCAAACAGCAGGGTCTACATTGCAGCCGCCGCGATAGGACATGATAAGACCTCGTGCACCTTCATAACTTACTCCCAGTGCTCAATATACGGCACTCCTCTTCCCTTCTATCAGCTGCACACACACACACACACACACACTCTGACCTCCATTACAACCGAAACAAAACTTTCCCAGATCAACAATATCCGATGGAGAGAAAACACAGATAAAGGGAAGAGCAATGTGTTCTCTCAAGCAGAAACATCTCCAGCAGACGAAAAAAAAAAAAAGAGGCTGGAATGTCGTCTGTGATTATTTATTCATCTGCGGCAACACAATTATTTTTACTTCACGTCCTTTCAGTGGTCCGACTCATTAAGCCGTCACCGTCATTCAAAGGCAACAATGTGCCATTAAAAACGTTTTGAGCTCCGTGAGCCGCACACTTGCGTACGAGTCCATCACCAGAGTGCGGTGGCAGGAAGCTGTCATGCAGGGGAAGCCCGGCGCGGCGCTGCGTGCCATGTTGCTGTTTGCATTCCCGTCATCCCACCGCAGGGCTGGACGGCATCGCTCATCCCCAGAGGTCTGGGTGTCACAGGTGGTATGGCCACAGGGTGTGTGTGTGTGTGTGTGGGTGTGTGTGTGAGGGCTTGACAGCTGTGCGTTCACGCTGAGCTCTCTGAGGTCAGACTAAATAAAGCTGGGCGGAAGAACAAGAGCGGGAAACCACAAGGCCGGTCTTCTCTTTCTGCACTCGATAAATGAAAAAGGACACACATGGGCTGACATTAAGAATATCAGTGAATAACTATTATTTTGTAACTCCGAACAACCGACAGCCGTGGACAGATTATGAGACAGCAAAAGGCCCCTGGACACAGACATGGAAAAGGGCCCCCACCTCTCCTTTATGGGAGCAAGAGAAAACAAAACAACTGCAGGAGTTGTTTTGTGTCTCCATGTAGTGAGCATCTCTTCACGGCTGCTTTGTGTCTCTTTATAGTTATTTTGCATCTCTTATTGGTTGTTTTGCATCTCTTTGTAGTTATTTTGCATCTCTTTCTAGTTATTTTGCATCTCTTTTTGGTTGTTTTGCATCTCTTTGTAGTCATTTTGCATCTCTTTGTAATTATTTTGCATCTCTTATTGATTGTTTTGCATCTCTTTGTAGTTATTTTGCATCTCTTTTTGGTTGTTTTGCATCTCTTTGTAGTCATTTTGCATCTCTTTTTGGTAATGTTGCATTTCTTTCTAGTTATTTTGCATCTCTTTATAGTTATTTTGCATCTCTTTTTGGTTGTTTTGCATCTCTTTGTAGTCATTTTGCATCTCTTTTTGGTAATGTTGCATCTCTTTCTAGTTATTTTGCATCTCTTAATAGTTATTTTGCATCTATTTATAGTTATTTTGCATCTCTTTTTGGTCGTTTTGCATCTCTTCATAGTTGTTTTGCATCTCATGTTGTGTGTCTTTGTAGTTCTGCTTTTTTGTTGTTGTCTTGATGTCTGTTTTGTGTGTCTTTGTAGTCGTCTTGCAGCCTCTCTTTGTGGTTGTTTTGCATCTCTACACAGCTGTTTTGTGTCTCTTTGTCTGTAGTGTGAAGTTGTCTCTTAGTAGTCGTTTTGCCTTTTTTTATGTTGTTTTGCACCTTTTCACATCTGTTACGTGTCTCTTTGTGGTTGTCTTGCGTCTTATTGGAATCATTTTGCATCTTTTGTAGTCGGCTTGTGTCTCTTTGAGGTTGTTTTAACTTTGTGACGTCACTTCATGCAGACGTTCTGATACTAAACCACCTATCTCCTCCTCACTCTGGTGGGGGGCTGTGCCACCTGTCTGGCCCCGCCTCTGGACCCTTTTCCCACCAGAGCCCACTGAGACACTGGGAGTTTATGAGTTTCTCCTGTCATCTCTGACAGGCCCTCATTTGCTTTCATTCAGCGTCTCATCACGGCTTCAAAGACAAGTGGATCATCTCCCTCGGGGGGAGTGAGAAGATCTGTGTGCCTTCAAAAAATGACTGGCATCCAAAAACTGTTGACCCAAGGCGCTTTTGCTCCTCATAATTGGCTTCTTCACTCTGTCTTGGGCAATCATTGGAGAGATATGATGTATTATATTCCCTGAAAAACATCATTAAATACAATGTGTCGAAGTGATTCAATAACGTATAATTTTCTCTTGATGAACAAAACAGTTTAATAGGCGGGGAAGTTACGGAGCACACTGAGTGCTCTTTTCCTCACAAACAACAACTCTGCTGCCATGTTGTCTCACCAGGATTAGCATTATTTCCATTTTATGACAAATATTCTTTTACTCCACTAGAAGATAGCTCTCCCTTGAAAACATCTAAACACTAACTACATATTCATGAATCAATTTAATGTAATAATATATTATATTTACGATAGGCCTATATGATATTCACAATACTTTGATTGGGGCCAATGGGCATGTTGATACCTAAACTAAATCAGTGTACTTTTACTAAAGTAAGATTTTTGTTGCATGCTTTTTTTATTTTGTAAAGTCACTGCAGAGCTCTAATTCAAGAGGAAATAGCAAAACATCTTGCAACACCAGATGTGAACCAAAAAATGAAAATATCAAACTTTGCACACAAAAAAAGGAAGATTAATTTAAATCCCTGAAAAATAATTATAATAATTTGAGATACAGGGAACAAACAAGCAGACGCATGCACACAAATGGGACGTGGCCCTCGGTGGAGGTAACAACAGACAGAACTTTGCACCATGTACGTGCACTGAGCAACAAGCGAGGCGTAACCACATGCGAGCGCTCGGTCAGTCGGAGTGACGTGATCGAGCTCCACACCTGGAGACTGGATTCCAGTTTGTGCCCGTGGTGCTCAGGTGTGGAGGAAAACCAGTAAGCTCATCTCATCCTTTCCTCAGGGCTGAAAGATAAAGGACAGACAGAGAGAACCCCACGACCTTGAGAGAGAGAGAGAGGGAGAGAGGGAGGGAGGGAGGTAAATGTGCCTCATGTACTGTTTGGAAAGGGTTTGAAGGGGGGAGGCCTTGTTTCTCCCTTTTCTCGGGTTAACGCTGTGCACATCCAGCCGCTGCCCCGGGGATGTGTTATGACAACCGAAAACGGTGAACTGCGAGAGCAAGAAGTGGCATGAACAGACCTCAAGGTTTCTGACATGTGGGGGTGGGTGAAAAGGACCTCTGTTGAGAAGAGTCTAGCCTGAAGATACAACCATCAACTCAAGCACCGTCAGGCAGCCAAGGAAAAGCGTCTGGATGAGGTAAACAAACACAGCGAACGGGAGCTCGTGACAGCTCGCTGCACTAATCAGGTTAGAGGATGCTGGGATTCGTGTTGCTCACTCCTGGTCGACGGCGGGTTTGGAGGAAGGTGATTGAGATGCGGTTTTGTGACGATGCCAGGCGGTTGCCCCCGGGATGCTTTTCTTCCCACTAAATCACCGAGGAAGTATTGGGAAATTTTCACAGCTCGTTCTGGGAAATCCAATCTCGCCACTTTCACACAGTAACTCGCATCTTCGCGAGACAAACCTCAGACATCCGCCCCACTGTGACTTATTGAGAAGTTTGATATCATTAGTTTTGGTGTCTCTGGCCGCAGGCGAGGAGGAAGCCTCCAGATGGACAGGCAGGAATATTCTGACACCTATCTGTGGAAAAGAAAAGAGAGGATCGTCTTATTAGACTGAATCAGGGAGAGCTGACAAAAGCTGGCCCCAGGACATGTTTCACAGAGTCTTTCCTGTCACATGTCTACATGTCAACAGATTACGCTGTATGCTCTCACAGTCTGTCTTGGGTTAGAGGGGAAAGGATCTCTGCTATCACACCTGTCAGCTACGCATTAGAGAATATCAATATAATGGAAAACATAGCCTGCAGCCTAGATTTAAATTTGTGGAAGTTTACCATCGATTGAGCAACCTGGGCGAAATGTTGACTGGTCCACAGGGACGTGTTGTCGTGAGCCACCAGACCTGGAGTCAGTGTCCGGGCCCTGGTTCACATGACTGGTATAAAAGCAAGAAGCACAATTCATCGAGGCAAGGCAAGTTTATTTGTAGCACATTTCAACAACAAGGCGTCACATAAAACCATTAAAAGCATCAAAACATAATGCAGAATAAAACCAGATTAAAAAACAATTAAGAACATTTATTTTAAAACATATAAAAACAGTCAAAAAGCACACAAAAATGAATAAAAGTCGCAATGCAGTCTACGAAATAAAATGCAGTTGTGAGATGCAGAAATTCATAACCTTATCTTAAATACACGATGGGTTTTGGGATTCCATTTTATCCAGAAGGTTGTGTATGTATTTTGAACCCATCACAGATCGTTAATTAAAATAAATAAACACATATCACACGTTTGAAGAAAAGAGGGTAGCTACTAACTAACTTTCTTTGCCTCTAAAAAAAGTCTCAATTTCAGTATGTAAAATTCAAGGCAGAGTGAGCACTCCTTATTTACTACTCTCTCCTTCTCTCTCTCTCTCTCCTCTCTACTCTCTCTCTCTCCCTCTCTCTCCTTCTCTCTCCCTCTCCCTCTCTCTCTCTCTCTCTCTCTCGCTCCCTCTCTCTCTATCCCTCTCTCCATCTCTCTCTCTCTCTTTCAAGTGACGCAGCGCAACTTCCGCTTTCCCACTTCCGTACACAAACTGATGACGTGTACAGTCCACTAACCGTTAGCTGGCTAGCCAGCTAGCTGAAGCCACCTGTCAGATTAACGGCGTGAGAAATAACGTGTCAACGCAATAAAACAAAAAGAGAAAGAAGAAGGGATAAAGAAGAGAAGACAACCAGCCAGAGAAGATGGAGACGCTTTACCACCAGACGAACAAGTGAGTGCGTTTTTATTGTGCCGCGAACTGTTAACTCCCTCAGCTAGCTAGCTGTAGCGCTAATATCATCATTATTGCTCATTTAATCATTTAAAACTCTGTGTGTGTGTGTGTGTGTGTGTGTGTGTGTGTGTGTGTGTGTGTGTGTGTGTGTGTGTGTGTGTGTGCGTGCTGGCATCACGTATCACGTGCCTAATCCACTAACGGTGTGTTTTTAAATTATTATCCTGGATTAGGCAAATCCAGGAGGTGCAGTCGTACATGGGAGATCTGGAGAAGACGGACCGTGAGTCGGTGCACTGTGAGTGGACACGTGATCTAAACTGTGATCTGTTCCTCCACGTCTGTTCCGGTGACAGGAGAGGAAGAGGAGGAAGAGGGGGAGAGGTTGGTTTGTTTTGTGTGGCGGCTGCCTGCTCAATCAGGCTGGTGCCAGGACAGGAAGGGGCAGGGGTGGTGCAGTGGCAGCAAACTGGGAGGGCTTCTTCTAGATAATGGTGGGAGCCGGGCGGCAGACACCCCTGGTTCTCCTCCTCCTCCTCTTCCCACGTCATGACATCATCATGTGTTCTGACCCAGAGGAGGATGCAGCATGTTGAGTCTATGCACCATGTGACCATGAGGACACATGTACCTGCTCACTGTGGCTTCCTTCCTGTCGTTAAACCTGTCTCGTCATTCAAGTGTTAGAGAACGAGCTGCAGGCCAGAACCGACCAGATCTTCAACCAACTGGAACGCCTGGAGATCCTGTCCAGCAAGGAACCGCCAAACCGCCGGCAGAACGCCAAATTGTGAGTCTTTTGAGGGGAGTCGGTTGACCCCGAAAAGGCAGGAGGGTGTTAGGGTGTAAGGGAGGAGAGGAGCACCACCAGCATTCCCGCTGGGTAAACCACGGTCCCACGTCACTCCTCTGGTCTTAGTCGGGTCTGAGTGAAGCCAAGGGGAGGGGGAGACTGGGAGAGACTCATTCCAACCGCATGAGATGTGCAGGGAAAGAAATGTCCTCTTCAGACACAACAATCAGGAAGTGTTAGAATTCCGTGTACGACGTGGAGCGATGATGCTTCGTATTCCTCTTCACATTCGAGGCGACTCAACAGTTTTCCTTTGCGTTCCCTCAGACGAGTGGACCAGCTGAAGTACGATGTCCAGCACCTTCGGACCGCTCTGCAGAACTTCCAGCACCGGCGCTACGCCAGAGAGGCCCAGGACCGAGAGAGGGAGGAGCTCATGAGCCGGACCTTCACGACCAACGTACGTCACGCGCACCTCGTTAAAAATAAAATCTTCGTAATGTTGCTGCTCCGAAGCTCGGGTTGGGTGGTGATGTCACCTTATTAGCTATCAATCAGAGGTCCAAGTCTTCTGATTAGGAGGGTTGGTGCAGGTGTGATAGGGCTTCGTGAACTTTGAGTCTTCGCCTGGTTGTCATGATGGCTGCTTGATACAAATGTCTCAAGCGTAACAATGTGGAATGAAAAAATGAAAGGTTTGTTCTTGTCCAATAGGACGCCGACACCTCCATCCCCATAGACGAGACCCTGCAGTTAAACTCCAACTTGCACAACGCGCACAGAGGCATGGATGACCTCCTGGGCAGCGGCAGCGGCATCCTCAACGGGCTCCGAGACCAGAGATCTACACTGAAGGTGTGTGCGTTTGAGTTAATGCAAGACCCACAAATTAAAAACATCCATGTGGAGAGCAGATCTTTGTATTTCTAGATTAAGGCACCGGTATAAAAGGTAGGGCAGTCGCAGCATCAGATTATCCCTCAACAAATAACAATATTATCGTGACATCTATAGAAATCATGATGACGTCACTCAAATTTGTCAATTGTGAGCTTAAAAAAAAGAAATTAATTACCTTTAAAACACGAGTGAAGGGAGGTGGAGAGATGCTGTAACCATAATGGTACAAAAGCATGATTCAAGAGCTCATGTGTATAATTACCACAATATTTACTTATTCTTATCATCAATAAGGGTGCATCACAGCACCCCTAGGAGAAGGGTTCATTCCCTGGGTCGTTGCGGGTTAGATTGCACGTTCCCTGACCCGGTTTTCTGGCGTTGACGTGGATCACAATAGTCTTATTGTTGCTCAGCTGGAGGGTGAGTCCTGGTTTCCAGGGAGGAGATGGTCTTCCTGGTTTCGCTCCAGGCCTCTTATCAGGGTGCGTCTGTTGATCGCTTGTCTAGCCGCGAGAACGCCGCTGACGGAGCGGCGCGTCAGGGGAGGGCGTTGGCACGTGACGTTTCCCAAAATCCACCAAAATTAGTTTGGGTAATTACAGGGTTTATACGGTCATGGAAAACCTGGAAAAGTCATGGAATTTGGTATTTCCAGGACTGGAAAAGTCCTTGTAAAAAATAAAATCCCCAAAGTTTAGTAAAAGTCATGTAAATGTGTTATATTCATGTGTCCATGTGGTTCATTTACGCTGAGTTTGAAATAATGAATATGCTTTTAAAAGAAAGACTCAAAATATAAGCAGGCATACGCTGAGTATATCTATAAATGTTTATTCTTTTAATCAAACTATTGTCTCTCATTCATTTGTGTCCTTTAAGGAATACTGTATGCTTTGGAATCCTCATTGTTAGTTTAAATACTACATTTTATCACTTTTTCATGTTCACACCCAGATTTCACTAAATGTTTGGTCATAGAAATTTGGTTTAAAGTCCTGGAGAAGTTATGGAAATCCTTTAGTCAAAATATGTATGAACCCTGATAAGTGGATGGGCTTTAAATTATTTTCTTATCTTAGCGAATAAAATTACCTTGCAGTAAAGTACATTTTCTAATTCATGAATACTAATGATCTAGATTTCACTAAATGTTTAGTCATGGAAATTTGGTTTAAAGTCCTGGAAAAGTCCTGGATCTCCATTGGTCAACATGTGTATGAACCCTGTAGTTACAATGCGTTCACAGGAAGTCGAAACGCTCGTGCCCGTCATCTAACGCGCGGTCTTCCCTCCGCTCTGCACAGGGGACCCATAAGAAGATGCTGGACGTGGCCAACATGCTGGGGCTGTCGAACACGGTGATGAGGCTGATCGAGAAGCGAGCCACCCAGGACAAGCTGATCATGGTGGGGGGCATGCTGGCCACCTGCCTCTTCATGTTCCTGGTGGTTCGATACCTGGGCTGACCGCCGCTCCGCCACAGCGGCTGCTGAGATCAGTCGTGGACATTTCTTCTGCAGCGCGGCGTCCCTCATGATATGAAAAGTGGCAGATTGGAGTTTTTTTTTTTCAGATTTGGGAATTTTATAAATCGTGCCATTGCCATTTAAATTTGGGGGCACTTTTTGCAAAATGCTAACGTTTGATGAAGACACTCATAAAAGTCAGTATTTTATTCCACTTGAAGCAGTGGACTTTGATAACAGGACTCTGCTCTCCTCAAGATTACTGCCACAGATCCAGAATCTAGTTTATCAAAACCACTCTGACTGTAAATTACTCAACTATTTCTAAAAAACTTCAACTTTATGCTCATCTTTTTCCTCCAGTGACCAGCTGTCTGTCTTGTTTTCTATCTGCATCTCTTATCTGCCTTGTTTGTTCATAGAGAAATATAAATAATCACAATGCTTCATGTGTCCTTACATTTTTAGTTTCCGAAGGAAGTTTTATTTCTTCCGATGTATAATTTCTGAATCATTTCTCTTGTATTCAAGCTTCGGTCTGCTCTCACTATGACTGACTTATTCCTCTCGATAGAATAAAACATGTTTCATTTCCTCTGTAACTTCCTCATAATTCTGCTGGCGACCTGAACAAAGTTAAAACTGAAAGCTGCTGTTGTGCTTTTTGTTAATTTCCTGCTTTCACAAGTGTATTCAGAGTAACTATGGCGCCATCTAGTGGTTAATATTCGTCACTGTCCCCTCCAGAGGGCTTCACTGTTGTGAGATGTTAACGTACGAACCCGACATATTACAGAAAAACACGTGAACTCAAGATTTTATTTGCTGAAACAGTAAGTCCTTAGAAAATACAGAGTTGCTACTGTTTGACAGATCACTATCCTTCGCCTCTTAGCCCATCTTCAGCGGGCTAATTTATAAACAAATGTGATAAAATACGTACACTTGACCGTCTCCCATCCATCTCCGTCTTTCTTTTTTTTTCTTCCAATACCAAAACCTCTAGAATGTTAATCGGTTAATCTACAGCAGGTTTATTTACAAAATTACACAAAAGCAAAAAAAAAAAAAAACACAGCTCTTCTTCTGAAGAGCATTTCTGGAAAATAATTTAAAAACAGAAAAAAAAAATACAATTATTGCAGTATTCTACAATCTTGTTAAATGATGCAAACGCACCATCCATGTACAGGTTTTCAGTGCAATTTATTCAGGTGCACCCTCACCACGGGGCCGCGAGCGTTGCCTCACAGCGTCATACCCTCCCCAACCAGAGAGGGCGCTCTTATGTCATACCCATTTAAAAACGCCACAGCTGGAATTTCATATGGTCATCATTGGTGGGATTCTTCACATTACACACTGATATATGTACAAGTTACTGCATTACAAATTATTTGAGAGGCGCCAATAGAGAGGAAGTAGTCATATGAAAACAAACGATATCAGTAAATATAAGTACGTCTCTGAAGGTTACATTACAGAGTTGAAGCTGTTCGCCTACTACGTACTTCCCCCTCGCATCATGATCCGGCTCATAGCTTCAGCCGTTACGTCTCTTTGGCTGCCAAAACGAGAAAAAAAACTGAATATTTTGTACGTGGAAAACAAAAAAAAACCTCCAGTGGTTTCTCTGATTTATCATTGAAACAGACAAATAACAAATTATTATTATTTTTATTCCTTTAAGCTGGAATATAAACTAAAGTCTTGAGGAAGTCTTTTTAAATCTACCCCCTACGGTTTAGAAATTTGGGGACAGAAACATGAAAAAGGAACAAACTCACGAGCCAGAAGGAAACGTTAATGTCCGTTTTTGAACCCAACACGGGCAGCACCACTTTGTGGCTACAACTTCTGCCCCGTGTCGGCCGGTAAAAGGTAGTTTATCGACAGCTTCCTGTCTCACTGCCTGCGCGTTGCTGCAAAGACTTCATCTCAAAGTCCTGGACCGAGCCGGTTCAGGCAGAGTCTTTCTTCCAGTGGTTGGGGTGCCGTGACTAGAAACTCCTGCACTCGCATCACAACTCAAGAGCCGTGGTTAGGTGGGTGCTGGAGGTCCTGCCCTGAGAAGATCGGGTGCAGCAGCGGGTGGAGTTGGAGAGCTGCCGCCGTAGCAGCCTGTGAGGGTCGTTGTGCGAAAAGTGTGGGGTAGAGGGCGTGAGGAACATGGTGGAGCGCTAAGGGAGTGTGGTGAAGTGCAGACGCCGGGATAATGTGTATCGGCTGACCGGAGAGGAAGGCGGTGTGGTGGGCGGGAATCAGCCCGGCGTGTCCCAGTGAGTGTCCCAGTGAGTGTCCCAAAGAATGGCTCAGGGAGTGGCCCAGGGAGTGGCCCATATGAGACAAGGAGATGGGGGTAAGGTGGTGCTGGGGAATGTGGTGTACCTGGGCCAACTGGGCATGCGCATGGTGTGGGTGGTGGGCGTGCGCCGGGTGGAGTCCCATGGCCGCGGCGGCGGCGGCGTGGTGCTGCAGGATGGCGTGCTGCACCGTGGTGATCGACGTGCCGGAGGCCATGGACATGGTGGGCTGCTGGATGTGGATCTGCTGCAGGGTCGGGGGATGGGGCGCCTGGGCCATGTTGGCGGCTGCGGCGGCGGCTGCGGCTGCAGCTGCGGCGGCTGCGGCGGACGGGAACGTCTTCACCTGCTTGGCCATGAGCTGCTGCTGGATGTGCTGCTGGGCGGCCTGCTGCAGCTTGCCGTACTTCTCCATCTCCTCTGGCGTGAACGTAATGGGCTGACTCTCCAGCGGCGCCAGTCCGTCCTCCTCCGCCTCCATGCCGTCCTCCTCCAGGTTGGGTGGCGGGTAAGCTGGGTAGCCATGCATCTGCTGCTGCTGCATTTCTGTCATGAGGGAGTCCATCATGGGATTTTGAGAGGGGTCCTGTCCCGGTTCTCCTTGGTACTGGGGCATCGCCATGGAGGGGTCCTGCTCAAACAATGGCAGGGGTTCTTGGAGCAGCTGGGCTTCCGTAGTGGGATGCGGCATCTCCTCCTGCACCACCACGGTGATCTGGGCCTCTTCCACCTTCTGGACCGGGGGCGCTGGAGGGGGCGGCGGAGGGGGGAACTCCCTGATGGGCTCTACCAGGATGACCTCCGGCTCGGAGCACTTCCCGGCTCCCGGCTTCTCACTCTCAACAGGCCTGGTGAGAGGAAACATGGGTTTCTTCCCGGCCTGCAGCTTACCAAAAAGCGGCAGCATGGCTTTGCTTCCCAGGGCCGGCGGTAGCTTGGGACCAAAGTATCCCTGTGGTGGGTCCTTGATCTTGATCCCAGATTTTGTCCCTGTGGCTGAATCGTCAGAGCTTTTCTTAGACTGAACCTTCTCCAGCAGCTGGCGTGCGGTGAGGCTGTTCTTCTGCTCGCCGGCGTCCCGCGACCCCCCGAGCCTCAGAGACTGCGAGCTGGACGAATGGGTGTTGCGGTTAAGGCCTCGCGACGAAGATGAGCGTGGGGACTGGGAGCGGTAGATGCACGAGCGGTTGAAGTCCCTGCGCTGAGCGTCGGCGTCGACCCGAGCCCTCGGCGCCCGGCGGCGGGAGGAGCCTTTGGTGGAGCTGGAGGAGCGGCTGGCGGAGCTGTGGCTCCGGCTGTAGCTGCGCCTCCAGGATCTGGCGCTGGTGCTGCGGCTCCAGCTGCTGGAGCTCCTGGAGCTGCTCCGGTGGTGCCGCCGGTGCCTCTTCCTGCGGCTGTAGCTGCGCGATCGCGAGCGGGAGTCCTCCGAGGAGGAGGACGAGGACTGGCGCCTCCTGGACCGCCGCCGCCCTCGGCTTCCCCGCCGCCCGTACTCGGAGTCCGACGAGCGCTTGGAGCGCCTCCGCCGCCGGCCCTCTTTGCTGTAGTCGCTGTAGCTGTCCGAGTAGCTCCGGCTGCGGTGGCTGTAGGCGCTGCTGCCCGCCGAGGAGCGCTCGGAGCTGCTGGAGTCCGAGTGACTCCGGGAGGTCTGGCCTCGGTGGCGCTGGCGGCTGCTGCCCCGCCGCTCGCCGCGCCTCGAGGAGCGGCTGCAGGACCGCCGGGACTCCTCGCTGTGGTGGCGGCGCTGCTCCCGGGGGCTTGACCTGTGATGGCGCGAGCGCTGAGTGTTGGAGCCCCCTTCTTCCTCACTCTCGCTGCTGGGGGGTCGACCGGGACCGGGGCTCTTCTGGGCCGAGGTGGAGCAGGAGGCGCTCTGAGGTGCGCTGGAGTCGGTCTTTTGCCGCTTGGCGCCGCCGTGCTCCTCCGAGTTGACCTTGTCGGTGCCCTTTCCGGCTCCTCCTTCCTCGGCTCCGGACTTGCAAGGCACTTCCTTCGTAGCGCGTTTCCTCTTCCCCGACTCCGCCCCTGTATTCCCCGTAGCCCCTCCCCCTCCAGTTGTAACCGTAACAGAGGAGGCAACGGCTTTATCTTCCGACTTTGGCTTTTCTTTTTCCTTCTCACCAACTGCCGCCGCTGCCTCGTCCTGATCCGGAGCCTTGTTCTTGCTCTTCTTCCGTTTGTGTTTCTTCTTCTTTTTGGGCTTCTCTTGCGTCGCCTCGGTCTCGCCCTCCACGTCCTCTTTCGCCGCCTTGTCTTTTCCTTTGCGCTTTGAGCGCTTCGCAGACTTCTTATGCTTCTTCTTCTTCTTTTTCTTCTTGGCACTGCTGCTGCCGGTCGCGATCTTTTGCTCCTCGCCGTCCGGTTGGCCGGGCTCTCCCGCCACCGTTAGCTTGTCTTTGTCGGCGCTGGTCCCAGGTTTATTAGTCTTATCCACTTCCGCCGTAGAGGCGGCCGACTCTTTCCTCTTGTCATCAGATTCTTCACAAGGCTTCGGGGACTTTGCCGCTTTCCCGCCGCGCACTCCTTTGTTGCGGGACAGCTTGAAGTCAAAGTAGAGGGGATTACAGCTGTAAGACAGGGAAGGCTGGGCTTTGGTGAATTCGAGGAGCTCAGAGGGCCACTGCAGGGTAGTGCTCTCATCTTTACTCAGCACTGGGAAGAAGGGACCCGTTGGGATTTTAGGACCCGAGTTGGAGTCGGGAGTTTCCTTTTCGCTCTCTGCTTTCTGTTTAGGAGAAGAGGGGACAATGGGAGCTGCATCTGCTTCCGAGACCTCCTCCATCTTTACTTTGGGCGATGGAGGCGCTGGCTCAGGGTCCGGGGATGAAGTGACATCGTCTTGTTCTTTTTCAGTCTTGCACTCGGTGACGTCTGGCTCCGTCTGTTCAGGACTACCTTCATCCTTCTTCTCTTCCTCCTCTACCTCCTCGTCGTCCTCCTCTTCCTCGTCATCGTCGTCCCCCTCCTCCTGCACCTCTTCCTCGTCTTCCGCAGCTTTGATCAGACACTGATCGGTGGCCTTCATGAACAGCAGGAACTGGAAGCGAGGCTTTACCCGGCAGTGAGCCGGCGGGATGTAGTGATAGTACTCGGGCTCCTGTCCGGCGTACCCTTCCTCCTTCTTCATCATCATCTTCAGTTTGTTGAGCGTGGAGGCTAAAGAGGCCCCGTCGTCAGGTGGCTGCACCTCTTCCTCCGCTGCCACGACGGCGGCCTCTCCTCCATCACCTCCTCCTGATCCTGATGCTTCCTTCGGGCTGTTTGTGCTGCTGCCCGACGTCTCCTCCTGCCCGGCAGCCTTTTCGCCCTCCTGGCCCTCCTCTGCCTCCATTGCTTCCTCGCCATGATCTGCGAACACGGCGGCCACCGTCTCCAGCTTCACCGGGGCCTTCTTGGCAAAAGAGAAGGACACGCTGACTTTGGAGGCTCCGCTCGGCGTCGGGGAGGTGGAGCTGCTCTTCCCCAGAGAGAAGCTGATGGTTGGACTCGGCTTCGGGGAGGTTTCCTCACTTATATCCGCAAAAGATCCTTCCAGGACACAGTCTGTTAAAGTGGCGTTCTCCGGTGTCAGGTCGCCATCCTCTGACTTCTCTCCATCCACGGCCACCGTGGTAGGTTTGAACATGGGCCCACTTCCTGGAGTGCTGAAACACAAGTGCATGACAACAATGAGATGTGGCAGAAAGGTTTCCAACTGGAAGAACACAGGATTAACCAATAGCAGGGTTCTTTTCCATGACTTTTCCATAACTTTAAACCAAATTTCCAGGACTTTTCCATGACTTTTAACCAAATTTCCAGGACTTTAAACCAAATTTCCATGACCAAACATTTAGTGAAATCTGGGTGTGTCCATGAAAAAGTGATAAAATGTAGTATTTAAACTAACAATGAGGATTCCAAAGCATACAGTATTCCTTAAAGGACACAAATGAATGAGAGACAATAGTTTGATTAAAAGAATAAACATTTATAGATATACTCAGCGTATGCCTGCTTATATTTTGAGTCTTTTTAAAAGCATATTCATTATTTCAAACTCAGCATAAATGAACCACATGAACACATGAATATAACACATTTACATGACTTTTACTAAACTTTGGGGATTTTCATTTTTTTAAGGACTTTTCCAGGCCTGGAAATAACCATTTTCCCAGGTTTTCCATGAGCGTATGAACCCTGCAGGATGTCAAACTGAATCAGTCACAATAAATTGTTAAAAAAAATATTACATCTATATTTCTGTTGTGATATGTGATCTTTGTTTTGCCTAACAGGTTGCTCAACACACATGCCATTGTGCTACAACTGCAGCCATGTTTTGATATCCGGCCAGCAGGGGGCAGTCCAGGATCAAGTCCTTACCGGTCCTGTTGTTTCCTCTGCTCCGCCAGCTCGTGCAGTCGGCGCAGCATCTTTTCGTGCTTCTTCCCACCTTTCCGGGTTCGGGATGAGACGTTACGAGCAAACTCTCTCTGCTTGAGCTCTTTGAGTCGCTGCATAACATGAAAGACGGGGAGAAACAAAGCCCGTGAGGATCTCGCCTCTCACAGAAAACAAAGACAAGACTGATCCCCCATCAGGAGTATTCAGAAGTACCTGCTTGTGAGCGTGGTCGTAAGAGTTGATGTGGTTGTCAAATTCCTGGTGTTTGGTGTACTGCTTGTCACACAGCTCACAGTAGAAATTGGCTCTCAGGTCCTCCAGAGCCTTTGCAATGGCTTTCTCCTTTTCCACCTGGTCCTGTTGTGGACAGGAGATACAGGAAGGAACGTGTGAGTGTGTTTATTAGATCAGCTGCCTTTACGAGTGTGTGTGACAGAACACACACACACACACACCTTGTATTTTTGCCGCAGTTCTTCGGTGTCCTCCTTCTCCACTTCGAGCACTCTTCTCTTTTCTGTGGCGTCCTCTGCATAGTCCAGCTTTAAAAACAGACACAGCCGTTTACAACAACACTGCTGGATCCAGGCGAGCAGTCCAGTTTCATCTTATATATATTATTGGTTTTATTATACGAGCTACTCGGGCTGTGATTGGTCCGTTTGCGTTTTCCTTCCTACACGTTTCTGATGCCGACATCCAACTGCATCTATGCAAAAGTACGGGAGACGTACACAGGACACGAGATTTACAGAGCAGATACCCAAACTGGATTTTAATCCAACCGAACATGATGGATTGTGGGTGCACGTCAACATGGAGGCATTCCTCCACAATCCTCCTTAAGATAGACGAATGATGCCCTTTGAAGGTCGAACGCAATTTACGGGCGGGAAACTGGAATTCCCGGAGCGTTACTTCATCATGTGATAATTCACGTTTGATGGGGCTGTCTATATCTAAACGCCGTTTCTTTAGGGGGGGTCGAGGTCGCGGCCCAGCATGCCGTTGGTTGAGCTAAGGGGCGTAACCCCCGGTACTACGACTCTTTAACATTCGGCACCCGTAAATCCATTCAGGCGAGTGCTCTTCTGGTTGTGTGTGATTGATCATTTCAGAGAAAGCTTTTAGCTGCTCGAGTCCGACGGCTGCTTACGCATGCATCGGTGCTCTGAAAGCTCATTTATGTGTTTTCTTCATGGATTTTAAAAAGCGCACAATAATTCTTTCCGGAGACGGTTTGGAATGTCACCACATGTTCTTGATTTAAAAAAGAAAAGAAAAGCGGATTTAGGGTGAAAGCGTGAAGGAGAATCGACTCCATCGAGAGCGTGTTTGGTTTGGTCTGTCCGGGCTACCGTAGAAACATGGTGGCCATATGTGAACATACATATGTGAACATAAACAGCTTATACTTATTTTAAGGGGATTATACACTAAAGAAAACATACTTATTTATATGATATTCCATTTCTACTCATGTGTTTTCATTTTCTTTCTGAGAGTTTATTAGACTAAATCAAAGATTTTAAAGTAATAAAATAGCTTGTGGAACGAAGCGGTTATTGGTCTAGTTTTGTTTACATGGACATTTAAAAGCTTCCTGAAGCTTCTACTACGTCCTCTTTATAAATAACCATGTAAAAACAGGTGATGGCGGTAATCTTACCTCCATCTCCATCCGTCCCATCCCCATGACATCGTATTTGAGGGTGATGGGCACAGGGTCGGTGCGTCCTGAGGGGAAAGAGGCAGAGAGAGGACCAGGTGAGTTTGTTTTTCGGGCACGGGGGGCCAGCTCGGAGACAGCCTGCTTTTACAGCATAGGGTGCCGGGTTAGAGAGTTTTTTTGCCTTGAAGTGCAAAGAGACCAGAAAGCTACAGTGAACCAAACACCAGCCATTCTCACAGCTTACTGCAGCCACCGGGTGGAGACTTGCATTGAATTGAATGCGTCGAATTAGCTGCAATTTCGGTTAAAGTTCACTGAAAACAAAAAAACGTCGGCTTGAAGCCAATCTGATTACGCCGCCCCTCCCCCGCCCGCTCACTGCTGCAGCCCCGTTAAAACCAGAACGCCAAATTTATCAAGGACACTACAGCTTGAGGGGCTGTGTGTGTGTGTGTGTGTGTGTGTGTGTGTGTGTGTGTGTGTGTGTGTGTGTGTGTGTGTGTGTGTGTGGGGCTGCCACTGCTCACTGCGACGCCCTCCATGAGGGGAACAAAATATCCCAATATTATCTCGGGGCCTATTGCGCAATCTCTTTCTGGACGGTCCGCATTGACCCTTGACCCTTCAACTGCCCCCCCCTCCTCCCCCATATTTAAATTACATTACGTAAGCTGTGAAAAGAGCTGGATCGGAAGGAAATTAACTGTAGGAAAATAAACAAACCAAAGACAACCAAAAAAAACAGAATGAAACATTAAAGATATAAAATATATATATAAAATAATCTACTTTGGAGATTGACACAGAATTGCTTAATCCACTCATAAATCAGCCAAACAAAGCAGAGAGAAAGACAGTCAAATTAAAAAAGGACACAAGCACTGAACTACAGCAGAGTGACGTCACAGGCCAGGTATCGCCATGGTGACAGTGCAAGGGATGGGGATACTTACCTGGTAAAACATGGGGGTGGGAAAGGGGGGGGGAGAAGGAGGGGGAGGACAGACAGACAGATAAACGGGGGAGGGGGGAGGCATAAAAATAATTTGGACTAGTTCTGCTGCTCCTGTTGCCAGCCAGACCATAATCAGTCTTAATGATCGTGATTATCAATTAAGTTTGGTTTCAGTTTTTTTTTTTTTTTTTCACACATTCAATTTTTTTTTAATGAATTATTATTTTATGTATACCATTGGGCATATGGAATAACAACAAGCATTGGGCTTGACTATACAAATTTAAGTGTGACTGCTGTGGTTCTCTTTAAGAAAGAAAAAACTGATAATAATAATAATACAATACATAATTTGAGCCAAAAAAGAGCCCAAAATCAACTAAATATGAATGCATTTGGAAGCTCAAAGCTCTCCTTAAACTATGAATGTATTACTTTAAATTGACACATTCGTACCTCCCTGGACGGAGGAAGGTAAGAATATCATTCAAATCCAATATCTGTGTCCCTCCTGAGTAATTTAGTCCTCACAGCCCAATGACATATTCATTCTGAAATCATAAATGCATGGGCATTGTAACATATAGCGGCCTAGCTGGACTCTCAGTCCCACTGCAGTGTCCGAAGCTGGGAAAGCTAACTCTTTTATTCATGGTTGAGGCCGTATTCCAGTAGGATTGTGTTCATAGAGAAGTGAAACCAGAGAAATAAAAAAAAGAGGGTGCGTTGGGTTTGTTCGCCAGCCACTGCAGTGGTCTGTCTGAGCGGAGTCACAAGCCAGGCCCAGAATTAAAAAGATTAATGAACAATTACATCCCAAACTATCACCAATCTTTAAAAACACAGTGACGATACTTCCACAATTACCCATTCCAGTGGAAAAGAAAAGGGACCAGACAAAAACAATGTGCATCTAAATCACAGGGTGTGAATCACAAGGTTTAAAAAAAAAACAAAAAAAAAAACTGAAAACAGACGAAATGACAATGCTCTAAGAGTAATACATATGCATGATAATATACAAGCAGCAAGAATGAGGACTAGTACAGAGAGAGTTGAAAGCCTATGTAGCATTGGTGCTCTGATGAGAGGAAAAAAAACAAACAAGAAAATGGGAGAAATTAAAAACAAAATAAAAAAAACAATTCAATTGGGGGGGGGGGGGGGATAAAATAACATTTACCACTAAGTTTACCATCAGCACAACATGGGCAGGATCAAATCGCTGTAAAAAAGAAACACCAATTGGTTAAGCAGGAAGATTGAGGCACATAGAGAAGGGAGGGTGGGGTTGGGAGTGTGGTTTAGGGGGGTTTAATACCAGGGGGGCGTCAGTGTCTCACCCCCCCACCACCCCCCCACCCCCTCATCCCTTCACTCAGGGCTAGGCGCTTACAGGGATTTCCTCACCACGCTCCCCCTACCACTCGTCCCCATCCCACCCGGCGTCGTCTCAACCAGCACGTGACCCCCAAGTTATCAAACCAGCCCCCCCTTTCAAAATAAGAGCCCCGTTTCCCTGTATCAGTAAAAAACAAATCACTTTTTCCCCGTCACCAAGCAGATATAATTAGAAATCCCATCTGTTGCACTGAGGTAATGATAAAAAAACACAGGTGAAGGGAAAAAGGATTCATAAATCAAAAGTAACATCTACTTTGGGAGAGTCTGTTACAGGGAAAGTGTCTTTTATTTTTAATTTTTTTCAAACGTGTCCAAAATCACTCTCTACTCACTATAGAGGAGATATATAGTGAGTTCGCCATTTTGTTTGCTGCCCGAACGTAGAGTGAGAATCATTATTACACCCTTGAGTGGACTACAACCGATGGTCAGGAACCAAGCGCTATGTCCCATCATGCATTGCGCCGAAGGAAAAACGGCAGACGGACGAGAAGAGAGAGAGAGCGTTACAAACACCCACAAAGTATTTAGTGAAAAACACCCCCGCATGGACAGCTTTACTATTTCCGCTTTTTACCTTTCACAATAAAAGCCCTCGGATGCATTTTGATCATCACAAACATGCACGTCGGTCCACAGCTATGACGTAATCAACGTTTTTTTTCTCGTTTTGCTGGTGAGCTCACTACATAGTCCTCTACACAGACCCAACTGGGCAGGAAGTGAACGAGTGAATGATTTCGGACACAGCTTCGGCTGTGGGACGACCACCATTTTTCCCCCCTTTGATCTTTTTTCTTTCCCCCCCGCAGACGCTTGTAAGCCCAGTTAGCAAATCTGGAGATTCTTTCATTTCCTCGCTCTCCAACGGCCAGCGAGCTTGTTTTTCTTTTTTTGGGGGGTGAACACATGACACACATAAAAATGTACCTGAGGAAAGAGCCAGCAAGGCTTTGAGCAGTGCTTAGAGTGGGGTCAGTTTTACCGAAGTACACTTTGAATAATGGGAACTGTGTACCCCGTGTGGAGGCTGTCAGGTAAGTCCATCAGGTGGAAGTAGGCGCTTAGCGGGTTGCTACCTCCAACACTGCTTAAAGCCCCCGGGGGAGGGGGGGGGGCGGTTCGAGGCAGGCAGGGGTTGCACCTCTGGGACAAACATGCTGTGCAGGGGGGCGGGGCAAAGGAACAAGGGGGAGGCGGGGTTTAACCATGGGGGACAGAGACATTCGGAGGGTGGAGAAGGGTGGTGAGATTTTCCCTGTAAGTTGACTCTATGGCCCGGTCAGTGACTCTGACACTCTGACACACACACTCTGACACACACACTCTGACACACACACACACACACACACACACACACACACACACACACACACACACACACACACACACACACACACACACACACACACACACACACACACACACACACACACACACACACACACACACACACACACACACACACACACACACACACACACACACACACACACACACACACACACACACACACACACACACACACACACACACACACACACACACACACACACACACACACACACACACACACACACACACACACACACACACACACACACACACACACACACACACACACACACACACACACACGTTTTGGAGGTAGAAACAGGCAAACAAGCAGAGGGGGGGAAACTGGTCTACTCTGCAAGCCATTCAAAGACTGAGCCGTGGTTACAGCCAATCAGAGACCCGACAGCAGCAACGGAAACTCAAAAGGAGGAAAACAAATAACATACGTGGAGACGATGATTGTAAGGGGTGTGCGGTGGAATCTACCGTGATTTGAAAATGGATTTTTCGTTGTTTGTTCAAATCGAAGCACTTCAATACTCTTTGTGCAGATTGAAATAAAAAAAGGTTTAGTGATTATGAAGCAAAGAGGAGGAAGCTGACAGAGGCCATTAGCCTACGGTACACTGTAAAAGGGGTGTTACATTGAGGTCAACTGCAGAGTGGGAGAAAGAAAACACACCCACACGCACACACACGCACACACACACACTGACATACAGAGGGGATCCAACAAACCTTACCTAAAAAGGGGCAAAAGGACAAAAGAAGAATAAGAACAAAGTCAATACAGTGAAAAACTTAAAAAAGGGGACACAATGCTTTCACTTCAAAAATGTCAAATTAAAAAAACCTTCTCTTCTTGCAAGGACAGGAAAGGAGAGGACGATTACAACGACCATCCAGCAAACCTGACAACGTGGTTTGAGTGTGCGATTGTGTGTTCGCTGGGCCTACTCCTGAGTGCATTAAGCAAATTAGAGCGGAGTCGTTAACTCCTACAAAAAACAACAACTGGACGCACTTTGCCGCAGTCTCATCTGCCCACGAAGCAGGAAGCTTACGTAACCACGCATCAGCGGTGCCGGCGGCGAGGAAACCAGAGCACAGTCAGCCCCCTGCAGCCCTCCTCCTCTCTACACACAACGCACACATCAGCTCGTTGGAGGCCAGGTGGAAACACACGACGATGCCAACGCCATGCTAACAAATGGCGGCCGTGTTGTCGTCGCCGCCGCCGCCTCGTGCACACGCCCAGAGTGAAGCGGCGTCCCGGTGTGGTTTCTGGCCATCGTCTGGCCATCGCCATATATGCACATGGAAAACAGCTCGCAGAGAGGCGCCGTAAACATTTAACGCCTAAATGTCCAAACACAGTATATCAAGGCTCTTCAGGAGAGACGATATAAACACAGATACGAGTTATTTACTGCAAAAGCCGGCCCGTTGGACTGTTTCCCCGCTGAGGCAAATAAATCTGATCGCACCCCGGGGCGCTAAAACGGAGGAAATGGGTCCTCCTCCTCCTCCTCCTCCTCCTCCTCCTCCTCCTCCTCCTCCTCCTCCTCCTCCAAAGTGAGGACCTGTCTCAGCACGATAAACCACCGACTCTGAACGGGCACGTACACAACGCTGTGTGTTAATATAGTCAAGCGCACAAGTGAGGAGCTCTCGCACAGTTTTCTGTCTGCAGGCTTCAGGAAATCAAGTTGAATTAAGCAGCACAACATGGATAACTTGTGTCTTGTGTGGATTTAAGCCACTCACTCGCCTTGCTAGCTCATCTCAAGCTTGGACGTGCGCTTGAAACCTGTTTCTCATTAAAATGTCTGACGTTCAGCATGCTGCAGCCGGGTTTGCAGGGAGAAATTAAGTGGATGAAAACGACAGCATGAGTGTTACAGGAATGAAAGATCTGGAGGTTAAAAAAAAAGAAAAGAAAAAACTCTGGAGGAGGAAAGACGAAACCAAATGCCAGAAAATGATGCGCATAATCTTAGCAAACTGCAAGGACACATGGGCCTGCCAGCGATGGCATCACTCACGGACAATGCTATTCATCACCCTCTGTGGAGAGAGTGCAGGGAGGGAGGGGTGAGGCGATGAAGAGGGGGGGTTACACAAGTGAGGAGGAAAGAGAGGATAAAGATGAGGAGACAGGAAGTGGCTCAGTGGACACATGCCAGGCTCTGCACCAGCGAGCCTACGAGCACAGCAGGGTTGAGCTAATGAGGAGCCGGCGTTAGCCAAGACCGGCCCACTCAGTCCGCTCTGTTCAGCGAGGCAGCACCGAGCGGGCCGCCGGCCCAAAGATGTCTTCAGAAAGTCGACCTCTTTCTGGTTGAAAGCGCTCTACATCTTACGGGGTTAATGCTACGTGCAGAGCTAACGGTAGAGACGGCAACGCTTGGTCTTTAAAATAAAAAGAGGACTTCTAGTGCAATGATAATGTTAATAGATTAGAGAACATGTGACACAGGATAGAGATATTTGTACTGAGATTGCGAGTCTTGTATAACCTGAAAACACAATGCAGTCTTGGTTCTGGGTCCAATGGCATTGCCACAGGGGGCCCGGTTATTCAAGCGCTTTGCATTCCTGCTAAATAGACAACCACTGGCTTACTAACAGGTTTGATGGTTTGTTTTTCCCAGAGTAAACCATGTGCCTTTCATCATGACTTCTGCGGCACCTCCCCACCCTCCAAGATACAAAATAAACGACCCACGCCTCAGAAGAAGAACATTTCGCTCGTGTAAACAAGACATAAACCCGGCGATGTCAGCTAATCAGAGGGCGGTGTGTTTGTAAGCCGGAGTTCAGATTAAGATCTGGAGAAGGTACCCAACTAAAATCAACTAACTATTGTGCTTTTTAAAAAGGGGGAAAAGGCCAACTTGAATCTGCTGTAAACTAAACGCATGATTGAAAAGACAAATAAACGCTTCACTTCCATCTCCGAACCCCCAGGAACCCCTGTCCTCAGTCCTAATCCTTTACAAGGCCTCGGGATCGCTCTCCTCCATCAGCAGCAACAACTGGAATGACGTTTGTTTAAATCAAATTTACCCAGCAACAGACACAAAGGGAAAGATCAGAGAGAGAGAGAGAGAGAGAAAGAGAAGCTGCTGATAAAAATATATAAAAACCTGGACATGTGAGGAGGAAAGAAAATGGAGGCTGAGTACCACCAGCATACATGGAGCGTACGAGTACAGACGAGGGATTCCTTACCCTGCATTGTTTTGCCGAGACCTTGCCCCAACTTCCAGCCATGTTTCTGAAGCAGCCGGTGTCCGATGTTATCCTAGCAGAGAGAACAGAGGAGAAAGAAACCAAAAATATTCCAATAATAAGAGGAGCTTTTCCCCGTTTTGGGTGCTGATCAAATAACAAAAAATAAATAAATTAAAAAAAAACACTCAAATCACACTATCATCATCAGCACAACCACCACCACCATTATCGTCATCCACATCACCTACAGCGTGTAATATCAGTGTCTACCAGCACAAGGAGTGGGGAGGGCGGGTAGTGGGGAGACTGGGAGAGAGGGTGGGCTTTCCACTGCGATGTATACATGAGGCTATGGGACAACCTCCTTCAAAAAGGAGTTCAGATTTATTTATTTTTAAAGCAAAGAAATTGTTTTTTTGGTTGTTTTTTTTATGATTACAATAACACGTCAAGTCCACTAACTTGAGACGTTAAGGAGTGGGAGGAAGGAGGGGGGACAATATATGTATCACACACATACATATATGAACCACTACAGAGCAAGGTCTTTGCACACATAGAAAAAGTGACACAGAAACGAGGTATGGAAATCTTGCATTAACATAAAAAACGAAGACCAGAAACTCCAAGCTTGCTGTGATTCTGTACTCATGACAAGGGGGGGCGGGTGGGGGGCACCATGACACATATGCAGCTATCACACAAAAATATATATATAGCGAGAGAGGGAGAGACAGAAGTGGAGCTAGTGGGCCTTGGATTACCATTACAAGGCCCAGGGTGGACAGCATATGCACTCGTGAGGGGATGTGGGTGTGCAGGTGAAGAGAGGGCCACATCGTGTGCATGTAGCCCCGTTCCAGGTGCTGCAATTAGCTATTGGGCTAGTTTTTGGACCCCTCGAGCCTCTTTGGTTCGGCGTCAATGGCCTGGACCCAACCATGTGCACGCTTTTGATTAAAGACACTGATGTGTGCCTCTAGTTTGAACATCATAGATGTCATTAGTATTCAGGAATATGAAAATGTGCTTTACAGACCTTCACTAAAGTGCAAGGTCGTTTTTTTTTTTTCCGCTAATGCTAATAATTTAAAGCTATCCACTTTTATCAGGGTTCATACACATTTTGACCAATTCCAGGACTTTAAACCAAACTTCCATGACTTTTAACCAAATTTCCAGGACTCTTCCAGGACTTTAAACCAAATTCCCATGACCAAACATTTAGTGAAATCTGGGTGTGTCCATGAAAAAGTGATAAAATGTAGTATTTAAACCAACAATGAGGATTCCAAAGCATACAGTATTCCTTAAAGGACACAAATGAATGAGAGACAATAGTTTGATTAAAAGAATAAACATTTATAGATATACTCAGCGTATGCCTGCTTATATTTTGAGTCTTTCTTTTAAAAGCATATTCATTATTTCAAACTCAGCGTAAATGAACACATTTACATATTATTTTCTTGAGGACTTTTCCAGGCCTGGAAATAAATTTAAAATGACTTTTCCAGACTTCCCATGACCGTATGAACCCTGTTTTAAGTATTATCACCTGCTTTCCGTTGAATACTATGATGTTGATTGTTATGACAAGTGTACAAACACCGTACACGTGGAGAAGATCAGGCGACTGACAACGCATCAAAGAGGCGAGGGGAGTGCAAGAACGAGCACAACAGGAAATCTCTGGGGCCAAATGTACATGTCTGAGACCGTTATATCACTAGTATGAGTCAGCAAGAAAACGAAAACATTAAGTGAAATGCAAGACCGTCCCACCACTACACACTACAGTACATCCTCAAGCACAAATAAACAGGACACAATGAGATTTTCTTAATAAGAAGCAGTGTTTTTTTGTTTGTTTTCTGTTGTGATTATAACTATTCCAAGCTTGTCTAACATTCACCAGAGTGCTGCATTCTACCAAAAAACAAACAAACATACAAACCAAACAAAAAAAACAAAAAAGGATATTTATAATCACAAAGAGATTGACATCAACTTTCACAAACAGAAAGTGAAGGGGTTGGAACAAAACAGCATGCGGCCTTTTTGTTAAAGGGCTTTAACAAAAAGGGTCGTCGGTGTTAGTAGCGCACTGTGAATGGTACACATAGAGAAGGGTGGGGCGGGTGGAGGAGGAGGGCGGGGTGAAACAAAACTCCAACTTGTGTGTTAGTTTCGGGGGGTGGATCAGGCACAGAGAGGAGGGTGATGGCTCAACAGGGCTCGGTTAGTTAGGTCGGGTCGGGGGGGCAGACCGGAGCAGGCTGAGCCATGGTGGAGGTGGCTTTATGGGGGGGTGGCGGTGAGCTGGGCTTTGAATGGGTTAGTGCATGTGAAGGGGGGTGGTGGTCTCACACACAGCACAACGCTGCATCTCCGCCCGCAAGGTCTTATTTGGCGTTTTTTTTTTTTCTCTCTCCGTAGAGCAAACTGTTGCCTTTTCTTTGCCCCCATTTAATATTTCTTGAAAATAAAAAAAGTATGTCGATCACTATCGCAGACACCGGAATAAATCCATCCAGAAAACATCTGGCTGATGCTCGCCTCCCAAGATAGGGAGAGGCTTCACTTCCTGTTTGGCATTTCTTCCCCCCCACCCCTCTCCATTTCATGGACGTCCGAGCTGTGCTTTACTCTGAGAGGCTGTCAGATCTCTTCCGTTGTGGGAAGAGATAAGAAAAAGGAAATCCGAGCCTCGCATGGCGGAGACGGCCTCCCTGCATCAGCTCACAGCTGTCCAGGCTGCACAACATCGCTCCTGAAATCCATTGTGTAGGAAAACACTGCAGAATCTGCTGCAGTGAAAGCCTCCCCCCTCCCACCGACACCGGCTATGCTTCTGCACCCTTTACTGCAGCATTATGCTGCAACGCTCATAGTGAACATTTATATTGATTTGGGGGAGGATTAGCTGATCTCTGAGGCTCGGAGGAAAGAGGAGAATAAAAGTAGCCGCTTGAGAAACAACTCGCTGATTCGTTTGTGTTTCGGACTACGGGCTGTGTAATTAAAGTCTGAAAGCTTAGAGAACATAAGCCCTACCTTAAATGATCTCAGAGAGCTCAAAAGAAAATATCAAAAACAAGGGCAAATTGGATGAGGCTTCAGTCGCAACTAATAGAGATTAGTTCGAATGGGGTCGGAGGTCGGAGGGCGGAGATGAGGCGCAGGCGGCCTGTCGACCAGCAGATGAGTGCACCAGAAAGAATAGACAGACAGACGGATGAAAGCAACGACGGCGAGTCCAACAGCAGTGCAAGTGGAGTGAAGGCATTTCCATACGAACCTGGCTTTAAAATACTGGGCTGTCAAAAAAACAGTCACACGTGACACAACGTAAGAAACCGGCCAAACGCTTTCAACTGCAATTCTGCTAAAGCTTCTCTAAAGTTCTTTAAAAATGCAAAAAAATCTCTCTCACTCTCTGCTTTTTTTTTTTTTTTTAAACAAACATAAGTGTATACAAACAGAAAAAAAAAAAAGGTAGGCATGTCAATAAAATCCACCAACTGACTGTTAATACAGGAGAAAGAAAAGTAGGAAAATGTTATCCAAACAAAAGGAGATCTACGAGAAGGGATGTTTTATATAAAAAAATAAAGGAATGTGGGTAAAAGGGAAGTGATATGCAGGGGACCCCACCTGGAGACCTCAGAGTGTTTAGGGACCGGATTGCTTCAGTCTGTGCAGCTGTGTGTGTGTGTGTGTGTGTGTGTGTGTGTGTGTGTGTGTGTGTGTGTGTGTGTGTGTGTGTGTGTGTGTGTGTGTGTGTGTGCACAGCATGGGTGTGTTTGTGTGTGCCTGTAAACATGAATCCACATACGTGACTAAAGCTAAATAAACCCAAATTACATATTTTATGTAATCTTCTTGGGATGACCGCAGATCTGAGCTTTTGCAAGACCAAGAAAAAAAAAGTGGATTGCTGCAGTTCCTCATCCGGCATAGTGTCCCTGAGGAATGTCTTTCTGGATTTTGCAGGTGGAGGACCCGGCCCGCTGACTGCTGCACCTCATTAACCCGGCTAGTGCAGGTGTGACTAAATGGAAACAACTGTGCCGGAGCATCGAGACCCAAACGACTGAAACAGAGGGCTCCTTACGTCCCAGCATATGGAGATGAAAGAGTGGATGTGTCGAGACTTAAATAGTTCATCATCAAGTAAGTGATGGGGGGGGAGAATGACAGAAGCAGAGTCCGATTAATGAAACCATTTGTGTGTAACAACTTAAAAATACCTACTTACCTCAAGTCTGAAGGGTCATATCGTCAACCGGATGTTTATCAAAGTTAATCAAAGGTTCTCCAGCGTCTTTAAACAGAGACGTTAACACTCGCATTCCCATTGAGTTTGAAGCAAAGTGGTCAGGCGATTGGTTCTGGTTATTTTGGGTTATAGTTTTTTGTTCCACCACTCTGACTCCATTGCCAACTTTAAAAACAACATTTGGAGGGCCTCAGCAATGACCTTGAACCCCCTTCACCCCTCCCCCTCCCCCGCTGCTCCCTGGATTAAGACCGGCGTTAAATTGAGAGCCTACTGTGTCGTAAAAAATGTGCGTGAGGATTAAATAAAAACAACCATTTTCTTTCTTTTTTTGCACAGAATAGGTGTTCGACATCTAATAGAGGATTTTCAGTGACAAACTGTGTCATAATGTCAGCTGATGCACTACTATCCTAAAATTAGATTAAAAAAAGTTAGATAAAAAACAAACTTTTTGCTATGAATGAACCGTTCTGTGTCCTGTATGTGTGTGTTAGATTTGTGTGTGTGTGTTGTTTCTGTGGCTCTGAGGCTGCCCGCTGCATATCGCTTTGGACGGGGTCGGGGAGGAGGGGGAGGTTGAGGGACTGGAAGGGGGGCAGAGGACGTGGGAGGTACGAGTCTGGGAGGGAAAACTGTAGTAGTGATTAGGACAGACTGTTGATATATAATAGTACTGAATGCTACCAAGTTAACACATGCAATGCAAAAACAATGTTAGAGAAAGAGCAAAGGCCAAAGGGGAAAAGACAGAAAGAGAAAAAAGATCCCAATAAAGTACCACAGACCTCTAGCTGCCTATTGATCACACACAATAAGTGGCGGGGGGAGGGGCTCCGAGGCGCCGGGCTGAAGCGTTCACCAACGGGGGTCACGGCTGGGACGCGTGTGGACGACACGGTCGCATGCTACACGTTGTAATGTTTACGTTTACGCATGTCAGTGCAGCGTAAGTCACCGTCAGCTGTGAGGCGCTCGGCTGGCACGCTGGTGCCTGCAGCCTCCGTCATAACGCGCCTGATGTCAACCAATCCGTCGAGAGATGAGCGTCATGATAGTCAGTTTTAAAATCGGTGGCAAACTTTCTGGGTTACTTGCCTGCGGGTGAAAAGTCTGCCACCTCCTTCTTTGGGCATGCACTTTCCAAAGAGACTGTTGGTGTTTGTTTTTGGTGGTGTTGTGGCCTTTTTTTTATTTTTAATTTAGTTTTTTTGCACGGATTTGTGAAGTGTGTCATGCTGCAGCGCTGCCCTCAGCGCCCCTCCACAATAATAGCGCAGGAGCCAAAGAGCCACTCAAGCCAGGTGAGCAGGCCACCTCCCCCCACACCACCCACACACAGTGGGATGTGTGTGAAAACTCATCCAGGGTATAAACATTTTTTATATTCTTGATTCTTAATATTCTAGCTCTTGAAAGCACATGTTAAGGCTACAAATAAAGTGTGGAAAATACAATATAAAAAAAATTTAAACATAGTAACATTACTTTAAAGGAAAAACACCATTTACATATATTTTTCACACTTTATGATAACTATTTTCTTTCTGATGTTGCTTAAAAACACATGCTACAGCTTCTTTCACTGACAAATATAATATAATTTTGTATTAATATATATATTTAAATGTAAGTTCTTTACTTTAAATTGTAACATAATTTTTGTGTTCTTTTCTTATATAACTTTATTTACAATACCAATAATTTACTTTTGTTTAGTTATGCTGCAAATTAGTCACATTCATTGTTTAAATAAAACTAATTGAAGAAAAACATGCATTTTTTTATTTCATAAGCTCTCAATGATTAACCTATCATTGATCATTACCATGGCTGACGACTAATATACAAATGTTCATTGCATCCGTTTCAGATTGGGAAAACTACACCATTATTTTGTAATCTACACCAGGTTGCCAATGCCATCTGATTGGCTCACAGAGCACATCCATAACGTTGAGGAGAGGTGACCCGACACTGTAGGTAAGAGGAGTTCGGGCCTGCTCACCACAGTGCTTTAGAGACAGAGGGGAGGGGAAGAAGAGGGGGATGGAAAGAGTGGGAAAGACAGAAAGAAGTGAGCTTCCTGCGCTATTATCTTTGTGCCTCTTCAGCGAAAAATGCAGTCCCAGTTGCACAAGCACCATGCCAGCACAGAATGACAGAGGGTACTGTACACCGAATCACTGTGTAGTAGGGAGGGAGCGAGAGAGAAAGAGAGAGGTAGAGTGTGACAGTAGTGAAAAAAAGAGAGAGAGACAGTAAGAGAAGCGTTACAAGGACCCTAAAGATAGGAGTAAGAAAGCAGAGCGTGCAAATACAAACCGGGTCATTGCTGCTTAGCTAATAGGGGCCAATTCGCTGCAGGAGAGAAATGTCGAACACCCCAAGTTGTGTACAATAAGATAACTGTCCTATAGACACAAACACTAACACATGAATTCTGGAGCTACATAGACACACTCGTTCAAACACAAATGTAGCCATTCACACCATCTTATGTGCGCTCTCTTGCCTGCTAAATTGGAGTGGAATAAGCACCGCCCACTTTTTTTTTTCTTTTTTTTTTAATGTCATAGAAATATTTACAGCCACGGCGTGAATATCAGATGTATAAATGTAAACCAGCCTAATCAGGCTCTGCGACATGAGTTTATTCTTGTTTAAGAGGGTGTTTATTTATGATCGCAGCCCATGCATTTTGAAAATCAGTAAATCTGAGTTGTTGAATAAGTACATTAGCTAATAAATATAACAAGACTGCAGGAAACTCCCTCAAATCAATATCCAGCTTCCAGAATAAAATCTCATTACCACGCACCTAATTTCTTCTAAATGACAGCAAACAGCCGTCGGTGACGGTGCTTTATCCACTCCCTGCTTTCAGAGTCATCTCATCTCATAGTGCTAAGATGACTAACAATGACTAATGAGAGACTGATCAAATGTTTTATCTGTTATCTGGACACAAAAACAGGAGGATCTAGCATTTACATAATAATGTTTAACTGTCACACAGGAAATGGAGTAGGCAGAGGACATGGGAGGTGTGGGGAGGGGGGGCTTAAAGGGGGCATTAATGGACATGAGACAAGTGACTCTACATGTTAGGTGGCAAGTGTGTTCAAGAAAACACTGGATGCATCTAGACAGAATGAATGGAGTAAAAAAAAAAAAAAGGTGTGGTTCTTATTCCTCCCTGGACCAATCATCCACTCTCACAGCTGGTCCAATGGTGCGGGATGATGGATGCAGCCTTACCGATTCGATGGGCTTGTCCAAGGACGCCTGCTCCAGGTCCAAGTGGCCCTCTTCATAATGGTCAAAGTGATTCCCACCCTGAGAAACACACATTTAAGAAGATTATTTTAGATGCATTTGGTTTCTTTGTTGGTGGAAAAGCTGAAGGAATTACTGGATTGTAGGGCAGCGCAGTATATTGATATTATATTAATATACTGATATGAGATATGGCAGAGATGTTGTCTTTTCCTGGTTTTAAAGACATTTTCTGATCTTACCAGACAGTTCTGCCAATATGGAGACATCCGGAAAATTGTAAATGAAATTTTCTGACATTTTATCAAATGTATTAACAAAAACAAACTGATTCATATCAAATATAAACATCATTAGTTGCAGCCTTAATTGGTAGCAATTACAGAAATATTTTCTGAGAAAGATCCATCACTAAACTAGTTCATACAAGCATTTTAACACAAGACACTGGCATGAGTTTATTTATGAGAAAGCACTGACTAATAATATTCAATCACACCAAATTATTTGAAGCAGTTAATTTCAACAACATATTTAAACATATGTTAAGAGAAACATCACACTAAAGCATTGCAAAGCTCCATGCACCAGAGGAAAGAAGTAATCACAGCAGGTATATGTGACTATGTTAATCTCATTGTCCAGTTATTATAACATAAAAAAGAGCCTTTGAGCATTAGTTTATTAAAAGATACGATTGAAAACGTTCTCAACAGAGTTAAGTTTTCTGTCTCCATTTCCTGGCAAACGTATCCCAGCAGTGAAGGACGACTTCCTCCTCGGGCTATTTGTTGTGTCAATTTGAAGCGCAGCTTTACTTAAAACAAATGTATTTTTAAGTCCATGCCCTGGGTGGGACACAGTGAGTAATGGACTCGCTACTGCAACCAAAAGTAGTGCGTGTAGACAGCAGTTTCTGCTCTGGGCAGATGGCTTCCTCTCTTTAGCCGCAGAGGAGAGACGAAGGTCATGTTTGTGAGTTTGCTTTCTCCTGACCTTTACACATGCAGAAAAACTGAAAGATTCCCAAAATAGTCCGCGGTATATTATTTACTAGACGCTTGCAGCTACGAGCCAGAGGACATGTCTATTGGAGAGATGGAACATGCACAGCAGGTTATTTTTCTCGCATCATTGTGGACTTCTTGTTCTTCTGCAAACATATACAGCCAATGTTACTGTAAAAAAGACAACGCTAACATGGGCCGGGCCGTACATGAGGCGTACGCCCCACGCTCTCAAGGGGAATCAGGTTGTGCAGAGATACATCAGCCCACAATAATGAGGTGATTTGATGCCACACTGGCAGTCATTAATTCAGATGAGACAGTGAAGCCGGGGATTATGACAAGGGGAGATGCAGGGGAAAAGCAAAGGATTTATTTCACGAAAAATCAATGGCTCCCAGCTCTTCCAGCATCATCATCATCTCTCCTCCTGCTGACTCTGCTCAGACCACTTAATGTGCCATCAGCTCATCCACCACAATGACTGCTTATATTCATCGCTGCTTCCTCATTGCCTAGACTCTGGTACACAAACAATACAGCAATGCTGCAACAGAAGTGACAGACGCTCTGTCCATTACAAGAGCACATTTGCAGTGGAAAAAGTGCTCAAACAGGGAAATGGATGCTCCATACAACCTCAAATTAGGAAGTGAAAGCAACAGCCAGCCAGCTCTGTGGATGTTCATAAATAGCCTGGTGTGTTTTTGCAATTCAAGATTAGCAGCATGCTAAAGCTCCAGCAACAACAATGTAAATCAGTAGGGCAAGCTGTTGGACTGGTTGGGCTGTAGATGTTAGGCAAACCGCCGGTGGGCGTTTCCTACGCCACGCAGCTTGGCAGCCGGCTTTAGTCTTTAGAGTCGGAGAGAAACTTTCTGAATACTGAGCATATGAATGCCTTTCGCAGCCGATCTCACACACACAGAGGTCCACTGTGCTGAGCTGTCCTCACAGACTCATTGAGACCACACAACGATTCACCTCTATGTGACCAAAAAAAAAAAAGAAGCAGAATACTGAATTCCCATCGGGAACACAGTGTGCATTTACACATGCTTAAACTTGTAATGGGTTTCATTGCATGTCTTGCAATTCACCTATTTTTTTATTTATTTTTTACAGGAAATAACTGAATAACAGCTACAGAGATTGTAGCAAAGTTCACAGCTATTTTCTACAATACCAAACAACCCCCAGAAAAGCTTTCAAACCAAGCCGGAGTATCACTGGCTCCTTGTTCATAAACACTTGCCATGTTATGATGGGGGCACAACATTCAATCTATGCCCCTTTTCTGACCCCGAACATCACTGTTGATTCGTCAATTCTCCACTTCCTTTACAAACTTCGAGGGAAAACAGCCTACAAGGTCACAACGATGTGACCATATATGTTCACCATCTATTTACATGTCAACACTGATAGTTCTGGTTATTTTTTTTCTAATGGATGAAAGTGATGTTCCAGGAAGAAATGTTTTGAAAACGTTAGATAACTGATGAACGAAACAGCTGTCAAGTAATCCCAAACCCCCCGACGGAGGTTTGAGGATGGTTTTAGTTGATTAAAAACACTCTGAATTACTGCATAACACGGTACTTATATTCATTATCTTGCTTCTGAGACAGCATGTGCAGCAGAATGACACCTGCAATATTAAAATGTTTCACTCGGCAATAAATGTCAAACAGAAAAACATGTTTGACAGCTTAAAAAATAAATAATTATGGAGACAAAGTATGAGTGATGCTGCGTAAAGCAGGGAGATTATAATGCCATCAGAGGAATATGGATAAAAATAACTGATGAGCGACAGAATTGTCCCAGTGAGAAAAAACTAAAAAGGTAACAAAGTATTGCTGTGGATTCATCTTATTTATGTTTAATCAGTAATGTGTTGGGTTTTACTGGGTGTGGTCACAGATAACAGGCAAGTGAAAGACAAACAGCTCAATATGCTTGTGAAATTTAGCAACTCAGCTCTGGTACTACAGTTGTAAATATAAAAATATACAACCATAAATAACGTCATACGACAAAAATAATAATTTTATTAATGTGCATTAGAGAGGGATGGATTTGCACACAAAAAAAAGCCTTAACTCCACACAACCCCTTGTTACCAGCTGCTTTGTTTCCAGAGAAGAATACATTTAAGGTCGTATTATAAAAACAAACATACAGGTGAACGAAACTCAGTCTGGCAAGGTTCCAACAACTAAAGCAGCGATGACATGATGTCTCCTTTACAGGAGCAAAACACACAAGTTATAAAACAGATATACAGTTTGGGGAAATCATGAAATTAGTGGCGAATGACGTGTTAATCCACATTGATTCGATATTTAAGCCTCACACGTATAAATACGACATATTAGATGCAGTTGCATCGTTAAATATATTCACCAACATATATATATATATACGACTGTAACCAGGTGAATTAGGCCGTCTTATGTGAGTATAATCGTTGTATTCTAGCTGTCAAAATGAAACAGCCGTTTCTTGCTAGTGCTACCAATGTGCGTACCAGCTAGCTGCGTGCTAACGTTTCTAGCTAGCCACAGCTAGCGTATGTCGATAAATAACCAAGGTCACTAACAAGATAGTTAGAATTCAATATTTATCTCGTTTCTGTTGTGTTGTTTACATGACAGTGCAGCTCGCAACCCACGACGGGAACCAAACCTGGCGTACAGACAAACACCGAGACGTAGCTAGGTTAAAGCCAAAAGAGCCGCAGTGCACTAGCGTTAGCTTAGCTAGCTTGCGGTGCTAGCGGGCGTCATCGGGACTGAAATGCGCGACTGCAGTTTGAAGTAACGCGAAGCCGTACGTGACGTTTCATTGCTGTGTTTCAGTGCTAAAACCCACCCGGACATGATATTAAAAAATATATATGCACACCGTGTACCGTTTCACATGCATTACCTGGAAATCACGCTCTTCGTTAAACCTAGAAAATCTGTCGGCCATTTTCTGAACAGAGCAGCAGCTTCTCTGTCGCTCCGTCTGTGTCCAACTGAAGCGCTCTGTGGTGCTGCTGCTGCTGAGGAAGATGAGGATGATGAAGATGAGGATGATGCGGTCACTGTGAATTGACCTTTCCCCAAACAATCTCCACCAATATGTCACAATTTCACATGTGGGAATGAAGTGTAGCTATTTTTAATACTGTAATGTCTGTCATGAATTTGTATGATAGAGATCATTTGTAGGCTACTAAAGTATTCCACTTGTTTACAATCTTGGTTGCTGTCAGCTGGATTTTTTTGTTTTTGTTTTTTTGTTTACTGGAAAATAAGTGGCACGAATAGTTTGCACACTGGGTAATGCAGTCAGCTGCCCGGAGCTCCAGACACACAGGTGCATGGTCCTTATTTAACTGGGCTTCACTTGACTTAATTTGATTAATTGCATAATTGTTTGGAAAATTGCACCAGTAAAGCACAATAGCAACTAATGCAGGTGTTGTATTAGTATGCAATTAAATGTGTTACTTAGTACTGTGTCTATTTCATATTGTCCTAAAATGTTTGCTTATTCAAGCTACAGCAAATTAACTAACATACCTAAGTAGCTTATTACTCTAAACCTTCAAGCATTGTATTTATTTATTCTATATTATTTGGTATAGGGCACATGTCCAATAAACATAATATTGTGTGGTCTTTTGTGTGACAGGAAGATATCCAGGGATTTCACTTGGTATTGAAAAGGTGAAGTTACACATCATCAATATCTTCTTTGATGCAGACTGAGCACTTCCATCACATTTCTGAATGAAGCTGCTGAAACGACTTACATTATATCTATATTGATGTCCAGTGTTAATTAATGCCACTGTCTGGTTATTACTTGTGGGCTAACGAAGTAGACCCCATTATAAAACTATTGTATGTTATGTAATGTTAGGTTATGTCGTTTTATATTAGCAAACCAGCACATTTGTTATATAATTCCCGAAACAGTGATAGTTAGTTTCAAACAGACTGTATTATGCCTTTATCAGAAGTTGTAAGTGTGAATGGGAATGCCTTTTACATTTTTTTTTTACTTTAACATGTTGGTCCTGTCCTTCTTCACATTACAGTGCTAAGGTCAACAATTGCTTTTTGTTTTTTTTAAAAAAGTCTCATGAATGTAATCCCATTACAGTATGGTTACCATTAGCCAACCAATAATGTCAGCTCCATGTCAATATGGACAATAATACAGCAATGCCTTTTGTCAGAAGTTTATGACGCCATCTTGTGGTGAATCTGTGTCAGTACAGATACTTCTGTTTACTATATGTGTTAAATTTTAAGTTAGATCTATATAGCCCAGTCTAACGTTATTAAAAGAAAGGAATATTTATCATTGCAGGACTAGACAGCAAGCAACTCTAGAAGAAAACATGGCGGCATATTGCATCAGACAGAAAAACATTTAAAAAGTACTACAACATAAATCACATGTATGCCTTTAGCATGTGATTAAAGTGGGTAATTTGTATATTTATTACAGCGCTGGGTTTTAAAAGCGTTTCAGTAACTTCAGTTTTCACACCTCCTCTGGCGAGGCTCTTACAGGAAGTCCGCACATTTCATCTTCAAATTAAAAGCATAACTGCCGTTTACAGAAATAGATTCTAGAACTCAAGTAGAATTAAAAGATTATTAAAGTAAACAATTATTATGCAGACTGATAATAGTAGTGACAAAAAGATTGTCTATCATCGCATTTGGATACCTTTGTTGTAAAATTGAGGGAATATAAGACTTACTTTGAAAAGAAAGCCGGAAATCATTATCCTAGCTAAACACTGATCTGATCGCCATCGGCCGACGCCTACTAATTGGAACATCGGTAAGTACAAAGCCTACAGTACATTTATGGTTAAATACAATAGTTTATCTAGTTTTATGAACCCAGTATTTATAATCTCCTTTGAGACGACGACTTTGTAAAGTCCCGACTTCTTCACGTGCAACAAAGGTGACCTAAGTTTCACGAGAAATGGCGCTGAATCTACAAGGAAGTTATTACATTTTTTAGCCCGTTGAAGCCAGATGTCTCCGATTAAAACCACCCGTTGTCCTTTTCGTCCAGCGCCACTGACTTTTACCGGATGTTTATGTCGGCTGTGCAACTTTCAGAAAAGTAGTAATACTCTGAAGATAAACGTAACATGTTACAACTAGTGTATACACATGTAACACATAGGAAAACAAAGGAAATGTGTCATTACTTACTGTATCCAGGAGTTCCCATAAGAATACATTTCATGTGGCCTATTATTTATATATGTCATGCATCTGCTTTTTTCTGCCTAGTTGACATATTACACATTACGCCATTATTGGCTCATACCTACTCAGATATAATATACATGTATGACCCTTGCCAGGTGATGTAACTCACTGCACACACATTCATGGGGTCAAACTCCTGGTCCGTCCTGGATGAGACACCAGTCCACTATATTTAAAGTTAAATATGCTTCTTCTTCTTCTTCTTCTTCTTCTTCTTCTTCTTCTTCTGTATCAGAAAATGCTATTTCACATAATGTCCTAGCATTCACAATAGTACTATTAGAGGGGATGCATGCTTCTGAGAATATGTATGTTGACAATTAAGGTTTATTTTCATTATTGATTCATCTCCAGAGACTCATTGCTAGATTAATCAATGCATATTTTGATTATAAACTGTCAAAAAGTTGTAAGAAATGTGCGTTTTAATGTCTCGAAGTTCAAGTGGACGCCTTCAAATTATTTCTTTTGTCAGATCGACAGTTCAAAACGAGAATAAATTCACCTTACGCTGATATAAAACAGACAAAACGGGTGCAAAGCTGATCACACTTCTTATCTAATACATTATTGTCACGTAACGTACAAAACACCAAAAGCCGAATGAAGATTTGCAGAAGATGTTGGGAACAGATGACTCAGGCGACTGCAATGACACCTATTTTCTTCATTGTAGTTAATAATTGAAGAAATGAGAAAAAAGGGGAAGTAAGAAGAGACTCTGCATGTTTTCTTAAAGGCTCTGGACATGTGTAGTCCAGGTCTGGGTCACTTTCCTGAGAAGCAGCCTGCGTTCCCCTGAAGGAATGCTCGGCTGTGTGTTTTCTGTGGCCGGCTTCAGGTTGAGACCCTTTTCCCTGTCCTTACTAAAGGCTTTGGAATTTCATTAATCTGTGTGGGTGTGCAGCAGAAGTCGGCTCAATATAGCCACGGACTGTGGGGTTCAGCTCTGTGTTTCTCTGCAGAACTAGATTCAAATTGATTGTACCACAATATATATATATATATATATGTGTGTGTGTGTGTGTGTGTGTGTGTGTGTGTGTGTGTGTGTGTGTGTGTACTCATGTAGTCCAACCCAACCGCTCAGTAACTCGTGTAAAGTTTAGACGTTTCACTTCCTGTTAAAGCTGGAAAAAAACAAAACATTCATTGGTTCAATTTTCAATTGCTACTTTTTTATATCTTTTTTAATTGAATATTTTCAGATAAAACCAAGAATTTGCAGCTATTACTGTAGGAATCTCCTTTTACTACTATTGTTTCTGATATATTTCAGTCTTAACTAGAGCTGCAACTAATAATTGTTCTTTTATTGATTAATCCCAGGACGACGTATCATAAAAAGGTCAAATAAAAGAAATCATAAAGGTCTTAATAACCATACAAATGTCCTGTTTGGTCAGACTAAAGATATTTAATCTGCTGTTACAGGCGGTTTTATTGGCTGTATCTTTTGATGAAGTTTGGGATTTGAGAGTCGCTGCTTTATGAAAACTTTTCGCCGTTTCTGAGATACTGTTGCCATGACAGCCGTTTCCTTTACACCCAACTGGCATTCAGCGCCTCTCTCTCTGTTCTGAATTTCCTGTGTGCTGGTTTTTATATGAGTAAGTTGTTGTGCTGCAGAGAAGAAAAGCTTCAGACGGACGACAGACTCCCTACAATCACAAAACGGCTTTTCCACAGGATCCTGATACTATCAGATATCAGGAGTCTGTTTATGACGTATGGAGGAGAGTGTGGGACTCAGCTGCAGGGCACACATGCTCATTAGGATATCACAGCACATGAGCGGTCACAAAACTCTTCCACATTCCATGTAGCATTGTGGGTGTGCGTTAGAAAACCTCTCGTTCTTCCCTCTTCTGCTTTTTATTCGACGCTCACGTCCATTATTGATTCTTCTGAGCGTGAATCTATTTTTTTTGCTGTAGCAAAAACATGTTATCCCTTTAATCGAGTCAAAGGGAAGAGTGTTGGAGGGAGGACGGGAGGGAGGGAGGGGGAGGAATATGGGGAAGTGGAGATGCATTTCCCATAAGTCCTTGTCAGTAAGCTCCTCCCCCTCCCCCGGGGTTGGCGGCCAGCCAGCGCTGAGCGGAGCTGAAGCGAGTGACTGAGAGTCAGGACGTGAGCGGCGAGGCAGACAAACACAGTGTTCAACTAATGTAGAGGACAGGTCTGTTCAGCCCGGACACACAGGAGAGAGAGAGAGAGAGAGAGCTGGCATCTGTCGGTACGTCTACACGCCCCTCTGCCTCACACACACACACACACACACACACACACACAGAGTTGTTTTTGTGGTTGTGTTTATTGCACTGGGGTTTTCTCTATTTCCTTTCCACGTAAAGTCCTCGGGTCTGGTGTTCACACCGGGCTGAGTCTCAGCGCCTCGAGAAGGAAGTGACAGTTGAGTCGTGGCAGTAGACAGTCCTGCACCAGGTAATGGCTCCACCGAGCAGCTTTCATTGAAGTTCGACTACGGGGTTTTGATGTCAGGCGGTCTGTGTTTGTATTGTCGAGAGCAGAATTAACTGGGGACATGTTTTTTTTTTTAGCAGCCAAGCGATTTGGTTTTAGTCAAGATATCAGGATTGACGTCTCTACCGGCATGTTTCTGTGCAGAAAGAGTCAGAAGCTGCAGATCAGTGCAGTGGATGCAGCGTGCTGCAGCTGCAGCCTGCGTCCTTTCAAACTGAATGCACGATGCCGGGAGGAAAGAGTGTGTCTGGTTTTACGCGTTACATGTTGAGACGACTGTGACCTCCGTCTGCAGCCAATCGTGCAAACCGGGGTTGTACATTTAGCCGAATGTGCTGCAGTTGACTTCCTCTGAGTGAAACGGAGCGCTCGCAGTTAACGGCACTGTTGCAACTGTCAAAACAAGGCCAGGGCTGAGTTTCCGGTCTCGTCTGCCCACCGCAGAGTTTCAGTTCAAGCAAGCATCGCCACCCCGAATGCACTCGACACAGGCGAACTTGTTGAACTTCAAAACTTACCTGTAAAGAAGCAGATATGCCCTTCACCGCTGTACAGAGCCGGCCAGTGTTCCTCTGCTGTGTGTATTTACCTGTTGAGTCAAGTGGGTGACTCAACTGGTGATCCTGGAAATAACTAAATGAACGTTTTGGCCGCTTAAAACCGAGCAAACAGAATATTAGGAACTAGATTTTGAATCAAATGAAAACCAAATGAATAAATTAAAGTTAGTGGTGCTTTTAATTTGAAAATACGGCTGTAACGCTGACTTTATCGGATTGTGAAAAAAGTCTGCAGTTGCGTTTTGGGGAAGCAGTTTTCAGAAATACAACCTTCACACTCTGAAGGTCAGGGCCGCCGATGGGCATCGACCATGTGACTCATGGACACGTCACATTGACTCTGTGTTGGACGACATTGTTAGTGAAGGAGACACATGCATTAACAATGATTGCTGCTGTAGAATATAAAATATTAAGAACCAGAGCTGCAGTGATTAGTCGATTCATAGAATATTAATAGGCAACAATTTTGATCATTTATTCAACGTTTTGCCGGTTCCAGCTTACAGTGATGATTTCATTTGATGGTTTTTCTTTGTGACAGTCAGCAGAATATCTTTTGGACCGGTGGCCGGACAGAACGTGACACTTGTGGGAAAATGACAACGGGAATATTTGTAGATAAAAGGATTGATCAAGAAAATAATCAGCAGATAAGTTTGCAGCTTTATTATGAACTTCCATCAGGCAACACATCGTCAGTCAATCATCTACAAACGTGTTTGATCAAGTTGCTCTCACTCACACGGTTTCAGAAAGGAGCTGCTTCCGGCAGAAATGATCAGTTATGGTTACAAATATTACTTATTTGACATTAAAGACGGATGACAAACACTTGACTCATCGGTTGCTTGCTGTGATGCTCTCTCTCTCTCTCTCTCTCTCTCTCTCTCTCTCTCTCTCTCTCTCTCTCTCTCTCTCTCTCTCTCTCTCTCTCTCTCTCTCTCTCTCTCTCTCTCTCTCTCTCTCTCTCTCTCTCTCTCTCTCTCTCTCTCTCTCTCTCTCTCTCTCTCTCCAGATCCAGCAGTTGAAATGGCGGTGAGGCAAAGGATTTTCAACTCCACAGCCCCCTTCTCCGGGTCGCCCAAAGCCGAGCTGAAGGGGTCCTACCCATCATGCTCGGCTGCGGACCAGGAGGCGGAGGAGGAGGAGGAGGACGAGGGGAAGGACAGCAAGATGGGCTACATCGCCTCCCTCAGCCCGTTGATAAATAAACTCCTGACACATGGGACGGCGGAGCAAGTGGGAGAAATGCCACTGAAGACCTCGACCTTCATCGCCCAAGCCGAATGTAAATATGCCCTTTTTGGTTTATTCTGTTCATAATGGAGGAACCAGCTGGACAGGGGGTCTAACGCACTGTGCTCTCCTCAGGTGAAACCCAGGACTCCCAAGAGTTTAGTCCATCCTGCTTCGAGCGCTCCTTTTTCCCCTCCGCGAACTGCTTCACCAGCAGGTTTGACCTCACGCCGTCTGCACGTCACACTCCCCGTTAGCCCGCGGAGGTTCATTCTTTAATTTTTCATCGTTTGCCGCTCCTCAGCCTCCCCTCAGAGCACAACAATGTGGCGTGGCCCACGGCGGCCTGCGGCCAGGAGCCCGGCAGCCTGTCGGCGCTGCTCGCCCCGAGGAAGAAGACCAGGAAGAGGCAGAAGCGCAGGGGGAGGAAGAAACTGGAGAAGAAGAAGGAGAGGCAGCGGCACAGGCACCGCATGCGCTCCGGAGTCCCGGAGCAGGAGAGTGGGAGCTCTCTGGTCCGGGTCCTGGTAAGACCTCTAGTTATTCTCCACATCTCGTTGAGTCTCACACATGAAAAAAACATATTAAGGAAAACCTCTCAACACAACTGAGAGGGCTCGCAGTGTTTTCATCTCCGAGGGGGAAAAAGTGCCACATTCTCGCCATTCCCGTGCAAACATCGGCTTTCCTGTGTTGTGGAAGTGAATCAGCGAATTCCACCGCCGCCGCCCCTCGTGGCCTTGAGAGCGCTAGAGCCCTCGAGCCAGCTGGCCCGAGAATGTAAACACCGTGGAGTCTGATCCGCCATGCTTTTTCTGTCCCGTAGGATGAGTCGTCCCTCGGAGGGAGAAGCGACCTCAGCACTTCCTGCTGCAGCCGCTTTGAAAGCTCCGAGGAGCAGGACCCTTCGCCCTACAGCCGACAGATCTACAACACAGGCTCCAGCTGCTCCCCCCTCAGCTGGGGGGACCCGGTCCGCGGACCCCTCTCCAGTCTCCGGTCCTACGGGCAGGACAGCGACTCGGACTCCCTCAGCAGTCTAGGAGACTGCTACCTGGCTCTCGCCGGCCTCAGGGGCAGCGTCAGTCAGGGGGACCCGTGCTACGCGGGGCCCTTTTTCAAAGACGTGGAGAGGGACGTCATCGAAGAGGAAGAGGAGCGCTCAGCGGCCGACTCGGTCGGCACCGAGGGAATCATCTTCTACAACGAAGTACGCTCCGCTTCATCCCGTCTCTGTGTGTGTTTGAAATGCGGCTCAGTCGAGCTAACTTCTTCTTCTTCTTCTTCCCTCAGAAAATCCAGCCTGTGGACTCCGAGTACAAGGAGGGGAGGGAGTACCTCCTCACAGAGTTCATCAAGGAGGGCTCCTATGGGGAAGTGCACAGCGCTCGAGATGCCAACACAGGCTTCAAATTCGCCGTCAAAAAGGTAACAGAGTCCCTCTGTTGGTTGGTTTTTCCCACCTGGTTTTTTAAAGCGTGCTCACGCTCCGGCCCCGCCCCTTTCCTCCCAGATCGCCCTGAAGAGGTTCAGCAGTGAGGAGGTGGGTGCGTGGAGTGCCCTCAGATCTCCCCGTGTGGTGGAACTCTTCGGCGTGGTCCGAGAGGGGCCGAACGTCGTCCTCATCATGGACCACAAATCTGGTAAACGAGCCTCGCTTCTTCTCCTCCTTGTTTTTTCTGCTGATGTTGACGCGATTCGCTAAGTGCAAACACATGAGGATGGTGAAGGTTTGAGAAAAACAGATGCTTGTCGTGATGTGGAAGTGGGCGGTTCCGGGAGGCCAGAAATGACTGTCGAGCTTCCTTGAAGTGTCACGATGGGAGATGCCTGCTCGATAAACACGGCGACAGACACAGCACGTTTCCTTTGTCAGCAAATTCCAGGCTTTAACGAGAAGGAAAAGTTGAATCATCAGTAAAAACACGATATCTCTCGGTGTTTGTCCTGGTTTGACCGGATCTGTTATTCCAGGCTCCCTGGGCCAGCTGATAGCAGAGCGTGGCCGGCTGCCAGAGGACCTGAGCCTCCACTACCACTCCCAGATCCTGACCGCGCTGGAGTACCTGATGAAGAAGAAAGTGGTGCATCTAGACATTAAAGGTACGTTATACATACATTATGAATCATTGTTGCCATGAGGAAAACTGATTCCAACTCTTGGATGTCCCTAAGCCACGTAGTAACTGATGTGTGACATATTTAACAGACAGATAGACATAAGACTTTTTCATTTGGTCCTGAAGCCACTGTGTTTAATCTCAAATTAGGATGCATTCACACCAAATCAGGAATTAAAAAAACATCAGTCCTGCTATTCATTTGAATGTGAGTAGTGCGTTTAACCTGTGGCGGCGGGGCCGCAGGGGCTGCTGGGAAATAAAACCAGATGCCTTTGGCAGAAAGGTCATTTAATGTCTCAATAAAACTATGTATCACAAGTTATGTCTCTGGTATATCGATAATAAGTAGTCGAGCACTTGGTTGAGCTGAGGCAGTTGATAATTAACAAAATATAACATTTTTTTCTCATTAAATTAAGAACTTAAGTAAAAATAATCATATTTTCTGAGAAATCTGAGCTAATGTGCTTGTTAATAGCAATTTATACGATTTAATTATAATATTTTTTTGTTTTGTTTCTAAAATGCACACACACACACACACACACACACACACACACACGCACACAACCCCACAGTAAACAGTCAAACTAAACGTGTCAGCTTTTACTTGTTAGCGGTTACTCGCTAGTGGAAAACAAAAACACGGAGAGAGAGAGAATAAGTCAGACTTCGAATTAGTTCTCATCGTAGGATTGTGTATCTTTGTGCGCAGCTGTTGTGTGGAACACAAGTGTCACAGATACAGAAGATCTGATCCTCTGCACCTGTGTTGTGAAACCACACGGCCACAGTGAAGACGGCGGGCTGGGAATTTCCCACAGTGTGACTCACCGCTGATCTTTAGAGGCGGCGCATGAGCACAGAATCAGGAGAGCACGAAAGAAAGGGAGAACGAAACCGAGCGGGGGGATGGGACGAGGGGCAGGAAGTAGTTAGCGAGAGAGAGAGAGAGAGAAGAGAGACAATGACAGAAAGAAAGAAAGAAAGAAAGCAGAAGATGGAAATAAAGTGAAAAGAAAGAGACAAAACAAAAATGAGATCCGAGTTGGAGGAAGAGAATAAAAAGACTGAAACAGGAAGAGGACCCACGGCGGTGCCGTGGCGGCTCAGGCGCCACCTGGTGGCCGCATGCCGCAAAACGCCACATTCGCTCCTCATTAAAGTGTTTTCTGCAGCAGCTGTTCCTCGCTGACATCACATCTCCCTCTTATTTTTGCCCCTTTTCATCTGGAGGCACACAGCTGTCCTGGTTCTAATTATGTCATCCGCAAAACTACACGAGTCATGGAAATCATCTGTAATGCAGCGGATTACTGACTGTGCTTGTTTCCCACAGCTGACAACGTGTTGCTGTCGTTGGACGGTAGAGACACCTTCCTGTGCGACTTTGGCCACGCGGAGAGACTGGACAGCCGGGGTCAGAGCCTCAGCGGGTCCAAAGGTGAACACCGCGAAACTCCCAGCGATTCAGTTAGACCACCTGGATCCACCTGTGTGTCTCATTTCACGTTTTTTTTTTGTAATCCGACGCAGATCTGAAGGGCACAGAGACCCACATGGCCCCTGAGATCGTGAAAGGGGAACCCCGCGGAGCCAAAGCAGATGTGTGGAGCAGCTGCTGCATGTTACTGCACATGCTCAACGCGTGTCCGCCGTGGACCAGATACTACACCTGCAGACTTTACCTGAAGGTACGCGCGCTCGCGGCGACACGCAGACGCCGCAGTCGGCGCTTTTCTCTCGCAGATGTTCAGCCTTTTGACCGAGTCCGTCTTTGCGATGGTAACAGATTGCCAACGAGCCGCCACCACTGAGGGAGATCCCACCCGACTGCAGCCCCCTCACGGCGGAGGTTTTAAAGGCGGGACTTCTGAAGGATCCGGCAAAGAGGGCGTCGGCGTCGGCCCTCAGAGGAAAGACGGCCAGAGCTCTGACAGAAGGTAACAAAGCGATCATTGAACCCAGTCAAATCCACGATGTAAATAACATGATGGGGAATTTGGTTATTGTGCACTTCCACAATAATGGTAATATAACCAAATATAAAAATGATATATGAGGCCGATGCTCAATTCCAATCTCCTTTTTGGGACAATATAAAGACAAACTCTGAAAACCACGCCCACTGGAGGGGGAAACAATATTTATTGTTGTATAAGTTGATAACTCGGGGGGAGCAGTTGATAACTAAAATGATGAAGGCATAAGTTAGCGAGCTAATGGCTAATGCAGGCATTTTTCTGTTTGACGAGGAGGAGCCTTCACACAATACAGTCAGAGGACCCTAACTGTAAATCAAAAATATTAAGATTTTTTTTATTTTTCTTTAAAAATATCCTCCTCATCCTGTTAGTGAAGGCTCACTGTTGTGTTTGTGTGCCTGCAGTGGGAGGACTCACCAGTCCGGTGAGGGGGCCGTACACCGAGCCCTTGTGCATCGCAGCCAAACCTCCGGACTGCCGGCAGCTTTTCCACAGCAGCGTGGACCGTGAGGACGAGGATCACGAGTCGGTTAAGAAGGGGATCCCGACCGGCCGCGGGGCGGAGGAACCGGAGGGCGACCGCGGTGACGGGTCCAAGCGAGACTCGCTCTCCGGTCCACAGACGCTGACCTCTGAGCCGAGCTACAAGAGGGGCAACAAGATCACCACCGTGCCTGAACTCGAGCTGCGTAAACTGGAGCGAGGTGAGGCCCCGCCCCCCTCAGAGCGCTGCTTTTCTTTCTTCTGTTCGACCTCCGCTCATCCCCGTTTCTCGTTTCTCAGATTTCTACCTGAGCAGCCTGTCCCAGCTCCACCCTGCCGAGATGCAGGAGCAGCTCTTGTCGTGCCTCAGCAGCGACCTGTACTCCACCTGGGAGCCGTGGGACAAAAAGGTGACCCGGCAGTCACGCTTGTTAAGACTTCACTGTGGTGAACGAGGATCTGGGGCGTCATCGCTTTGATTGACATTTCCAGACCTTAATTAAATGTATTTGACCTTCTTTGGTTGTTCATCCAGCTTCCTCTTTTTTCCCCTCCCCCGTTCTTCCAGGACTCGGGCCGCTGGTCTCTGAGTCCGGGAGACGACTTCAGCTCCGGCGTCTTCTCCTGCAACAGTCAGCCGGACGTGCAGGTTTCCAGTCTGGATTTGCTGCCGCCGCCCTGCTGTTTCAAAGGTGAGATTAAAAAACATTAAACATCTCTTCTTTTTTTAAACTAGTTAGTGCCGCTAACCAAACTGTACCATGCGCTCCTCTCTGCTCTGTGATTGGCTCAGGGGTGGACGTCTGCATCAGAGACTTCAACAGGAGGAGCATCCGCATCAGGGAGACGCGGCGGGTGAAGGTGGGCCACATCGCCACTGGAATCAGTGATCAGGTGAGGGCACACACACACACACACACACACACACACACACACACACACACACACACATATACACTCGTGTGTGTGTTTCTGTTTTAAAAAAGCAAGATGCCAGCTGTTTAATGCTGATGCATTCTCCTTTTTCAGATCACTGAGAGGGTTTTCACCCTGGAAACCCAGCGGGGCCAGCAGGTCGCTCACGACGAGGAGGTGCAGGAGTCCGGTCTGGAGCTCAGCTGCGTTCCCGCCCCCGACTTCAGCTCGGCCTGGAGGTGGAGGATCCGAGACGGAGTGCTGGAGACGAGATAGAGACTCCCCTCCGTCTCCTCATGGCCTCCTGTAGCATCGGTTCGAATACTTGCATTTCGTCTGTCTCAATGTGCTTTCACACGGGCCAGAAATAAATCCAGCAGCGCTTCCTGGGTCTTAAGCACACGTGTCTCATGTCTCATGTTTAAATGCCATAACGGGGCGCGGATGTGCTGCTTTTTAATTTTGTACTGAGCTTCTTTTGTTCTCTGTGATGTGACTTTCTTATTGCATGTGTGCATTGAGTCAATAAATAGCATCGGAAACTATGCAGCATGTGATGCTTCTTGATCTGTACCACAGTATTCATGAACTCAGTGACTATGATAACCTCGTATGACGTTACATTTAATTTTCAGTTTCTAGGTTATGAATACCATCTGAACACTGGTTCAGCCTGCTGGACTTACTGTAAGTCTGTAGAGAACTACTTGTCATTATATGTGATACAGTAAATTACTATTTCATGACCTTCTGACCTTCGCCACTGTGAGAACAGAAACCCCTCAAAAAACCACAAAGACCACAATTTAACAGTTGAAAGTTGCCGTCTTACTGAAAGAGAGAAAGTACGGCGATGCCTGGGTTTCCTTGACATTTGAAGGGGACATTCATGAGCCGTTGAGGTTGAAGCTCCTGACCTTTCAACCAGCGCTGCCCTCCGGCCGCATCTTCCTCTTGTAATATCAAACGCATATTAATCCTTCTCATATTATGAACCCTGTCCACTGAATACTCTTAAAACACTTCCAACAGGCTATGATATCAACTTTGCTGACTGGTGATTGTGATTTAATTTGCTGAGCAGAAAAATACCAAATTTAAATATTTTATCAAATCATCCATCAAGACGCATTTTATATATATTGATCCAATACTGTAAATGCAGTTAAACAACTCTTGTGTAAAGTTTCATCTTACTTTCATTTTTCTAGTGCCACGGCAAACACGTTAAACAACCTCACTCCTCCACTTATTACACAAAGCTACAGTCTGCGTTAAAAGATTTATTTCTCATTGTACAACAGACAAGATCACAGCAAAAATGATTTTCAAGGGGGACTGGAAACCAATTTTCATCTTTACAAATGTGATAGAAAAACAGTGAAAAGTTGAGAATATCAAAGTGATTCCAGAGTAAAAAAAAAACACCAAGGCACTGACAAACAAGAATGTATAAAAAGCTGTTTGTGTGTCGATAAGATTGCAGTTTGAATAAATCGCCAGTAGACGTACAGTACTTTGAACCGGTGTGACGAGAGGTAAGCGGCGGCGAGCGACCCGGGTGCCGCCTGCAGCTCGACTACCGTCGGCGACCGCGAATGTCACGAGTTGTCGCTTCGCTCCCACCACAAACAACAACAACGCGCAGGGTTGTTTTTTTTTGTTTTTTAAAAAGCGGGAGTCACATTAAAGGTCACAATGCTGGTCGAAACGCCCCAAAAAAGGAGCATATGATTACACGTTGCACAGGATTTATCTGAGGTCGTGTGACTGTCTTACCGTGTGATGATTCATGTTGAATGTAAACATAACTTTGTACATAAATCCCTGTTGTGGCACTTAAGTTAGCCACTGAAAATAAGGTTGAGTTGTGCATTGAAAAGGGGGAGGGGGTTATTTGAGCCCAAATATTATTTGTAGAGGAGATTTGTCTACATCATCTTTCTGCTTAATAATTGTTTTGAAATATCAGCTCATAACTCGATGAGATGTGACCACCTTCCGAACATTGCCAGCAGACTGTTGCAGATTTACACCAGTTAACACTCACAAATACATATGAAAATGGATTCTGTAGCACCCTGACGAGGCGGATGGAGAGAGTGGGGAGATCGGAAAAAGCAATCTGAGTGGAACAAAAAAAAGAAATAAAGCAACAAAAAAAAAATTTATGTGAACGATTTTTGCTCCATGTATCCTTCAGGGCAGATAAGAAAATGCAATTACTTTTTTGTTTGTGTCTATATTGAGTAAAAAATAAATTACATAAAAAGGCATTCCCTGTTTTTAAGTCATCCAAACTCTCCCCCACCCCCCCCACACACACTCTTTGTGCATGTAATCATGCTGCGCCATCTTCATCGGTGGCGTCGGGATAATGGGTGTGACAATGCGTTCGGTCCTCCCAGTCCTTGGTTATGAACGGGAGGCAGAAACGAAGAGTGGCCCATTGTGTCCAAATACAAGCTCTTCCTGTACAACACTCTGCCGTAACTTCTTTCTGCTCACATCCAGATGTTCCTGTTCCTGTCCCCGTGAACTTCAGGCGTACTCCTTCCTTCAATCTTTCACACGTCTGCTCATCACAAACTCCTCACATCTTGCGAATGACTAAAACAGTGGTGAGAACACCGGCCAGGAACACGCCCACCGTCTGCCATGTGGGCGTGCCCAAGTGGGATCGAATACCCTCCTAAAAAAAAAACGACAGACACAAATATTAGCCATGCAATCAGGAGCAGAAGCGTATTTACATATAGATTATGAGTTTGATAGCTAGCTTCTTACCCAGCCACCTTGCTCCCAGATCCAGTTGATCACATTTTCCCGGAGGTAATCCATCGTCCAGTTGATTATTGTTCTGATGATATCAGGAACTTGGGTCACAAGAGCCTGAGACGGTGTGAAAAGGGAGACGTTTGGTCAGGTCTTTGCTATTCAATCATAATTCCGTAATACAGATATGTGTAAACTTTGACTTGTTTGATTGCGAGGTGAAACACAACAGAGCTGCTGAACTCACTTTGATGACGAGTCGACAGGCAAAGTAGAACAGCGCAACCACCCTGCCCCAGTTGAATTTCCCATCTGAGAAGATCTCAATGGCAACTTTCATGAACATTTCTTTTGTGGGACTGAGCGAAGAGTTGTTTATCATTCTGGAGGGGGAAAGCACATTTAGTGATTACAAACAGGCTGATTACACTGATAAAAAAAAAAACACGCCGACACACGAGCAGGTCGCTCACTTTTGCAGCTCAACATTTCCATCCAACTCATCTCCAATCTGCTGCAGGCACTGGGCCAGCTTCTTGTGGTTCGGGTCACGCAGCTCGACTCCACCCAGCTGTGTCCTGGACAGCCCAGTATCGACATCTCCATGTCGCTGAACCCGCTCGTAGATGAAGCTACACAGGGAGACACAACACAGTCATAAATTATGATCTGACTTTGTTCATGTACTGTGAACGACATACTCACTCTTTCAGCAAAACGGCTCCTAGTTCCAGTATCTGGTCCTGGTTATTGCCTGCAAGACAAAGGTCGGTGTTAAATCATCCTGATACCGTTTTACAACCACTTATCTCAAATGTGAAATAAAAAGAATCAATTTGCCACTTTAATCTGAATACGATGCCACACTTTGTGGCTACTGTACCACATTTGAAATAACGTAAAAGCAAGCTGGCCATTTTGTTGATTATTCGTGGTTAACCTTATATTTACTCCACCGTGCTTTCCTCTTTATCTCCGCTGTGTCTGTCTGTAATAGAGACACTTGTACACAAAGTAGAAACTCATAGCCACAGTCTGTTATCGCCAGTTGTTAGCTAAGTTAATTGGGCTAACGTTAAGTCAAATTTGTTGAAGTTAGTGTTGTGGCTTTAAAATATTTGACGTGTCCAGAGCCCGGGAGCCCGAGAGCCGGGCGGACTTTTAACGTTTTCTGAGTTAAACGACAAATCGGGCCTTTCCTAGTTTGTTTGTTTCGGTTTTGTTCCCACATATTTGCTAACTCACTCTTGTAACAGCTATCGGCTAATCGAGCTAACCACAAAACGCTATACGAGCGGAGCAGAGTAACGGCTAACATTTGGTTAGGTTAGCTAGCAAGAAAACGCGCTACAGTCGAAAAACAAAAAGCTAATTGTTCATGTGTGAGATTATCTTTCTCAGGCACACTATTGGCGACGCTGTCACGGTCGATTTAATTAAAAAACATATTGCGGATGCTAGCTGGTACCTTGATCGCCTCCTCCCGGGTGTGATGCCATCTTGTTGTCTGTTTAGATCGCTCGCGAAGCGCTTCCGTATAGTCATGTGACAGAATTATATCTGCGTAAACTGTTTTTCAGATGAGCTAATGTTCAAACGCCCGACGGGACAGAAACGATAAGATGACGTCATATAGTTTTAATTTTGTATTATTTATTTGTTTACAATGTAATACTTACATGACACATCTATCAGTTGGTAAAGTAACGTAAAATGATATAAAACAAATGTGTGTGTATTTTCTAGCCTCGCCCTTTTTTCTGCGCCTACGTCACTTCCCGTGCCTCGCGGACTTCCGTCCGCCGCGCGCACCATTAGGCCTCTTTCCGACTCGGCAGCAAAGATGGCGGATGCACAAGTACGTTCAGGAAAACGGCGTGGTGAATTTAAATCGACATTTTTACACTTAAATAAACACATTTAGCGGGATATAATAAGTATGTGGCTTTACGTGGTCTTTATACACAACCACGAGCCATTTTAAACCGCAGAAAGTTTTACATTTGGCCTTTTTATTATTGCCGTTCTGCGTACCCTCGTGTAAGGTTAAACCAGCCGGAATGCTAACTATGATAGCTTAGCCTGCTACCACTTAACATTCACTTTTAGCAGAACGTTACTTTGTAAACACACAGGGAAACAGTAATTCCCCATTTAATACACCCCTATTTATTTTTGTATCTGTGTAGTTTCAGCTTAGTGGTGGGGTATTTAGTCCTCACTTAGAGGAAGTCGGTCTTGAACTAGCGCTAGTCATCTTTGCGAGGCCGGCGGAGTTGTGTGGCTGTGTCCTCCCTGCGCGTGGAAGTGTGGATGGCCATGTTAACGTTGATGTCCTTGTTTCACAGACCGAGAAGGCTTATCAGAAGCAGCCCACCATCTTCCAGAACAAGAAGCGTGTTCTGGTTGCAGATGGTGGCAAGGAGGTCAAGGAGAAGCTCCCCCGCTACCACAAAAGTGTGGGGCTAGGCTTCAAAACCCCACGTGAGGTAACTTGAATTATTCAGAAAAGTATCCAAACTAATGTAGAATAACTTGGCTTTTGTTAACTGCAAATGATGTTTTCTCACGATGGTCTTCCAAGCCTTTGGGGTTCTGACGATAGTGCCTTTTGGCAATACTGATGCAATCACAATTATTACCATATTGTTTTATAGCAAAGCAATATGACACTAAACGTATTTTATTTGTGCTTTTACCAGGCTATTGATGGCACTTACATTGACAAGAAATGTCCATTTACTGGAAATGTCTCCATTCGTGGCCGTATTCTCTCAGGTGAGTAACACTTATGCTGTATGATTACATTACCTTTTGCCTTTCATTTGATTTCATTGATTAAACACTAGCCCATTAACACTGGCTTGGGATGCTGCAACATAACTTTTAATTTAAACACCACACTCTGCTACATTATTATCCTACAAACTAACCTGAAGTAAAGATTCTTACACTTTCTGAAATGTATAATGTGCAAAAAGAAGCACAATGGGGTTACTTTGATATGACATTTAGTCTACAGGAGACTTAGGCTTGAGTGTGTGAAAATGGTTTAATCTCAGCATTACATTTGTTACTACGTCCACCATGGTACTTTAAGTATTGATGTCTCAATTGTAACTGAGCACAAGGTTAGTAATTCTCCTGACTGCAAATCAACATATCCTTGTGCAGGTGAAGCAACCCAAGCCAGAACCAGTCTTTACAGGGTAACTTACTACAAACTTTACATTGAATTTTCTTGTCACCGTCCAGCAAATTATGTTTTTCTCACGATGGTCTTCCAAGCCCTTTGGGTTCTGACGACAGTGCCTAATGGCAATACTGATGTATTGGCGAGACAATCCTATTGAAGATTGAGAGTTTACTGCAATGTCCATGGAAAATTGTGAAACACACTTGTATTAAAATTCCATCTGTGTGTTTGGTCTTCAGGTGTGGTGACCAAAATGAAGATGCAGAGGACCATCGTTATCAGACGTGACTACCTGCATTACATCCGCAAGTACAACCGTTTTGAGAAGAGGCACAAGAACATCTCTGTCCACCTGTCACCTTGCTTCAGGTACTACGCTGCTCACATGCTTTTAATTCAAAACACGGAACAGTCTGCAATTTAGTTTTCCAGACTTCGATAGTTTTCAGGAAACGGTGCATTTATTAGTTTGCTTGTGTCTAACTGCATAAAAAACATTGCCCTAATAATATAGATCTGTTATCCAGATGTCAGTTTGTGTAGTTTTAATTGACCAAAAAAGTTAACGTGCTGCAAATGATGCTTTTCTCACGATGGTCTTCCAAGCTCTAGAAGCTCTGAGGAAAACTGCCTTTGGCAAACACTGATGCAGATTTACTTTACACACTCAAACATGGCTGAATCTTTATCGGCGTGGTCTTGAACAGATGTACCCCAACCACCTGTTGATGTATTTGTTGTGTTTCTGCAGGGACGTCACAGTTGGAGACATTGTCACTGTCGGTGAGTGCCGACCGCTCAGCAAGACCGTGAGGTTCAACGTCCTCAAAGTGACAAAGGCTGCCGGAGCCAAGAAGCAGTTCCAGAAGTTTTAGGTGTGACTGAACAGGAAGGCTGCTGTTGGCCAACTTGTCTCGCTGTCAAATAAAGAAAATCTTGTTTAAATTACTCTTTCTGTGTTTTGTTATCCACCCTGAAAATCATGTAGCACTAAAGAATGCATGTACATAACCAGCTCTGATCCCTCTTGGTTTTTGTTTGTGCAACTTATTAATCAGTGGGAGTGGGAGGACGGAGTTCTAGATGGCCTCAATGGAATAGATACATTATTTGCTCTATTACATCTAGAAGACTTTTAAATTTGACTTTGTTTTAGTATAATTATGATTTTAGACGAAGTCATTAAAATCAGTGGGGACTCAAGAAAGTAGTTAATCCTAATCTGTAAATAATTAATGAGAAATTCTAACTTTTCTACAAGGTATTGATCAGGAAACTTTGCAATGTGTCTTGTGGTCAAACTTTATCTAAGATTATTTTACTCGTAGCTCTAAAATCCAGTAAGGTGAATGCAGACAACAGTGATGTGGCCGCTATGGTGTAATTGTTAACCTTTTGTCTCTCAGTTCAACGTCCTTCCAACATAATTGTATTAAATCAAAGTAGAAGCACTACCAAGACCACAGTGAAGTCCAGCATTTGCAGGTAAATACAAAAGGTCCCTCTTCTGTCCAAATATGGTGTGACTAGACTTTCTATAATAAACACCAATTTAGGTGAATCTAAATACTTGTTTGTAAATATTTTGCTTGGGTTAGAAACCATTGCATGAAAAAGATTAAACTAGTAAATAAAGTACATAAAACTTTATTCACCTGCAAAGTGACGTAAAGAAAATATTTGTTTTACTAAAGCTCAGAGTCGATGGAGCATTGACTGTTTATTGGTCCAGGCTGCTTAGTAACTCCTCAGCGCCTCCCAATGTTTCACACAATCGATCTTTTTTCCAAAAATGCTCCAAAGATGACGTCATGTAGTTCTCATTTATTTATTTATTACAATTTGATACTTACATTACACGTCTATCAGTTGGTAAAGTAACGTAAAACGATATAAAACAAATGTGTGTATTATTTAGCCCCGCCCCTTTTCAGTACGCGCACACGTCACTTCCGGTGTCTCGCGGTCTTCCGTCCGCCGCGCGCAACACCAGGCCTCTTTACAACTCGGCAGGCAGAGATGGCGGATGCACAAGTACGTTCAGGAGAGCAGCGTGGTCTGCCTTTACGTGGTCTTTATACTCAACCACGAGCCGTTTTAAACGGCAACAACAACAAAAATGGATACAAAAAAGCCAGATTTAAAACTATTTATATCTGGCTTTTTTTTGTTGTCGCCGTTCTGCATACCCACGTGTAACGTTTAACTAGCCGGAATGCTAACTAAGCTAGCGTAGCTTTCTACAACTTAACATTTTTGCGGTGTTTTGTAGTCCGTAATTAGAGAAAGTAAATACGGTTTGAACATCTCTGCGCGTGGAAGTGTGGGTGGCCGTGTTAACCTCGATGATGTCCTCGTTTCTTCCAGAACAAGAAGCGTGATCTGGTCGCAGATGGTGTCGAGGAGAAGCTCCCCCGCTACCTTAAAAGTGTGGGGCTGGGCTTCAAAACTCCACGAGAGGTAACTTGAATTATTCAGAAAAGTATCCAAACTAATGTAAAAATAATTTGGTCTTTTATGTTCTTTGTTGGCTGCAAAATTATGTTTTCTCACGATGGTCTTCCAAGCCTTCAGGGTTCTGGTAGACCGTCGTGACGTAGACTATGGCGGTAGACTGGTTCAAATGTGTCGGTGTGTCTGGTCTATGATGATAAACATGCACCACGCTGACTTTGATGAAAACCACAAGTATCTGAGACCTCCACACGTCACCTCTAGTCTGGACCGAGTCGGCCCACCTGACTTGCTCTGTTTTAAAGTATTTAAATATACTGATACGACTGTTTGTCCTGAATGAGGTTTACAGCCTGGGAACGCCTCGGGATCCCCCAGAATGAGCTGGTAGATGTTGCGGGTGAGAGAGAAGTCTGGGTCAGCCTGCTTGACCTGCTGCCTCCGCGACCCGACCCCGGATAAGCGGTGGAAAATGGATGGATGGATGGAGGTTTACAGTGTTTTAAGCCTTCAGGGTTCTGACTATAGTCAAGACTATTTGTCAATGCCGACGCAGTCACAAGAGTCAAAATATTACCGTATTGTTTTATAGCAAAGCAATGTGCACCATGTAACACTAACCATATTTTATTTGTGCTTTTACCAGGCTATTGACTGCACTTGCATTGAGAGTTCACTGCAATGGCCATGTGAAACTCTGAAACCCTTGTATTTAAATTCCTTCTGTGTGTTTGGTCTACAGGTGTGGTGACCAACATGAAGATGCAGAGGACCATCGTTATCAGACGTGACGACCTGCATTACATCTGCGAATACAACCGCTTTGAGAAGAGACGCAAGAACACCTGTCACCTTGCTTCAGGTACTACGCTGCTCACGTGCTTTTCATTAAAAACGCGGAACAGTCGTAAATTTAGTTTTCAGCTTTAAGAGGCGGTAGACCGGCTCTAAGGTGTCTGGTCTATGATGATAAACATGCACCACGCTGACTTTGATGAAAACCACAAGTATCTGAGACCTCCACACGTCACCTCCTGTAGTCTTAGTCGGCCCACCTGACTAGATCTTTTTTTAAATTATCTAAATATGCAGATCCAACTGTTTGCGTTCTGAATGAGGTTTGACGTTTTTGTTTCCGGCTTCAGGCGGACTACGACATGGTGGACCACCTGAACGAGTTGAGGGCGGGCTGCCCGGAGGTCTACGTCGAGATCATCACGGCCTGAAGGGACCAGGAGAACGTGCACCGTAAGAGATCATGTGATGGATGGATGGCGAGCGATGTCGGTTCCTCCTCCTGACGAAAGTGTGTCAGGGGGATTTTACGACATCGCAGATTAACGAGTCTGTTTCACCCAGAATGCCCCAGGCTGCGGCCAAAACAACGGCGTCCTGGTTTTGCTAGACTCGACAAAACAAATTAATGATGAAATGTGCTGCTTCTGGAATGTTCTCTGCTTCATCATCTCCTCTTCCTCCGTGTCTTTCTCTTACCTTGTTAAACTAGCCGGAATGCTAACTAGGATAGCTTAGCCTGCTACCACTTAACATTAACTTCTAGCAGAACATTGCTTTGTGTACCCTGTTAACAGTAATTCCCCTTTAATGAGTTTTGTAGTCCTTAATTAGAGGAAGTAGTTAAGATGGGTCTTGATCTAACGCTAGTCACCTTTGCAAGGCCGGGCGGAGTTGTGTGTGTGTGTGGATGGCCATGTTAACGTTGATGATGTCCTTGTTTCACAGACCGAGAAGGCTTATCAGAAGCAGCCCACCATCTTCCAGAACAAGAAGCGTGTTCTGGTTGCAGATGGTGGCAAGGAGGTCAAGGAGAAGCTCCCCCGCTACCACAAAAGTGTGGGGCTAGGCTTCAAAACCCCACGTGAGGTAACTTGAATTATTCCGAAAAGTATCCAAACTAATGTAGAATAACTTGGCTTTTGTTAACTGCAAATGATGTTTTCTCACGATGGTCTTCCAAGCCTTTGGGGTTCTGACGATAGTGCCTTTTGGCAATACTGATGCAATCACAAATATTACCATGTTGTCTTATAGCAAAGCAATGTGACACTAAACGTATTTTATTTGTGCTTTTACCAGGCTATTGACGGCACTGCAATGTCCATGGAATGTTCTGACACAAGAACATCTGTCCACCTGTCACCTTGCTTCAGGTACTACGCTGCTCACCTGCTTTTAATAAAAAATGCGGAACAGTCGGAAAGTTAGTTTTCAGCTTTAAGAGGGGGTAGACTGGCTCTAAGGTGTGTCTGGTCTATGATGATAAACATGCTCCACGCTGACTTTGATGAAAACCCCAACCACAAGTATCTGAGACCTCCTGTAGTCTGAGTCGGCCCACCTGACTTGCACGTTTTAAAGTATTTAAATGTACTGATCAGACTGTTTGTCCTGAATGAGCCTTCAGGGTTCTGACGATGGGGCCTTTTGGCAATGCTGATGCAGTCACAAGCGTTAAAATATTTGCTTTGTGCTTTTACCAGACTATTGATCTGAAACCCTTGTCTTTAAATTCCTTCTGTTTGGTCTTCAGGTGTGGTGACCAAAATGAAGATGCAGAGGACCATCGTTATCAGACGTGACTACCTGCATTACATCTGGAAGTACAACGGTTTTGAGAAGAGACGCAAGAACACCTGTCACCTTGCTTCAGGTACTACGCTGCTCACAGGCTTTTCATTTAAAACACAGGACAGTCGGAAGTAAGATTTCCAGACTTCGATAGTTTGCAGGAAATTTATATGCAAAAAGTTTAGAAAATAGTGCAGTAATTAGTTTGCTCGTATCTAACTGCATATAAAACATTGTCCTAATATAGATCTGTCAGTTTGTAGTTTTCTTTCTGGCCAATAAAGTTAACAACGTGCTGCAAATGATGCTTTTCTCACGATGGTCTTCCAAGCTCTAGAAGCTCTGAGGAAAACTGCCTTTGGCAAACACTGATGCAGCTTTGCTTTACACACTCAAACATGGCTGAATCTTTATCGGTGTGGTCTTGAACAGATGTACCCCAACCACCTGTTGATGTATTTGTTGTGTTTCTGCAGGGACGTCACAGTTGGAGACATTGTCACTGTCGGTGAGTGCCGACCGCTCAGCAAGACCGTGAGGTTCAACGTCCTCAAAGTGACAAAGGCTGCCGGAGCCAAGAAGCAGTTCCAGAAGTTTTAGGTGTGACTGAACAGGAAGGCTGCTGTTGGCCAACTTGTCTCGCTGTCAAATAAAGAAAATCTTGTTTAAATTACTCTTTCTGTGTTTTGTTATCCACCCTGAAAATCATGTAGCACCAAAGAATGCATGCACATAACCAGCTCTGATCCCTCTTGTTTGTTTAGATGGCCTCAATGGAATCAATCTATCTGCTTTATTAAAAAGATATAATTAAGACTTTGAAAGGGTCAAACTGGAGGAAACTTCAATGTTTTAGTAGAAATTAAGATTTTATACAAAGTGATAAAAATCAGTGGTGACTCTTAAGTCAATATTTTAATGGACTTATAACTAGATCTATATTCAGAGGTAGTGATCAGGAAACATTTTAACAACCTCACCTGAATACTTGACTGAATGTTTTTTTTTTTTTTTGCTTAGGTTAAAAACTATTGCATAAAAAATACTTACTAGCAAATAAGGCACATGCAACCTGTAACAATCAGTAAAATTCTGAGTAAAGTGTTAAGGAAATATTTGTTATATGAAAGCTCAGAGTTGATAGATCATTGCTGCTCTGGCTCCTCCCAATGTTTAAAAACTAATTTTCCCATAAATTAAAGTTGTCCAGCAGATGGCGACAGAGCTGTTTAGTTGAGTCCACCAGACGGTGCATCTGTAGAGGAGTTTCTATATTTGTTCATCCTTGTGAACTAGAAGTAACACTTCTTTGGCTACAGTGATGCATTACATGTATTTTAACAAGTATTTGTGATGTTTACATTACTACATGTACTCCTGAGTCAGCATGCACATTATCTAATTTTATGACTATTTACTTATTGTCAGGGCTGGCTTTGTTAGAAATCTAAAACTAAAGATTAAATATCTCAACAACGAACAGATTAACTCACCAATCAGGAATGTGATTGGATGTCCAGCATTAACCAGTTAGTTTGGATACTTAAGGCATTGGTTCCCTGAAAATCCCTTTTCATGTCCAGTTTTCCTTTAAGTGAAATAAAGATGCACAAATATGATGAGAGCAAACCCAAAGTGTGGGTCTAAAGAAGAGCACAATGCAGGATTTAACCGTATTAGTACGAATATAAACATACTAGAAACACAGCAGTTATTCACCAGCTGAGTTATTGTTGTGAACACAATTATTTTAAATGCATTTAAATGTCCTCCATGCTTGATAAACTGCAGACGTGAAGATGCTCAGCGGAGTCTCGCATCCAAATAAACACAAGCAAATAGCTGCATCAGCTGAGCTATTTGCATGTGTCCTTATTTCAGGCTGAGAAGATGACGGCCTTTCTCTATGGGAATCAATGAACCCTCCTCCCCCCCCTCTCTTTCTTTCTCTACATCATTCTCCACTCAGCCTGGGCCTCTGTCTGCTGACGGCATTAACATAATGATGCTGTACAGTGAATGTGGACCATATGGTGATGACGTGGAGGGGAGAAAGTGCTTAATGTGAGCTCGGCCCTGTCAGCAGCCGTCGTCTGGGAGTTTGCTTTCAAAGGACGCAAGCATTCCCCTCAATTACAGTTTTCACTTTTGTTGTTTTGTGGTGCGAACAAAGATCCCAGCGCTCCACAAATGCTCCGATATTTACATAAACAGCAGAAGTCTCAGCTTCTAACCACAAACTGTCCTCCTTTGTGCCGGGGGGTTTTCCCAGCTCCTTCCCTGCGTGGACACTACGGGAGGCTGGGAGGGCCTCAGGATGGGCTCCGGATAACAGGCCCACTCATGGGCAGACACCCCAGGGAGCAAGGCGGCTCAGCAGGCCACATGAGTGCATGCATGCTCCCACATGACTGTTTGTCTGAGGGCAGAGGTCTGATCCCTCAAAAAGTCCAAGCAACCATAATAAACCCAAGCCGACAGTGTTGAACTGTGATGAATATGTGCTGTTAGAAAAGCCTGTTAGTATAGCTGGTTATCAGCTAATCTCTCTTTGTGTGTGTGTGTGTGTGTGTGTGTGTGTGTGTTGTTGTTGTTTCTACTTAAAAAAAAAATCAAGATCAGACCATTGGAGCAAAATTGCAGCTTCTTAAAATGTACCATGGGATATAAGCTTCAAACAAAATTCATCTTTTTTTTTACGAATTGTGGCACAAAAGTGTTGTTTTTTCAGCGTGAGCACAAACACGGGTGTTACCAGGCAATAAAACAAATACTTTGGCTCCAGTAAATCTTAGCTTTTGTGACACAGCGGCGTTGTTATCTCTCAAGCCACGGAGTCGTATCATTTCTTTACGATACATCTCTGTTAAAGTTGTAGTTTAACCAACGCCGTCACACCCATCACATGACCGATGTCTTTAATCAACTCCCCAAACACCTTCGTTGAAACATTATTTATCCGTTTTCTTTCATTTAAGCTGATTGTTGATTTAGTTTGTCTGAGACCAGCTTAGCTAACTAAGCTAGCTCATGCTAGCTGGCTGTGGCTAACGTTGCTAATGCTTCATGTTAAAGTAGCCTGACTGTTTATTTAGCTAATGTTGGGTTCACTGTTATGTACGTTGCTCTTCCTAACGTGTCCTTAATTAATCACTGTTTGAACGTCGAGCTAATTTAAAAGCTATGTTATGTACGTTAGCCAGGCTATGCTATTAGCATGAAATATCTCAAGATCTTTTTTTTTTGTATTTTTAATAAAACTTTATTTTTTTTTATCAATTCATGAATTCTTCCATCTCAACATCAACAGCAGTGAGCATGTTAGCATCCTGACATCATATTTAGCTCAAAGCACAGACTCACAGTGTTGCTATGATCATGTGTTTTGTTTCTGTGCTAATTAATTAACTCGACATTTTCTGATTTAATCACTGTCATCGAACTGGTTCAATACGATTATCATAGTTTTCTCTGTTTTATTGAACATGCTTTTAGCTCACTCACACCTCTGCGTCCTGCAGTAAAAATCAAGTTATCACAGAATATAAACTAGATGATTCAAACAGCACACTTTCCTCCCTCCCGTCTTGGAAGACGAGCCCCAATGCGATCCTCCAGCTGGTGATGTGAGTTTCGGTGATGGAGAAGCCAGTCTCTCTCTTTACGGTCTCCTGGCTCTGCTTTATAACTCTCAGTTTTCCATTTGGAGGCATCGCCAAAAGGTGGAGGTGATCAGTGCAGGGATGAGATCCAGAGCTCCATCCGTCACAGGTCGACGACCCAGCAGAGATGGACCCGCTCTGTGGACTCAAAATACATTTATTCTGTAAAGCGGGAGTAAAAAAACCCACATAAACCATCTTTTTGTTTTATGTGTTGTGTATCAAAACTCTGCTTGTGGCAGACAAAGTCTTTTGAACTGGCTCACCGCACATTCCTCCAGTGTGCCAACATGTTTACCCAGTGTCACGGCGCATACTTGGAGTCGTGCTTACTTGTGTATCTAATGGCAGGGATGTTAGCTCAGAAGGTCAGCCCGGTGAGGGTAATGGCCACTATCAAAACAGAGGCCTTCTGGTGGCCCAGCAGGGGGTTTGGGCAGCGGGGTGGGGGTCTTATAGTCCCATGCTGGACCCTCGTTCTGGGTTGTTTGGAGGCGGTCAGCAGCTCTCAAACTGTTTTGCAGCAGAAGCAGCAGCAGTATACCTGATGGGCTGAGCAGATGGAGGCCATGCTATGTGTATAGAGGAGCCTGAGCTGTAACAGATAAAGCCCCTCGTCCTCTGGTGTGTTTCAGCGCTGAACAACAGGAGTTTATTGCATGTTCATTAAGTGTGTCAGGCATTCAGAAGTAAAAGTACGAAAGTATTAACATCAAAATGCACTTAAAAGTGACAAAAGTAGGACTAATTATGCAAAGTGGTCCAATTCAGAATAATGTATTGTTGGATTATGACAATTAAATCTGTAAGCATCAATTCAATGTTGCAGCTGTTAAAGGTGGGACTAATTTTAAGTACTGTGTATACGACTGGGCAGCTTAATCTATGATAATACCATAACTTATGTTTTGATTGTATTGTGTTTTTAACACCCAGAATCTCTAAAGTGACCCTAAAGCTGCAAAATCCATTCAATGTGAGAAAAAGTGGACCAGCTCACGCTTTCATCCCTACAGATCTTCCTCTTGCCAGTTAGCTTGACTGCAGTATAACATGCAACCATCAAACCATCACTATGAGCACCGTCACCGCTGGGGTGCACAACAGGAAGCCTGTGGGCTGCATTCGGGGTCAGCTTGGGGTCACTCGAGGTCACATCTGGACATGTCATCAGCCCAACCAGAGCGGCACAAAGACGGCCAATGTTCCTGCACCAAGCAGACGGGGGTCGGACAACATCACGTTAAAAAACATGTAGCGTCCCGTTCAGTCACAAACAACCATGTGCGACCGCACCGACACATTATGAACGTGGTCTGGTGGTCTGGTGGTCTGGTGGTCTGGTGGTCTGGTGAGGCCTACTGTCTCGATCTAGTGAAAGTAGATATGGAAGATAATGAGCATGTCAAGATCTATTACTGTGAGGTCAGAGGTGGTGGTCACAGCTATCAGGGTCAGATATCTGCAGCAGCGCAGTGAGCTTCTTAACTGATTTTAAGGGATTTAACAGATGTGGCTGCTGCTCTTGACTCTCACACCTTTTGAGTTGCGTAGGTTATGAAAATATCGTTTTTTTTGGGGATTCACATGTGAATGAAAACAATCCGAAGGACATCCAAGAGTATCGCTGACAACATCTGGATTGCTCGTCGCTCACCCGGCCGGCGAGCCGTGCAACACGAGGACTAATTCAATATGCTCGTGTTCAGCCGCCTTCACGCTCAGACATGTGTGAGCGTGGTGGCCATCTCCTGTTTTACACCGCGTTGTCAGATCAAAGAGCGGGGCTGGCGCTGGCCGGGCGCCGGACGGTGTGTTCTCGGGTCATGTGTGAAGCATCCAGCGTGGCTGTCATCGGTGCATCCCTGGGGTGCGCTCTCGCTGACTGATGGCCTCACACTGGAGCCCCCGGAGCCGCCAGGCCAGGAAAAAACAGGCCGGATCTGGACCGCATATCTAACGGGTGCTTTTTTAAATTTCTTTACGGTGACTTTGCTCTGCAGATGGAGCACGTTGCTCCGCTTTCGCTATAACCAGCAGATCTTTAAACCTAAAATACCAGAGGTTTCACTCTTTAGTTTGCGAGGCATTCTTGGAGCTTGTGTTTGAGACCCGGCCAAAGGAACTGCAAAGTGTGACTTCTCCCTGTAAACGGTAACAGGAGAAACTCAAAGCAACGCCCCACAGCAACAGTTTGCGGCCGATATCGAGCAGTTCTCCGGCAGGAGGAATTCACCCCGGCAGATGGTGGGGCCGAGGCCCCCAGAGGCCCCCCAGGCAATGCTACACCCTGGGACCCGGATACCTAATCGCGCCCTGTTGAGCCTCTCACCTGCTGCTGTGCCGCTCACAATGTTATCTCATCTCCAGGACCTATTGTGGCTCCCATCGGTGATAATGACAGTTGAGAGACCCACGCAGCGCCGCGGCAGAGGCTCGCTCTCCCCGGAGAGAGGGCCGGATCATGGGAAAGTAATCGATCCCTCCATCTCGCCTCCTCTGGTGGATCTCCTTTCTCATCATGACCTGCAGACAGCGTCTGTGTTGTCTGTGTTTAAGGCACAGATTGCTTTAATCTCAGGGAAGCTAATCTTAGAGTTGCATGCTTGGCTATTATTTTTTATGAACTAGGTGTGGTTAGGTCACTTGTGCTGCAAAGAGGAAGTAACTTTGAGAGCAGAAGGCTTTTGTGAATTAGCTACTGCACTTTCTTCTGGGACGGCAGAACAAATCACTGTCTGCTATCAGAAATAACTCATTTAATGTGTTTTTTTAAATGTTCTCTGGTGTTATTACTCAATGGGAGAACATGACTTCCCACATGAGTTCATAAACTCTCAGCCCATAAATGTGCGGCCTTGTTCACCACAGGAACAATTTGAAAAACCCAGTTCTCGCACACAAACCGCAGCGTTGTGGAGAATCTTGTTGTTGTTGTTGTCGTCTTTTTTGTTGTTGTTGTTTTTTTTCCCCCTGAGAAAGCACCCTCTAGTTCCTGTGTGACCCCGGTTCCCACCGGCTCAGTCAGATATTGTGACTGCGGCCCAGTTCTCACTGAGCTCTGCTGAATTATTAATTAGACTTCCATTGATTTATTCTGAATAAATGGAGACAAATTACTTTCACTTTTTCTTGTAAAGAGATAATGGACAGCTTTAGGCCTGTGTATTGTCGCTGTGTAATATTATTCCTCACCTTTTACGGTGTGAAACAACCTGTGTTGTGTGTGTTGCTGAGCTGTGTACTCACATTATGCCAAATTCTTCCAACATTTTCTGTAGAAAATCTGTAATTTGAATCAAGGTGATTCATTTGGTCACCTGCCTACTGTGTCATATCCCCTTACGCGTGCGTCGGCATCGTGGTAAAAAAAACATTTTTACTATAATCTTTTTTCAATCCTGGTCATTTTAAACTATGTATTTTAACCGGATTGTAGTCACCTGAAGCTAGAGGGCTAAAAATAGGTTGGTTTTTAAAGGGTTAAATGTTGAGCAAAGGCGTTGGCTCTTGAACAAAGAACACTGAAGGAATCCCAAAAGGGAGAAGCTGATTGCAATGAAGACAACAACTCCCATGATCCCACGCTACTTCACAACGCATTTGTTTTTGATTGAGAGACCCAGAAGATTACGCACAGTGCGTTTAAAGGGGACTATGAAGATGGGGAACTCACAAGAGACAGATTAAAAAAGGATGACAAAAATTAAAGCAACGGATAATGCCCATTATTTCCCATAATGCAATGCAGCGGCTCAACCACTTCAACGTGTGGATTAATTAGATCTACTCGTGTTTTATCAGCGATAAAACCACAAATCCCAACCCTGACAATCCAATTTAATGAGGATGTATTTTAAACCCCGTTGTGTTTACGTGATGCAAATATAAAAGGAGAGGAAGTGAAGGGAGTTTCACGATGATCTGTTTTATTGCCAGTTTCTATGTAGAGAAAAAGAAAAAGAGTGTCTTCTTTCCTCGGCCAATTGCAGCTGAGGAGCGAACAAAAGAGACCAAAAGGAAAGAGCACACCCCATCGCTGTCTGAGTGACTCAAACTGTGTTCCCTTTGTCACCGAACAACCTGTATGGAGCCGGGAAAAAAGGAAATGGAGTTCTTTACATGACGGAAAACCCAAAGAGAAACAGATTTGACCTACGAAACCTCAGCTTTTGGTTTCAATGCATGAACTTTGTGATTTAAGAAATCTGGAAGAGATTTTCTGGTGTAGCTTGGCAGACTCATGCTCTAAATCCAATGTATATGTTATGTGTAATAAAAAAAATAACTTTACATAATCATAAGATTATAAGTATGGGAAAAAGGGGTTTTCAGCTCAACCGCAGTCTCTGACAAATTTAGAAAGCAGAGACGGCTGATGTCGGTGAATCAGAGCTGGATTTTCAAAAGCTCACATTCCCTGTCAAAAGAAGGTTTCCTCTTACCGTCTGCTCCGTTTTAGGTCCATTATCCCTGTCGGTTGTTTTGGATGTGTTTTCTTGGAGACGTTAGACAGTAAAGGGTGATTTGAAGTCACAGATTTCCATTAGAAGAACTTTCTAAATGGTGTCTTTGTGTGAAGAAATGGAAATGGAGAGAAATGGCGATCACAGCTTCAGTGGAAGTGACGGCCCTCTTCCTAACATGTCTTTTCTGCTGGCAAAATAAATGTGGTAGCGGACCCCCCCCCCCCCCCCCCCCCCTCTGATAAAAACATGGTGGGGGGTTTCAAGAAGTGCCACTGCTGATAACCCGGTGCCATTGTGTGCTGGAGCATCTCTGTTTCACTGCTGTGTGTCAAACACAAGGGAGATAACAGCAAATCCCAAACATTCTCCAAAAGGGAAAAAAAAACAAACTAATCATACATTTTCCCCTTCAGACTAAAGCAAACATGAAATGAGCTTATCTTTAGATAGATTGCATCTGTGAAGACCACCACAATTCAAAGAGAGGGAATGCAGATTGTTTGTAATGGTAGGCCTCTGGGGACGAAAGGGCATTTTGTAACCTTTATGAAAATACACTTTGTTAAAATAGATAAGACTGATGTGTGTTTACAGACTTAATACGGCCTAAATGCACACACGTTATGGAAAATCCTCAAGGCCTGTTACTGACAAGTGGCAGATTTAAGCTAACGCTAGCCCCCTGATTAAGCTAACGTCGGCTCTGTTAGTTCAACCCCAGTAGTCCTCTTGAAATTCCTCCCAAATGCCAGATTGTTGCTCAGTAGGTCATATTGTATGCCATGATGAGGAAAAGTAGGCCTTCCTGTTTCATAAATGTATTGTTTTTTTGTTGTTACGCCTTATTCCCGAACTCCACATCTTGTTTCTTGTGCCTGTGGGTATTTTACGATTATTGTGCTTTTTGCGGATGTTTGCGATGTCGGCTCAACATAAGCTCCCAATCTCTTAGTATGCACCTCCAAGAGTCAGCCTCTTATCTGACTCTTATCTCTCTTATTGGGGCTCCACCGCTTCTGCTTGTGGAGACGTTCAGGACTTGACGAAGCGATGACGTGACAATCTCTGTTTTTTCATCTTTATTAGAGTTTGATGTCATTGTGATATAAATGTTTTCTTTTTTCTAGAGTATGTTGCACTTTAAAGGTTGGCATGGAGGTGATTTTGGTCCCTTTAGCTGATCAAATGCCCAAACTCAAGGGAATCCGTTGCAGTAATGACAGTACATAACCTCAACACAAGTCCCAGACAAGGCTTCCCCCTCCATCAGAGCCACATCCTGCGCTCCATCAATAATAACAGAAACAATTTGTTTGCGTTGCGCTTATCAAGTGGGAAAAAAAAGAAAAAAAAAACGGTTCGGAAAGAAAAATAAAATTAAAGCCGCTCTGCATCCAAGCGAGTTGGCCCCAACATAAACAGAGATCTGTGGAGCGGGAATAAACTTCCTTTGCTTTGCACTGGTGCGCACACTTCCTGAGGGGATTGAGCGATGCATCAGATTGAACCCCGTTCTCTCCGTGAAGGCTGGAAGTGTTTCGACTCCGCTGGCGAACCAGGCAAATTCAAGCCACATGCTGATGTCCTCCCGTTACTGTATGTGCATAACAAATGGGTGTTTTATCTACGGCTCTGGGGAGGAACTATTTGATGGATGGCTCCAGATATTCAAGGTCCCTAGAGGATGCACACTATTGATTTATGATCCTTCCTGTAGCGCCACCAGCAGGTCAAATCGTTCTCTTATTCAGAGAAATACTTAAAGCATCTACAGGAAGGACGTTCATGGTTCCCAGATGATATATTCAAAGTATTTTTTGGTGATCTCCTTAAGCGCCACCAGTCAGATTGACAGATTTATTCTACCAATATCTCAACAAATGTTGGAAGGATTTGGTTTCACGGTCCCGAGAGACTGATTCGTAATAACCTTCATCTCCTGACCTTTCATCTCGAGCCGTTATTGGTTCAGCATTTCAATTTGTCCAATACGTTTGGTTTAAGACCAAATACCTGCGAAACTAATGACATCGCTGTCTGCCATCTGTTCCTGTTTGCTTAAATTAAAGCAGCCAATGAAACACGGCCCGGCCTCGGTTTCCCACAAAACATGAGCTCAGCGCTGAGATGTTTGCTGAGAAACATGTCTGTTGCTTTATTGTTATGGTGGAAAGCGGATTATCTAGCTGTTTCTACTAATTCAGGGTGTTCTACAGCTTATTTTTGATTTCCTGCTCCATCAGTGCAGATTATTATCGCCGGTGGCAGCAGCCCAACCGCAACAAATCCTCTGCGACGAGGGTCTCGAACCTCCGCACCCTGAGAAACGCTACGTCCAGTCTGAGGAGGCACACATTGGAGAGATGATGGGGGAACAGTGGATATGTGTGAGTTTTAGCGGCCTGGGGGGAGACTCCCACCCAGGGAGACCGGAGAGGAAGCTTTGCAGATGGAGGTCAGAGTTGTGCTGCTCACATCCTACTCACTCATTTGTCCTGTTATTCCAGTCTCCGCCAACACCGGATCGAGGACACTGTCCAGGGAATGATCTCAAAAAGCCTGTTTTTCCCCCTCCAAGCTCTACAGGAGATTTTATTTTACAATCAACACAACTAATTCATAAGGATAAAAGCATGAAATGACACGTAGCATATCACAGGATTTTATGAAGAGCTGGGAAATTGTGATTCTTGGAGAAAACTTGAGGTCTTATTCAAGTCAAATAAAGCTGTACGGTTAGAAATAGTTGTTTGTCATCTACAAAGGACTCCAGATGCAACGTTACAGCATGAGTTGGCAAGTGTTGACGTCCTCAAAGGCTTTGAAGATGGTTTCCATACATGACGTCCTCCTGGGACTTCTTTGCAGGACTTGTATTATGTTATTTCCAGGCCGCTGCTCAATTTGGCTTTCAGAAGATAAAGTTGGCCAATGTCATGTTTTTCATGGCTTGAATGGGCCTTTCCCAGATGTTAAATGTAGTCGGGTCTCGGAACAAGAGTAGTGAAAAAAACTGTGTCTGTAATGAGTGAGAGGTCATTAACTAATGCTGCGTTTTCACTTTGCTCTTTGTACGTATGCAAGTCAACCGAAAGCCCATCATTCCTATGGGAACCTCCGTGATCTTCGAATGTTTATCTGGAATTTCGCTTGCGTTTGATGAAAAATGTCAACTTTTTTGTGGAAGATTTTGGATGATTACCTAAATGATTACTTCCTGTGGAATAAGCCAATTGGTAACTGATTGATAAACGCAATACAGCTCTTTTTGCCAATTTTGTGATATAGTAGACGTATGATCCACCGTGCATGCATGCATATCATTACAAAGCTAGCATGCTACTAAGTTTAAATATAGCATCACACTTTTCACGTAGAAAGATATTTTTAAATGGGACTCGAACAAGACAAAATGCATTTTCATGCGTGGAACAGAGGCAGTACACTTTATAGGCCACAAAACAAAACTAATGTTTCCTTTTACTATGCATGCCGTTTTATCCCTGCAGTTAAATCCTAAATATTTTAAGGCATGCAGCTACAAAGACAAAACCAGAGTCTCTTCCTGGCGACGTGACTGTGTCCATGTTGTCCCGGTGAGACAAGTCATGCTAACTTATCAGGTCAGCGGCGATGACCTGGGAAACCAGGAGCTCTTCCGTCAATACTGCAGAGACAAAGAGATGTCAGAGGACGACGAGCCTTTCCTGCTAATCAGAGGGAGGAAGAGACTGCTCCCTTCACCTCTGCTCAGACCGCGAGGAGGTTTCCCTGTTTGTGTTGGCTGGCGGAGGTATGACGCTACCTGTATCCTTTCTGGCAGAGGACAGGGACACACGGACATATCTTCTGGTGTCCAAGTTTGTTTATCATCCCCCTAAAAATGTTTTTGGGTGAATTTCCTTTCTGTCGGGGATGTTCTGTTTGTTTAGGCATGGCTAAGTGGTCGGTGTACCATGAGGGCTTTTGTGATTTAGTTTCCTTTCATATTGTTTTTACAACATTCAATGCATAATTTAATCCATCAACAAAGTTCTTGTACTCAAGCAACACGGTCCCAAATCCACGTCACACCCTCCTCGTGTTGTACCTGCTGGCTTGGCTCCACCAGACTGAAATACCTCAACAAGTACAGGAAACCGCTGCTGTGGCATTCATGGACCCCTGAGAACGAAGACGCCATGTCTAGACGATTACTGGACGGATGGCCATGACGTTCATGTCCCCTTCAGACTTAATTTATGGCTTCATACCTGGAAAACTACATTCCCATCAGCCCTAATGGCCCCTTTGTGTTTAGTGCTAATTAGCAAACGTTAGCATGCTAACATGTTAAACTAAGAAGCATTATACCTTCGAACTATCAAGTTAGAGTCCTGATGATTGTTTTTATACACTTTTTAAGACTCTTCTGGAAGGTACTAATACTGTTGAACTCGGTTATAAACAGGATTGTAGTTCAAAACCCAGGCAGTTTCTTCACAAAAAGCTTTGAGAAATTGAGAAGACGTTCACAGTCTTTTGAATCCCTTGATGGTCTCACTGATATGATATGAAACTCTTTGTGTCCTCCCTTCAACAATAGCTCCACAGAGAGGCGACCAGAGACTTTGAGGAGTTCTTTTCAAACATTATGGCCGACCATTGGCTGAAGATGCATATCTAAGTATGATTTGACCTGCAAAGATTTTCTCTCTTTCATTCGAGCCGGTCAGCCTGGTCGTGGGCTGTGACCCCCGGAAATGTTATACAAATGTCATGCGTCACGGGCCTGACAGGCGGGCCTTTTCGGCCTGCGACCATTATCGCAGAGAGGGCCCTTTGTAGAACCACAGAGACCCCCGGACCCCTGAACAATGGTGTTTTACGGACAAGGTCAGGAAGAAAAAGAAACACAGAGAAGGTTTTCTACCCGCGAACATGCAGAACCTTTGTGATCTCGGATGCAAGCTATATTTATTACATGAGTTAGCTCTTCCTTTTGCTAATGCTTGAGAGGAACAAAGTTCTTTGTGTTGTAATTCTGTGTGCTTTATTAAATATAACACTGTTTATCACACGCCCTTTATGGCCATTCGTTCTGTAAGCTTTGATGTTCAAGGTCAGACGTGGAAAAGTTGTGACTGTGTGAAGCTCGGGGGAGTACGTTGTCTCCAGCATGCTCGACGTATGATATATACTCTGGTCCAGTAAGGATTTCATATGCATTGAATGCATATCAGACCCTCCTCACACACCGCTGCAGGACGTCCTTCAGCCAATAGAAGCGATTGCTTTATTGCCCATTTAGTGCATAGTGAAATCACTCGTGATCAAAGCCTTTAGCAGAAAGTCACATTCCTCTGCAGCCGTCACCTCAAAGGAAATGAGTCACAGTCCAGCTACAGTAAACAGCGATGCAGCCCGCTGTGCTTTTTATCTCGTCTTATTTGTGCTGCACCCTGAGGCTTTGAAGCTCCGCAGCTGAAACTGTGCCCAGACGTTAACGTTTCTTATTATAGTCGCTGTTTATTGGTCAAGATTTAGCATTGTGTTTGTGCGGACTGCGGAAGAGTAGACCAGAGGAACGACGGGAACGATGCCCAAATATTGTTCTTAAAAATAGTGACCATGGGTCTGTGAAGATGAGCGAATAAAAACAGCTTCAGTGATGGAAGAAGTATCCAGTAAAAGTACCAATACAACCATGTAGAAATACTTCCTGGACGTTTGATATCTAATTTTAATGAAACTGAACTCCTGTTTGTTTGTTTGTTTACCTGAAAAACCACCAAATGAAACTAAATCTGATCCGGACTCTGATTGTTAAGCAGTGTTTGGAGTCGGTGTGCCACCAGGAGCAGAATAGAGGCTAATAGAGGCAGCATAGAGGCTAATAGAGGCTAATAGAGGCAGAATAGAGGCTAATAGAGGCAGCATAGAGGCTAATAGAGGCAGAATAGAGGCTAATAGAGGCAGAATAGAGCCTAATAGAGGCTAATAGAGGCTAATAGAGGCTAATAGAGGCAGAATAGAGGCTAATAGAGGCAGCATAGAGGCTAATAGAGGCTAATAGAGGCGGAATAGAGGCTAATAGAGGCAGCATAGAGGCTAATAGAGGCAGAATAGAGGCTAATAGAGGCTAATAGAGGCAGCATAGAGGCTAATAGAGGCAGAATAGAGGCTAATAGAGGCAGCATAGAGGCTAATAGAGGCAGAATAGAGGCTAATAGAGGCAGCATAGAGGCTAATAGAGGCTAATAGAGGCAGAATAGAGCCTAATAGAGGCTAATAGAGGCTAATAGAGGCAGCATAGAGGCTAATAGAGGCAGAATAGAGGCTAATAGAGGCAGCATAGAGGCTAATAGAGGCAGAATAGAGGCTAATAGAGGCAGCATAGAGGCTAATAGAGGCTAATAGAGGCGGAATAGAGGCTAATAGAGGCAGCATAGAGGCTAATAGAGGCAGAATAGAGGCTAATAGAGGCTAATACAGGCGGAATAGAGGCAGGATAGAGGCAGAATAGAGGCTAATACAGGCAGAATAGAGGCTAATACAGGCAGAATAGAGGCAGAATAGAGGCTTGTGTTGTCCGCGATCCCAGAGCCTCAAGTCGTATTTCACGTCCTCGAGAACAGACGGCTTAGTGATGCAGCGAGCTGCCATGGAAACCAGTTTTCTGTTGTGCTGTTTGTGTCAGAGACCCTGACCCCTTCCCTCGGCACACTTTCCCCCAGAGGGCATTCACACACAACATCTGCCCCTCTCTCCACCCTCTACAAAAGCCAGAGAGCTTCTGGACCGGCTTTCCTCAATGAAGGCCGTCCACAGACACCTGCTGAGAGGGTCAGAGGTCACACTGTCGCGACCTTGCACGACATTCTTATGCAACACAGCAACGAGGAAAACCTTCTTCCACTTACTGAGAAAGAAGCAACTCATAATCTTTCATGAATGTCTGCTGAGAACCCCACGCATGGTGCTCATCTAAAACATTACGTCACCTTCTCCCTCGTCACTTTCCTCCCAGGTCGCAGCGTCATGTGACCTCTGAATGAGGAGACAGAAGGAGAGGGAGTTCCCGGCGGTGTCTGCTCGGCCTCGCCGGGCCCTAAAGGAATCACCCGGCCCTCATCAATCTGCCTCCACATTCCACAATAGCTGACAAAGGGACTCCACTCTCTCCGCGGCAGATGGCTTCGCCTCGGGGCCGTCCACGCCAAGCGCCCTTTGTTTAGGCTCCGGGGGTTTGATGCTGGGACCTTTGACTTTTCCTCCTCCAGTGTCACTCAAGGATACCGGGGGGTGCAGAAGTTGAGTCAAAGCTCTCTGTCAGCAAAACATCTGCTTTTTTTTTTCATAATATGTGTTTTGATATAAGCTGCACGGCCGGTTGCTAAATTCGTAAGACGTTAATGTAAAAATCCATTTTTGGTTTAAATGAATGAAGCATCTGTGCTCCGACGGGAAAGCTGTGATCTCCCCGGATTATCCTGGTTCCCACAGGAATACGTGAGGTGAGCGTGGGCCCTGCAACAGAGTCTCACAGGGTCGTTGGTTGTCTGCATCGGAGAAACATGGAGCCAAAATATAATGTTTTTTAGGAAAAACACAATTGAAGTAAAGAGTTTTTTTGTGTTTTTTTTTTTAATCCGATCCCACGGCCACAGAATCGTGATCTTGGATGGATCGTGTTTTTTTTTTATCAATCATAATGAAGCAATAAGCCTTATTAGTATTAGATCAGCTTTCCTATATCAAACAACCCAAACCTTTTGGAAACAAACTGTGTGTTACACACAGATAAAGTTACTCTGAGGGGTCTTGTGGGATCATAGCTGCAGTTTGATTAAACGTCTTGTAACAATTTTACGGCCTTTTCTCTGCAGCGCCTCTCTCCCTGAAGTCTGAAGTCTTCTTTATGAAGTGGGATTGATCCCTGAACGTGCTCACTAAAAGCATGCAGGAGCCTTGACCGACTCCATTCAGAAATTAACATAAAGCTGCCGATCCATTAGGGAGCATGCAGCCCCGGTTTCTTCTTTTCTTGTGAGGGAGCTGGCTTGGTTTAACACATCTGTTGTCTCCCATGTCTGAGCAACCCACGGGCAGGTCTGTTCACAGTGATCCTTTCATTCATCTCTGAAAAGACCTATAGGGGCTCCTGATAGATGGCCTTCCTTCCAATGAAAATGGCAAGCCGGATAATGGGAAGAATGGGGAACCGGCGCTCCGGCACACCCCCGTCTCCAGGCCCCTAAGCATCCTTTTTAAAGGGCTCCCTTTAAACAGTCTGACGCTGAGCCTAATCACGTTGAAAGGACGGACCGTGTTGAGCAAGTTTTATTTCCCGCTTCTAGAGCTGGTCCTTTAACATCTCAACAAATTCAAATCCTTTGTGGGCAAAAAAATAGTTAACTTCACAAACAAATTTAGAGCAACTTTTAAATCATAAAATACAAAATATAGGGGCAGTGTGTCGCTTTTCGGGGGATCTATCAGGATAATACTCATTACTATATGTTTTAATTTGCATATAATCACCTGAAAGTAATATTTGTTGTGTTTTCGTTAGCTTAGATTGAGCCCCTCATGGAGGCCGCCATCTTTCTACAGTAGCCCAGAACGGACAAACTACACACCGGTTCTAAGAGGCTTTTATGCTACATGGCCACCGTAGTTCTCTGACATATTTGAGTGGAAAAACCAGCGTCTCACATCCGTTGTTCCTAAAGATAAATAACGTTAACGCAGTCTTAAAAGAGGAAAAGGGAGGGATGAGTGAGCGGAGGGCTATTCTGTTGGTTGCAATTTGCAACCAGAGCACGAGATTCGACCAAATCCGCATTTCTTTTATTTCCCAAATATTAGAAGTCAAGTGCCTCAGAAGAAACATTCGTTAGTTTCCACGAGTGTTTATCAGACTTTTCTTTTGTCGATACACCAACCAAAAGTATAAAAAAGGTTTTGGTTCAAATAAAAAATGTTCATTAAAACAGGTGGATGGGAAAACATGTCCTCTTTCTTAAGTTCAACTCTAAAGTCCATAACCAATATCTTATGTTTATCTGGTCACATTTTTCCGGCCCATTCCTGAAACAGAGGCCTGCGTAGTGTAACTGAGGATTAAGAACAAGAGGTCAGAGTGGATGGGAGTGGAGGGCTCGGAGGGTCAGAGGATGTTTACCGCTTCAGCATCAGTGATCAGGACTCAGGCTCCGGGATGGAGAGACAATGGACGAAACAATGTCCTATTTAAAGATGGGTCACTGGTATTTATAAACCGGCGAGGAGGCCAGAGGAGGTGGGGTGGAACCTGAAGACCACGTTTCACGCTTTCTGTTTCCAGCCTCTCGATATATTGGATTAAAGATATCACAAATTGCATTTTCAGGTGATTTCACGACGCTTATCTCGCTCACTAACGAGCGCTCTAATGCTCTTATCAGAGTAAATCCAGGGATCCGGCGGCCTCGTCCATTTATCACACTAAGCTCTTATTTTGACATCTCCAAGGGGCCCAATAGAGCTCGTTACAGCGGTTAAAAACAGAGATACATCCAAGCTGTCAAAACAGTTACGGGGGGACATTACCATGCAGCCCAGGTATCAGATATCACCAGATACCTGGACTTCTTTGAGGATGATATCAATGGACGATCATGTCGAGGACGATCCCGACACGCGGGGCCGGTCCGTGTTCGTGGTGGTGTGCAGACCCGAATGCATCCTGTGTTCTTCCTTCATTGTCTATCTACTTGTGAGATCCCCTTTTAAATCAAAATAGACACTTGTGGCCGGACACAATGGGCGCCATTGTTTCTCCGTGAAAGGAGAGCATGTGCTTTGCTAATGCCGCACTTGCAGCAGCCAAACCTCCGGGACAACTCGGACATTCAGCCTTTGATTAAGCAGCAGAAGTTATGCACGGATGACTTCCTCCAAGGTGCCTGGAGGTTGTGGGAAAGGGCCAGTGAGTAAGTGTGGCCTCGATCGGGGGGCCGGTCCCGCCTCGCTGAATGGACTACACAGACTTTAATGATACTGGGCCGGGTCCAGCTGAGCCAGAGGGGATGGGGGGATCACTGGGGATCACATGACCGAGCCTGTTGGAACCTGACGGGGTGGACCTAACTCTGTTTGTGTGTGTTTGAGCAGACATGTAACCTAACTGCCGAGCCCACCACACACACACATTCACACATGCATAAACACACACACTTTCACACAGTTGAGCTCTGACTTAGCGAGACAAATTGATATCATGTTGAAGATAAAACGCTTATCTACACTATAAACCGGGGTTGTGTCCAGTAGCGGGGATACATGTGGACATTTTGAACGTTTGAAGACGACACTAAAGCCTTTGCAGAACATTTTCATCCATTTTTGCTGCCAAAACTTTAGAAACCTTTGTGAAACTTTCGTGAAACTTTCGCCAGCAGTTCCCCATCGAAAGAGGACTTTTAAGAAATGTTCTAGTCTCGTTGTTTACACTGCAATGAGAGACTAGTGTTTCTGACTGAAGATGATGATTTTCAGTGGTTAAAATCTGTGAAATACAGAGAATAAAAGGCCAGAATGTAACAAATTATGCTTTTCAGTTTTATCTACAGTCGTGTGAATATAGATGCAGCCCAAATGCAGTGTAAAAACAAATTAAAAAAGTAAGAAAACATAAGGAGACCTTAAAGTAAAGCTTTAGTTAAATAAATGTATGAGGCCGAACCGAGATGAATCTCAGCTTGGCTTTCTGCCTCTACCCAATAGAGCCCAAATTCATCGTCGTAGAGATCCGCACAATGAGGCCTTTTGGCGGCAAACAGACCAACACAAGCTGATCCTGGAGCAGCTGATCCGGGGTCAGGGCCTGATCTCAGCGTATCCAGCCTCCAGTTAACAGTGTGATTAGCGTGGCGCCTGCGAGGGCGGCGGGTCGGCTGCCTTCTGAAGGAGATTAATTCAGCAGCCGGCCGTTTATTCAAAGGCCGGCCGAGCACCAGAAAAAGGACGTGAAACAACTTGATGAATTCTTGGCTGAGGTACAACGGTGACGTTCTCTCTGAGAATAAAACCTCAACATATCTGGGACATCGTCCATCCCAGTGATGCCTCCGGGTCCCAACCTCACCTGCTGCTGTCGTGGATGTGGCCCCGTGGGAAATCAAAAGGGTCCGTAAGCAGCGCTAATGCGGCGGCTTCCCACGGATACTAAGAGCTGGAGACGCGGCCGATACCGAGAGGTCAGCTACGAGCCGGGTTTCTGACACTGGTGTGGGGAAGCGCTTCCCCGTTTCAGAAGCCCCGCTGATAGCCGGCTTTCAATAAGCCCGTGATTTACATTTACAGTTGGAAATGTTGGCAGAAAAGCAAAATGCCGACATGCTAAATCCCTGTTGTTGCCACAAGCTCCTGACAGTGGAACAAGGACACCACTAATCCATTTAATGTGAGAGGATCAGCCCAGTCGGACCCACCGCGAGGGGATAATCCGCCGCTCTGTGGGACGGAGGCCGCTCTCGGTCCCCCACGGCTGGAGCCGGGCCAAGGCCGGTGCCGGGAATTAATCCGGGCCATAAAGAGAAGGGCGCTCCAGGTCGGGCAGTCTGGGAGGAAGGTGTGTGTGTGTTTGCAGAGGGTGTGATGATGCAGGATTTCCTGACAGGTGCTCAGTACTCACAGCATGTGGCGGCCACTGGTTTGGCCCATTTACCCGTTATCCTTTAATACCCTGCTGCTGTCATTTAACAGCAGATATTAATAGCAATTTACGGATCATGGAAATGAATAACAGCTGGGAAAGCTGGGAAAAACGATGAGAGATCATAAAGAAATTACACGATAAGACAAGATAGGAAGAAAAGGAAAAAAGAAACATCTGTTCCAACTTGTGTATCAAGCGCTAAATGTGTGTTAGCATCCATCACGTTGTCTCCCAGTCATTAAACTGCCCCGCAGTCACATCTGCTTTTCATTGTCATGGCTCCCTAATTTGCCTCGCCTCCTGTGTTGCAGTATATCACCTCCAAGCAACGAGCCACGCATCACCAAAACATGAATTAAAATCCTCACGGGTCTTAAGATCAACAAGGAAAGAGGTTGAGATCATAAATAGATGCAGATGGTTGTCGCGGCGTGGAGATGATGGACGCCGGTGTCACCGTGTCAGAAGAGCGTATTGTGGTAAAAGCTCAGGGGGCCCGAGCTCCTCAGAAAGGCTCAGGCCCTTCTGAGGAGCTCGGGCCCTTCTGAGGAGCTCGGGCCCTTCTGGGGAGCTCGGGCCCTTCTGGGGAGCTCGGGCCCTTCTGGGGAGCTCGGGCCCTTCTGGGGAGCTCGGGCCCTTCTGGGGAGCTCGGGCCCTTCTGAGGAGCTCGGGGCCCTTCTGGGGAGCTCGGGCCCTTCTGGGGAGCTCGGGCCCTTCTGGGGAGCTCGGGCCCTTCTGAGGAGCTCGGGCCCTTCTGGGGAGCTCGGGCCCTTCTGAGGAGCTCGGGCCCTTCTGGGGAGCTCGGGCCCTTCTGAGGAGCTCGGGCCCTTCTGGGGAGCTCGGGCCCTTCTGAGGAGCTCGGGCCCTTCTGGGGAGCTCGGGCCCTTCTGAGGAGCTCGGGCCCTTCTGAGGAGCTCGGGCCCTTCTGGGGAGCTCGGGCCCTTCCTGGTGGGGAATGTTTGGCCCGCTGGGAGAGACCACAAAGCCCCGAGGCCCGGGAAGCCAGGAGGTCGTTTCAGAGCAGATTAAGTAACGGGATGCTGTGATGTGTGACACCCAAGGGAGCCAGGCCTCTGTTTACCTGTGAAGACATATATGAATGATACGATTTTGAGTTTTATCACTGTTTAAACATTCAGCCCATTGAGGAGTATCCGTGTTTCGCTTCTTTTCCCTCAGAGATGAGCAACGTCTTTTCTTATTTCATAACTCTGCAGCTCAATGATTCACTTCTGTAAATATTTGACTCTCAGAGGAGGAAGGAGGAAGCAAGGAGGCATCTGGATTTGAACCAGCGGCGTCGTGATCAGCAGTCCAACGCGTGATGACCTCCCTCCAATGAAGGAAGTGGAATTATGAAATAAAACTGCAAAGAAGAAGAAGAAGTGAAACTTTATTTCAGAATGTCGGACCATATTCAGATCTCTTTTTTTGGGGGGGGGGGGGGGGGGGGGGAAGAGAAATTACACAATGTGTGTAACGCCGATAACACACTCAGTGTAAACTCGATAGTTTCCCATCAGTCTCTCTCTCTCTCTCTCTCTCTCCTGAGAGTCATTTCCACAGTATCAGATCCCACAGCTCCATTCACCCACCATAATACACACACAGATCAGATCTCTGCACCTCTAAACACTCCCCCCCCCCCTCCCCCACCCACCCACAACACTGAGGAGAAAAGAGACAACAAATAGGAAACCATGCCAGGCTCGTCATTTGGGGCCTATTTTCCCCACTAAATGCATCTCAGTTCGGGAGACGAGACCAGTCCTCCCAGTTGAATGAGTCGATCACTCCCGGATCCCAGAACAACAAGAGGGAGAGTGCTGGGAAGCATTAGGCTGACGGGGTGGAAGTAGGGCAGGAGCAGGGGGCGACGAGCAGGTCTGAACAGTTATGCAAATAGCTGGAGTTCGCCTGGTTATGGAGAGAAGGGTGAAAAGGGAACAATTATAATGGGGGAGGGGGGGGGGGGGGCTTTAAAATAGGACATCAACCACCAGCCGCGAGTTTCCTGTTTTCTTTGGATCTGCAGAATGGTGCCTTTCCCTTTCGCCTCGGCTCGTTTGCTCGGCCTAGAAAGAGTCCATCGCTACTGATGCACCCTCCGAAGTGTCCGTGACTCGGCACGACTCCATCCGGCGGTTACCGAGAAGCACAAGTCACATGATGCTCACACATGATGCTCACACACGGCCCGATGAGAGGACTCCACCACAAAACAATTAGAAGCACCTCAACGCTCCCATTGTGCATCCCAGCAAGGTAGCGCCACACAAACAAAGAGTCTGTATCGGTGGAGAGAAATGGCCTTTTACTTCCACACAAGGACCCTTTTCACACAGACCACCGACCTCCCACCTCCTGCACATTCACATCATGCTACGGACATAAGTCAAAGTTGTCAGCAGCTTTTGGAGGTCACTGGAGTTTGTTGCTCTTAGTGGAAATATGAACCTGAAGGGTCTCCAGTGAATATCTGGTTTCCAACAACGAGGTTCCAGTGTCGAGAGGTTTGAGCGAAGGAGACCAGGAGGTACCTGGTTTATTTTATAAGGCTCGCAGATAAATCACAAATCATACATTTATTATATCATTATTGAATAGAAGAGACAACGTCCAACATGTCCAGACTTGTCAGCATGTAACCTGACACCCAGCTGCTGGTTGATCATTTACAGTTTCACTAAATCAAGCTGGAGTGTGTCACTGCTGTTTTTATTCATATATAGATATATATATATAACTGTTGATATAGCTTTACAAAGTAAGGTTTTACACACCAAAATGCATGATGATGTGTTAAAATAAATAACTCTTTCCACAATGGATGCATAATGGGATAATACACCAATTATCTAATTTTTAATAATAAAACACTCAGAGGTGAAGCTTTTTGATGCATATTTAAAAAAGATCTTCTGAACATACTAATACTTACTAAAGTGACGCTTTCAATGCAGGACTTTTACTTTAAATTGAGTATTTTTTCAATCATGGTATTGCAACTTATATGCAAGTATCTGAGTACTTCCTCCCCTGCAGCATGATACTATACAATATTGCGCCAGTATCCATACTATGCAGCCTTTTGCATCCCATTATTAATGCATTATGATGTTTGATCTCCACCATCCTCTCCGGCTCTCTGCAGGTCGATACAAACGGGAGGTATTTATTTGTTCTCGGCCTTTCGGTCCTCGGAGAGTTTCCTCTAATGTTGCACGAGGAGGGAAACTGAAGCCGAGATCTGAGGAGGGCGCTCGGTCCCCCGGCTCTCGCTTCTGGTGTGAGCTGTAATCCAATCAGAGCCGGTGTGTCCGAGCCGGGAGAGTAAACAGAACCGCAGACTGATCCGGGTTCACGGGGCAGTCTCATTCAATTTGTCCTTTAATATACACACACACACACACACACACACACACACACGCAGCGAGTCTCTGGAAGCTGAACTGCCCTGAAATTAATACAACGTGCAGGTTTATATTAAGTTAGTGACACTAAATCTTCCTTTTGCATTGGGTTTGACGCCCTGAAACCCTGGTGTGATCCCATATGGAGGAAGGAGACGATCCCAGAGTGTGCAGGAGATCTAAGCCTCCGCCTGCTGACTGAGCATCTTATGTTACAGCGTCAGAGGCTGCCGGCGAGTGGAAACATTTGAATCATAAACAAACTTCAAAAACGCAGAAGCGTAGAGGGGACCATCCTGCATGGGGAATGTCAAACAGGCTGAAATATAAGACCAACGGAAAGAAAGATGTGGCTGCGAGCTAATGTCTTCCACGTTGGACCCGCGGTATCGAGTTATGCGGAGCACATGTGTTTGCTGCTCTTGTGGCGGGACTCAGCGGATAAAAAGAGATATTTAGTGCTGAAATGATGCTTTCTGGACAGTTTGTGGGGATGTTGTGACACCGTGGTCACAGTGCATGCTGGGATTGTTTACCGCCTGCAGGCTGTGCATCATATGTGATGGTCTCTGGGGTTATAAATAGCTGCACAGACCGATCCCCCCACCAGCGTGCTGATATGATCTGGAGGGGAAATCAAGCACCCTGTGGTGTTTATTTGTGGGTTTGTGGCCACGTTGGTGAGGAAGTGGGCTCCTCTGAAGACGCTGGGTTGAATCCAGGAGTAATGTCGGATGGAGCGGCGTCAAAGACCAGACCTGTTGAGCCTGAAATAAACTGAACAGAGAGGGAAGAACATTTTACACAACTGACATCGTCCAAAGGACCAAAAAGAAGTTTCTGAGGTGCGACGAATGCCCTGCAAGAAAGAGGCGGTTGATGGAAGCACAATGAAGGCCTCGGAGACAACCCCCTCTGCCTGGTTTCTTACTCTTGCCTTTAGACGCCCTTCTGTGCACAGTTTTTTTTAAAGGGCACAAAGGACCTTGTCAGCAGCGACAAAGCACCGAGGTAACTCATGTCCAGCATGTCCCAGAAGGAGAAAGAACCAAACACCTGCAGTGTGCTGAAGGGTTGCTGCTGCAGGTGAAGACAGAGGAGTTGAGACTCAGCCTCAGCGTCGGCTTTTGAGGATTTTCATCCCGAAATCTGGATGAAGCATCGGAACCTTTTTCGATAGTGCCAAATAGAAAGACCTCTGTTTAACCGGATTTGTTCGATACTAAAACGGTCTAAATCTGGCGGCGTCCCGGTGACTGAGGCCCCACCAGCTGCATGCTGGTCTAAATGGACCCTCATGCCTTTTGGTCGGCCTCCCAGCACCAGACGGCAGTCGAATGTGAGAGCCAGAATTTGAATAACAAGTGTTTTCAGGAATGGCCAACTGTTCAGAGTCCTCACAAGGTCGGTGCAGAACAATGGAGCCGGTTTCTGTGGTGCACACCCGGCTGAATTCAAATAGCTTCAACCTGAAAAAAAAATCTGAAGTCTGATTGCTAATTTAGATCTGGAGGATAAACTTTTTTTTTTTTTTTGTCACACTGGAGTGTGAATGCTGCAGCTTTTCCTTTTAAACACACCTTTCCTCGTTTCACTCATTTTTTCCATTATCTCAAAATCTTAAAATCCCAAACTGATCTCTGCATATCAGAGTCAGACACACACACACACACACACACACACACACACACACGCACACGCTGTAACCACGCCCCGTTTCTGATTCACTGGCTGGCATGCTGCGTTCAAGGACCTCCCAAGGGGCGTGGCCAGCGTGGAAGCTGATATATTTCCCCTTGAACAAAGTACCTACTTGCGATTCAGAGATGCGCGCGGACGGACGTGTCCATCCTGTTGTGTTCTACTGAGGAGAAACACACCACATGGACTTTGCATTGGGGATTTGTTGCGCTGCTTCCTAGATTTTTTTGTCTTTTTTTAAAAACTTTTTTTTAAAGTTGAGCCATGTTGTCCAACAGTAATAAGAAGACAGCCATCTCCGTGGGCAGCGCAGCGAGCCTCGGCCTGCTGCTGCTGCTCCTGGTGGCCGTGCAGCATCACCGCGTCCCGGTGCGGGACGACGCGGCCGCGGGGGACGCCAGCGCGCGCTCCCTGCTGCAGGATGCCGCGCAGGAGGAGCAGCGCGACGCGCAGACTAAGAAGGGCTTCTCGGCGTACTTCACCAAGCTGACCCGGGGGCGCAGGGACGTGGAGAAGCCCGAGCGCTCCTCCGCGTCCGGCGGCGACCCGCCTCCGGCCGAGGACATCGGCGCCGACGACGTATTCATCGCGGTGAAGACCACCAAGAAGTTCCACCAGTCCAGGCTCAATCTGCTCCTGGACACGTGGATCTCAAGAAACGTGCAACAGGTAACGGAAAAGTGCAGAAATGCGGTGTTTAACTCATGGGGGGGGGGGGGGGGGGTAGATGTGATGAAAGTGTAGATGTGCAGATGTCGTGACGTTGTTTGTGGGGCTGCAAAGCCGAACAATGAGCCTGCAGGTGATGCCTGTTCGCTGGCGGCTCACAGCGCTGCATTGTCCCCGGATGACGCACCGGATCAGCCTCACAGCGTCTGTTAACCGTGCTGCATCACTTTTTATTCTCCTCTGAGTGATGCCCCTGAGAACGGAGGGAGCACTTTCAGGACTCCCACTTCTCCCTCTCTCGGCCCCCCTCTCCCTCTCTCCCTCTCTCTATTATCCCCCCTCTCTCTCTCTGGGTGTCCCTGTGAATGCCCCCGGTGCAATGGATGCTTCACAGCACCGACTCCAGCGCTGTCCCCCTTCCAGCACTAACAAAGCGTCTTTCTGATGGGGAAAGAAAGGCTTTCCCCAGCCCCTTGTCTCCCCTCTCTCCATGGGAACGTGGGAGCCGAGTCTGGGTCAAGCTCACTGGAGGGATGGGAGAAAAAAAAAAACGGGGGGCTTCGGGGAAAGGGGATGCCTGGGACAAAGGGGGGCATCTATAGGCCAGTTTATGCGGCACGCTGAGTGTGAAAATGTGGCCTTGGGAACCCGGCTCCTTTAAAGGGTGCACAAAGACACGCAGGGCTGTGATGTGGAGGAAGCGCTCGCCATTCACACCGATTTTCATCCGGCACCCAGATGTGCTTTTTCAAAAGTCCTTTTAATTTGCCTCGGGCGCCGTCACGGGGTTTTGGGTTCTCGGGGAGAGGTTTTCTTCATTCCTGTGTCTGATGTCAGTAAAAAAAAATTGTAAAAGATAACAGGCTGTCACACGTTAATGCACCACAACATCTGCTTGGAGGCCAGTTGCCCGTGCTAATTGGTTGTAATCAGTGCACTGGATGATGTTAGTGCACCCACCCAGCAGAGCTAACAGCAGGGCTTGCGGGGCAGCTGGTGGGTGGCTGCGCGGGCCCACAATGCAAGAGGGAGTTCCTGGAGGAAGGGTGCCAGGTGGTCAGGAGGGACGGGACAAAGGACGGCCCTAATGCCAGCCATATGATGCTCCCGGTTCCCACCGTGTGCATATGGCTGTCCTCGGAGCTCAGGGCGGATTCTCACGCTCAGCTGATCGGACATCTGTGGAGTTTGGACCACGGCAAGTTTTATCCACGCAAACGGCAATTTAGAAAGAGTCCTTGTGCTGTATGCAGATGGAGCTGCTCTTTACATGAGAACAGAGAGGGGAGATTATCTCTGCCATCGCCGTGTTGACACAATAGCGCCCGTGGCCTATCCTTAATCTTTGAGCCCATTCAGAGCCTAAATAGCATTTCTGTAGTGTCTTTTACCCTTTGAGGCTTTTTAAGTACCAGACCCAACTTATCTGGGATTGGCCGCCTTTCACACAGAAGGCTTCAGTCATGATAACATTTTTTTCTTGGCCAAAAAAACAAACCCTTATGGTTTTTTCTATCACCCTTGAGCCATATATCTGTGTACTGAGAGCAGGGTCATCAAACCACATGGATCACGATGATTCCTGCTCCGGGGAGCCGATCGGTTGGTGAAACCGGCGCCTGCTGTCGCCGCTTCAGATGAGTTTAGCAGCTGGCACCGGTGTGCCACGCATTCCTCTCTTTAGAGGACGATAATCAGCCGGCGCTCCCAACAATGGGCGCTTTTTAAAACTCTGCTCGGTCAGAAAGTGGGCGGGTGTCACCGAAGAGGACAGATGGTTTAATGTGTGCAGCCCATCCTGTACAGCGGTGGGACAAATAGTTTGTCCAGATAAAAGTGGGCTACAAAGGCTTTGAATTAGAGGTGGGGGGGTGGGGGGGCAGTCTGATGCCCTTCCTTCCCGTGGAGCTGGAGACAGCCAGCCAGGCACCACGACAGCACCGGGCCGGCCTTCCTGTGGTCCGCCTCCCTCCTCCTCTCGCCTCTTATCTCTGCATCACACAGCGCCATCTGTTTTTTTATATTTAAAAAAAAATATATATATGAATTAGTATTCTGTGAAAGTAACTGTTCTATTGAAGTTTCAGTTAAGAAACAAAGACGGAGAGAGAAGAAGAAGAAGAAAAAAAAAAAAAGCCTTCCCAGGGAGGTTTCCCTCTCTTTAGTTAACTCCTGCAGCTGTATGCAAATGCTGGCAAACATATTTAGCATTTACCCAGTGGAGACTTTACCCAGCATGCAAACCCACAGCATTGTTCTATTGAAGAGGCTCAGGCCGTGGAGGAGGAGGAGGAGGAGGAGGGGGGTGCATGGCCACACACGGTTTTCAATTTACTAATCAGCAGTGAGATTCCCCCCCCCCCCCCCCCCCCTCTCTTTCTGTCAGTGCCCTGGCAGCCCTGCAGCTGCCTCTGTGATTAGTCTGTTCATCGGGCTTTAAAGCAAACAGCGCCAGCCTCTGATCCCTCCTCCTCCTCCTCCTCCGCCGCCTCCACCACCACCACCACCCTTCCTTAAACAAATACCGACTGCAGCGCGGGAGCAACATCTGCTTCCACGATCAGCTTTGTTCCCGAACGAGGAAAACTGTAGAATAAAGAAAGACGTGTGCGGGACACCGTTTGTGTCACAGTTGACACAAAGGGCCACGCCGGGTGAGGTTTCGGGGCCCCCGCGACCCGGCGTGTCGAGGCACGTGGCGGCGATCAGGCCGCGCCACGCCGGGCAGGTGCTGCCTCACCTGAGCCGGAGAGCAAACAGCCCGCCGGCGGCCCCCTTTCATCGTCCCCATTCAGCCGCCTGCACCTGCCCCGGTGCGAGGCGGCCTCATAAAGAGGGGCCCTAATCCTCGCCCCGCTCCTTTTTTTTTTATGAGTAACCGCTACACTTACCGAGCACACGGAGGACCGTGCCGGGTGCTTTATCTGCTGTTTGCTCCAGTTTGAGCCGCATTCAACGCGTTGAAGCCCGGCAGCAGGCCCGGCGGGGCGGGGGAGGGGGGGTACATGAATGGAGGGGGTGAGCCTCCTCCTTTGTTGGGTGTCTGGGATGCTTCGGGGGCGGCGGCACAGTTGCCATGGAGAGAGTGGACCGCGGGACAAAAGGCCTTTATCGGGGTTGTTTAACGGCGCTGCATAAAAGGCGTGCTGATTGATGCTGATCACGCCGGACTGGACGCATGAGAGGAAGCAGCACTCTGGACACACTGTCGGGTTTGATCACATGACCCTCCAGAGCGGGGTGTTTGTGGATTTTAAAAAGGCCACCGATCTGAATTCCTCTCTTTTGTTTGTGTGTTTGCAGACGTACATCTTCACAGACGGGGAGGACGCGGAGCTCAAGAAGAGAATTGGTACGTGTCCTGTCGGGAACTGAGATGCTCTTTGTTTTCTCTTTGGATTAATGACACATCTTATGTTTAAAAGGTCATAAAAAAATACATAAAGCCTCCATTCATGGTGCGATCTTTTAATAATAAGCGTCCTGTTTCTGTCATTGTCGCCACAGGGAGTCACGCAATCAACACAAACTGCTCTGCAGCTCATAGCCGGCAAGCTCTCTCCTGCAAGATGGCCGTGGAATATGATAAGTTCATCGAGTCGGGCAAAAAGTAAGTTCTTAAATCTATTTTAATTTCTTTAGTTTTATTCAATAGTATCTCCAGATCTAAGGATTCTTCTGTTTCTCAGGTGGTTCTGTCACGTGGACGACGACAACTACGTGAACGTGCGGTCGCTGGTGAAGCACCTGTCCCGGTACCCCCACACCCAGGACATGTACATCGGTAAACCCAGTCTGGACCGGCCCATCGAGGCCACCGAGAGGCTGGGGGACAATAAGCTGGTACGCGGAAGATCCTCTTATCATCTGCGTTTGGATTTTCATAGTCGGGAAAATCCGTTTTTGTCAGATGGTTCGGGAATATTGACCGACGTTTGTGTGTCCTTCCAGAAACCCGTCAACTTCTGGTTCGCTACCGGGGGAGCGGGCTTCTGCGTGAGCAGAGGTCTGGCGCTGAAGATGAGCCCGTGGGCCAGGTGAGGCACACACACACACACATGCACACACACACACACCAGGGTTCATACGGTCATGGAAAACCTGGAAAAGTCATGGAATTTAAAAATGGTTATTTCCAGGCCTGGAAAAGTCCTTGAAAAAAATAAAATCCCAAAGGTTTTGGAAAAGTCATGTAAATGTGTTATGTTCATGTGTTCATGTGGTTCATTTACGCTGAGTTTGAAATACATTTTATCACTTTTTCATGGACACACCCAGATTTCACTAAATGTTTGCTCATGGGAATTTGGTTTAAAGTCATGGAAATTTGGTTTAAAGTCATGGAAATTTGGTTTAAAGTCCTGTAAATCCATTAGTCAACATGTGTTATCAGAGCGCTGACCAGGTGTGTTTCTCTCTCCGTCTCCAGCGGCGGACACTTCATGAACACGGCGGAGAAGATCCGGCTGCCGGACGACTGCACCGTCGGCTACATCATCGAGTCGGTTCTCGGGGTTCCTCTGACCCGCAGCAACCTGTTCCACTCGCACCTGGAGAACCTGCAACAGGTGTCCAGAACGGAGATCCACAAGCAGGTGAGAGGCGTATTAATACACCGTCCATAGCCAGTATTCTTGGTGATTTAAAAGTAAATATGTATGTATGTGTTGCTCACGTTCCCCCTGTTTGTTCCAGATCACCCTCAGTTATGGGATGTTCGAAAACAAGAGTAATATCATCAATTTCAAAGGAGCTTTTCTCGTGGAGGAGGATCCATCAAGGTGAGGCATCGTTCTGTATTTCAATCACAGATTTAAAAAAAAAAAAAGTCAACCCCCTTTTTTCCAACCAATCTGACTCCGCCCCCTTTTTTCTCCGTCCTCCAGGTTCAAGTCGGTGCACTGTCTCCTGTACCCGGACACCCCGTGGTGCCCCCCTCAGGTTGCCTTTTAGGGCGACCGCTCTCATCCTCGTCCCCGCCGCGCCTCGGTATCTGAAAGGCTGACGGGGACCCGTGTTTGTTGTGCGACCGCGCGGCCGCAGTGTTGTCGCTGTGGCCGCGCGGTCTTTGTTTTACTGGGCTGCTGTGCGGCCCGCCTCGGGACTACTGCTTCCTGTCCGGAGCCGGGACCCCGGCCCCTCGGCAGGAAGTTGCTTTCAGCGTAAAAGCTTTGCAGGCAATCAGTCGAGCTTTGTGATTAGTGTGTGTTGCTTGTAAATGTATCTGCAATTCTCATAGAATGCATTGTCGTATATTCAAGCCTTTTTGCCAGCTTCACATTAACATTTTGTTTTATTTTTCGCTTTTTTTTATTAATGCAACGCCACGCAGCTCTTTGTTTGTAGGCTTCATATAATTGCCATTTTTTTTGCTCTGAACTTTTTACGCCGATGACTCCGGACAAATGCTCTAATATGAAGATATTGTTGTGCTTTTAAGTTAACAGTGTTATTTCTCCCATTAACTGAGCTGGCAGTAGGCTGATTCCCTAATGCATCCTTTGGGGACCTAATCTGAGGTATATCAGGACTAAGCACTTTTCCCTTTGCGATATTTTTCGGTCTACTGACCTAATTTACGTCCTTTTTAATGACATGCTTCAGATTCGAGTCCAAACTATGACAAAGAAAAGAGAAATAACCCGTCAGAATCTCTCATCTACTGGTGTTTTTAATATATAACAGATGAGTCGGGAGAGATTTTGAGTCTGGGTTACAATCAGCTTTTTGAAATGTTTCTTTATTATATATTATGTTGTTGTCGTTTATTGAAAATATTGCACAGCTGAGTTTCAAATGAGCTGATGTCTGCTCCTGAAAAGAGGCCCGTGAGGCCGGGGAGGCGGGGCCTCAGGAGCAGCATGAGTGTTTCCACATGGAGGGGTCCGCCCCTCCGTGGCGTCGCTCACCCATATTGGGTGGTATTGTACATTTTGATTGCAGTACTGTGTACTGTGCCCTCTGTTTTTAAACGACTAGTACAATGTTGACGTGATCTTTGTTCTGCTTCGACCTGCGCTGAGTGACTGAGGAGTTTATCCTCCAGTATCTGGAGGGTTCATTCCCAATGCCGGCTTCTCAGGGATTATGAGCTGATCCTGGTATTAACTACCATGGGACCTACAACTTTGAATAAAAGTGCTTAACCACTGAGAAACATTACATATTTGGTCGTGTTTTTATTTGACTTTGTCCTTTTTAATGTTCAAAATGATGGATATGCTTTTAGTGTCACTGCTTTATTAATGCATTTATTCAAGAGTTTCTCCGTTTCATGGTACTTTGTCTACTCCACTACTTCAATGGGAACTACATTTATTAGTATATGTATTTATTTAGTTGTTTAATTTAAATAACTGTAGGTAAACCTCCCTAATATTTCATATTACGACCTAACCCCGGGTTGGGAACTAAATATATATCACAATATAAAGCAGTTAATACATTTGAGGAAATCACTCACAGGAGTCATTTTTGGCCTTTACTTGGAAAGTAATATATTTTGGAATAAACTCATAGGGTTAAACTTTTGGTCTAAACAAATGTAAAGACAATAATTTGACTAATTTGAGCATAAGAGTTCAGTTTAAAACATTATGAACATCATCCTCATGCCGGCTGCAAAGCCTGCATGGGAGACAAATTACTCTGAGCAAACATCCCATAACCACAGCTCTGCCATCTTTCATGTGTCTAAATCTCTCTCTCTCTCTCTCTCTCTCTCTCATCACACTTTATATGAAATGGAACAATCAAAGCAGTTTGAGCTACAGAAAGAGAGAGAGATGGTGCTGCACCATGGGAAAAAAGGGCCTGTGACTTAAGGATAAAACTCTTGCATTATTAAACTGGCGAGCTGTGGATGTGAAAACAGTCATCAGACCTGATCCTCTCCTACACACACAACAAATCATTAAAGCGTTGGTCTAACACGCCTCTAATCTTCTTAAACTCACACGTTTCTTTAAATCACAACAGAGGAGACATCTGTAAAAAAGACCAGTTTGTTTGTGCACTTCACTCCAACGAGAGGAAATACACTTCCTCCGGCTCTTCCCTGATCCCTCACTGATCCTCCAGACACTCTGATCTGTCACATCTACGAGTGGAGGACTCGCAATCCGGACTGTTCCCACACCGGCAGCCGCAGAACCAAACACACGGCGGGGCCGAGCTTTGAAGCCGACGCTATTAGCATTTCAAGCTATTAGCATTTCAAGCTATTAGCATTTCAAGCTATTAGCATTTCAAGCTATTAGCATTTCAAGCTATTAGCATTTCACGCTATTAGCATAGCATTTACACTCCGAGCCGAGACTTAAGCTTCGCTCACGGGGAGACGGAGACGGAGGAGGATCCACTTGAGACACTAAATGAGGCTTTGCAGTGACAGTTTTCCCATAACAGTTTGTTTAAATCATACAGACTGAACTATTTGTTGCCCGTTGAATAGGAATGTAAAAACGAGAATTGTCGTTTGTACATTCCGATTTAACAAGAAAGATACGACGTGGTACTTTGTAACAAGCCGATTCCCCTGTTTCATGATGCTAAGCTAACCAGTTGCTAGCTGCAACGTTAGCTTAGCAATTAACTGACAAATGTGAAAGTGGTATCTTGATGTTAACGCTATAGCTACCATGATGAGTACATATTTTGATGCAGTATGTTTGCATTGAGGTATTACATTGAGGTATTATTATACCTATATAAGTGACACCCAACTGTCACTCAGAGCGGCCACGCCCACAATGATGCCTAACTTTATGCCTTTGTTTTAGTCAAACAGGGGAGTTTTATAAAGCTTTAACTCTATACGTTGTCATGAACGGGTATATTTCCTATAGGCACCCCCATTTCAACATCTCTTTGGGATGTACTCGCTTTTGGAGCCAGCCTCTAGTGGCCATTAGATGAACTGCAGTTGTTGGCGCGTTGCCTTCCCTTTCCGGCACAGGAGGCTGCCACTTGGTAAAATGTTAGTAAAATGGTTAAAAGTTCAAAGTATAACTCAGATCTTTCAACGGTATGACTTCAGCGGTTTCAGCTGCTTTGCATACGAGGCAGGTGAGAGTTTATCAGAACACAAACATCCAACTGCAGACATGGCTGACCACCCAACTGCCAGCGAGCCGCGGCGGTGAAACACGACTGGAGGCTGCTGCCGATCCCGTATCCAAAGTGTCGATCATGTTCTGTTTACACAACACAAAAAGTCTCGCATGACTTGTGTCTGTCTCGGTTTGAGTCACGCTTGAGGAGAAATCTGCCCGCCTACAGTTTTCCGCCTCAGGGCGAAACCTCGTCTGTCACCCGATGTGATGACCCGGCAGCCTGAAAGCCGTTGAGGGTTTGAATCCTGTCGTGACGGGTTGCAACCCATCTCTGCACGAGCTGCAGGTTCACTTTCACCACGTTGTGTGTGCGTGAAGAGCAAGAGGTGTGACACCGTGGACGCATTACTGGAGTCTCTTCAGGAGGCGTCTGCTCATGGAAAGTCAATCAAACGACCATGCAAAACAAGCAATAAATAAATATGCTAAATTAAAAAACATGAAATGATTTTATAGACCCAAAATTACTGCAAATAAACACTGAAGGATTAAAAATAAATGCAAAATGACTAAAGAGCAACATAAAAACTAACTAAATATAATCACAAAGAGGCATAAAACATCTAGAAAGACTAAAAATATATTTTTATTGAATCTCTTTCTGTCTGCACACACTTTGACTGGTCATATCTGGCTCTGTGCACGACACCAGGACCATGAAATGTGTGACTGAGTGATTCATTCATTCATTCTTTACTTTGTTAGCTTTACTTTCCTGTAATTGTATTCCTTACTATTGTAAACTGATCAACACATACACAAAAAACATTTACAAATTATATTTGTTCTCTGATCCCTGTATATCATATTGTGCATCCTCACCAATAAAGAACAATATGAGCCTCCAGGCTCCTTTGTGTGGCTCACAGATGCCGTGCAGCTCCAAATGTTTAATACAGACTATTTAATATATTTTACAACTGTAAAAAAGCTTATTTTTACACATATTACCATACAGACCCATCTTTAAGACACTGGGTATCGAGGCTTCTCCGTCCCTGCTCTCAGGCAGCACTTCAGCCTCCTGCTGATCACAACACAAACACCCGGGTGAGCTTTCCTTCGCCTCCCATCAGTGCTCCGGGTGCAACATGTGAAATTTCACAACTCAACCGCCAGTAAACTGGAAACCCCCCTCGAGTGGGCTGGAGTGGAGGTGGTGAAGTGTGGATGGCTGCCACCGAGGGACATTCCAGAGAGGGCCGGGGGATTACAGAGCCGCCGGCCACTCGCACATTGTCTTCACGGCTGCCCGCCGCTATATCAGTCAGTCTCCAATTAACAGGCGGCATTGTCTGCAGGATTAGGAGCGCCGGGGCCCAGAGATCCCAACAGCAACTGGCCCCCGGGGCCCTAATCCTGCTCAGCATGGGCTCTGAAAGAGGGAGTGCACCATGATCCAAGTATCACGTATCCTGCTGGAGAGGGACTTGAACTTCGGTAGGAGCGGCACTCCAGCGAAGGACTCGAGGCATCACAGGAAACGGTTGTTTTTAACCAAATGAAATCCATCCTGCAGAGGTCTGCACAGCCAGATTTAAACATCAAGACTTAACAGAACTCCGGAAGGAATGCAGAATATGAAACAATATACTGTTTATGCATGTTTAATAGGGACGAGGGGTCAGACTCTAACCTTTGGCAGGTTGTAAATAAAACAACTTTTATTTCTTTGCACAGTATTTCATAAGCAGTCAGTGATCTATTGGATACGTAGGTCACTCGTATCCGTTTCACTGATTGTGAAACATTCCTCATGCTGCGGGTTTGTTTGCACAGGAAGAGGTCGACCTGTTGCATGAAGATAACGAGACAAATTGTTATTTAATGAGCTCCGGTCATGGAGGAACGTTTTTATTGTTTATACAATGCGTTTTATGGCGGTAATTTGCATCAAAGTAAAATAACTGAGTCATGGTGCTCTGCAGAGAAATGCAAATCAGGATGCAAATGTGGAGAATATGAACACTCCTCCAGCGTCCTGCTGTTTGGTGGGTTTAGTGCGAGCTAAGATTGTGGACTGTAGATGGTCGTTTCTTTATCGTCCATTCAAGCCAATGGATACGTTTGTGTTTATTTTTGTTTTCGTGGAATAAACTCCTTTTTTACGCTTCACGATAGCCGACCGTGGAGTTTTGAGAGGAGCAGCTGGAGTGAACGTGGTGGTCTCCATGAGTCAGGACCCGTTAGCTAGCTAGCTACCTAGCTAGCTATTTGGATGTACACTTTATTCATGCACAAGGGGAAATTTGTTTGCAAGTAACAAAGTTACACAGAACAAATATGAACAAAATGAAAAATACTCATACAACAAAACAGCAGAGCGTATTAATTTAGGACATTAAACAATAAAGAAAGTGCAGAAATGCAAAGTATATGTAGTATAAGTAGAATATGAAGTGTATATAAGTATGTACAGTGACTGACTGCCGAGATGTCACTGATACTATAAAAATATGGAAAATACTTGGACTGCATCTGAATCCACAAACCCAGACTCGTAAATAAAGTGTTTCTGGAAGTTTGTGGAACGTTAACGTCCCGACTGTCAGCTCAGATGATGCGGTTAAATCCCTCATGTGGTTCCTCTTTGAAGAAGATGGGTGGTGAACCTCAAACTCTTCTCACAGATGACTTTGAAGCAACAGAAAGGAGAACGGGAACGTCGGGAGGAGGCAGGATGAGGACGGGGAAAACCAAGCCGCTCCATGAACCCTTCATTGGGAACGTGCTCCCCCCCCCCCCCGTCTGGAGGAGCTGAGGTGTGAACAACGTGAGCGGTGAGCCCCCGGACACAGCTGCCCCCCTCTGAGGCCGGCCACCAAGAGACAAACCAGACCCCCCCAAACCTCCCCCCTCTACGCATGGCAGCACCCAAGCAGCAGGACTCCCTCCAGAAACGGGACTCGGACGTCCTGTGTTTGCGTTCGGCGTTCCTGGGCCTCATCCGGGGATCACGTTGAGGTATGAGCAGTGAAAGGTACATCTGTAGAACTCATTAGTTTCTTCTTAAATTGAGATTTTGCATGGAAAAATATTTCTGATTATTATTATTGCACACATGCAGTATCTAGTTGGAGCCCCTTGTGACATTGCATGTGTCTGTCTTTAATTTATAATAATATTGAAGGCCCAAAGAGGTAGAGATATACAATATTTCGTGCAGAAAAGCAAAGATTATAGAAAAGTTCCAAAAATAAATGCAAATTTGTGTTGCAAAACTCACAATCATCACACGGCCCCTAATATTTCATCTTGTGACCCTTATGAATAAATATATCTCTAAAAGGTATTATTGTATTATTGGCAGCTTCGCGTTGCTGCCGCACCAACGTGAACGGACTCTACCGGAAGTCAGGAAGGTGCGTCGACATGTTTATGGGACGCTTCTTATGAAAAGGGCCGACATGATCTGCATTACCATGCCGACCCTCCGCTTTGCGCTCCGCCGCGTCACGTTTGCATGGCCGGCTCGCCTCGTGCAGCTTCAGCTCTCTCTCTGCGTCTCCTGGCCGCCCTGCAGCTGCCTGGCACCGAGGAGAAGGAGCGCCGCAGTCCGAGCCCCTGGCAGGGAGCCCGGCCAGACTCAGGAAGTGTCTGGGGGGGAGGGATGGAGGGGAGGGGGTGCTCACCACCCCTCTCCATTCAGCCCCTCACCTCAAAGCATTAGTAATGCATTCCTCCAGTCCGGCAACAAGCCGGGTAATTCAATTTCCTCGACAGTGAGACCGTGTGAATTTTCATTTGCATCCCTGGTTGTAAAAGGCCTCCATCGGGCTTTGTTTGTTTACTGCTTTGTTCAGCATGAACAGCAGGGAGCGCAGGAGGTGATGTAATCTCGACATCCATCTTTTGAGACAGAAAGCTGCGTGAAAGATTAGAGGAAAGTATCGCAGCTAAAGGAGAAATATGTGTTTCTATCAAAAAGTTAGATTTTGTACAAAGATTTAAAGAGCAAATAACTAGAAATAGTGAAAGCCAGCTCCGAGTATGTGCATAATGGACTCAGTTGAAGGGGAACTTCCTGTCTCTTTATAATCCAGACTTCCACGCGACGGCAGCTGGCTGGCGGCATGGAGGAAGTAGACAAAACCAGACCGGTGGCCCGGAGCCGACCCTGACCCCTCGCCTGCTGCCGGCCCCGAGAGGTCAGCGACACAACGAGGCCTTTCTGCCTCAGAGGGGTCCGCGTGCAGCTCAGGCTCCGCCCCCTGAATGACGACACCAAACTGAGGTCAAAGTTAAAAATGAATGACCGTCTATTCCTGGTGTTACGGTACGAGGACTTACGGTGGCTTGGATAGCCCAAAAAGAACGGAGATAGAGCTTTGATAAGAAATGAAGTTACACTAATGTACTGTTTTTAATTGAAAAAACTTCGAACAATATAATATTACCAAATCATAATATATAATCTGTAATAAAACCATGTCCTTCATTGGTTAGCTAAAATTGTAAAAAGACAAAGATATTCATGATGTATCAATATTTAAACTGTTATAAAAGCAGACCTTTGAATAAGTAACTCATAATTCCAATGGATTATTGTTCATGAGGACCTCTGTTATGTCCATGTGTATTATCATGATATTTTACTGTACAGGTTTGGAGAAAATGTATTGCAAAGTTAGCTCAAAAGAAGAGAAAATGTAATGCAGTCAGCTCAAAAGACAACAATATTGATCATTTTCCAATATTTAAACAGTTATTAAAAGCAGACCCTTAAAAAGGTAACTCATAATGCCAATGGATTATTGTTCATGAGGACCTCTGCTGTGTCCATGTGCATTATCATGATATTTTACTGGTTATTAAATGTGGTGCTGCTGCCTGGTGTCTGTTCCTGGTCAGGATGAGCAATAACAGGCAGGTCACTACAGTTAAGGTTTAATTTCAAAACACAGCATTCAAGCTCAATATAACCACAGGTTGTACATGTACACATTTCAGAGATATCGCAAACAATGATGTATAAAAAAAAAAAAAAAGACATCTAGTGATTTCTTTTGTATCAGAAAATGTATATCTATCGACCATATTCACATTAATGAAGCAACACACGGTGCTTGCTAGAGATCTAAAATGACAAAAAAAATAAAAGAAATATTGAAAAATGTGGAATAATGTTTTTAAAGAATTGAAAATGTAAATTTCAGCCACTTTTTTTTCCTTTCCTCCTTCATTTGTAAATGTTTATAATCTGTACAATCGCAAACAACAAAGAGAATATGACTACTACCCCAAAAACACACAGATCGGTGTCATAATGTTTTCAAAGAGCACAAATTATTTGGAAAAAGTCATTTCAGTACACGGGGCTACCAGTCAACGTTACAAAGTGGCCTCAAGTTAAGACATTAAAAAGATATTCAGACGGTAAAAGAGTTGGCACAGTCTAATAAAACCACCGTGTACCGGTCACAAAGCACGACTAAGAGAAGCGAGCGAGAAGCGCAGTTTGAAGGAGCGCCGCGATTCATTTATGGCGGCGAGGTCCAGATCACGGAGCGAGCGGAGGCGTCCCGATTCCCTTCACAGCACCCTGATCCCTCCACAGCACCCTGATGCCTTCACAGCACCCTGATCCCTCCACAGCACCCACTCGCTCTCATCTACAGAGTTAGAAATGCTAAAACACATTTGTGGGACATTACGCTTCCCTCCGTGTGCAAACACGTAAACCTGCATTAAGTTTCTGAAAGATCACTGCCGGACAGAGTCAAGGGTGTGTGTGTGTGTGTGTGTGTGTGTGTGTTGAGGCTTTACAACAGGAACATGGAGAGAATAACGAGCAGTCTGGTGAAGCTGTGTCCTCTGGCTCACCATCGTCTTCAAAAAGGGCAGAAAGAAAGAAAGTTCTTCCAGTAGTATACAAACTTCCCATCTTTTTTTGGGGGGGGTGAACGTCGTCACCCTGCTCTGACTCTTCCTGTCCAAACAGCTGCATTTCAAATCATGCAGCTCTTCTTTGTCCTGGTTAAATCCTCTGAGCGCGGGTGCCAGAATAAAGTCCACAGCATCACACGTCACAGTCTCTTGATGCACAGCGGTGGCTCATCAACGGATATGGGGAAAAATAAAAATGCCACAGGAAATCACAAGTGTAACCCAAGAAGAAGAAATACCTGCAAAGACGTGCAATACTGCAGGAAAACTGGTCCCAGACGAAAATGTAAAAAACAAGATTATGTGCATGTGAAATATACAGTTTGCCGACTTTAACCGGAGAACGAATCAAATCTTACTCGATGATTCAAACGTAGCAGACCTGCGTTTTAAATTCTCATCTCAGTGAGATGAGGTGGGAGAACAGTTGGCTCCGCCCACATTCATGTGCAGTACAGTACAGAACAAAAACAACCTGCAGTGATCGGTGTTAGTCTACGAGCACTTCAGTCCACTGCAACGTCTTTGTTAGAGGAATGAAGGAATACGTTGGAGTGTGAGAGTTCAGCTGCAGGTGGATTCACAGCTATTCCCGTAATAGTGAACTTCAGCCGGGGATTGTGGGGAAAGACGTGTGCGATTCATCGATTTTTTTAATTGATTTTTTCCTTTGCTTAAACGCACATTTTGGTTTTTCCGTTTTGAAATCAAGTGAGACGGCGGAGGAGCGGCTGAAAGGTGTGAGGAATAAGAACGGACCGGCCGGAGGCCGTCAGCGCTGCTGCAGGCGGGTGGAGTCCGGCGCCGGCTGCTGGGCCGGAGGAGGGGCGTTGGGGTCCGGCGGGCTGTTGGCCAGGTACTTCGCCCGCATGCTGGAGGTGTACTGGGGTTAAAACAAAGAGACAATGATACACTGAGCCAAACACGATCAATAGAAACGATAGAATCGCTGCCGACTGTGTGGATTTTTCATCTTTATACGACTCAAATTGCAGGTTTTCGACCCAGATTCAAAGCCTCTGGGCTTGTTTTGAGTGAGAAGAAACTCTTCTGGTAAATAAAACATGAAAAGCAGCAGTGATTGGACCTACAGATCAACTAGTTCCTGCACACTGAATCTAAAGAGGAGTTGAGGGATTCATGAACAGATGACATCACAGCGACAGCAGGAGGCGACATCGGAGTACGAGGAGTGGTGTGAACACATATAACATTAATTGGAGTTTAAATGATTTTGCTTTTTGCTTTTAAACCTTCGTGCACATTCATAAACATTTAGGATGCACCCATGCATTTTTTTTTTAAACACAGGCGATACAAGCACAAAAAGGCTGCATTTCAAACGCAAGTGGGAACACTGACTTGTAATATATATTTTTCTTATGATGCGATCGGCCTTCAGAGACGTTCGGATGCTGAGTATTTGCAATATGGGCTCATTAGAACCACTACTTACCTGGGATATTAAAATAAAAATATTTAGAGCTGTCAATGAAGATTTTCATTATCATTAATTTCTGTTTTGCCTATATGTCAAAATATTTCAAAAATGCCTGTTATATTTCCCACAGCCTGAGGTGATCAGGTCTGGTTTTCTCCAATTTCAGGCGAGAGTTTTGATCAGCTTCTCACTTATTAATCCAAATATCCGTCTGCCTAAATGTGTTCATAAATCAACTGACAGATTTATGCAGTAGCGGTGGGTAAAATACCAGAAATGTAATAAAAACACACACGGTGGAAATATATAAGGTCATAAAGAAATTTAAAAGAAGTGGCACAGGTGTGAAATATGTGACTCTTAACCCCGCCCCCCATGTGAAACATAGAGAATCGAGACAAAACAGATCCAGGTGACGGTGATGATGACCTTGACTTGACATTGACTCTTAGCTTACAGGGGACGAGCTACAGCTTCACATGTTCCTCCCAGTACATCTGTGGTGCAGGGGATGTGGGGTGGGGGAGGGGGGGGCATGCAGCCCAGGGCCACAGGAAACAAGAAGTCAGGTGAGACACCAGGTGGGACACTTAGCAAGAGTCAGGACATGGGGGGAGGGGAGGAAGGGGGAGGAGCCTGAATAGAGGGTGAGCGGAGCTGGGAGTTGTGGGAGGTGGCAGCACAGAGGAGGAACAGGCCAGCGGGTGGAGGAGGCGGGCATGTTTTTGTACCTGTTAGCATAGCAGACGAGGTTACCAAAAGGATCTTGAACTCTCCAAAGGCTTTAACTGCCAGCTGTGACCGCTGTTACTGTCGGCGGCAGTCAAATACAACTGTATGGATTCGCAGAAGAAATTAAAATGAAAAAAAAAACGACAAGAAGAAGAAGAGAGTATATAGAGAAGACACACAAAGCAGCATGGCCACTGGGGGGGCGGGGTCAGGTAGGGGGGAGGGGCAAGAGGGGATGAGTGAGGTTTGTTCCTCTTAAAAAAGGTCAAGTTACGTCTATCGAGGTCTCGGGGATCGAACTCTTGACTTGGAGGGAAAGAATCCGGCACACCGTCCATCACTTATTTTATTGATGAGGTTTCAGGTGCATGAAGCCCATAATACTGCAGACGAGCTCTTCAAGTACACACTCAAACACCTCCATGTGTGTGTGTGTGTGTGTGTGTGTGTGTGTGAGAGATGAACAGGACCGAAACGTTGATAATAAAATAGTAAAAATGATGGAGCACGTGTGCAGAACAAAACAACAACACAGCTGTCTAATGAAAACACGGCTGTTTAAGGTTTGATACGTCCCCTCACACACTGATGCATGAAGGGAAATGCTTTGTTTGTTTTGCCTCCACATCCATGAAGAAGAGTCGAGTACGGAGCTGGATGAGATTCACTGAGTGAATGATCTCTCCCTAAAACAATAGAGCAACACACTCCTAAAAGCATACGCTCAAGTCATAATGTTTATGGGGAAGTAGATAGACGAGTGTTGTATTTTTCCGATGATGAGGAAACAAAGTGAGTGAAGGAGAGGAATAAAAAACAAATTGCTGAGGGTTTCATGGCGGATAAATGACCATCAAACACACAGACGCTCTGGAGTCTTTATGATGACTGTGTTTAACGCCGCCATTGTTTTTAATCCTTTATTGGTGTAACCTTCACGGTTCTGTTTAGTCCCTGATTTTAGATCCTGGATCATCTGTCTTAAAGGGGCTCGTGGCCACTCCCCTACAAATGACCCATGTTTTTTTTTTTAAAGGAAATGCGACACTTACCGACGGGGGCGGAGACTCTTGTCCGATCAGGGGCGTGTTCTCACAGCGGGAGTTCTGAAAGTTGGCGTTCTGAGCCCTGTTGAATGAAACACACTAAGGTCAAACACCACGAGCCGAGAAGTGCATCAACACCCTGCCTTAAAGATTACCAAACAACAAGAAACTCTCCAAAAAAAAAAAAAAAAAACACAGCTAGAAAAGGGGGATCCCCTCCCCCAGTTTCCAGCAACACTGGAGCTTTGAGCTTCACAGCTGGAGAGCAACAGCTGCATCGGCTGTCGGCGGCGTGCCGTTCTCCAGGAGAGCTCAGCGCCTCCCGGGGGACAAACACACCGGCCCACGAGTACATCCTAAGTATCCGATATCAGCCCCACACTCACGCGAGGCGGTGACTCACATGTACTCGGTGACGGGGGCGTTGCTGACGGTGTGGGCGGCGGCGGGGATGGAGGTCTCGCTGCCGTAGCTGCTGCCGCAGCTGTACAGGCTGGGCATGTGGACCCGGTACAGGTTGTCGTGGTTCTGCCTCCCCCCGTGGCTCAGAGACTCGTCCTCGCTGTCATCGTCGCTCCTGCAAAACGACACACGGTGCTGCGGTGAGAAAAACCCCATCACCGCCACCAGAGGGCGCCCCTGTGCTACCTGACTGCTAACAAAGGGAGCAGGAGAAAAAGCCATGCTGGCCACGCTTTGATTCACTTCCATCGCCGCCTGAGGGAAGAGAGAGACCTTAATATTACTGAACAAAGGCGGTAAACAGAGAGCCTCGTGTAAATTGGATCGTTTTTTGCAGGAAAATGAAAAGCCCTAATTTAGTGGCAGGACAATAAAGCCTCCTTAGGCCGGGATAACCTGATTCCACTTGAATCTTTTCAAACAATGAAGCCGTGTATGCCAGATCCATCAACAATGCACTCAGCACGGTCTGTCTAAACGATGACATCATGGAGGCTGTCTCCCTCTAGTGTCCATCCCACCATTTCCTGCATCGCTAATCAGCCCAACAACACATGTCTTTACTCCAGTGTGCGTATCAGAGGAGACAGCGGCTGACTAATTAATATATACACCAGCATAATAATTATTAATCGTCATGTAAGTCCATAAGGGGAAAAAAATGAATTAGACAACAGTGAAACAGAACGAGCTCAGCGGGCACCACTGAGGAAACAAGACTGGTGGCGTGTAAGCTTTTGTTTTATAACAGGAAGCTCCAGCTGAGATCAAGCTGATGAACGGGGATCAGTTAACTGTGTGGCTGGAGCCGGGAGACCACTTTCCTCTTAGCCGTCCTCTCAAACCGTATATCTGACAGCACAATGATTTTTAACCCATCTGCTGCAGGAAAGAAAAAAAATAGATAGATTTAGGCCAACTCGGCACAATTAGGGGGTGGATAACGTGAAGCAATCTATTTGAGGAAGCAGCCGGAGCCTTCAGGATGCTTCCCGGTGATAAACACAGTCTTATTTATCGGGAATGACTTTGTCTGCGTCATTCTCACGCTGGAGAGGAATGGGGAGGAATGCCGTGAAAGCATCATTTATTGATAGGCTCGTGTTTCTTAAATTATTCCTCACACAAAACGCTGCTTTTTAAAAGCTTTTGCCTGGCTTCCTGTGTGTTGGGATGTGGATGCGTCACCTCTTGCTGTGCCAGGTGTGAGGCACGCTGCAAACAATGGAGCTGAACATGAGCGCCGTGATGATGGAGAAGATCACGAGGTAGATGAGGCCCTCCAGGCCGTCGTAACACAGCCCCGTGATGCCCTGGACGTAGTCCTGCAAAGAAAAGGAGAGGCAACACTTTTATTACGGCACGTGTGTCCGCATTAAAACCATCAGGACGTTTGAGAAAACCCCCCAAAAAATGCATTTTCGTGTTTTGGCATGTGAATCTTAACCATTTTCGTGTGTAGCTTTTAAAAAAAAGGCATATTTTCAAAACTCAGGGTGCTTTCTTAAGTCACTTTTGAGTGACACTTATGGTTTATATTCATATTTAGTCTAATATTGTTATAAACATGACAAATTAGCTTATATTGACAGGATGTGCCATTTCTTTTAGCTATAATCACACCAGTGGCTCTGCTAAGGGCTGGTATTGATTGATAGGCTCCGAACCCCAGAGTCCCAGAGGCTCTGAACAAGACGTTTAAAGAGTCTTTAAAATGCATCTGCTGTGATTTCTCATTCAAACTAGGTCAAACCAATGAGCTCATTCCTGGCAACGCATCTATCTGGGTTTGAGAATCTCCATTCTGCATGCACGGCACAGCAGAAACACGTCCTGTATTCCACTGGAGACGCTCTGATGTTCATGAAGTAATATGCTTTTGAGAGGACGTTTAAAGAGCGTCGGCGGAGGAGAAAGAAAAAAAGGAAAAGCGCTGCACTACATTTAGAAGCCACGGAGAGAAAATCCTCCCAAGCGTCGCAAGACGATGGCACAAAGCCGGCAAATGTTATCGACGGCGACGGGTGTAGTCAGCTGCACGAGCATAAAAAGAAAAAGGTTGCTTTGATACGACTGTCAGACTCTGCAGCCTCCTCCCTGCTCACCATGTGCAGGCTGCGGCAGTCCACCAGGGCCGTGAGCTGATGGAGGCTGATCTCTGTGGTGTTCAGTATCCCCTGGATCTCCTCTAAACTTCTCTGGAATTAAGAAAAACAACACAAAAACACGCACAATAAGCACCGTCAACCATAATAATAGGAGGTATAAAATCATGGTTAAAAGAGAAGCAGCATTGTTTTCACACCTAGGAATCCTGGAGATGCTCTGGTACTGTGTGCATGTATCTATACGTGCATTTATTAATGCATCTTCTTGCTCTGTTTTTTTATTTTATTGTATTTATTTCTTTCCTTTAAAAAAGCCTCCTGTGGACAGGTGTTGCAAATTAGTTTTTGTGCATAATTGTACGTTGCAACTCTAATGTGATGTCCATATGAAATAAAGTTGAAATGAAAAAAGTTGAAATGAAATAAAATAGATGAAAGGAACTGAATTAGTCTAATTCTCATTATTGGTAGTTTCCTTTTCGTCCACGGGATAAACAAGAAAAGACGACGCAAACATTTCCAAAAAGAAGTAAAATCTAATTCTTTATCAGTGTCTTTCATCGATATACAGAAGACAAGCAGCTCCAGCTGAAGAAGCAGATTTGAATGTACGACACATTTGAATAGAAAATACGTCCGATAGCCTGATATAGACATTTCCACAACCTCGGCACATTTCTGTGTGAAGTGAAAATATGCCTCCTCTCTATTCCCAATGTCAGCTCTCATTTGTGCCTCTGTCAACACAGCGCAAGGACCGGCGCGAGCACAATACCGCAGTGTTGCATTGACGAGGGCCGGTGAAAGCCTAATGCGGCTAAATGGACATAATGAGGGTCCCAGGTGGGCCGTCAGCAGATCTTTAACAGGTGCACTTCGCCTCTCTGCAGGGGCTATTGGGCCATCACAAACAGTACAGGTAGGGGTGTGTGTGTGTGTGTGTGTGTGGGGACGTACCTGAGTTTGTTTGTACTCTCTGGTGGCCGAGCGCAGCAGTTCAGACACGTCGTCCTGCATCTCCACTAACGCCTTGTGGCTCCCGGACAGTTTCTGAAACGAAGGATGAAGACTCCATTATATCGGTCACGTGGACGCCGAGCACGCCGACAGCTTCTATCTCGCGTCCATAGCTTCCCTCTTTCTTTACAGTCGTACTAACAATAGACAGCCGGACGTCAACAGCACTCAGAAGTTGTGATTTATTCATGTGGCTCGCTGTCCATTACAGCGAACTAAAGATCCGCAGTAAAAGTGCCATTCTTCTTCTGTAGCTTTTAACACGCATTTTCTGCTGTCCGCACACGTGCACACACACATGCACACACACACACACACACACACACATACGTGCACACACACAGGAAGCGCTTCTCTGCGTCAGTTTTCCTGCTGGCAGGATGGGAAGTGTTGTACTAGTGCTTGGAAAAACAGAGGCAGTGACTCATTGTGCCCACTTGAAATCTCCCCATTTGCAGGTTCATATGAATTACACAGAGAACGTGACTATAACGAAGCGGCCGCTGAGATTTGAGCGTCACCACATTAACGCTCGGCAGACGCCGTATGATTTCAAACACGCAGAACCAAGCGTAGTAACGTCCACAACAAACCTGCTGGAAGGGGTTTGTGCGTTCCAAGTTGCAACTGAGGTAGTGCAGCAGGATGTCTGAAAACAAAGGAGGAGGAGAATGTGTCAGCAGAGTCTCATCCATCAACAGTCTGATCAGATCAATTGGCTGATATTAGCTTATTTCAGACATATCAGAATCTATGTATATGCTGGCCGATAAGTAATAAGAAATTGCTTGAAAAAAAAAGTCAAAAAAAAAGGTTTACGGTCACTTATATGTCGACATCATCAGTCCATATAGACGTCGCTGTCAGATGTATTTAAATGCCGAAATATTTATATAGTCCCCAAAAATACAGTATTGCTCGAGCAGTAATATGTTTTATAATATGAGGACATTTTATTGACCAAATCGTTTAATGGAGAAAATAATTGGCATATTAATTGATAACGAAAACAATCGTTAGTTGCAGCCTTAAACTGTTTGACTATTAAAAAAGGACACGGAGGCTTGTACCCAATATTTTACGACTAGAATGAGCACAGTGCAATAATGGTGTTAAATAGTGCAATAAAAAGCTGCGTATTAATTTCATTATATTTGATCAGAGCTGTGACTGAGCGAGTCCCGAGCTCGGAGGTGAAATATCCCAAAAGAACAGTTTGTGCGCGCTGTAGTAGCAAAGAGAAATGTGTGTGTTTGTTTCCCATGATGCAGCAGCAACAGAACACAAAGCCAGCGAGAGGCTCCAGCAACACATCCCTAATGAGGCTTTAATCATCTTTACTGTTCAGACACACACACACGCACGCGCACACACACACACACACACGCTGCCGGCCCACGGCGGTGAGTGGGATCCGATGAGAAATCCTCGCCAAGTGACTCAAACAGCGACGTCCACAAATACAAGCTGTGAGAACGCCCCCCCTCCCCCCCTCCCCCCGCCCGGCACATGGCGAGCGCGACGTCCACGCTCGCCATGTGCCGGGAGCTCGGTTCCCACGCAGCCAGAGCGAACTCGGGGAGGAGGATTTCCGGTACGGAGAGAAGTATATATCAGGCCAGCTGTGTTCACACACCCACACACACACACACATAAAATATCAGGAGTCTGAATTGTGGCAGTAGATGGAGAACACGGAAGGGATTCTTGGACTCAATTAAGGCTCATAATGACTCAATTATGGCTCATAATGACTCAATTATGGCTCATAATGATCAGAATAATGTATGTTTAAGGAAGCAATACAGCTTCAGGAACCTAAATCTAAATAGCTAAAGTCTAAATAGCTTGTTTATTGGACAGAGATTTAACTGCACTTTATCCCATTTAAACATTTTTGCAGGAAGATGGAGTGGAAATAGGATATTTAGTTATATTTTTGTTATCAAGGAAACGTTTTACAGAGACTAAGCTTCTCAAAGCAGGCTCAGAATGAATAAATACTCTTTTTCATTTTTAATTTATGGCCCTTGTCTTTTTGATGAGATGCAGATTTGTTGCTATCATCATCATCATCATCATCATGATGGCTGCTACATGACACATCGCACAGCTCAACTCTCGCTCTGTTTGGATGGAGACCATGTGTCCGACACCATTGTGCAACGAGGGGAAAGCGGAGATGATGCACGCTCAAAAAGAAAAATACAACAGCTATCCAGGGGAGGAAAGCAATAAATCTGCTGTGATAAAAACAGACTTTGCGCTATCTGTCTGGTGTTATTGCAGGAAGGCATGAGCAGGAAGGGGAAAATAAACAACTGAGCAAGACGTTCCCTTTTTCAGAAGTAATCCACATGTAAAGGCAAATAATATCTTAGGGTTTGTAATCGTACGCTGTGCAATATTTCCACATGAGAACTAGACTCGATTCAAATATCTGAAAGGATTTCTTTCTACGGCAGAGTAGTGAACATGTGTTAAAAGGGGGTAAAAATAGAAGAGAACCCCCCTCGTTCTGCACGAATCAGCCCTGCAGCGACGCGCCGCTTCAGATCTGCTGCATAATACAGTTCAGTGCAGAGAGGAAGTGCTCAACGTTTACAGCTCTGGGTTTTCTGGCCCGATTAACCAAAAGCTGACTTTGTGCTCTAGAGGAGAGCAGAAGAAGACAAATTGTGAAGCAGGAAGTCCTCTGAGCCGCGTCTTCACATGTTTTGCAAAGGCTGAGGAGGGATGTAGGAAACATATTGTGTCTCTGATCCTCTTCTGCACAGCTCTTATCTCACACTCACACACACACACACACACACTCGCTATTTCTTCCTCTTCCACTCTTCCCATCATGGGACAGATTGGGCAATTACAAAGCGGAGATGTGTGAGAGGTTTCGGTACTGCTTATAAAACGGCAGCTCGTTGGCCTCTTGACCCTGCCGCAGATGCGGCGGCCATTTTTAGAGACTTTTTATGGGCCGTGAAAAAAAAAAAAAAAAAAAAAAAAAAAAAAAAGGCCGAGCCCCACTCCTCAGAACAATGCCACCTCACTGCTGCACAATAATCGGAGCATTCAGACCAGGAAGGGGGAGGGGCTTAAACAACTCTGGCTAAAGTGTCCCCTTCAGTGTCAGATGACTCACGTGTTTACCATTTCAAAGAGCCGTCGGAGTGAATACGAGCGGAACTCGTACGTTATTCATACCTCGGTTGATGACGTCATACTCGTCTGCCACTCGGATCACATACTTGTCGGGAAAAACGCACAAGTCACTGGAGGCCTGGAGAAAATAAAATAAAATACTGTCATGTTGGATGGAGGGAGTGATTGATTACAGTTTTAAAAACATGTCAACAACGTCCTAGCTGAGGTCCGAGCATCAATAAGGTTGTTAGCCAAATTAGCTGCTTTGGTCTCGTGTGAACAATGGCTGCGATACTATGAAGGCAATGGTGATCATGTGTACAACTCTGAGTGAAGACATGTAAATCCCTGAAACATTTGCATATTCATAGATATGGGTTTTTCAATGAGGGAGAAGGAGTTGATTTTAAAATGTAGTATTTGTGAGGCTACTGTATGGCCTTGCATTACATCATACAGGTGTCTCTATTTTTATGTCCCTCCGTGTTCAACCCTCCAGAATAAGCAAAAATAAAATGTCCCTCCAAGGCCAAATTGGAGCAGTCCTTGGCTGAGCACACAAAAAAAAAATAATAATTGTGTTCCCCAATTATACGTAATGAAGTGTGCAGCTCTACCCTGAAAACAGGATCACGCTCTGGTGGAGACACTTACCGCTGAGACGGCCAATTCCAGCCCCAGAGAGACCCAGCTGATCACCAGAGCCACGACACCGAACAAGCACACCCTGGGGAGGGAGGGGAGGGGAGGAGTTTAAGTACCTTCAACCTGCAGGGTCACAGCAGTACTATTCATCTGTACTCTGCAGCAGGAGGTATTTTTAAGCCAATTACGTCGGCGCTTAAGTACATGGACGCTAATCTCGTCTCCAGAGTTTAGGTTGAACTTCGTTAAAAGAACTAAAGCAGAAAGGAGGCCCATCGACAGATTGTTTGAATTATTCAAGTTTAAATGCGGCTTTAAAAAAAATGATTGCAATGAAGCGATTTCTATTGCGTGCAAATGAATTGCTCGATTACCTCTTTGCTTTTTTTTGCCATTAAAAAAGGGGAAAGACTGAGCGGTCTAAGTGGTCTCCTTTTCTGTGGCAGACTTTACTGCATTTACAGTAATATTTTGAATGTCTATAACCTGCAAACAGCCTTTTTCACAGCCGCCGTATTGAATATAAAACAGTTACCAACAAATAGAAGGGCAACGCAGATTTCAGTGAGTCATTAGGTGTCGTTAGCAATCGCCTTAATACTCACGGGCGTGACGCTAAATGAATTGTGACTGGGCGGGTATTTCGCAGGGGCATACGTTCGTCCACGACAATTATAACGACACGGTGGCCTTGATCATGTGCATGCATCACCACTCGCTCTGTAAGCGGCTCTCCACCGTGACGGGACTCACCCGATGAGCGTGGCCTTGGAGTTGCGTATGAGGCCGACCAGCACCAGGAGGCAGATGAGGACGTCGAACAGTAGCAGGCCTATGTAGCCCAGCCACCTGTGAGGACACATGTCGTTAGCAACCAGAGGCCAAGAGCAGCGCACCGCCTCCTGAAAGCAGCAGCAAATAGAGCTGGCACTACCATTCAATCTCTCAGCGCATACGAGGAAGAGTCTTATTTAATAAGCAAATATGTAAGATTGTAAAAAGGCCGTAAGGGTGCAAAAGAGACGCCTTTCACAATGATTCTTTTGTATTGTTATTATGACAAATGTAATTACTGTCATTCGAAAATCATTGCAACTCCTCATTTAGCATTTTAAATATGTAGCTCATATCATTTCTGCTTTGAATCATGTTGTGACACATGAAAAGCATAAACCACTTGGTAAGCCACTTGCATATTAATAATTGTAGGCATAAAGAGGGATCACAACTCTTCTTCATGGCTCAAGTCAGTCGCCTAATGAAATGCTGAACAACTACAACTCAGTCCTTGTTGTCTTATTCACATCTGCTTCCCAATTCACACTCTAGACCAACATCCAACATCCTTCCTCTGCAGCGTCAGACAGGAGCTGAGTACACAACGTGTTGCATTATGGGACTCTTTGTTTGGGCACCCGCTCGTACCTGTACCAGTCGTACAGCTCGATCCTGTCGGCCAGCTCCTCCAGGGAGATGTTGGCGTTCTTCCAGAAGGGGATCTCCCCCATCTGCCTGACCAGCTCGTCCAGCTGGCCCTGCAGCTTTTGGATGATGGACAGGTAGTCCGCGTGCAGGGCATACTGGCCCTCGAGCTGCTGCAGATTGGTTTCTACCGTCTGGTTCAGCGAGGACGTGCTGTCGTACACCTGCAGCCGGCACAGGGACGATCAAGGTCACGGTGAAGAGAAATGGGATTCACTATGCGGTGGGGGGGGTGGGGGCGATGAATTATTAAACACGTTGGTATAATTTGCACCATCAAAAGCCTTACCAGCTTCTCCACGCCGGTGATTGTGCGGTTAGCGTGGCGCAGGGAATACGTCAGCCGGTTCACTCCGTCGCAAGTCTCGCCGTTCCCATAGAAACCCACAGCGATGCCAGCGCTGAGGGGGAGACAAAAGGGAGGGGGGGCGGGGGGGTGAGGAGGAGGGATTAGCCAAAAAAGACACAGAGAGGAGACAGAGAGGGAGAGGCCGGGAGAGAGGCGTGTGAACTCTGCTTTAACCCTGTCGGTCCAGAGCCCGGTCAACAGGCTCCTTTCAGCTCCAGCAGAAAGACCCCATACAGAACCATGGAAACACACAGGAATGGACCAGCTATGCCCCCCAAGCCCCTCACCACGGCTGACAAAGGCTGTACTGAGGCAGGCGATCAGCCCTCGTTAGCGCAGACGGGCCTCAGGTGGCAGAAGAAGAAGAAGAAGAAGAAAAAACAGTTCCGGCGAATGCATGGGAAACGGTTTCTATCGGTGCAGCAACGGAAAAAAACACAATATTCCGACGATGTATTTGTGTGCACTTTGATATACATTAGAGAGGAGAAGCTTTTGTATATTTCAGTAGCAAAAAAAAAAAAAACTAAGAACACTCCCGCCCAGTTTGAATCAGGAGCTGATGCTTCATCACGCGTTTGCTAAACCACTTCCTGACGGTGATGACAAACAAATCACTCAAAAGCTGAAGACAGAACCAAGCTGAAGCCAACAGCACTCGGTGAGTCGATGCTAATCTCTTCCTCTCACACTCTGCAGTGTGGAAAAAGGTGAACAGGAGCGATCGTCACAGCAGGAAAGAAATAAAACCGCCCCTCCCCGCTTTGATGGTTTGCATGTTGTTTGCGTCGGTGCAGTGATTTGTGCAATGACTCCCTCAAAGAACAAAAGCAAAACAAAGAAACGTATGATCTCTCCAAAACGGTCTTTCCTGTTTTCACTGAAACACATTTGTGCGCTGGCACACACACACACACCCAGAAGCACACACACACTGTGATTGTAATGCAGTTCTTGTACTCATCAGGCCCCCGAGCTCTTTGTGTTACTGAATCAACCGATGGCTCTCCAGTGGCCCGTCGGCAGGAAGAGGGAAACCGGAAACAGAAAGCGCGTCCAGCTGGTTGAGTTCTCACACCCTCCACTTCAAAAATAAATAGAACCAAGCGTAGAAATGACGCCAATGTACGTTTACAGTAATCCTGGGGCCTTTTGTGCACAATTGTAATTTCCCACAGCTCCACTAAAATGTAGATGTACTCAACAGTTTCATTAAAAATTCAAAATAAGTTTATAACTTATTAATGCAATTTTGTGGCTGTCAGTCCGGGTGAACGTCTCGCTTTAGATGCTTCGTTGGGGGTAATTAAGTCCTTTGGGCTTCAGCTATTTTATAGAAAGGTGATTTCATTTGAGCATGGCATAAAGTGTATTTTTCTTTTGTCTGCTATTTTATGTGGCTGAACAACATGTCATGTTCATAGTTCTTGTACCTGCAAGTATCTGTAGCTCTCCGTCGCGTTTAGTGCTTTACATGATTTACATGTCCAGCTGGGATTGGTCGGTTGTTGACTGGTGTCCGGTCTCTCCCTGTATCTTTGTCTCTGGGTGTGTGAATGCAAAGTGGCGAGCACCAACGATACAACTGGTGAATACATCTTAAAGAGAATTTACTCCTGATACGTAGACACCGAGCAGTGAAACACGTCAGGTGACCTACAGGAGGATCACTGTGCCCTGCTCTCCTGTCTTTCCGTATTGTGGACTCACGAAGGTGGTCAAACACCTCAAAACCCAAAGAAGCGTTATAAAAGCTGCACTAATTTCTCCGGTGGCATTCTGAAATACGTTTTCCGGATAAAAGGAACCAACACCCGGGCGTTAAAATCTGCGTGGGGATCTGAAAAACGTGGACTGAATCCTCACCTGCAGACGAGCGTTGCGATGATGACGCACCAGGCGGTGCAGCAGCAGTCGGCGCCGGGCCGGTCCTCGGTTTTGCGCCGCCGGCAGCACAGGCAAATGGAGTAGACGAACAGGATCAGGAGGTTCAGGGCCAGACAGGCCAGCGCCACACCTCCCACTAGCATCAGCCACTGGTGGACAGAGGGACGCGGTTATGGAAACCTCATAGCTGACAGCACTTTAGCATCAATAACAGTGGGCTTCCAAAGTGGCCCACAGAGAAACACCACAAGGAAGTCTTGAAGAAGGGCACAGAGCTCCAAATGCATTGCCTTCATGTGTGCAAGATCTATCATATTTTAGCTTTAAGAAATATATGATATGTCTCTGTGTCCTAAATTAAACCAGTGTAAAGCCAGTGTGGTGTAGTGGAGCATGCACTTCAGGTGGAAACATCTCCAAAGTCAGATGTCTCATCAGGTACCGCCCGCTCATTTAAGCTCAATAAATGTGGGAACGGAAACAATACAAACAAAAGCCCTCTATGAAGTGATAAAGAGTATTTTGTGTATTACCGGCCGTATATTACACGTGTGAACACGTTACACTGCCAGCAGCAGAGCACTACACTGTACTGTCTCCCGGTGAAACACCACTCCCTATGTAGGTCACAGGAGGGCCTCCGTGTTCACCGTGGACTCCTGAGGATTCCCGGCCGGGGCAGATTTCCACCCTGCCACTTTAGTTTTGTAAAAAGCCAGCCATGATCTGTTCCTTCGCTCTTCTCAGCGAGCGCCGCGCCCCCGATGGCGCTGCTGGAGACCGCTTTCACGGCGGTAAGTGGGCCCGATCTTGGAACTGCCGGCTCAAAGCACAAAGTCTTGGCAACGTAATATGTGGCGAGAATATTCCTCTGAACCAATCCCTGTGTAGTGTTGACTGTGAGACTGTGAATAAATGACAGACTGGGGACTCAGATTCACAAATACCATTGAACGACTCCCTTTTGTTGCTCTGCACAGTTCAACCACACAAAGCTCACGGAGTGCAAACAGCAATCCATTAGTAGGGCTGGGCCCAACATAAATATTGTATTGATATCGTTATATGGGGCTACATATTGTCTGAGACTTTGGATATTGTTATATGGCATAAGTGTTATCTGGTTTTAAAGGCTGCAACTCAGTCCGGTGATGTTATTCTCATGTACCGACTCTTTGCCGCTCTATCATTTGCTCATTATATCCACATTATTTATCAGATGATTTAAATATATTGTGAAAGCATCAATAATCAACCCTACTTTATCGTCACAATATCAAGGTTTTTTTGCACTAAAATATTGGTGCTTGATTGATTTTCTCCACGTCGTCAAGCCCTATCCAGGAGTTAAAACTAGAATCGTACTGCATGTTACTTTTGGTGCATTGCCTCCATGTCGCCGTTGCATATTCATGAAGCAGTTTTATATCGAGCGCCGCTGACAGCTGACAAGCCAAGACTTGTGCTGAAGGTGGGTGAGAGCGTTGCATCGACAGTGTGACAATAATTGTGGTGACGCATGCTACTCTAATGATGACCTCTTGTTGAGATAAGAGAGTGAAGGCGGTGACATAATGTGCTCCAAACAGCGGCATTACCTGCATTTTATTAAAACATGCATTATGTTTCCACTGAATATCCCTTAAATAGAGATGCTGTACTTGGAGCTGGACACACTGAGTGCCAAACAGCTGCAGCCGTTATCCAGCCAATGGATCCTTCCTGTATCCTACCAGGGAAAAAGGCTCCCGATTATACTTCGGAGAGCCGGACAAATATGTACAATGACGTCGTCAAATTATGACCGTTTCCAGTAAATGCACTCACGGGGACACCTCTGGTAAACAATACTTTCCTTAAAATACTCATTGTGTCTGAGATACATCATCCTTTCCACCAAATCACGAATCAACTAAAGAAACCGGGCAGCAAACGACTGACAGCTCCACCAGTTAATCAAAGTGAAACAGGGATGTATATCGTTTCATAATCAGACTACTTTCATTGTCCAAACATTAAAGCCCGTACAAGCTTCAACACATCCCCGGCGTCTTCCCGTTTCTCCGGAGCGATGATTCACTCCTGCGTTGTATGAATCATACCGGCACTGTAAAAATGGACACACCATTCTCTTATGTCTTCCACCCATGTCTGCCAATTTGTGTTGAAAATCACCCCCCGTCACTTGTTATCCCCTCTGTCCTCGGTAGTCTCTGAAACTGTAACGCCAAACACTCAATAACCTCAGTCTCTCGGAGGCTTTTAAAAACCCAGAGCACCACAGACGCGTTGGTAATGCATTTTGAAAAAAAAGGAGCAGCATAAACAAAGTCTGTGAATAAACAGATTAACGACAACTGTAATTAGCTTAGAGTCAAATGATGTTGGTACATTTAACTCTTTATCACGCCCATGACATATTAAACATCCTCCCATCCTGCGAGACAGCAGATTAACTTTGTTGAACGGTTGAATCAACAGTTTACACAGAATTTCTTAGGGAGGATTTGCAGGATTTCTTTGTTGAATGTTTAACCGTAAGGGTTAATCTGAAGTTAATGCTGTGCCGTCTGAAACAATCAGTGGTTCTATTTTCCTCATTTTCAAGCTGAAGATATATGCAGAGTCATTTCACTGGATCCTGTGGGTCAAAGCTAATAGGTGTCTTTGTCAATCGCTGTTCTGAGAGGCATAACCTGCGCAGCTACTGAGGCGTAACAGAAGCCAATGCCATCTGCAGACATGAGAATATGCTAAACACCTGCCAAAACTACATCTGCAATAATAAAAAAAGTATTACTTGACCTACATTTAGAGTCTCTTTAATATTAAACTTGTGAACTAATGCCATGCTGCTCTCCCCTCCCCCAGTCTTAGCTGATCGTCAGGCTCTACAGTCTACTTACGGACCTTCTCTACCACAAACCTCTTTAATCCACACATCTAGGAGTAGTTAAGGTTTTCTGCAAATGACTTCAGAGTCCACGTGGCCCATATATGATATAACAAACACATGTTATAATCATATATTGATTAAATATAAAGTATATGGCCGTTTAGTTCAACTTAGGTGGCTTGGATCACACTACAGATGCCAGCTGGTCGGTGTCTGTCCAAAGGTCAAGACATGGATAGAACAGCAACACACAGATGGTGACATGGATCAAAAGGTGAACAGGTGCAAACAGGTCATCTGTCACTGAGAATGAGACACACTGATGCCTTTACACGGCCACAGTATCCTTATTGTCCAGCTCCACAATGTGGAGGACACATTCATCTTAAATACTGAACACTGAAATAAAACATTTGTTGTAAACACCTGAATGCGACGCCATGCAAAAGGGGTCAGAGAGGTTGTTGTTTACCTGTAGATATGTGTAGTCATTTGGCCGGAATTCACTGTTCGTGGCCTCGAACATTAAGGTGAAATGAGGGAGTCCGTTCACAACAGAAGCCCACCATGGTGGAGAGTAGCTCACCACGGCTGCCATGGCGAGCAAACGTCAACGGGACCCACTCCTCACCGAGAAGCTGTAAACACAGAGCAGACGCCACTTCACCGTGCGTCTGTTTCCGGGAGCAAAACACAAAACAAGAGCCGCTCATCTACCGTTAGTTAGTGCGAGAAACAAAGTTATTGAGCTAGCTTTAGGTTAAACACAGTAGGAGAAAATACATCTAGGTTAATTGTACATATACATAAAAACATACGTTAAAAACTGCCCATATATATAGACTAGTAATAACAATCACGACCAGGACCACAACTCGCTGTCTTCACCAACGGTGACGTCACTCACCGTTAATTAACCTAGTGGCTAGCTAACACTAACTAGTAGCTAACGCTAGCTTTAACGTTAACCCCGGGCGACCAGAAGCTATTTATCTCATTAAACAAGTCAAGTTAAGTTAATGTCGTGTCGCCGAAGGGAATCCTGTTGAACTCACGAATTTAGTGACCCATTAAAATACAAATAAAAAAAGGTTTAAATAGCCCGTTTGAGAAAAAAAAGAAGAAAAAAAGAAGCGAGTTATACCCGTAATGTAGCGAGCTAACGATTAGCTGGCCGTTAGTTGTTCAGTCCGCCGAGACTCGAATAACAAGAGAAGTCTCTTTTGTTCCGCTTGTCATTCTGCTCCGCGGTTGGTTACATCCGGTTGTGTTCAGTCGGCGGTTCCTCTCTTGCAGTTTTATTCCAATTCCTCCGATCAGACGAGCGCATCCGAGCGAAGCCGGGAGGAGACTGGAGCCGACGCGGCGGACTGTGTTCGCGACATTCACCCGGCTGGCGGTCTACCCGGCCCGGCCCGCACTCAGCCCGCCTCACTGGCACAACAGGAAAAATAGTGACCCAATAGCGCCATCCAGAGGCGCGTCACGTAGTCGCGCTCGTGATAGGTTCACGTAGTGTCGGAGATATTACAACTATTCAATTCAATTCGATTTAATTGGTATAGCACAACATCTAACATTACAAAAATGCTTCAGAGGGATTTTCAATCTGTACTCATACGATATACTCTGTCCTGGGACCCTCACATCGGCACAGGATCCCCCCCCCCCCCCAAAAAAGAAAACCTTTAAAGTGGAGAAAAAGTGAATAAACCTTCGGAAGTGCAACAGAGGATCCCTCTCCCCGAATGTGGACAATATATGTAATGTGTACAGATTAAACAACAACTGTGACAACTATGACAACTACTTATAGTTGAAATTGAAAGTGAAATCAAAGACAGCTGTGATTTCTCACACAAGGCCTCAGCTCAACACAAATGATTGAAGTAATGTGCATAAAAAACCCACAACAGGTATATTTAAATTATGTATGTTGTATCTCTGTGCCACTTGATTTAATTTCTGCAAATACTCGTGGCATTTAATTACCGAGCAAGTCGTTATTTCTTACTTTCGACATTAGAAACACAGAAGGTGAAACATACGAGGAGCACTTGAAAGCAACGTCAGTTATTCGGCTGCGTTTGAGGAATGTCGAATATAAAATCAAGCCTAATGAATGTGCGAAAGTGAAACAAATGAACAGAGAGGTCTTAATAAAAGAACATTTCTCAGATTAGTTTGTGAGATGCAGACAGCGTGAACGGAGCAGCTGATTATGCTGCTTCGACTCAAACTCACGCATCAGCGTTTCTCCACTCCTTAAACACACGTAAACGTTTACATTACTGCAGGACGTGCGACAGGCATTAGCTGCCCGCGCGTGCAAGAGTCACTTTATATTGCTCCGCTCCGCACTTGGACTTTAACCAGCGCTCACTACAACTTTAAGAAATAAATTACTTGCTTTTCCTTTTCTGCAGGAAATCACATGGAGGTGCTCTGGCGCTCACATGACCGCCTGAGCGATGGCAGGAGAGATCAATGAAGGTACAGTGCGAGAACTTCTTACGCCCTTCTTTACGCAATGTTGCGCTTTTCCTTTCCACAATCGCGCTGTTGTTGTTGTTGTTTGGCGTCGCGGTGTCAAGCCGGTCAAAAGTATCGTATCGGATGTTTATTTCGAAACGTGGATCCTTTCTGTTGGGCGACGTCGCGGCGTGAGAGAACCGATGAGAACTTTTGGGAACATAAAGATCTCAAAATGAAGTTGCTCCATCTTAAAGCCCCTCCACGAGCGGTTGACGTGATTTCGACTCGCCAGTTTCTGTTTTCTTAAATCTAGCAACATTACCTCTTACTCTTTTGATAATGCCAGGGTTTATGAAAGCGTTGATGCGTTTTTTTCCTGCCACGTGAAAAACGGCATTTGGCAGTTTATTAGTTAAAACTCAGATTCCATATCTTATATATATCTTCTTTTTTTATTTACTCAGCTACTTTCTACTATAAAGCATGATAAGGTTGAATTTCCAAGGTTGCCTTTTAAACTGTCAGAGCAAAACTGTAAAATCTGTTTTGGGGACAATATAAAGTCATATGATGAGGTGATAAGAGAAGCACATCCTCATTAGTGAGAGCCGCTGATGAAGTCAGACTCCTGGTTAAAGTTAAAGATGGGTGTCTTTTTTTTAATTTTTTTTTTAGGGGTCTGCTGCATATTCAATATTTCTCCCACTTGGGTGGTTGTGATGCCATGTAGGTGTTGTTTCCTCTTTTAGGCTCAGTTCCTGCCTATTACAGGGAAGTGTATGAGGCCATCCGCTGTAGGACGGATGAGAGAGTGCAGGTTGAAGTTTTTCAGCGGTTGATCCAAAGGACCGATCTCTCCAAGACGGTCGTAGGCCAGGTGAGGGGCTCACACTGGAATCAACCGAGGCTGCAGCTATAAACACGGTGTCATACAACTTAATGATAATGAGGCAGCACCCATCATAAACAATGAAATATCCCTTTCTGATTATTCTCTTTTCCCCCAGCATGTGGCTGATACAGCTTGCTATAATAACGTAAGCAGCTTGAGTATCCATCCATCCATCCACACACTCTTTGGATCCACTGATTGGCTCACAAAGGGGCTGGATTATGAAATAATTATTGATTGCATGAATTAAAAAATCCTCGACCCGTGTTGTTTCTAATCAAAGGAATGACTGAAGAAGTTAAACACTCGAGTGTATTGCGCAAATATTAGTTTGATTCTGAAAAGATGTTATGATGTCATATGACGCAGACACGGTTGTGAGGTCTCATTTAAGACGTGGGCGTGTACGTTACTCACCATCGGTCAAGCTGAGACATGAGCTAATGTCACAACACCGTGTGTCATGTCCGTCATCCTGCAGAATTTCCCTTTTTCATACATCGCCGCCTTTTATGTCTAGCGAGCACTTTTTGGGAGCGTGGGGCCTGAGACCCGGCCTCTTTGTCCTCCTGCAGATTGCTGAGCACGTCGACTCCTCGGATGGATTCCTGAGCAAGTTGTCCGTCTACAAAGCGCTCGCTCTGATCGCCCTCGCTCAGCAAGGAAAGCCACCGAGTCCCAAGCTCCTGGAGATCTGCATACAAGGTCAGTGGTGGTGCAGCTCTAGCTTAATGAGTAGCTGGGCCATCCCCTTACCGCTCTTTTATTGGCTCGCGCAGGCTCAAGGTTTCTCGTGATGATTATGAAGTAACCGAGGGACATTTGGGAGGATTTATACATCATGCATTTGTACAAATATATATATATATATATATATATATATATATATATATAATGAGGCCTTCGCTGTGTTGCATTCCTTCAGCCCGTACCACAGTGGGAAGATGATAGGGGGGGACCTTCATGGCTTTCCTAGAGGTAGCCATTATGCCGACTTGGGATTCATTCCCGACCTTCTGTGATTATTTAAGGCTCTCTCTGTTATTTCAGGTGTGTGTGTGTGTGTGTGTGTGTGTGTGTGTGTGTGTGTGTGTGTGTGTGTGTGTGTGTGTGTGTGTGTGTGTGTGTGTGTGTGTGTGTGTGTGTGTGTGTGTGTGTGTGTGTGTGTGTGTGTGTGTGTGTGTGTGTGTGTGTGTGTGTGTGTGTGTGTGTGTGTGTGTGTGTGTGTGTGTGTGTGTGTGTGTGTGTGTGTGTGTGTGTGTGTGTGTGTGTGTGTGTGTGTGTGTGTGTGTGTGTGTGTGTTGCATTGGTCACTGCGCTTTACATTCAATTCTCCCTCTTGGAATGAACAGAGGGATGAATTACAGACGAGACGAAAGCGGCCTTTAGCGCCAGCGTTCGTTCGAGAGTTATCGATTTTAATCACGAGGACGATTCAAATGTCTCGAGGCCGGTGCTGCTCGTGTGCTCCGCAGAGTTCCCAAAGCCTCAGCTCGGGGAGCCGAGGGACCTGAACGCGTTGAGGATGCAGCCGGCTCAGGACGACGTCCTGACGATGCCCCAGACGCTGGACAAGCTGCTGGTCAGAGACACGGTCCAGCTGGAGCTCCTGCCCGAGAAGAAGGGCTTGTTCCTCAAACACGTGGAGTACCAGGTCACCAGCCAGGCAAGGGGTCCCTTACATCCTCCTGCAACGGGAAAACCTGCAGCAGCATTCTACATGTTTCTGTTACTTAACTTCTCATTTTGCAGAAAACCGTACAGATGCACCTTCCGTTATTTTGCAAGTCTGATTATTCTCTTTCTTCGTTTTTGTTCTCAGCGCTATAAGATCTCCGTTTACCGGCGCTACAGTGATTTCGATGTCTTCCACGAGGTTTTGCTTCAGCGGTTTGCCTACAGGGTGGTGCCGGCGCTGCCGCCTAAAAGAATGCTGAAGGGGGGTACGTGGCTCCGTCTGGACCTCTACGCGTTCACCCATCTGCTCCTTTTGTTTCTGTGTTGCCTGCGTCTTTCTTTCTGAGCCCACGAATGTTTTCAGAGCATTGTTTGGATTTTTTTTTTTTTTTTTAGCTTTACTGAAAGGTCAGTATTAAACCTCCAGGTGCCTCTGCAGCGAACGTATGCTGGACTGAAAGAAACGACTTTAAAATAGAGGCAGCATAAATAACAATATATTACTTTTTATTTAATCCCTGCATTGTTTTTCCTCGTCAAAACCTGGTGCCTACATTACCCACAATGCAACTTGACCACGGATAGCTGGGATGGCCATTCAGGGGTTTTATGCTTGCTGCAGCTAAATTAGGCAGAGAGGAGCACTTTCTCATCTCATTTCTTTTATTTAGTATTTTATTTCTTTAAAATGATAAATCAACATTAACCGACTCCCGAGTGTTCTCCTCTCACGGCGTTCTCTCCGGTCTCCGCCCGCAGTGCTGACCTCCATCTCCGACCGCGAGTTCATCGAGGGGAGGCGCCGCGCTCTGGGCCGATTCATTAACCTGGTGGCTCGCCATCCCTTCTTCTCCGAGGACGAGCTGGTCCGGACCTTCCTGACCTTCAGCGGCTCCGTACGTAGTCTCATTGTGACTCATGATGACTGACAGGCGGGAGCATCCTGTTTCTGGTTACTCACTGTTACTCACTCCTCCCCCAAACAGGATGTGCAGACCAAGCTGCGTGACGCTTACAAGAAAACGGGCGACGAGTTCATGACCAACCGGCTCGCCACCCAGGCCAAGGTTGGTCTCTCGGCGAGGAAAGCTTTCCTCGTGCGCTTTCCCGCTGCATTTTAAATGATCGGATTTGTCTCGTAGGAATATCTCCCCGCCGACATCCAGGCCCAGTTCTCGGCGAGCAGGGAGCTGATTAGAAATATTCACAACAGCTTCCAGAAGCTGCGGGACCGAGCCGAGAAGATGGCCGAGCGCTCCAAGGAGAACGCGACCGATCTCCTCATGTTTGGCAGAGAGCTCAGGTATTTTTTTTTATTGCTACGGGTGTGAAGGCTTTCTCAGGCATCCGGAGGTTTGGGACCGAGGAAACAAACCTTAATGAGATTCCAGATTCCTCGGCGCTGTTGTTGTGTTCGTGGTTGCTGGTTTTGAAATGAGTTTGGCATCTTAAGACACTACAATGTCACATCCTGGCCTCTTTTTTTAATAATGCTTCTTTTTTCTCCCCCTCAGCACTCTGGGCTCGGATGCTTCGCCTCTTCCCTCCTTGGCCTCCTCTCCGAGCACCTGGGGGACGCTCCGTCAGTCTCTGAAGAGTCTGTCTGTGGAGTTCGCTGTGCTGTCGGACAAAGCCGCTCAGCAGGTGCGGCCCTCGGCCCTCGCTGCCCGCCACCTGCTCGCCCGAGACCGGCACTGGGTGATAGATGTTGTTTTGCTTGTGTCTGCAGGGCAGACGGGAGGAGGACGACGTGGTGGAGAAACTGAATGTGTTCCTGGATTTGCTGCAGTCCTACAGAGTAAGTCGGCTTCACTTTATTTATTTCAATCTGATGACGGTCACTTCATGAAGCACCGGAAAACTGTTTTTATCCATTCAAGGCGATATAAAATATGAATCTCCTGTTTTTATGACGGAGAGACACAATGAGCAGCTGTGTATTTACAGTAATGAGTCATATTAACAACAATGCACCCTGTTTTTTTCATCTCACTTGGAGCCGTAGTTCTTAGAAGTGGGTGGTTTGCAGAGATTAAACACGCGGACTGGTGGGCAGATAAAGTGGCATTTTCCATAACCTCTATTAACAGTTATCTGTATGGTAATGTCATAATGCGTCCAAACAATTCCCCCGTTGTGTATTATTATGATGTTTTTATATAACATGCTGTTTTCAGGGACATAAGAGGAGCTTTGTGTGTTTTTTTTATTTTTTTTCCCTTCCAGGATCTCTGCGAGCGGCACGAGAAAGGCGTTCTGCACGAGCACCAGCGAGCGCTGCACAAGTACGGCGTGATGAAGAGGCAGATGATGAGCGCCACGGTGCAGCCCAAAGAGCAGGCGTCGGTGGAGCAGCTGGAGTCCCGGATCGTTCAGGTGGTCACTCTGAGGCCGTCGGGTAGCTTCCTGACTGATGGCACACTTACTTTAGCACGAGGGAAGCTAGGAGCGGTGTATCTACTGCTGATGCACTCTTAAAAACAGAGATGCTCCACCAGCCAACACTCAGATGTATGAACGTTTAGATCAGGGATGGAGGAAGAGAACGGGAGGCAGCGCTCATTCCTAAGAAAGTTGTTCATTTCAAAAAGTTAAGACTACTGATAAAATTGAGATAAAATCAATATAAGTTATTTGACAAGAATTACCTGGATCTTCTGTTGATTTCTCCCATCCCTGTCTAGCTTTGTTCTTTGGCTCATTCACAGGATTTGAGGAAGGAAAACAACTATGAATCTGGATATTAATGCATTTTACAACTGTCATGATTTATGGTCTATTTAAATGTTGGTACTTGGAAGTCGATCGGTTAAGATACAGACACATTTTTCCCAATGTTAGTTCATGGGAGAAAATAATTTTGGGCCCAATATGTTCACATAAATTATAATATCACAATGTAAAATTTGCTTGGATTAAACAATATCCATTGGGTAAAAGTAAATATCTGGAGAGATCTTCTCTATAAATTATGAAATGCTCAAACTGTGTCATATTTTCCAGTTTGAGAAATGAAACCATTGAAATAGTCCTTGTGAGGCAATGATGTTCCTTCATGAATAAGAACGTAAAATGATTTTCATAAAGCTGAGTCACATTGGCTTCAACACAGTGTGCGTGTGTGCGTGTGTGCGTGTGTGTGGTGTGTGGTGTGTGGTGTGTGGTGTGTGGTGTGTGGTGTGTGGTGTGTGGTGTGTGTGGTGTGTGGTGTGTGGTGTGTGGTGTGTGGTGTGTGTGCGCGTTCCAAGAGTGGCAGTTTTTCTGGCCAACATATCTTCAACCTTGGCTCAGAGTCGTCTGTCAGTTATGAACCGTGATTCAGCGTCTTTAGATGATGACATCATCATCGGAGTGTTTGACAGGCTGCCAAAATGAGCAGCATTTAAAAAAAATGTAGGGACATTTATCAAATTAAAGTCAGATTTCGGCCTCTAATCAGTGAGAAAATAATACTTATTTAATAATTACTGTGTTTCAGAGATTTGCGCATTATTGTGTTTACATGGACGTCACCATCTTAGCGTAGCGTGTTAGCATGCTAACATCCGCTAGCACTAAACTAAACTTGTGAGCTTTTTAGTCACGAAGCAAATACTGGTCCAAAAAGATCCCCAAAGTTATTACCAATCATCCGGACGGGAACATGAGCGTGTGCACCAAATGTCTTGGAAATACAATCTCATAGTTATTGAGACATTTCAGAAAAAAATAATGTGACGCAAGAGTTTCAGTCTGGAACGAAGAGGCCTTTGGCATTTTAATAATAATAGAGAGATACGCTGAGATTAATGCATCCTGGCTTTGAATTTAAAACATCTGCTTCGTCCTCTAACTGTGACTCACGACATCTCATCCCATCTTATCCCATTGGAGGAAAATGTCTCCTTTTCTTTTTTGTATTATTACTCATCATTTGATAAGAAGTGCTAATGTCACACTTGGTTTCTTCCTTTTTTGTGTGTTATTCTGTTAATAGCAAGAAAACGCCATTCAGACCATGGAGCTGCGTAACTACTTCTCCCTGTTCTGCCTCCACCAAGAGACGCAGCTCATCTTCATCTACCTCCCCATCACGTCCCACATTCTGGGGGCTTTCGTGAACTCCCAGGTCCAAGGACACCGAGAGGTGAGGCGGCTTGTCTGGAAGTAATTTCTCCGCGGTCCCTTCAGGAGGGGTCACCTCCCGCTTTTTTAATTGGCTTTTAAAGTCCCACAAAAGATGGTGGATGGTATCGCTGAGAGGAAGGCCTCCTGGTGGCGTTCGAGCGTTCGACTTTTATGTCGTACAAGTGAATCTCTCGTGCGCCGCTTTCCTGTTTCTGACTCAAATAAAGCCCACGGTGAGTGTTTCCTTTTGGGAAGATGCTCTTATCTGACTCAAATTCCAATATGGCGGCATTTTGAGAGCGTTTTTGTAGAAACCTAAAGGCAGTTTCCTGGAAAGCATAAACCACTGTAGGCGACGTTTTGAATGCTCGCGATTATGTTAGCGTATATAAATAAATTACTTTTTGGATTTCCCCTCCAGATGGGAGCGGTGTGGAACGAACTCCAGCCGAAGCTCGGGTGTCTCTTCGGTGGGAATAACGGCGTGAAGCCTCCGGCCTGAGACCCGGAACGCCGGAGACCCGCTGACGTGGATCTCAAACTGGAACATAACTAAAGAAAAGTTCTCTTTCAACCACAAGTATTTTTCTTTTCTTTACATGCAATCGTATTTTTTCGGGGTTTGATCCGTGCGTCTCTATTCCTGAAGCAGTCGTTTCCAACTCGGTCAACGTTTTACGCACTAAGATAGTCGAGAAACCTCGAGAGCGGCAGCAAGTCTTAGTTTATTGAAGGATGGGAATCTTCTAAATCTCCAGTCGTGAAGGTTTTACCCGTAGAATACTGTGTTTTGAGTTCATCGGGGGTGTGTAGCAGTGTACTTTATATTTCTTTGCGCCATTTCTTCTACTCTTGCAGTGTTCACTTCTATGGAGAGCAACACATTTGCTTTCTCTGCTTAAATTGAGTCCCAGTTTTATTTTATAAGCTACTTTTGAAAGGCCGCTGCTCCAAGTAAAAGGGATTTGAGATTTACTGATTAACAATTACAACTTTTAGACTCGTGGCATGAGGCCAATGATAACACTATGAGCTTGATTTACTACCAAAGAGAAATTATATAAATCTACACAGCGGTGCAATAAATCGTGTAACCGGATTCCTGCACAGATTGAATTTAAACGTTTAATAATAACCATTATTTCTCTCTTTTCACTTGAAGATGAGGCTATGTTTCACAGAGAAATCCAAATTTGAATGAATTTGATCACGTATCCGGTAAAATTAAAATCTGGTTATTGATGTTGGGCTTGAAAACAATCATGCACATTCATGTCTGCACATTTATAGTTTATCAGAAGATTATGTAGAAAATCAAAAGGGACAAGTTGCCTTTAGAAGTGCTCACGTTACCTCACAAAGTGATATCGTCTCAAATACACCGAACTGCCTGAAATCAGGAAATGTGCACAGAGATCAACTTTTTATTTTATGAAGAAACTGTGATGCATTTCAAACAGTATGCAAACAAAATAAATGTAACCTGCACAGAATATTAAATCCAATACAATTATTACTGTAGATACTGTAAATAAGTCCTCGCTGAATTGTGTTAATCAATTATCCTGAAAATAAAATGACAGAATGGATATTTCTTTCAGTATAATGCTGCTTTGATAGATTTATTATGAAGTGTTACAGAAAATAGAGTTAAATCTATGAATAAAGTTTTCCTCACAACAAAGACTGAACAGTTGAATTTCTTTTGCGTTGTTTTGTGCGTGTCGCAGTCATAAACGTCCCCCCAGGTCGTCTCACAGCTCCTCCACCTCTTCCAGTTTGTGGCTGAGGATCACGTCGTGACCCTGAAACTTAAAGTATCCGACGAATTTCTTCTTCTGGAGCATCAGCGGGAACCACAGGATGTCGTCGGCCCACATTTGACCGAAAGGGATGCGGTCACATTCGAACCACTGAGGCCGCATTTCTAGAAAATAACAGAGGGAAGAAATTAGAATTAAGAATTAAACAGATTTTATCATCTACAACAACCTGTTCGAGGAGGCTCAAGAATTATGGAATAACTTATTTTTTATTTAACACATTTTTTGGCCCCTTCTTTCTTCCCAAATCTCCGGATGGATGGATGGATGGATGGATACTTTATTCATCCCCAAGGGGAAATTTGTTGGTCACAGTAGCAGACACAAAATAAAATAACAGGAATAAACTAAAAATATACTCAATATATACAACAAAACATCTGATCTATATACCAAAAAATGTCCTTTTTAGAGTGAAAATCCAGAAACCACCTATGCTTTCAACAATACTTTAACTATTTCTTCCAAAAGGGGTTATTTCTTCTTAATGAAACCCTTAGTCTCACAAAGAACCCTTAAAAACATTTCTTAAAAATAAAAAAAAGGGTTCTTCTGAAGCAAAGGGTTCTGGGTAGAACCTCAGCCTTTGAAGGAGGAACCACCTCCACGTCCTTTCTCTCCTCTAACTTCCTCCCACTTGCTTTCCCCTGAACTCATCTCCTCAACCCGAGTCCGTTTGACCCCTCTTGACCTCCAGACTCTTTGGAGTGCTGCACTTTGCGGTGTGTCTCTAAACTTCACCCGGACGACCTCGACTAAACTCTCAGGAAACACGGGTCGCTGCATTCCTCCGGCGGAGGGCCTCTTCGGGTCCTTTGTGTCGATACAGTCTTTTAAACTTCACCTCAAAGCGTCTTCCCCTGAACTAACGCGCTCTCCCCGCTCAGTGTGTGAAAGTGAAAAAGTTTCACTTTCCAGAAGAGTGTTTCAATCTATTTACTCGGCGGGATCACGGGAGGTCAATTTGGTTTTTAGAAGTTGAACCGAAAACTGTTACAATTCTCAGACGCTCTCTGTGTTTTAACTTGAAGGGCAAAGTGGTGGCGAGGAGCCCGAGCGGTCACGGAGATAAAAAAGGAAGTCGCGATTAAGGGGAACCAAAAGTGAAAAGATTGTTTTCCTGCATGATCACATGTTCAGTTTTTTCTTTAAAAATCAGTTACTTGGAATTGTGTTCAGCAACAATGTGGAGTTCTTCCTTTAACTCCAAAGGTCATGATTTTTGATGTCATGGCATGAAATGGCACTTTTATTTTCTAAGTTATTTAAAAGTGACGGTAATTAAATATTATTGAGCGGTTTTCTAGCTCCACTTTTTCATCACTTTTCATAAGAAAATGATGCCGCGATCATCCTTCAACGCCATCGTCTTTCCTGCAGGGTTCATACGGTCATGGAAAACCTGGAAAAATCATGGAATTTTAAAATGGTTATTTCCAGGCCTGGAAAAGTCCTTGTAAAAAAATAAAATCCCCAAAGTTTAGTAAAAGTCATGTAAATGTGTTATATTCATATGTTCATGTGGTTCATTTACGTTGAGTTTGAAATAATGAATATGCTTTTAAAAGAAAGACTCAAAATATAAGCAGGCATACGCTGAGTATATCTATAAATGTTTATTCTTTTAATCAAACTATTGTCTCTCATTCATTTGTGTCCTTTAAGGAATACTGTATGCTTTGGAATCCTCATTGTTAGTTTAAATACTACATTTTATCACTTTTTCATGGACACACCCAGATTTCACTAAATGTTTGGTCATGGGAATTTAGTTAAAAGTCCTGGAATTTGGTATTTCCAGGCCTGGAAAAATCCCAAAGGTTTTGGAAAAGTCCTGGAAATCCATTGGTCAAAATGTGTATCACAGCTCAATGTGGTGCGATAGAAACGAAGCTACCTTCTGACTCTGTTGGTTCTCCGTTGTAGGCGTCGGCTCTGAAAACATGGACGTCGAGCAGCTGCGTTTCACCAACAAATTCAAATTTGATGTTTCCGACCTTCTGGAGTTCATCCACTGTGAGCCCGCTCTCCTCCAGCAGTTCTCTGCAAAAGAAAACACCACATGAATATTTCACGAGGCGGATTTTAAAACATAAACTCACAGTACACTTCACACAGACACTAAAAGCAAGTAAAGGGATCGTATTGGTGTTTTTACAGACAGGATCTATTTGTGTTGCCCACAAAAATAGACACCAAAACTATTTTTCCAATGCCTCCAATATATAATCTGCGAGAATGGTGCGTTCAAGAACAATAATTTGCAGACAGCTTTCAAAGGACTGTGGGGCTTTCCTCCCCCAACACTGCATGTGCTGTTACATCAAAAAATACGTATATTTATTTATTTTAAATGCAAAAAAACACGCTGTTGTTTTTCTTAGTGTATCAAGTTTGTTAAGATTTAATTGATTTCCCATCAATTAAACCTTAACAAACTTTAATTTTTCTATAAGAAAACACATAATTAAAAGATAAGTTATATTTTGTTTTTAAGGAGGAACACGTGTTTGTCTGCTTTTAAAGCTTGTTTTCATTCAGACTTTATATTTTTGTTGCTTAATTACCTGTCAAACCTGTGCATACAACTGCATCTTCCTTCACACAACAACAACAACTGCGTGAAGATGTTTACCTTCTTGCACCCTCTTCAATAGTTTCTCCAGGCTGCACTTTGCCTCCAAACCCGTTCCACTTCCCGGCCCCGAACCCCCGCTTCTTCATGCCCAGCAGCACCCTGCCCGGCTGGACCACCAGCACCAGGGTCAGCAGCCTGGCGGAGCTCAACATCTCACCTGTGGAGTCGTGCAGACACAATGTCAACAAAGCCTGCAGCTGCATCGTGGGAGCTCTGAGTTTACATCCTCACCTGTGCAAAGTGCTCTGCGGTGCGAGAAGAAGTAAGTTGGAGTATAACAACAAGACTTCACGTTGAAGGACTCCCGCGTGCAGCGCCCTCTGACGTCGTCACATGACGCGCTGACGTGAAGGAGCCCGGATTGGTCTGATCCACGGAGTCCCATCGTTTGAGTGGAAGATCTAAAGTGTGTTACTTTAAAGTATGTTCGACTAGAAACTGTACCAACGTGTCCTCCAGTCAAACCCAACTGGAACTCATTTTACACACCTGTTTATTTAGGACATGCACACATTTAGACGTATCATATGAGTAATATGTCAAATTATTAATGATTGAAAATTAAAAAATGAATGGCATTATAACTTTGTTTTCTTGTGATGATCTCTATGAGGTGATCACATATTTGAATAGGAGGCTTCTACTACTACTGTCACTAATACTACTATTAATAATAACATATTCTTATATTATATATATTATTATTATTTTATAGCCCCAGGGAAACTCGGTAAATCAAGATAATCAAGTTATTGTTTTCCAGAGAGGAATTTAATGTTACAGCTGTAGAATAAACAGTCTAAAGACGTAGGAAACAGATACACAAACAATAACCATATTATATAATACATATGATATAAACACAAAACATGGAAAGCAATGAAGGGAATACATTTAATGTTCACAAATGCCTGATTTCTTTTGTGTTTTTTCTGTGATCCTCAATAGAAAAGTACTTTATTAAGGTAGTCTAGATGGGATGAGGTGAATGCATGCAAATTAAAAACATTAAAAATAAAATTAACTTGAGTTTAAAAAACTGTTTCCACTAAAAAAAGAAGCGTAAAACATGAATACTCCAGATAGGAACAGTTGATAATGTTTTGCACTAGGGGGTCATGTAAGAACGACGCACAGTGTTGACCAATGGGGAGTTGCGTATCCACGCATGCGCAGTCCACCACCCGGCCTCGTACCTTTGACCGCAGTAAGCACACAGTAATGTGGCGCTTCTCCCTTCAGAGGAGGGGTCTCCACTCCTCCTCGGGCTTGATGAAGACGATGAAGAGTAAAACTCCCGCCGAGCAGCGCTGGCTGCAGCGGCAGCTCAAGGACCCGTATGTCAAAGCTTCCCACGCGCAGCACTTCCGGTGCAGAAGCGCCTTCAAGCTGCTCGAGATAGACGACAAGTTCAGGCTCTTGCAGCCGGGGCGCAGCGTGGTGGACTGCGGAGCTGCACCCGGAGCCTGGAGCCAGGTGGCCGTCCGGAGGGTCAACTCAGCCGGGACAGGTGAGGCGGAGAGGCGGGTACACAAACAACACCCTCCGGATGCAGGCATGTGTGGATGAAAAGGCCGAAATAAAGTAGTGATAATTATTTATCATTAGTGGTACTGGAGATTACAAGAAACATTATTGTATTTGTATATTATATATTAGATAATATATATTTTTTAAGTCAGTGTATGGTGTAATTATGTAATACATGCTGTGTTATTGTGGTACAAGTAAGCAGTTTGAATTAAATACGTATTATTATAGTTTCTGCTCAAAATAATCAATAAATAATAATGTAAAGCTTTTTAAAGTTGTATTATTGATGTTTTATGATGCAGATTGTTTAGAAAAATCTTCAAAAGTCTGATGTTAAATGAGATGGATTGCTTTGTTCCATCAGTAAACCCTACATTTGACCAACCAAAGCTAAATAATGATCTTTAATAACTTGAATGGCGGCTTTTTAAAAGGATGCGCGTAATATCAGTGCACGGTTTTTAATGCATTTCTTTTGGAAGATGTGTTTATTTGTTTTGACAGGGAGAGAAGTAACAACTAGCAGGTGGGGAATACTATATTATAATCAGCTCTTATTTGCAGTTCATCACTTGTTGATTTGCATTACATAACCACATTGCTTTGTCAGCCTGGGATTCATCAAACCTGATGGGGGGGGAAACCCATTAACATGCTCACGTACACACAGAAATATCTCCCTTTAAATCACAGTTGACAGGTTTCCTTGCGTCCTAGATCCGGCGTTGCCGCGCGGCGCCGTCGTCGGCGTTGATCTGCTGAACATACCGCCTCTCGACGGCGCCCACTTCCTGTCCAGCCACGACGTCACCGACCCCGCCACGCACGCCAAGCTGCAGGAGCTGCTGCCCGCCGGCCGGGCCCACGTCATCCTGAGCGACATGGCGCCCAACGCCAGCGGTTTCCGGGAGATGGACCACGAGATCCTCGTCACCATGTGTCTGTCTCTGGCGGACCTGGCTGAGCGGGTTCTCCAGCCGGGCGGCGCCCTGGTTTGCAAATACTGGGACGGGATCCTGGCTCGCACGCTCCAGGAGAAGCTCTCGCGTGCGTTCGGTCGCGTTCAGACTCTGAAGCCAAACGCCAGCAGGAAGGAGTCGGCCGAGAGGTATTTCCTCGCTCGAATGTACGGAAAGCGATCGGCGGGATTTTAATATTCATCCGGAAAACGGAGCAATCGTGCCCGAATGAGGTTGTTTTCCTGGAGACTCCCAGACTTGTGCTTTCTGATGAGAGAACATGGAGGAGAGGCTTGCTGGGTGACTTTGATCAAAAGGTGGCACTGTTGAGGCGCCGGTGAGGCTGCAGACACAGTTCCCACTGCCGGATGCTGATCTCCATCCCTGCAAGCGGCAGCAGAGAATCAGTAACATGTGAACTTATGCAAGAACCACCGGAGCGATATTCCTCAAGAGCCCCGTTTCCTCCCAAGTTATTGTTCGCCCCGCAGTGTTTGTTCGACTCAGTTCGGCATTTGTTTTGTTGCAGAAAAAGTCGTTTACCAGCTCTGCTTATGCTAATAATGTGCACTGCCAGCCACGTAGAAATATGTAATCATCCTCTCATTGAGAGCTCACGGAGGGCCGAGGTAATGCAGAGTCGCACACAGCATGAGTAATGGGAAGTGGGATGATGCTGAATCTTGGCTCTGCTCCTCTGACGGTGCAGAGATGTCCATTTCCTGTGCGGAACATTTTCAGTCCGGCGGGCGAGGTTTCCTCTTCAGTCGTCTTCAAATTCCCGGCGCTGGACACTTTGTAAAGTGCTGTTTATTAAGTTTGTTTCCTCCTTTTTGTTTTTTCGCATTTGATTCTGCTGGCGCCAGAGTTGTGATCCACTGGCGACGGAGTAAAAGGATGTTTTTCTATCAAAAGACATAACTCATATATGTGATGTCACAGTGTGGCCTTTGCAGACATTACGTTGTCTACAAAGACGTGTGTGTGTGTTCGGTTGTTTTTCTTCTTGCAGTCCGGTGTCTTCGTTTATCAGGGACGGAGCAGGGGTATTTAGGCCCCTCCCCTTTTTAATATGTCCTTTCTCAGAAATGGCCCTCCATGTACAAATATCTGACTAAAACCAAACATGTATTCTTAGTCGTAATTGGTAGGTTTTTGTACCTCCTTTTAAGTGAATATTGTTTCTTCCTTCATGGTTGTTTAAGTCTCGGATAAGCTTTTATTTTCTACACTGAGAAAGGATCACTGGATTTCAAAATAAAAGACAAGTAAACAAGTCGTGTTTTACAGTGTTGGCTAGTGTTGATATTTGATGCAAATCTTTTTGTGTAACCTGCTTCAAGTTGTTTCTCGATAAAACTTTTATGAGCCACTTTATGAGTTATATCGATTCTCAAAAACACTTTATTTTTTACAATTAATGGTTTACATTCAAAGAGTTGTCAGACGGCAGCTCAGATTGGGCAAAAAGTAGATCTATGATGTTGGAAGTTACAGACTGATGAATACAAACTGCAACTTTTTCCAAACTCAGATTTTATGCATATGTCGTGTGTTCTTTATTCTATGAAATCTTTTACTAAAATTAAGTTAAATGAATCCCAAAGTTACGCAACAGCAGATAGAAACAACCTTTGAGTTGCAGGCTCTCCCCGTGTTGGTATAGTTTGTTCCTCCTTTCAGCTCAATATGAGGCTCCTGCTTATTCACAGATTAATAACAGGAAGAAGACGTTATGAGTTATGGACGCTGCATAATGTTTGGAGGTAAACCTTTGAGAAAAGATGATTATACATATGTATTCTTCCTGTTTTTAAGATTAAGTATATTTAGATGTAAAAAAAAAAACTTTCTGGAAGGAATTTGTATTCAATTGCCTTTTCCATCTGAATTCATATTTCTAATAACGTAACTGTAAAACTAGATTACTTACCAAAACGAAACTCCTATAAATTAATGCTGACTTATCATTGAAATCATAACACTCCTAAATAGATCTGTTCAAGTCCGATCGCTCCACAGGATGAACATTAGGAGCTTAATCAAGAATTAGCATTTATGGCAGCAAAAGGAAGAGATGGCTGGCATGAATAAATTAATACGGCTGCTATTTAGCCTTTCTGTCTCAGGAGTGATGACTAATACAGTATGAAGTGAAACACTCATGCCTCTTGGTGAAATAAACCGCAGCCGCTGACCTCTAAATATGATTGTTTGGGATGAACGGGAGCAGCCAAGGCCGGCGATGGAGCTGATGGTGAAGGATGTCAACAGATGACCAATTTTACTTCTCATTACTTGTTGATTATTCAGCCTTTTGCTATTTAGATTCAAATTATTCCCAAATTACTGTGGGATTTATGTTAATTCCACCGAGCCGAGCGGCCAGGCTCGGGATGAACGGTGATTCATTCGCAGGTTAATTCATTCTTCTCCGGCCAGCTGCAGGTTTCAGGATGTAAATATTAGCGAATTAAGAGAAGGAAAAACTGTCGCAGAGACGAGGATTTAAATTTTAGATTTGATGCTGTAATGACTCGATGGTTGTTTGAATTTTGGAAACAAAATCTGACGCACAACAACCCCCTACTTTCTTGTTGAATATGTTTTTGCGTGCACTGATTCATGATCCCTCATACAACAGCGGATACACTTTATTTAAAAGATACGTATTGAACACATTGTAGCTGGTAAATATCTCTAAGTTCTGTCTTCTGAGGGGATTTATGATCAAATTATGAAGATGAGTTTAATCAGCTGCCACTTAGCGTCACCTTAATCAAGTATAATATAATATAATATATATTCCTAAACAGTGTCTGGGAGGAAGGTGTTTCTCTTTACAGGTTATTATGAATAAAATTGTGTTCACTGGAGTCAGGGTTCAGACACATTTCAACCAATGGTTGTCCATGACTTTTCCAAAAACTTTGGGATTTTTTTCCAGGACTTTTCCAGGACTTTAAACCAAATTTCCATGACCAACATTAGTGAAATCTGGGTGTGTCCATGAAAAAGTGATAAAATGTAGTATTTAAACTATCAATGAGGATTCCAAAGCATACAGTATTCCTTAAAGAACACAAATGAATGAGAGACAATAGTTTGATTAAAAGAATAAACATTTATAGATATACTCAGCGTATGCCTGCTTATATTTTGAGTCTTTCTTTTAAAAGCATATTCATTATTTCAAACTCAGCGTAAATGAACCACATGAACACATGAATATAACACATTTACATGACTTTTACTAAACTTTGGGGAATTTAGAAAACTGGTAGGAGGACCCGGGGAAGACCCAGGACACGCTGGAGGGATTATATCTCCCAGCTGGCCTGGGAACGCCTCGGGACCCCCCAGAATGAGCTGGTAGATGTTGAGGGTGAGAGAGAAGTCTGGGTCAGCCTGCTGGACCTGCTGCCTCCGCGACCCGACCCCGGATAAGCGGTGGAAAATGGATGGATGGATGGATTTTTTCAAGGACTTTTCCAGGGCTGGAAATACCCATTTTAAAATTCCATGACTTTTCCAGGTTTTCCATGACCGTATAAACCCTGTGGAGTGAATCTGCCTCGTCCCGTGGGCTCTGAAGCTATTTGGTGTGCAGAAGACATGAAGTTGGAAAAACGTCCCCGACATGCACAAGAGATGCGGCCGAAACTCTCCCAACTTCAAAAAGAGGGAACGTCTCCTTTCGAACGCCGCTCCGTCTCTGAATAATGAAAACAAACAGCCGCTCTCATATTAGCACGGTGGGAGTCTGAAATCGACAGGAAATTAAAGAAACGGTAATATCATTTCCAACCATCGTGCCATTCATTCCCTCGGCTGACCCGAGCTGCCAACACGAGTCGCTCGTCTGACAACATTCATCACTCCCGGAGCGTCGTTCCCGAATGTTAGCAGACCGAGCCAAGCAGCCATTCACCGGCACCACCTAATGACTGCCATTATGATGATAATTTCATACCATCTTCACGGCTAAATGAATCTGAAATCTCAGGGCGGCGTGACGGAGAGTGTGCAAAACGTATTTATTCCCACTTTCAGCGTGTGACGCCGATGGATTTGAAGACATTTGACAAAACGGCTCTGGGATTCAGCCGAGATTCCCCCCCAAAAAAACCGCTCCAAACACTTCCAGGCGTTTTACGTCCGACCCACGTGAGCGAATAATCAAGCGATCGCCTCTTGATCTTTACCCTTTCTCTTCTTTTTCTTTTTTTTCTCCGCTGTGCACTTTCGTTGCGTCAGTCCCGCGGAAAAATGTCAGGAACATTATTGCAAACCGGGTGAAGGATTGTTGTGGGAGGAGGGTTAAAGGGACACGGGCGACCACAAAACACCGGGTACGGAGAACAAACAAAGCGCGGGTCGCACTCGGCGGCATCGCTTTTTGCATCCTCGTATGAGCCGGGCCTGACATTTACCGGCGAGTGTGGAAAGTGACTGCGGAGGGAACGTGAAAGCTAAATGACCTTATGGTAACATTCTCACTGCCGATGTGGGTTTCCTTCAGGTTAATGTATCAGAGGAGCGTCTGTCAAGCATGGAAAAAGGAGGATTAAACAGTTTTCATCTTTTATTTCTACTCAAACACTCTTTTTCCTTTTCTTTTCTTCCATTTATAATCCAACTAGTCATAATTAGCACTTACTCGGGTCCACACAGATGAAACATTGTGGCTTAAAGTGGACGCTCTCTTTCTCAAAGCCTTTTAAAGACGAGTAGAGCTTTAAACCCCTCTGGAGCTCATGAATAATACTGCTTCACATCATCGTCTGATATCCTTAGAAGAGCCCAAAGAAAGATCAGTTATCCGGCTTTGTCAACACTTCAAGCACCTGTAATAAGTTTTAATGAGTAGGCCGTGCGTTCGATGCCTTGTTCCTGGTGTTTGACACTTGGTCCGTTTCTACAGCGAGATCACAGACGACCGGTTTTCATCAAGTTACGGATCGGCTTATCGGAGAAGACCAAAGAGGTCCGAGCTGGAGTCAAGACCAACATCAAACATCAAACAATATCAAAGTATAAAAGCTCATTCTTCCCAGTTTTTGGCATCAAACTGTGAAGTACAGACTTTTTGGCTCGTGGATAATGTTGGTACATCTGAACCTGAACATAGTTCATCAATGAGTTGTGTCTGTATGAAACAAGATGCAGTTTTGACTTCTCTAATGGAGACACAGGAGACATTCAGGTTGAAGGCCGCTGGTGTAGAAACGCTGCATGAAAGCTGCTGTTGGGAACTTTGGGAATGTTGGGAACGACCTACGGGTACAAATAAAGTAACCTAACGCAGTTCACAGAGACCTTTCTCCTTCAGCTTGGGTCAAAAACCACCAAAGTCTTGAACAGGGTTCATACACATTTTGACCAATGGATTTCCATGACTTTTCCAGGTTTTCCAGGACTTTAAACCAAATTTCCATGACCAAACATTTAGTGAAATCTGGGCGTGTCCATGAAAAAGTGATAAAATGTAGTATTTAAACTAACAATGAGGATTCCAAAGCATACAGTATTCCTTAAAGGACACAAATGAATGAGAGACAATAGTTTGATTAAAAGAATAAACATTTATAGATATACTCAGCGTATGCCTGCTTATATTTTGAGTCTTTCTTTTAAAAGCATATTAATTATTTCAAACTCAGCGTAAATGAACCACATGAACACATGAATATAACACATTTACATGACTTTTACTAAACTTTGGGGATTTTAGTTTTTTCAAGGACTTTTCCAGGCCGGGAAATAACCATTTTAAAATTCCATGACTTTTCCATGTTTTCCATGACCGTACAAACTCTGCTTGAAAATAAATATATTAGACTTTGATAGTTGGGAGGTGACAGAGAGAAGGAATGTCATGGAACAAAGACCCCCGGGGCAGATTTGAGATGGGAACGTTGGGATTACGTGATCAGTGTCGTAAAGCCTGAAGCCATCACGGCCCAGTGATGTTGGTCTGCTGAGACACTTGTTTGTGATTTTGGGGCGATACAAATACTTGAGTTGACGTGGCTGCCACATTTGAAATTTCATCTTTATTTTACATATCTGAGGTTGTGGGGCATTTTTCTCCCCTCACCTATAAGAAATATTATTTTTTTTGTTGTCCTGGTTCTTGGCAAACGAAGCAAAAAAACAACAACCTTATTATCCCTGAATGAATCATCGCTTCTTCTGAAGAGCCAACAGCTGAGCTGCATGCATGCAATATTTCTCAGTTTAAGTGCTCTGTGCAAAGAGCAGAAATGTGGAAGTTTTAATTGGCTTTTTTGTTTTGTTTTCCATTTAATGAACTTGTCATGTGACGGGCGGGGAGCTCTCTTCTGGGCATCGGGGGCCGATCTGCCTGCTGGTGGGTTGAGAAATAGAGGAAATACTACTGGGAATGACGACTGGGCAGAAGACAGATGGTGCAAAGGCTAATTGTGTGACATCTCACTTCATCTAACTTTTACATATTTACATATCAGACAGAGGAGCTTACAGCATCTGTATTCCCACTCAGCCGAAAGTCTGAAATACATAAACGCACAACAGCTTTTTAATTTTCTTGCGAAAATCCATATTTTTCTCAGCTGGCATTTCATTTTGAAAAAAAAAAAAAATAGTTTCGTGTGGGGCAAAATTACACTTACGCCGCCGCCGTTCACGTCTTACTGCTGGGCTGTAATTATAGAAAGGAAGGACATGTTGATCAAATCCAAGACTTTGAAGTAAATTCCAGCCCACTTAACACGCCCGAGCCCCTCCTGGATTACTTAGAAAGCAGGAGAGGAGGCAGGGGAGTGTTTTGCAGCGTGCTTGCTCATTAATCTTTTCAAAGATGCCGAAGGCAGGACTTGACACGGTTGTGCAGCGGGCGCCCCCCTCGGGTTCGTGTCGGCGGCGTGTGGAGAGCCGGGTTGCGTTAAGACCGGTCCACCTGGCGCTCCTGGTTTCTACGGTCGACTCGCCTCATTCCTGGAAGGGTGTAAAAACCTCCGCCAGCAGGAGGGGAACGCAGCGTCTTCACATTGTCTCACAGTCGAGAGCAGCAGGAGGTTGATGAATATGGAGGAAAAACATGTCCTCGTTGTTATGAAAGAGGCTTGAATTACACTTGGTGTACCTTTTTTTTCTTCTTCTTCCTGTGGATTCAAGCTGTGATTTTGAATATTCATATAATTTGCAAAGATCCTGTGTTAACGTGGAGGACTTTCCGATTTCAAGAGGGTGTGGATTACGAGTGTCTGTAATCATTGAAACAAACGTCACTTTGTCTGCAAACTGCTAATTATATATTCTGTGTGGCTGCTCTGGGATGTTTCCAGTTTGGCCTTATTGCCACAGGAACCTGTGAAAAATATAGAAATCTGTTCATGATTCAGTCGTCAGGATTAATCTAAGTGCCGTGCAAGAAAGATGCGATATTCATAACGCCGCGAAAAAAGGAAACAAGATGAGAACCGTCCTCTGAAAGATGGATGAGCGTGGCAAAGCGGGGCCGAGCCGGGTTGCCGGTCAGGAGGCGGCGAGGTGAGGGGCGGCCTGATGAGGCAACCAGCAGCACCTGAGTCCCATTAAGTCTCTATATCGGTCCCGTCCCTCCGCCATATGGTGGCCTCATCTTTCCCCGCCTGTTTTTTTTTTTTATCCGCGGCAATAGCGTATTTGCCGCCGTCCCTTTCGTTTCTCTTCAGGTGCAGGAGAGCCTCGGCGGGAGCCTCCATTTTGAAAAACATCTCCTTTGTGTGCGTCACCTCGCCGTGCAGGGCGAGCGGCCTCTTTGATTTTAATTTATCGACCGTTTTTCTTCAGCCGTCTGTTGAGTGAAAGAAGCTTCTCGTCCTTTTGGTTTTGTGAAATCAAAAAGGAAAGAAAGGTAACACAATACGTGGAAAAAAATCAAAACTGGTGCTTGCGTCTTCTTTCCCAAGGATGTCGTTTTAGTTTTATTCAAGGTTGCTGAGATGTTTGGAAATGGAAAAGAAGAAATGCCTGGCATCAGGTGTTCAGTGTCACATAATTGAAGAACCACCTTTATTTTGGATTTGATTGTGATGAATTGAATGTACCAAACCTAGATTTAAGAATTGAAAAGTCACCTGCTAACGCATGTCATTGCATCTTCATTCATAGATTTATCCCTCCCCTCTTGCCGTAGTTTGTTTCTGATTCTACTGAGGACATGCTGCCTTTGAAGGTCTAAGTCTGTAAGTATTTATGTAACATGTAACTATCTTCTATGATATATTCTCAGTGTGCTTATAGTTTTAGTAGCTACCCTTTGTGTTGTAGCAATAGATGCTAATCGCGAGCATTTCTCCATTGACATCACTGTTAAAATTAGCTTGGACGCTAACTGGTCAAGTGAGTCATATTAATGGGTATTTACCTTTTCTGGCATAATGGACAATAATAGTATACCAAAAATGTACATCTACAGACATGAGGGTCTACAGACATGAGGGTCTACAGACATGAGGGTCTACAGACATGAGGGTCTACAGACATGAGGGTCTACAGACATGAGGGTCTACAGACATGAGGGTCTACAGACATGTGGGTCTACAGACATGTGGGTCTACAGACATGGGTCAGTCAGACTCAAGCTCCTGACCTTCAGCTATCTAACCTGAACCTTCTGGAGCTCTCTAAAAAACTGACAAGAAGAAAGCGCAGGTGAAGAAGGAGGCAAAGAAAGCAACAAAGGAGGCAGAAAAGAGGCTGAAAAAAAGAGGAGAAGAAAGAAAAGGAGTCAGTGAAAACACAGAAAAGAGATAGGGGAGAGAAGGTGAAGAGAGACAATTAACTAAAAAGACAAGCAAAAGGGAGGGAGAAGAGAGGTGAGGCTAGTGAGTAGAAGAGATATTTAATAGTATTTCTCTTCTCTCCCCTCCTCCCTCCTTTCTCACCCTCCACCCCCTGACTTCCCCCTCCTCCAATGCCCTCACCGGTGCCGCTCACTCTCAACCCAGAGGCTGCGATGAAAGGGTGAAAATGATGGACAATGGCGTCTCTGCTCACTTCATTGTCCACCCACACTTAGTGAAGGTGCATTCCTATATGTGTGTATGCATATGCATCACATGCTCATCTTAGTGCTGCAGATTTCATGCAGGAAAGTCAACCATTCCCTATCTTGATAAAAATTAAATAGAGAAAAGATGAGAATACAATTTCACCCAAAACAAAAGCATTATTGCAGTTTTTATTGTATTCTTGTTTTTGTAACGCTTTTAAAAGACTACTTTGTCCAGTATCGTCTTAATTTTCACTACATTATGGTATTTATATGAGGCTGTCCCTCAACGGGCCTTTCTTGCTTCTCCCACAGCCTGACACCTCTCACCCCTACTTCTCTCATGCTGTGATATCGAATTACGGCAGATAATTTCCTTTAAAAATGTCTTAAACTAAAAAATAATGGATCCTAATAGTGAAAAATCACCATTGTCCTGGCAGCCAAAATTAAACCCAGCGTCTCTGTGCAGGTCACGCCGTCCTTGTCGTTTCCTGCAGATAACCAGAGACTCACACATATCCACGTGCCTCTTCTTCGCTTTACATAATATGTGATTATTAGCATGCATTTCATATTCAGCCGTTTTGATTGTCTGAAATGAGCGAATGCAAATATTTCGATGTAGGAAATGGTTTATTTTAGGACTCATAGCTTCTCCTGTTTTATTTTTTATATCAAAAATATTCTGTTTTTAATTGATGTCTTGATGTTTTTCCTAATCGCTCCCTTTTTCATTTTGTTGTATGTAAAGCGTCTTTGAGTGGCTTGAAAAGTACTATAGAAAATTAAAATTTTATTATTATTATTTATGTCTGGCCTTTCTTTCTCTTCGTACTTTCTGTTGTGTTGACTTTTTGTTTTATGTTCTAGAGTTGCGTTGCAATTTTGCCTAGGACTATGAAAAACATAAAATGGTGTAAAACATATATGTTGTTAGTTTTAGGTACAAATAATAAAGGTTTGTTTGCATATTTCATTACATTACATTTCATTTAGCTGACGCTTTTATCCAAAGCGACTTACATGGGGATTGAACCACCGATCCTGAAAGTCGGACCTGCCTGCACACAGTCGCCCAGTTTCATCATCAATGTTTCCAACTTTTAATGTGACCACGAATAATTATTTCCACTGTAATGTGGATCATGAGTTGACTAATTCAAGTGGAGACACGGTAAATAACAAAGTGAGTCCGCTCTGCAGCGTGTGCAGGAACCGGAGGCTCGAGGTTTCGTGCACACGGGACTTATTTAATATTCATACGAGCGCTCTGCTGTGACACCGTGGACTTTGCATGTGATGCATAAGAATACATGTATTACACTCATCAGCAATTCATATTTCATAGTCCGGCACGTCGACGTGTGGCGTAATAAATATAAATACTTAAATCAACCGGTGTAAGGATGAACACTTCATACCTGAAATATTAAGTGTTTGGATTTGATAGATTGCCGTGAAACCTCGGAATGAACTGCAATAACGTTGTGTAACTTTTCACGAGGTAAAGTCTTTTTTTATTTAGTTCCTCGTAGCTTTGACAGCATCATGTTAGCATTTAGCTAATCGTGCCAAAGCCTTTCGGAGACGTTATGGATTTTTAGTCTTGTTTAAGAACCTTTGTTAGGTTGTTTTTTTAATATTCTAAAAAATAAATCAGTTGACGTTAATCGAGGGACATTATTTATAACAGCAATATCTATGATCACTTTGTTGTTGTGAGATAAAACATAATGATCATCAGTAGTCATAAACTTTTGCAGCTCTTCTGCTGGATTTCCTTTAAATCATTCCCGTGTTAAATTGACTGTGAAAAAATAAGAATTTTCTGCATTGTGCCAGCGTTCATGTGAAACAATTGGCTGTTTTTCCCAACAGGAGATGTGATTTGAGTGTATAGTAATGGCCCAAAAAAAGAAAGTGACCTCATCTGAGAAAAGGCCATTTGTTTGCCTAGATGCAGGTCTATTGTCAGACTGGATGGCACGCTGCTGGAGACCAGGACATTGATGTCTTTAGGGTCACGTGTTGGAGATTAATTCATCTTTCCACTTCCGTATATATGTTAAACCATATATATCGTGGGTAAAAACCACGGCAGTTATTGTTGTAAATTACAATCTAGCAGGCTGCATCCATCCATCACATTAACTGTAACTGACAATCACTGTCATGGCTGCAGCTCACAGGCCTCGTGAGACTTGTGGCGCTGTGGTTTCAGCTATCAGAGAAGGAGCCCGGTCCACATCCACACAGGAGGAAGTGAAAGATTATGAAGGGAGGTCATGGGAATAACACGTCTCAATTCTGGGTGGATTTTCATTTATTTTTTTTTATGAGGAGAGCTTGTCGAAGTAATTGTCCTGCTTTATTTCCTCTCGCTTACAAAGACTCATCAGTCGACTACAAAGACCCCGAAACTAAAGAATGAAGTGCTTAGACGCTGGGATACAATAGCAGAGCCTTGAATTAAGCGATGATGTAACATTAGTAAATTATGAGGGCACTTTTAGTTGCGTAAGGCTGAAAAATCTGAAGACTGACAGAAAATTCAGGTTCTGACATACAGCAATGCCATTCGCCTGACGCTGCTGCTTTTACGTTTTATAGCAGACATAAAGACTTTACCACATAATCTGAAATCAGCATGGCAATGCAATAAATGATTATGGTGCCGGTGCTAAAAATACAACTCAGGACCATGTGACTGTTTAATAAACAGAAAGGGTCATCGATTGGAGTCGGACTGGAACAAGCCCGGGAGAGCAGATCTGAATGAAGCGAGTTAATCAAAGGAGCAAGTTGCAGATAGAACATCCATATTATTGATGATCCATAAATAAGAGGCATATATTTTACCTTTTGACAGGCTTCCTCCTTACTGAGCCGTTTCAGATCAGATCATTATTACAGCTGGCCAAAAAATAATGCTGGTGGTACACAAAATAATGCGATATTTGGTTAAAATTCGTGCAGATCGAGACAATGTACCCCATCCATCCTGCATCGTTTGGGCATTTTGCATCTCTTTCTGATCATTTTGCATCTCTTTCTGATGGTTGTGTCTCTTTGTGGTCGTTTTGTGGAGCTTTAAGGTAATTTTGCATGACTTTGTGTCTTTTATGGGTCTCATTGTGGTTGTTTTGCATCTCTTCGTGGTGGTTTTGTGTAAAAATCCATAAATTAGCCGCACCGATATTTAAGCCGCAGGGGTCAAAGTTGAGGAAAACAGTTTGTGGTTGCATTAATGTGATGAACGGTTTTACATGTGACGTCTCAGCAAAGGTTTGGCCTGGTTCTACTTTTCTACCGGATAACCCAGTGTGTTTTTTTGTGTGCATTAACACCTTGAATATCTGCAACAAAAAAAAATCTGTCTAATAGACAATAAGATATTTCAGTCTGGACCAAAGTGGGTAAAAATGATATGATTACATCCATGTTATGAATGCTCTTCCTGAAATATTACAAAAAAAGCAATATTTATTGTTGACATGAGACAGGAAACAAACCTGCTCCTGGGTCACCTGCTTCTTTTTGATCCAGACCTCCACACCATCAGGGCCCCCAAAACTGGGGGCTGAATTCTTCATCAGGAGGTCTTCCTCACTTTTCAAGTCCTCGTACTCCCATGAATCGATACCAGAGCCACTGATGTGACATAGCAAAACACCTGCCACACCTGGCCTTACATGAGCATGTTAGTCCATTTTACATGTTTATAACACAATTCAACCATAAATATTAACATAAACAATAAATATGACTCAAGAGAGCTTCCCAAGTTATTGAAATATACATTTTTATATCCCTAGCTTGACGCCACACTTGTTTGGTGCACGAAATCCGCCCATACGGCCAAATCCTCAGCGAGATATCCACCACATTGCATTTTCTTTTCAGCCCAAAAAACTGATATATTACTTACTTATGGATGAAATGATATTCCATGATATTGCTTGGTATGTATTGGGGCTTCTGCTTGAGCAGAGTCCAAGATCCAGGAAGAAAGTTACAGCATTTTGGCTCTCAGCGGACTTAAACCTACGGTACACGAAATATGCACTAAATGAATTACAAAAAATATTTAACTTCACTTAATCAAAGTCAAACTTTGCAGAGATACTCTTACCGTATAGTGCTATTTTATAGTATAAAAAAAGCAACGATATGCATAATTAAAATATGATATGCATTTTTTTTTCTATGTTCTACCATCAACCAATAAACCAGTAACACATATACTGCTATATGAACCCCTTACAAGTGTTTGCTGCATATTTTACTTTTTGAAATTATTAAAATAGCTCTTGTGGTTGAGGAGATATTCTGTATTTATAATTTTGAGGAAAATGGCTGGGGCTTAACTGGGGTGGAAAAGGTTATTAATGGCACTACTTTTCCCATCAGCTCCCATTCTTGGTGGCACATTCCACTATACCAAGGCTGATATTATTATTATTGACGAGCTATTTGAAGGAGAAAAATCTAAACCACAACAAGAAGCACAAGTTGCGCTTCCCCGCTCCATATGATGCCGGCACGTTTTCGAGCCGCTCGACTTTATTTACGGCTGAACCGGCAGAACACACTCATTGATTATTCTTGGCCCAAGTCTTGTGTGTTTTCATGAAGCGAAAAATCTGTCTCCCAAGCCAGTGGTGCACCAGCGCTCAATGAAATCCTGTGTTCATCCAAATATGTGAGTCATGTAGCTGAAAGTTGTTCCTCATCACAGCGACTCTACCGGCCCACCCGGGCGGCTACACACACACACACACACACACACAACAAACACACACAACACTGCTGTCCGTCCGGTTTTGTTTGTTGTTTGCATTGTTGCACGGAAAGCATTTGCAAGTTATGAATAAAGTGGAATGAAATGTCAGTATTAATCAATGTAATTGTGGACACTGATAGAAGTGGAGGAAGGAGGTAGAACTGATGATCTGATGCCAAACCGGGTCCAGTCAGGTGCCGCGTGCATTCATTATCTGTATGTGTATTTGTTTTTAAATGCCCTGTCAGGGATGATTTATGTGGATTATTTGATAGATGTTTTGTTGAGATTCAGCAGCAGAAAATCAGGGGGCATAATCCATGACAAAATTGAAATTAGCTTAGTCTCCATCATCGCAGTGGATGTGCAATCATAGTGACAATGGAGTAACCTACCACCGAGAGACAAAAACAAATCTACTCTGGTTGAGCAATTTCGAGTATCACCTTAATTGCATTTCTAAACCTTGCAAGACGGCTGAAATCTGCACCAAAGTTAATATTTTAACTGAAGACAGTGATTATTAGTGAATCTGTGAAAACATTTTTGTTTATTAAAGTATTAATAGGAATAATATGTATAATTTTGTAATAAATGGTGTTAAAATGTTTAATTCTACCCCTTTTTCTAATTTCAATCATGTTAAATGGTGTGTTAGGTGGAGTTGATAGCCGGGTGGTGAAGGTGCACAACCACACAGCCACAAAAGTCCCTGTTACTTCCCTACTCTCTTTTTTTGTTGTTGTCTCTCTCCACTTTCACTGTCAAATAAAAGCATAAAATGGCCCAAAATGACCTTTCAAAATAATATTTTCATGAGACACAGCAGCTGCGTGATTATTCTCTGACAGCTGAAACACAAAAGGGAACATTATTCATGTCGACAGGCGTTCCAGGTCCCTCTCTTCAGTCTCAGCCTTCTGGATTGTATTCATCCATTTTGCATGCTTCAGTCTTTTGAAGGCTCTCCTTTCAACACTTTCCCACCTGAAGTGGGTGTAAAATGTTGTCGCCGTTCAAAGTACAGGCTGTCCTGTTCCCATGGCGCACCCGGAGCCATCAAACGGCTAATTCAGGTCAGCAGTCAGCCATTGTCCCACGTGTCGGTGGCGGCGGCTAAACGAGTGGAGCTTTGTGCGTATTAATGGGATGTTTAAAGCTCCTCCAGGTAGGTTACATCTGGTGACCTTTACCGAAGTGAAATGCATCTCAATTTAAGATTCAGAGCTATTCTAATACCAATATCTTTATTCTCCCCAAGGATCAAACAACCACGTGTATTCGAGTTGTCACCTTTAGTGGTTGATGGAGACCAAAACAGGGTTGAAGGCTTCACACTTTACCATTATAATACAGTATATTGCCTGCAGAAAATAACAGAGCTTAACATCATCTACATTTTGATGTCTTGCCTGGAAAATTCAATATTCTTGGTGCAAACCTCAAGATTTTAGAGGTTTAAAATAAATAATCTTGGGTCAGGCGTAATATTGTGTGAGAAGTTTTGGCTTCATTACCTTCTGAATTGAGAGGATGTTGAAGGTCAGGGACTCAAAAGTCTCAAAACCGGTAACTCATCTGCACGGCAGTAGTTTCATTATATATTGAAGCTAAAATAGAGGTTATCTTTCTTCTTTATGTGATTTCTGGTGACCTGATGCTCATATTACAGAGATAGATTTGAATAAGTGCCATGTTAACAGTGAGGGTAATGAACACGAGCACTCTGAGCTCTTCATGTCACAGCTCCTTATTAGGACATTTATTTTTACACCAAAATCCAATAATGACAGACATTTTTTTTTTACAATAACCACAAAACCTTCACAAAGCATCAGGACCTTCAGTGTAAAATATATAGTTAATGGCCAATGTGTGCTACAATTAAAGATACAGGGTTAATACGGTCATGGAAAACCTGGAAAAGTCATGGAATTTTCAAATGGTTATTTCCAGGCCTGGAAAAGTCTCTATATATCCCAAATAAAATCCCAAAAGTTTTGGAAATGTTTTCGGCAAAGCTATTGACTATTGTCACCATGTTAGCACGCTAACATGATAAGTTGTAGTGGACATGATAAACAAACACACACCTCTTCAGAGAGCCACTGTAATCGCTGAATACTCTGAGCACTGGTTAGCGTTAGCTTCTCTTGATTAGCATTAGCTTATCTTGGTTAGCGTTAGCTTCTCTTGGTTAGCATTAGCTTATCTTGGTTAGCGTAAGCTTCTCTTGGATAGTGTTAGCTTCTCTTGGTTAGCGTTAGCTTATCTTGGTTAGCGTTAGCTTCTCTTGGTTAGCATTAGCTTATCTTGGTTAGCGTAAGCTTCTCTTGGATAGCGTTAGCTTCTCTTGGTTAGCGTTAGCTTCTCTTGCTAGCAAACCAAAGTTTGGGCGCAGGGTTCATACGTAACAATAATGGAAGTGGTCATGCACAGGGTTTATACGGTCATGGAAAACCTGGAAAAGTTTTGGAAAAGACATGCAAATGACATTGGTCATTGGTCAAAATGTGTATGAACCCTGAAGATATAATGAAACAAAACAGGTATTCGCTCACAGTCCGCTCATTTAGGTTTCCACTCATCGTCTCATAAGTTTTAATGTCCATAATAATGGCTTTTAAAATCAGCGTGCACCAACAGAAAACAAAGAACAACATAACCGTCAGAAAGAGGGAACACAATTGTCTTCATGCTGAGCTTGAATGAGAAAAGAAATCCCCATTAAAATGCAAAATAATGAACCAGATTTACTGCACATGAATGGGTTAACGTCCACCAGGTTTCTACCACATTGCATCATCCTTGTTTTCTATATTAGAAGACATTGTAATCTGTGGTTCATTAAAAATAAAAATGCAGCATGGTTGTTAGGGATTATTAAAATAATATTATATTAAATAAATGTTGTAACTGGTACAGCAAACTGCAGATAAGTCTCACAGTAAGTGGATTCAAGTTAATTAAAGTCATTTTTTTCTATGCCCTGTTTTATTTTTTATTATTAATATTGGACATTATTTCCAATGTTTTTCTGTTTTTTTGCGGGTTTGTTGTTGTCTCGCTGCAGACTTTGCAGAGGAAATACTAAGCATCATATTTGTACACGTAATACATGTAATTATTCACATGCCTCAAACTAGCATATTAATATTGAGCATTTCAGAAACACGTTCAGTGGCTTTGTGTGTTTTTTTCTTTACTCTTCGTATCATAATCACATCTTAACTTAATCTCATCGTCATGTTCTGATGGTCATCTGCAGCTTATGGCCGCTTCATAACATTTCATAGAAGAGAAATATGAATATTAAGCCCGTTAGCCTCAGGATCCCGTGTCTCCATCAGACTCAAACCACTGTGTTTAACGCAGGGTTGTGTCTAAAGTGTGTAAAGTGTGTCTGTGTACACACACAATAATAACATGCATAAATCAGTGGAAGAAGACAAGTCTCTTCTGATATTTTATTGTTCTGTTAATCTTTATCTTCTCGTCATTCATATTTCCCTATAAACGCTGGCGCGTTCAGGGCCACACTAACAATCCTTTTCATCCTCGAATCATTTTTCTTGGTTCATTGTTTGTTGACCTCTGCAAGTAGTGAAACATGTCTGTCACGACTTCCCAGGGTCCAAGTTGTGAGATTTAAATTGCTTGTTTTGTTATGATATTTGGATATGAATACAATATTCAGTTTACTCTCATGAAAGACCAGCAGATAATTACAACTTTTGACGCTGGATAAAAGTACATTTAGTTTATCCTTTGCACACAATTTTCTTTTTTTCCCTTTGCTCACAATTTTCTATTTTTTTCTTTGCTCACAATGTTTTGTCGTGTCACAGGTAATGTGATAGTTTTGATAACTGTTGCTGATTAAATGATCAATTAATCAACTAATATTTTCAGCTTATGTAGCACTAATACAATACAATGATACAATGAAGAGATGCCTCTGAATACATATCGGCACACACACTGCTGAGGAGTAAATAATAATAAGTATATGTGCATTAATGTGCACCTCGGCAGTGGTGTGACTGGGTGTGTGTGTGTGTGTGTGTGCCTCCATCATCCTTCTGATTAATCAAATATGATAATGCAGTCACAATAATGACACAATATGTTGACTACTGAGGTGTGTGACTGGGTTTCGCTCCTCAACATCAAGGGCAACCAAATGCCAAAGAATCACATTTTTCACACAAATGTACTAATATGAGTGATTTATTTTATTTTTTTTCACAATTGAGAGAAACATTTATTTTCCATCCCAGTATTGCTGGAATGGAAAAGACATTTCTGCAAACTAAAGAGATAATTGTTAATTGTGACTCTGAGTGCCTCCCAGCTATGTATAATAAAATGTTTTACTAAACATGTGGACGTATTCTTTTTTCTGATTATATTATATTTATGTTGCGAGAATCTAGTGGAGAGGGAATTGCCTGTTTCCCCCACATATTGCAACTTGCATTGTGTGCAATAAATTAAATAAATACAATTGGTTGTGCCAATGTTACCTCTAATATGTGAGTGAAAAAACTCCCCTGTATTTTGATTTCTCAATCAATTGTTTGTTTGTGTTTAAAATATAAACCTGTTTTTTGGACTTTAGGAGTCGGGTCCGGTCTTAATTTAGCCTTAACGAGGCGATCCTTTAAATGTGTGTTTCTCCTGTAGACAGGTAGAACACTGTGTCCCTGTAATATATTTAGTATAAGTTTTTTCTGCACTCATAGGCTAATTGCATAGTGGACGGCGAAAACGTGGTGATCAGAGGGATATTACAAGAGACTGTTTTGGCTTTAGTTTGCAGAAATGTCTTAGCTTAGGTTGCTCAAACCAGTGACGTGGATACTGTATGGAAATACTTTTGTGACTATAATTTGATTTTCCCATCTTTGGCTGCTGACAGAAAAGTTGTCGTAAAATTGTTATTGTCCTGAAATGTGATACGTTGTTGAATGTTTTTTCCTCTGATTTTGCTGCTGGAAGGTGAACTCTGTGCTGCCGCTCATGGATTGATTATGTATGCATTGACGCCACGAAGAAAATATTGTCTATCTGGAAAAAACACAGTTATAAAAACCAAAACAATTTTAATGAATTACATTTCTTTGGTGATCTCGGGGCATTTCCCCTCAAGCTTGGAGCATCTTTTACATTTTTTTAAAAACCAGACTGAGGAGACGCTCTCTAATGGATCCAAGAGGAATATCTAACAGTGAATATAATACAGAAAACAGCAGCCTGGAGGATTTATTCCATAATTGCCCCCTCAATTAATGAGCTGACTGAAACTGTCCTGCAGCGCTCTCGTTCGCTTTGTCCTCAAACTCGAGCCATATTAAGTTGTGCCCAAATTCAAATGACACATTTCCTTTGGAAGATAAACAGCCCTTTATTAGTTTGTGCTGCTGGCCCATTAATTCCTGCTTGTTGTAGTGTGAAACAATCCCCGATGTATTAAGCAGCAAACGTTCCTAATTTCAAAGTCTTTTTTTAATAACCAATTTGCAGCGGAACTTTAAAGTGAAAAACCTCCTTTTTTCCATATTTATTGGAAAAACCTAAAAAGTTAGCAACGTTTGCTGCTTTGAAGTGACGGACGAGAAGAATCTGTGAAAAGGTCGATAATTGAGCCTCAGCTCCATAAACAGATATCCGTAAACGAGCGTTATTCCAATAACAATAACGTTGCTCACGTCTGTATTTCTTTATTCGGTGAAAATCCGTCAGAATCGTTTTTCTTGTGTGAAAAACGACGACAGCGGCGACATTAGCGATGTGTTTAATGTTTCCACGGACTTTGCTTCGACTATCTGAATCTGGAAAATGTTTTCTTTTTTGCATTATGAAGTATACATCGACACTATGAATAAATATTGTGTATCTGAAAAGCATCATAAAAGCAAAACAAGTTTAATGAACTACATATTTTTTTATTGATCTCAGGACATTTGCCTTCAAGCTCGGAGCTTCTTTTACATTTTTTTAAACTGGACCGCTTCCTAATTGAGCCATGTTGGGAATCCTACATTTAATGACTCACTGCCAGACTGAGATATCTTGTATCAAAAGTATTTAATTACTAAACTAAGCAGAGCAATGCATTCCGGGCATTTATACGTGCACGGTCCTGATGGGGACGTCTGACTAGTTCAGAGGTCCCTGAAACAAAAGGCGCTTAAACAGAGTGCGCAGAGTGTATATTGGATTCTCCTTGTGGAGCCCATTGGTCAACCCTACAAAGAGGCGGAGTCCTTTGCATATTTTTCAGTCTTCTGGTTGGAGCACTGGGTATTCTCCACCCACTCTGGCTCATGAATCTTGAATCCGGCTCGACTCTCTTCCGCTATCACTTCCTGTGTCATTTGGTATTTGAGTTTCAAAGTAAAACAAAGATGGAGGAAACCGGATGTTGTTGCACTTCCTATCAGGACGCCCCAGCTGTCGTTATGTTATTATCTCTATGTGTTAATGTTGACTGTGCTCTCTGATATATATCTAATTATTTCCAACAGCCACGAGCATGTTACAGTATTCAGTACAGCAGCAGAAATATGAACAGCCTGAAGGATCTGGTTCCATAATTGGGAATGTTGCATTATTTGTGGTGGCTTCCTGATTATACCTGCACATGAGCGGTTATTTCTGGCTTGTAATTCACATGATTACCAAAATATGCGCTACACTAAAGCTGCAATTTATTTTCCTTTTTAAAATATCTTAACATGGGGTTCGAACTTTTCTCCTGCATACACTGAAAAATGAATTACTTATAGAAGATGACTTTCTATAAGTGTTAAGGCTGTGTAACGGCAAGCAGCTCAGTCGTGTCACGATGCAATATATCGCAATGTATAGCGCTCTAATATGATGCAATACTCAATACAATATATAAAAATAGAAACCTGAATAGTAATACGTACGTCACATAATTGATAATTCAACAGACAGATGGCATCAAAACTACTTCCAAAAGTAAATGACATGAAGATAAAATGCATATTGTATTCTCATTGTGTCACTGACTACTCTTAACATGTATATGCCATGCATATATATATGTGCCATATGTAACCATGCTTTAAAATAAAGTGCATTAAGTCACTATGACTGGGTCCTTCCCCTTTATGTCCCGCCCCCTTTATGTCCCACCCCTTTATGTCCCGCCCCGTTATGTCCTGCCCCTTTATGTTCTTTCCCTTTATGTCCGCCCCTTTTTGTCCCGTCCCTTTATGTTCCGCCCCTTTTTGTCCTTCCCCTTTATGTCCCACCCCTTTATGTCCCGCCCTATTATGTCCTGCCCCTTTATGTCCTTTCCCTTTATGTCCCGCCCCTTTATGCCCTGCCCCTCCAGGTTCCGTTGTCAGGACCTCCGCGATGTTGCTGGTGTCGTGATGTGTTGTGACATAAATCGTAACATTCGACTTGACAGTCTAGTCAGGCCTTCTCTCTCTCTCTCTCTCTCTCTCCCTCCCTCTCTCTCTCTCTGCAGTGTTTTGACACGTTTCTTCACCTCTTGGTAAACCCGGCCACTGCTGCTCCATCCATCACGTGTCGGCGGGTCCAGATCACACAGTATCTCACCGGCTCATCACATGCTTGTGAGACGCCGCGCCGCAAATATCACGAGACGAGAGACTTTGGATGTGGACCGGATGGGTTTGCTGCACGGGCCTCATGGAAGTGTGATGTCACATCATCTAATCTGTCTTTGCAACCGTTGTTATGAGTAAAGGTGACAGCAGAGATTGTCGCTTGAGACGACTCCTCCTCCTCCTCATCCTCCTCCAGAGGAACGTGATGTCCAGCTTGTGCACAGAAAATGAGCAACACTTGTTCTTTGCTCGTTATCGGCTTCTTAATGAGACGAGGACACGGACATTGTATCATATTATAGGGCCTTGTTTACGTCTAGCATGTTGTTAGTTTACCCACAGCATGCTGCACTGGGCATGATACAAAACACTGTATCTGTAATGTAGCAAATGAAATTGGACAACGTTGTGATTTATGTTGAGGAATGATCTGCTGGAAAGTGGGTTAAAAGTGTCTGTAAATGGCTTTCGGGTTACTTGGTTATTAAATGTCATCAGTATGCACCATCATTGTTCCCCACTGGATCGATGACAAACGCAGGTGGAGGAGGATGAAAGGGGACCCACCTGTTGTGCGACATTTCCCAACGTGTTACATTTCAGCTTGTTTTGTTCACCTCAAAGCTGTGTGTGCCTCACGTTCTGGGAAAAAACATCTTTTAAAGGCAATCCCGAATCTCGAGGAATCCCGAGAAGTTGCCGCCTCGTCGTATTGCTGCAACTCTTGTCTGTGAAGCAACTAAAACTGGGCCCGAATCTCCTTTTCCTGAAGACTTGAGCGGTCGTGGACGAAAACGGTCGAGACAAAAACACTCACAAAAGTGATCTGATTGGAAAAGTTGTGCCTGAAAGAGCCCTCGGGTGCCAACGACTTTGTCTAATTGCTGCATTTAGACACCCAGTGTGGTTGAAAAGAGGAGAGCAATTAGAAGGAAGGCATGCTGCAGGTGCAGTGGAAAGAGGATGGAGTGTGACGTCGACTTCCTTTGTAAGAAAAGTGCGATACTGACGGAAAATTGGCAAATGGCCTCATTTTCACGAAAAGATGTCAGCTGCTGCAACACGGTTACTACAGTTACTGTTGTTAACACTGACGTCGGGTGATCGTCACCCGAGGGATTGTGGTTACGTTATTTTCGTTGTGTTGCTTTTGTCTGAGTTCTGTGGGTCCTTGTGTAGCTTCCTGCTGCTCACTGACGTTAGTGAAAGTGGGCGTGTCTTTATTGAATGTGGGCATGTCTTTATTGAATGTGGGCGTGTCTCCCTGCAACAGGCACGTGTTCGAGGGTAAAAAAAAATCGGATGGGTTTTTACATTGACATGTGACTTTTCCTTCACAGGACAAGGCTCACATGTCCCAGGAACATGTGGACCAGAGAACAAGTTCATAGCTCTATTATTTATTATTTATTTTAATCGTGTTTAATTGACGATTTCCTCATTTTTCACCCGATTTTGAGCCTTTTTTAAGGGTCCCCCCATGATACCTGTTTTTCTATTTATGAGAAGTTCTATAGGTTAAGATAATAGAAGATGACTTCAATTTGCCTTGTATAGTTGTATTTTAATATATTGTGATGAGAAGTATTTTTTATCAGGTACTTTATATCGGGTGAAAATCACCCGACGTTAGTGATGGTGTGACTATTTTTAACGTTAGTGTTGGTGTGACTATTTTTAACGTTAGTGTTGGTGTGACTATTTTTAACGTTAGTGATGGTGTGACTATTTTTAACGTTAGTGTTGGTGTGACTATTTTTAACGTTAGTGTTGGTGTGACTATTTTTAACGTTAGTGATGGTGTGACTATTTTTAACGTTAGTGATGGTGTGACTATTTTTAACGTTAGTGATGGTGTGACTATTTTTAACGTTAGTGTTGGTGTGACTATTTTTAACGTTAGTGTTGGTGTGACTATTTTTAACGTTAGTGATGGTGTGACTATTTTTAACGTTAGTGTTGGTGTGACTATTTTTAACGTTAGTGATGGTGTGACTATTTTTAACGTTAGTGTTGGTGTGACTATTTTTAACGTTAGTGTTGGAGGGTTAAACCCTTTTCCCCTCAAAGGATCGGACCAGTATCTCATGTTGTTGCTCAATTTGTCCACTGTTTGTTTGTCTGAGAACAATCTGAGAGAAAATCCTCACAGCTGTTTGTTTTTTTTTATCCTGAAAATGTTTTGCGGAACGTATCGTGCACAGATGTTTGGAAAATACCTCATTTCAATAAAACGTTCATATTCATGCACTCTTCGTGGCACGTTGACTAATATTGGCCTATTTGCAGCGTGCAGGCTTTCTTTCTTTCATCCCACAAACATGCAGGACACACAACAACAGGTGACGGAGCTGTGTAACCGTTTCAGAGAACCCGCAGGTTCATTTAGGCAAATCTATTCATCGTGCAAATGGAAAGTATTGATTTGGATTGACGTTAATGTGACCACGTCCTGCAGGAAGCTGCTCGCGGAGAGAAATGAGTCGTATACGCAGACCACTTCGATTCAAAAGTTGCATTTCCCTACAACTTTGTAATTGGACCCCTCCGGGGTTACAAGATATTCTGAAAACAGCTTTGTGAGCATACATTTGACTTAATAGTCCGAAAATTGCATTTCTAGTGGAATTTGTCATATGAAAAGCGGAGGAAGCTGCAGACACTTTGCAGCAGGTTGTGTTCTGAGTGGGAGCAAAATGCTCTTTTAGGCTTCAGGTGCTATGCATGCTGCATACTCTTCTCTTTGTGGGTTCGATTCTTACACATGAAAAGGAAAAGCTCTTTTGTTTGACTGCATAAATGTGCTCCGTCTCCCCGCGGTAGCTGCAATGAACCGTAATTCTAGCTGAAGGAAACAAATATGCTGCCCCCCCCCCCTCCCCCTCCCCCAACAAAAAAAACAACACCTTTTCACCACTTCAAGGCATCTGATCATTAAAATAAACTGTAAATGTGAGGGGATACACATTGGAATAGAAGCCTTTCAAGGTTTCATTACGGCCTTTAATCTGAATAAAGCCTCACGCGTCAGATTTATCTGCTTTGTTCTGTACATCTGACGCTTACATAATTGAAATGAACTCGGCTTGTTAAAGACATAAGCAGCCACTTGATGTCTAAGTTGTTATCAGCTTGTTAAATCAAAACAGAATATTTCACAGCAGCCTGTAGCTGTGTTTTGTCAAGAGAAGAAGGGTTTAAGGTGAAATGGAGGCCTTTAGAGAGACAGTTGGTGAGAAGTCCAAAGTTTAACAATGAAAAGATGCAATTTAGAGAATGAAAATAATTCAGCAAGATTGGAGCAACAATTTGACACATCATTAATATAAAAATCTATATCCTTTCATCTTTAAAACTTCTATTTAAAAACAGCAGAGATAATCAAATGATACAAATACAGTGTAGCATTTAGCAGCTAAAAATAAAAACTTGTTTTCATGATGTTTTATGTGAAAACAAAGCCCACGGAAGAGCCGCTCAACATTGCTTTTCCATGAATGTGCTTCAAGAAAATCCTTGAAATTAACAAATTTCCCCCGGAATTTTGATGGGCTCCATTGTATCTATTTCATCTGCATTTTGTTGTGTAAAATAAGTGCATAATGTCTCAATGCCAAAGCAATGCGGTGTGGTACAATATGTGCTTTAACTGTAAAGGAATATAAGAAATGGTGCTTAATGAGAACTGAAAAGTAGCAAATTGAGATTACCAAACGGTGTCCTTGGAATAGGGTTTTCTTTCCGTGTCTGCAAACCTTTCACACGCAGAATCACAAGTGTATCATTAACTGGCAGCTTCCTCCAACATATTATCACACTGGTGGAGTGCTCTGAATAGATTATTCATAGGGCCCGATAACTGTGTGGGATGTCTGCGTAGGAGTGGGCACAGAAGCAGGATCCGCTGAGCGACTACCAACAGCTGATGTCTTCATCACATTTACAGCAGCTCTTTATTTTTTTTAAGCACCGACTTCACGGCCCTGATTTAACAGGAGAGGAGAAGAAGAATGGAGGCTTCGCCGTTGTCTTCGGGGGTGAAGAGAGCGAAGTGAAAGGGTCTTTTGTTGAAAATCAATCACTGACAACAACAAGTCCATACGAGTCAGTGATGTGAGAAAACCTGTGGTTGCCCTCGGGATAAGGGCCGTGATCATAGACTGTGTAGAAGACATTGCCACTGGGACATCGAGCATTGGGTGAACTGCTGTTTTAATGCATTTTGGGCGTCACCATCTTGGTTTTTTTCAACCAGAAGTGACACAAAAAGGTAGAACTGAACGCTGAAGGAGACATTTTTAACTGAAAACACACTTTGAAAGGGTTAAAGTTGAAAGACATAATCACAGACAACTCCCAGTTACTACCACAAAGCTGTGGTAGCGATATGTCAATCACCCTGTAGCCCCGCCCTAAAGCATACCCCACTTCATGGTCTGTTTTACCCAAAGTGGACCATTATTTACTAAATGAACACCATGCTGTATTGGAGACTTGAAACTAGAGATTGAGACATAAACTCATGTTTACAATGTTTACTGAGGGAACACATAGAGTGAAAAGTAAAGTGTAATTTTCTTCCATACAATCAAACTTCTTTCTGCTCCCAGAGAAAATTCAAAAGTAATGCAATTCTGCATTGAGTCACTTTTCAGACCCGGCAATTTGAGATTAAAACTAAAGATTATTGTAATTTTTGCTGGCAGCCTGAAGGCCACAGTGGTCGCTAAAGTCAGAGAATATGGATTACTGCCACCGATATGTGTGTTAAATACTCTACAGCTGAGGTTTCTTAATTTTTAATGCATCACAAATCAATTTCATGTCATTCTTTCTTTTATTATGATTGTAAAAAAAAAACTTTTCTAATGAACCATGTTGAGTCAAATGAAAAAAAAGCATTTCCTGCTATTCAAATATCTCATCGAGTATCGATATCGAGGTATTTGATTCAAAATATTGTGATATCTGATTTCCTCCACATCGAACATTCCCAACCTTTTTGCGTATTAGTATTCCTGGAGCATTTGGGGAGGCAAAAGGTTTAGTTTGAGACGTAATCACGTCTCAAATGAAAACAACAAAAGATTTAAGCTCGATGCTCCCGGAGGTCAAACGCTCCCTGGAGACGAGGCGAGCAGGTAAAGGACACCTGGAACACTAAGCTGCGTATCAGGAATACTAATGTCGAACAGGGCCCCGCTATTCTAATTGTGTTCCTGTTAATCAACAAGACTGACAACAGGCAGGGCGAGCTCTAGAGGACTGGGAGGAAATCAATTAACATACAATATGTCGCTGTGCTTGTTAAAATAATGGAAAAGCTTTGGGACGGGGGTGGCTGCGGGAGGCGCATTGTTCTCCTCGCTGTCGCTTTAGTTAATTGCAAATCCGAACCTTTTAAAGCCGCGCGGAAGTTTGTGCGGTTTGTCGAGCTTCGCGAAGACTTGAACCCAACCCTCCTGATGAATTGTGTCTCTGGGTAATCCTAATTGAACATATATTGGCCATGCGGCTTACGCTGTTTTGGCACTTATTAATAACATGTTGGAGGAGGATTCTAATGTGGTTTCCACAATTGAAATAAGAGATAAACAAGAGTCCAGATCTCTCTTCGGCCTGCGGAGACCAGTAACGCTCGACTTGTCACTACATCTCCTCTAATTGGGCCCGAGGTGAAGACCGCATCGGGCTTCAGGGACCGATTGGTTAAGAAATAAAGCAATAGTTGTTTGGATTTGAATGTCTTTGTTCTCTAATAAAAAGTACTATGGATTGCAGTCTGCCCAGGCATGCATTCGTTTGACCATTTAAAAGGCCATCTGCAAAAATAAAGCATTAAGATGGGCTTCCTCATAAAACTAAAACACACACTTCCAATTCTTAAAGGTGCTTTACACGAGATTGGTCGCGGTCTACGATGCTAACAACGCTAACAGCGCTAATAACGCTAGCAATGCTAACAACGCTAACAATGCTAATAACGCTAACAATGCTAACAACTCTAACAATGATAACAGCGCTAATAACGCTAGCAACGCTAACAAAGCTAACAACGCTAATAACACTAACAACGCTAACAATGCTAATAACGCTAACAACGCTAACAATGTTAACAACGCTAACAGTACAAATGATAGCAAAAGCACTGACGTGGCCAGAGATGGGTGCTCGGTTGGGACCCCGTGACCCTGCCTGCAGGCCCGAACATGCAAGGGGTCTGTACTGCAAGGGGAAGCTTTAAATACACTCACAGTCAGAGACTTCATATGCTAATCATCGTCACACATGTCAATAAGTTAGTGTACCTACTGCCCCCTACTTGTTTTCATCAGTATGGGTGGGGAAATTATATTCAATTCAATTCTATGTGTTTTTTTATTTGCTTTAAAGGTCTTTAAAAGTATTCCATTTGATTTGGTGACCAGTCCCAAGTATCTATGTCTGCAGAAAAAAAAGAAAAGAAAGCAAACTGTAATTAACTTGCGCCTGTTAAATCTGAAACGTAGAGACTCATTAAAGCCTCGGCTGGGCTGTTTGTAACGGAGTAAACTGTGCCAGACGTGGGTGCTCACTGCTTTTGACAGAGCGTTCACAGGCCCGGGTCCCAAGGGTGCTGTGCAGAGAGGCTTCAGCCTCATCCTCTCAGTAGACTCAGACAGTAGAGTGTGGCGGCCCCGAGGGAGGGCCACTCAGTCCTGTCTGCTCACCAGCCAAGGCACAGACAAGCCCTGTCAGATATGCCTCTCCACTGGGTAGCCAAACTTTTGTGGATACATGAAACTACATGACCTCTTTAACCCTCATCTCTGTATACTTTTGGCAGGTTTGGAACATTTTACCATTCCCGTACCCTCGGGCTGAAAGCTTGGACAGGGAACGTGTGAAACCGCCACCAGGGTTGATGTGAGGCCAAGATAAAAGGTGGGACGACGTCCCCCCCTGGCATTTACAGAAACCACCTTTTTGTGGGTGTTCAAACCCAAAATAGCACTATGAACACACACACACACACACACACACACACACACACACACACACACACACACACACACACACACACATTACATTACATTACATTACATTTCATTTAGCTGACGCTTTTATCCAAAGCGACTTACATGATATTCAGTACACACACACACACACACACACACACACACACACACATATATATATCTATCTATATATATATATATTTAATCATCAGGCTGCATTGGTGTAGGTGTGTTGTTATAGGTACCGGTAAGTAGATGAAAGTCAATCTAGAAGGACGTATCAGATGCAAAAACAGTAGTTTATAATACAATGCGACAGGATTTTAAGACAGTATGGAATTATAATTCATATATTGTCTTCATGTAATTTGCTTAGGAGGATACTGGACCGCACAAATTATTCAAATAAATCATATTTTGCACACTGGACATTCTGCACAGCTAAATTAATTGATAAATTGATATTGCTTTTTTTTGTCGTTAGATTCAGTTTGTAACAAATTGGGGTTAAAACTGAAACGGGCCATTATAACTCACATTGCCACTTGTGTGCGCCTTGAATACCCCGGACAGCCCGAGCCAGACATTTCAGCCATGCGGTGCATTTCATTAACGTCACTCTGGGCGGTTAAAGCGCTCCACTGTCCTGACCGCTCTTAAACGCAGCACAAGCAGGGCAAAGAGTTTCATTAGGGTTGTAAAGCCGGCCCCTCCATTCATGGGCCCTGCACTTCATTCTGCCACCTTCAGACCAACTCTGGGCGCTCGTTGCAGCTTCAGCGTCCTCTGTTTACTGCCGTGTGCGTTGGTTCATAACTATCCCACGGTATATTAAAACTAATAATCCCCAAACTTAACATCAGTGTCAGCAACAGTATAGGCTGATGGGTAACGGACTAATTACCCGGCCGCCTGAAAGGATCCAGTCAGCCAATTAAGTTTCCAGTTTTAAACTGGTTCCTCCAGCTGTCATTGGCGAGGGCGGTGGTTTACAGTTATGGTGTGTTCACACCGAACGCGACGCGAAATTTCGCGTCGCGTTACTCGCGTGAGTTTACTCGCTCGACTTTATTGGTGTGTTCACACCGAACGCGACGCGAAATTTCGCGTCGCGTTACTCGAGTGAGTTTACTCGCTCGAGTTTATGTGGTTAATTTCCGTCAACGCAAATTCGCTTTAACGCGGGCGGGGCTTATCTCCGTGGCTTATCTCCGTAAAAACAGTACCGTTTCCGCCATCCACCATTAAACTAACCACTAGTTCTGCTTTAACCTTCTTGTGGAAGTCCCTCTAATGTCGGACCATCAAACGCCCCCGTGTCCGGGTTCATAATATCATCCGTAGCCGCACAACAGCGTCTGAATGACGGCCGCTGCCAGCGATACTTCTGGTGGATCAGCAGCTGTTTGATTCAAACCGGCAGGACGGCGGTGATGACGCGCAGAGCTTCTCAACGCTGATTGGCTTTCGCGACGCGAATTTTCGCCCGAGTTGGAAAATTTCAACTCACGCGAATTTCGCGTCAAACGCGCCGCGCCAAACGCGCCGCGCCAAACGCGTCTAACGCGCCGCCCGGCGAAATTTCGCGTCTGTCGCAACCAAACGCGTCTGTGCATTGACTTTACATGTAATCTGGTCGCGCGAAAAATTCGCGTCGCGTTCGGTGTGAACACACCATTAGATTCAAATGGCTCGTCCAGCAATTCAGAGAAATTGCATATCATAAGCGAACAGTATGCAGAATGCAGAGAGATAACAAAAGAGTGTGGACACTATTCTACTGCACCATGGAGACAATAGTGCCCACAACAACTAACATTACATTACATTTAGCTGAGGCTTTTATCCAAAGCGACTTACATGATATACAGTAGACCGTAGACACAGCAACGGTGAGCAATTAGGGTTAAGTGTCTTGCTCAAGGACACAACGACATGGACTGGCTGAGCCGGGGTTTGAACCACCGATCCTCTGATTGAAAGACAGATCCGCTAACCACTGACCCACAGTCGCCCCTAACATTACATTAAATTACATTTATCTGAGGCTTTTATCCAAAGAGACTTACATGCTATACAGTAGACCGTAGACACAGAAACAGTGAGGGTTAAGTGCCTTGCTCAATTGATTGAAAGACGGACCTGCTAACCACTGAACCACAGGCGCCCCCAACGTTTATGTACAAGAGACTCTCGCTGCCGTACTGGTGTGTGTCGCTCTAGTTGTTTGTCATTTCATTTGCAGGACTTGTCTAAAGCATCTAACTGTAACCGGTTTCCTGCATTTCCACATTTTTGGACCCAAACTGTCCAAACTTGCATCCGGTCGCATCAAAGCCGACGATGATTGAAGCTTTCTCGAGTGCTTAGAACATCGTGTGACGCTATAGGCGCTCTGTAAAGCTACTGCTCGTACATCACATTACAGAAATGCAGGGAGTTCGTAACCTATGCAGAGCAATGTCGTTGGGGAAAGTGCTGTTTCAGCGATTCTGGCCCTTTTCAGAATTTTGTTTCTTGATGTCAGTTCAAATCTCAGATATGTAATCTTGCCAAAACCAATTAGGCTTCAGCAAATCTGTGTCTAGAATTCCCACATCAAAATGGAAGCACTCTTCCGAGACACACGCCAGGACTGCGGAGTTAATTAATCCCCGCAATCTGAGGTCTGATGAAATAAGAGCTGAATGTTGCCCCTCCCAAGGCAACTGTTAGCAGAGCTGTTCTTATTAGTTCTGCAAACTGCTTATCAGACAGCTCCGAATCCAAAGCCCAACACAACAAGTGTTGCTCCGAGGAATTGAACCGAAAGTATGATTTCGGCCCAAAGTATTCACCTCGGGACCCGGGAGTTTGGGCGCTGTGGGAACTGCACTGATGGCCGAACACACAGCGTCCAAGCAGCATCAGCACCGTCGGTTACAACGGCAGCCGATGGAAATGGTAACTGCGCCCCAACCATTTTTTAAGCCAAAATTGCGAATGGTTTTTCTCATACTAAATCCTGATTATCTCCTCATTCACAAGGTCTATTTGAACAATTAAAAAAGCTATAATATACAGAAAACCCCTGTGAAGATAGATAATAATAATGCCATGTGTCTAGTGGTATATTGGTATAATCAGTTTCAGAGGGTCAAACCCAGAGCCCCCCATCTGGGGGCATTCGGGGCTCATAAACAGTCCCAATGTAATACCAACTGGGCCTCTTGCAAAGTATTACTCTGTGTACTTGTACTGTATTCTACACCCCTTTCAGACGTGCACCCATTTACTTTAATTAAACAGACAATTTGACGCGCTGGCCTCATGTCTGAGTGCCCGAGCCACTTTCTTATAAAGGTCACAACGGCAATCTGCTCTAATAACATTTCTGTTTCACACTCAGTCTGAATGTCATCAGATAAACTTAAAAACAGCAGCAGGCGGCCACGGAAATGAACAAATTGTTTTAAATATTAGCATCTGAATATCTAACGTACATAATATAATCTTTACATGCAGTATGAGAGCAAATTAGACAAGAGACCCTCTTCACAACCTGTCACACAATGCATGTGCACTTGAATATTATATAATCACATGAATATGGACTCTCTACATGCAATGTTGCAGTGATAAACATGTCGCCCATGTCTGAATGATGTAAAAGCCTTTAGCGGGTAGATGAAAACAATTTATTCCGTGCCTGAAAAGGGCATTAGATTGAAATCAAATGTTACACAGGCAGCACACGCGTGTGTTTTGCATTATTTTAAGGCGACAAACAGAGAAGACGGTGTGTCGGCGTACAGCCGGTTAGGAAAAGCCTCTTTTCAAAAGCTGTCTGTGTTCCCGTCAGGTTTCCTTTGGTTTTCTTTGAAATTCCAGCTTCAATCACAGTGTTCTCTGCAGTTTCCAGATAGTACCGAGTGACGGTGTATTAAATGAAATGAAAAGAAAAAAGGAGAACAGTTTGGCTACAATGAAACGGTTCATACCGAGGAAGAGGGAGGATGCTGCAAAGCCGGAACAAATACTTTTAGACAGCGTAATCCACATTGAAGTGTGTTGTGATGAATCACTTCTACACCGGTATTAAATACAATTGGAGGCAATGCTAATGTGGTCGTAACTGCAGGAAATGTAGTTGCAGCTTGTAAACTTAATTGATTACATTTAGGTGGTAAGCGCTCCCTGATGTTTAGTGTCATGTGAGTAAATTCAGCGGTATCACCGTACGGGGAATCTAGCGGCTGCCTCTCGCTTAGTTATTACATTCAGATAAAAGAGCAACACGGAGCAGACTGAGGCTTAAAAAAATTAGCGTGAGCCGACTTTAATAGCGAATGCAGGATAAATAGGTGTCTGGGGCCCGGAAGCAAACACAGATCCTGCCAGACACAAATTCACTACGGCTCTCAATTACTCCAAAATAAGCCGTTTTCATCCGTCTCAGAACGCCTTCCTGAGGGTGCAACCCCACTGCACCTCTTATTAGGGAGGAAAACCACCCAGTGGGTGCTGCCGGGTGCCACATCTACACCAACCGCTTAGAGGGCGGGGCAAATCAATGCACAGCTCTTTATGATTGGATTGTACGTTTCACGATTCTTGATACTAGTTTGATACCACAGTTAAAAGAAAGTAAAACAATGAATCCTGTGTACATGCACATGTGTTGTTGTCTGTTTTTCCTTCAATAAACAGCTGTGTTTATTATATTTTCATACTAAAAACTACATTTTGCTTGGTGACATTGGAACTTCAGGATTACCATCACCCGATACACTTTGTTTTACTGATAAGTGCCTGAACGCATCACAATGTAAATCAATGGCACCTAACATTAACATTAGCCGCGTGCAGGACTGTGATGCTAACGCTAGCTAGCGCCAATTTCAACGCTGCTACACTAACCCCACAATCACAAATAATTTACTTAATAAAAAGCTGATGAATTGCTATTATGTTATAAAAATATATCTGACAAAGAATATAAACAATAATACTTAGTTACTTTACTATTAACAGCACTTTCTTTTTCTTTTTTCCTTTAACTGCATTTAGTGCACTGCAAATAAATATCTGAGAATGCATAGGATGTGTGTGTTGCTCAAAGGCACCTTGATTGTACTTTTCCTGTTTGGGATTTGTTGCCAATGCAAAAAGCAAATTGCTGCCAGTGGTGCACATTAAAAAGCCAACCGTTTTAAATGACTGTGAGCTTATATTTCCTTGAACAGCAATACAAATTTTAGTTGTAAATTATAGGCCCCCAGAAGATCATAAGGAAAGCTCCTGAAGACTATGTTTAGTATCGAGCTCCCAGAAGGCCATGCTTCTCACATGCCAGCGAGCTATTATTCTGAGCGTAATTGGTATAAAGGTGGATAGTGATATCAATATCGGACTTGTATGCTGAGAGGCGACAATAAAGCTCAATGAGCAACATGACAGCGATAATTGCTTCTTTTATCACTGTGCTACTGTAACAGGTTTTGATGTATTAAACCGGTTTCTCCCCTCTATTGTTGTCAGAGTGCGATAATGAGGCCAACACCAGAAAATGACAGGGACTTTACTTAAAACAATGTTCCAATCAAACGCTCCCATTATGTAATGGAGGGAAACTTTTGGAAAGTAAAAACAGAGCATTTCAAACCGTCTCTTGTTTGTGCCCGGGTCCTCTCTGGTGTGTTGCTGCGTAGCCGACTTTCATCACTCATGAAATGAAGCGCCTGGGGCTGAAGACAGGTATCTGTGTCCTGAGTACTGAGCGACAGGGGAAGAGTTTCTGGGCTGCAGCGCCGAAGCAGACGAGAGTGGGTGTTTCATTTCAGAGAACAGGCACATTTGTACATAACAGCCTGAGATAAAACACTGGAGAGTAGATAAAAGTCTTTTTTGATCTGGAGTGAAATGGCATATCAAAATATAATGAGCATCGTACTACACCGTAGTACTACTGGCATTCGCGTATATATCTACACTTATTACACAATGAGCAGCTCCATCTAAAGAATGTGGCAATAAAGGGGGAGAAATTATTCTTCATCATCATCATCACACAGTGTTTGTGATCTGCCAACAATTATGTAATTTATATACAGTTATTTATAGCTTTCACAATGCTGTAAAACAAATTGTGTGGGACAAATTGATAACATTCAACAAGTGTTCTCGGTTTTATGGAATTATGTGCCCACAGGGTTCATACATATTTTGACCAATGGATTTCCAGGACTTTTCCATGACTTTAAACCAAATTTCCACGACCAAACATTTAGTGAAATCCGGGTGTGTCCATGAAAAAGTGATAAAATGTAGTATTTAAACTAACAATGAGGATTCCAAAGCATACAGTATTCCTTAAAGGACACAAATGAATGAGACAATAGTTTGATTAAAAGAATAAACATTTATAGATATACTCAGCGTATGCCTGCTTATATTTTGAGTCTTTCTTTTAAAAGAATATTAATTATTTCAAACTCAGCGTAAATGAACAACATGAACACATGGATATAACACATTTGCATGTCTTTTCCAAAACTTTTGGAATTTTATTTTTTCAAGGACTTTTCCAGGCCTGGAAATACCAAATTCCATGATTTTTCCAGGTTTTCCATGACCGTATGAACCCTGTGCCCAAACTTTGGTTCGCGAACCAAGAGAAGCTAACGCTAACCAAGATAAGCTAACGCTAACCAAAAGAAGCTAACACTAACCAAGAGAAGCTAACGCTAACCAAGAGAAGCTAACGCTAACCAAAAGAAGCAAACGCTAACCAAGAGAAGCTAACACTAACCAAGAGAAGCTAACACTAACCAAGAGAAGCTAACCAAGAGAAGCAAACGCTAACCAAGAGAAGCAAACGCTAACCAAGAGAAGCTAACACTAACCAAGAGAAGCTAACACTAACCAAGAGAAGCTAACCAAGAGAAGCAAACGCTAACCAAGAGAAGCAAACACTAACCAAGAGAAGCTAACCAAGAGAAGCTAACCAAGAGAAGCAAACGCTAACCAAGAGAAGCTAACCAAGAGAAGCTAACAAAGAGAAGCTAACGCTAACCAGTGCTCAGAGTATTCAGCCGTTACAGTGGCTCTGTGAAGATGTGTGTGTTTGTTTATCATTTTCACTACAACTTAGCATGTTAGCGTGCTAACATGGTGTTGATGACAATAGTCAATAGCTTTGCAGATAAAATAATTAGGAATAGTTATCTGGAAACCATGAATGTCTCCTCAGGTTGACCTACAGACAGACCTTGTCCTCCCTAGAGCCCGATCACCAGCATGGTTATGAACCGTCACTATATTTAATAAGAGTAAGACACATATTTAGATCCATCTTGATCTTACAACAGCAATACTACGATACATTTCAGATTAATTTGAACAGCATGATCCCAGAATAAAACAGCTTTGTTTGAGCGCTTATCTGAAAAATCCGATGTCCTCTCCACCCCAGCAGGGTGTTAGTGAGTTGTTTGTTCGCTTGTCCTTTGCTCAGTCATAGATCCATTTATTTGGTCATTAATTTAACCACCGACTCAGCTGCTCAATCATTTCGACAGCAACCTGTCGCTCAGGAGCTGGTTGGAGCCTCGTTCATTTAAGAGCTAATTTGTCATCTCTATTTAGTTTTGACGTGGCATGACAACCGTGACAAAACGGAGTTTGTCCTGCAAATGAGCCGCCGATGCTTTGGGAACAGCAACAGTTTACAGGCAAAAAGTTCGACAAATACTAATCAAGCAGCTGTTTGTCCAGGATGAGATCCGGATTTAAATGCTGCCGCAGCTTTCGTGTGGAAAAAAACAAGAGAAAACAAAAATAAAATAAGCTAAATTGTTTCCCTGACGACTTCAGTCCTCCAAAGCATTTGAAGGATTTTCATACCTTCACTCAGCACCAGCCGTTTTTCTTTGATTCATCTTCCTCACATGGATTCAGCATCCATGTAAAGCCTGCCACGTCGCTGTTCATCCTGTCCTGTCATTTTCTCGCCGCTGGCAGCGTGAAGCCCGGCAGGGGAGAAGAATCCAACCTACGCTCCAAGGAGGATGAAAAGCAGATGCCAAAGGCTCCTTCAAATGCTTATTCTGTTCATTCAATATTCATCCACTTAAACCACAAGTATTCTTGGTTTGACTTAAGCTGGCTATTTAATATCTTAAAGGTATTCTACGCTTTCTGTGCTCGTCCATTGATTGACACCAATAAAGAGGTGCATAGGGCTATTTCAATCAGGAGAGACTAGTTCCGAATTAAACAAAAGATTTATTACAATGGTAATAGTGCAAAGTCTTTGGCGATCGGACTCTATCCTGAACCAGGATAAACAAGGGGCAGCGAAGCCGAGTTCTGACCCGGCAGAATTCCCCCTGGAGTCCAGACACTGGTGGTGGTGGTGAAGAAGAGAGTTGCTGCAACCTGATGATGAATGAGGAGTATGACTGCCTGCTTACTGGAGGCGACTGGGGTGGAGGAGGGTCGCATCGGTTTGAGCTGAAATGGCAACTGAGGACAGCAGAGCAGAGAACCCCTTTAAATTTTGACAGCAACGATATGATTGGCTTAGAAACACAGCACTGCATCCGGTTGATTGCTTAAAAGACGACGCCCCCCAGATCAGCTGATAGCGTGATCGCTGGGAGAAAAGACAGACATTTATAAATGACCCATCGTGTCAAGAAAGTCTTCCTTCCTGAACTACCGCTTAAGCTCCATTTCCTGGTCTGTTTGCACTGCATTTCTCTCTGCAGGCTTCTGTGGTAGTCAAATTTCCCAGCATAACAAAGGGTTACACATGAACAAAGCAAAAAAACGAAACAATCAAAAAAACGAAAATAGCTGATGTTAAGACGTTTGGCTAATTTCTTAAAGCTGAAAACAAATGGCAACCATAGCTTGATAATATTCTATCGCTGAAACAATGCTTTAGCCCAGTGTTTTTCAACCTTTTTTGAGTCGCGGCACATTTTCTACAATAAAAAAATCCCACGGCACACCAACAATCAAAAAAGTTAACAATGTAAAATTATTTACGGCAACTAAATAATATTTCTTTGGACCGATTAAGTGAAATTGGACATTTTCCCACGTCACACCTGACGATCTCTCACGGCACATTGGTTGAAAATCACTGCTTTAGCCACAACAGCAGCATGACTCAGTCGGTTGGCTTACCATTTGTGTCCAGATTGCAATATGAAGTTTAATTCTGCAATATTAAACATCTGCTGACACAGTCCTGATGCAATTACTGAAAGCAACACAATAAAGCTGATAAGGCTGAACTGGTGCCGTGATTGAAGTTTAACTGGAGAAAGTGACGTAAAGCAATATGTTCTTGACAAGAGGCGTCACTCTGTCGGAGTTATTGGAACCCCAGAAACACAGTTAGTCACGTTGCTACTGAGTGATGGTTCTTTTCCATCATAAACGATCTTTGACGGAGTACAGACACCAGCTTGCAGAGAGCACCCAAACCCGACCACAGCCAAGTTTTATTTGGGCCTGTTATCAAGTTACTCACTGGATTAATGATAATTAGAGATGCTGATATGACCGGCCGCCGCCAGCACGTTCTCGAGGGGTTAAACAAATGCATGCTTTTAAAAAGCAGCCTGCTGAGAATGTTTTGTAGACTAATTTGAGTTTAATTCCTTTTCTTCTTTTTTGTAATTTACTTTTCTGCTTTGCTGTTTCAGAGCTTAGAGAATCTTCAAATTACTTCACACAGTTTCCCTTGTGATCTGTTTATTCTGTCTAAATTAAAAGGCATAAAAGTCACAGGTTAAGACGTTCATTGACTCTGAAAGCCTTGTGAGTCACGATTTCTCATCTGACATGATTACCAGCTGAGCTGATTGAGGGGGATGACCTTCACGAATGCTTATCCAGGCCTGGTGCTCAGGGCAACCTAATATTGGCATTGGATTATTCCTACATTCCTAATTAGTGCGCTTGGGCTTTGGCTCAGGCAACCTCCATCAAGGAACATCCATGCAATTATATTTATCGCCAATCTAAACCTAAATAGGCCGGTGGACAAAAAGGTTGTTTGTTAAGAAAAGGATTTGGAAATGGTATCGATCTAGCTGAAAAACCTCACGGACCCGTACGGCATCATAATTCAGTTTTGGACCTGGACTCCATTTCCTCGTTTTACCTTTCAACACCGTACGGTCCTAAAGTGTGTGCTTCATTTCCCAGCTCCTGCACCTCCACTTTCTTTTAAGAGAGTGCAGAGCTCCCAGTGCTCCCCTCAAGGGCCTGCATCTGAAAAAGCAAAAAAAAACAAGTATCTCTGTAGTGGAGGGATGGGGAGGCTGAAGACCGAGCGTTTCCCCAGACCTCCTCTGTGGCATCATACCATAAATCAAGGAAGCGCATGAGGGAGCGATCAGCTGCGAGTTAAGATATCAATAAAAGTGTTCAGCGTGATTCCTTGAAGGATTAGAACAGGATTTACTTCAATAGAAGCGATGCGGTTTACACTATCATGTACCGACAGTGAGTTGGAGGGCTGAATCTGACAGGAAGTGTAATGAGAGAGGCCTAACTCATATAGAGAATAGAGCGGAACCGCATATACTTGACCTGGTGGAGTCTTTCTAATGAGGGGAACCTTTGAGGAAGTAGACTGGCACTCCAGTATTTCATTAAACGTAATGATTTCCTTTAATTGCGCTTAAAGGTTGAGCAATAACCTAGTTAATCAATGGGATAGCCTAGCTTTCACCTATTCAGGGAGACTGGAAGGAACTCGCTTAATCTACTTCTTGAAAAAAACAAATACTAAATGTGAAGGGGATGAACGCGACGGAAAAATGATCGAAATTGTCTCCGCCAAGTCACGTGAGATATTAAGATAGTCAACCTCATTTAAGCACATGCTGAAACATGCACAATAATCGTAAGATTGTTTCGTCATCATATAACTGTTCTACCAACAGCCTGCAGTATATAACAGCATGAAAGTGGTTTTAAAAATGGCAGGCCTCGAAATACCAAATTCCATGACTTTTCCAGGTTTTCCATGACCGTATGAATCATGTGCACAAACTTTGGTTTGCTAGCAAGACAAGCTAATAATAACCAAGAGAAGCTAACGCTAACCAAGAGAAGCAACCAAGAGAAGTTGGTTCATTTTTTCCCTAAACTTGATGGATTTGCATCCCAGGAGAAGCGGCATTGGATCCGTACTGCCGTGTTGATTGAAAGAAAAATTAAAATTAAAATTAATTAAAAAAAAATTAAAATAAAGGTTAAAATAAAAGTGCACGGGGTGTAAGTGTTATGTGAAAGTGGCAAGCGTATTTAAATATGAGGTATGGGGGGAGGGGTGCAGGGAATGACCAGTAGGAAATTGTCTGGGGGAAACAGTCAGGATGGGGGACCCGGACTCTGTTGATGACTGCTGACGGGAAAAAACACAGGAAGTTTGAATTACTGCGATCAACGCTGACTCTAATAAAGGGTTAAAGTACATGAGACGCTTCTGAAACCTTCAGTTTGTTGAATTTAACCCCTCGCATGATCAAGAAATGAGTCCAAACACAGTAATCGTAGTAATAAAATGCTATTTGAGACACTTTGCTACCTTATGAAAAGTATTTTCTGAGTAACGACAGCTGTTCATTGAACAATATTTACTGAATGAAAGAGTTATTGGAAGTGAAATTGTCACATTCATGCCTGAACTGCTTATTTCCATAAACCAGAACTAAATCCATTGTACAGCATCTGCTTTTTTCTAAAAGACTCAAAGATAAAACACGCTCTCATGCCCACATACTTATTGAAATCAAGGCACACTTTTGAAAGGCGTTGTATAATTTTGCACCCATTACTAAGTCAGAAATAAGTGATACATATATAAAACGAAGTGAGTTAAAAAAAGACTTCGGAGGTGTGAGATTCTTCTTTGTTGACAATAGTGATGCATCGATACTCCTTACATCTGGATATTGATATGAATACTTAATGATATGATGACAGTGCTCACAATGACTTGGAAAACCAGTTTTATTTTCATCAGTTGTGTTATTGACTGTAACAAATGAAGATCCTGCTGATGCTGATCCACGAACAGAGCATAGTTATTAGGGATGTTATTAGTTTGGTTGTTTTCTCCCTTGGGTGCTAAACCCCTTCAGGACCGGGGGACTTGTAGCATTTATTCACCGATAAATAAACTGCACACAACAATCCTACATTCACAATTATAATGTTTCTGTTCCCTTCAACCTGGCACACAGCCGACGGACTCACGGCTAAACTAATTGATGCTGTGGAGACTGACTGGGAAAGAGTCTGGTACTCCATACTGGTCCATCTGCTCCACGAGACTTATTTCACTTCAGCTCCCTTGTGTTCCCTTTTGATTTGTAGAGCTCCGACAAACTGTCAAACACATCTCAGTGTTATCTTTCCATTTCACGGAGCTCCTTCCTGTAAACATCTCCGAGCGGTGACTTCCAGTCTCGGCTCTCGTGATGTGCAAACTGGGAGCGGCGACACGTCGTTTCTGCTGCTTTAATGTCGCTTTGCGCCGTTCTTTTACTAAGGTTATACGCCGCCAATAAATGCAACGTCAGCAAGAGTGATAGTGTTATTAAGTGCCTATAAATATATAAAGAGATGTTCGCCTTTGATTCATTCGATTAATTGTCCCGAGCAGATTTATTCACCTTTACATTACATGAGAGGCCGTAAAAGTCAGATATGGCCCCGGCTCCCTGGTGGGCTCCTCGGTGGTCTTACTTTGAATGCACCGCAGAGGTTTGGAGGAATATTGGTTCTGTTGGAGCCCAAATCTTCTCTGGAAATATCCGACCATATATAGTGGGACCGTAAACCTGTTAGCAGGCTGCACGAGGAAGAGATGCCCAGAAGGCTTGTTCCCAAAGATTCAAGCACCACACGGCCTTGGCCCCTCCGGCTGAGTTTGCTTTCAGACCTAGCTCATGTGAAATTGATGCGTGGAGGACACTGATCCATGCCGAAATGGGACAACACCCCAAACAAATGTCAAAAAACATTCCCATCCGGGCCTTCCTCTAAGCGTCACCATTTTTCTCTGGCAGCCACGGGGAGGTCAGGCATTCATATTAAAGAGTAAAGGTTGTAACAAGCCTTGCATGCTTCATGAATCAAGGGTAAGCCAAGCACATAGATGAAAGGGGTTAGCGCGTCCCCTTCAGGGACACCTGCCAAGCGTAGGAATGTGCAGCTATACGTTCCTCCCAGAAGACCCTCTCAGCTCCTACATGAGTGTTACAGCAGATTACCTGTGTCCTCGTTTCTTGTCTTCCTGTATTTCTGAAAGCACAAAGGACTGTCAGACACTTCCATGGGTGTCATATGTACATGTCATCATAATAACCTGCAGGTGAATATGCCCACTAATTAGCCTATATATATACATATTCTGTCAGATATATGTTTGCTGGTTTGACGCAAGCGGTTTCGACCACCACGCACTAGGAAGACTTGTTTTAGCCCCTCTAGGGATGGAGGGTCTATTGAATGGATTCCTAAAATGTTCCCAAAGGATGAATATTACAGACATAATCAGGTAAACGCTGTATTTTGTCCAGACGGAAACCTCTGGTTCTGACGAGTGAAGCCAATGCGGAAGTGTGTTAAAGTGTGTTAAACGTATTTCTTATCTTATCAAAAATATTCTGTTTTTAATTGATGTCTTGATTGTTTTCTAATCGTTCCCTTTTTCATTTTGTTGTATGTAAAGCGTCTTTGAGTGGCTTGAAAAGTGCTATAGAAAATTTAAATATTATTATTATTATTACATTATCTCGAGTGGCCAGCAGGGGGCGACTCCTCAAGCTACAGGTGGTAAACGTGGGAAATGTTAACTCAAAGCATCGTTGTGCTATGGCTGTGTTTTTTTATCCATTCAATAATTTGGTCACCATTAAAACACATGTTGAATACATGCTTCAATCAATTGTAATATACTTATATAATACACAATTAAAAAGCCTTTCTTTATTCTCTCCCCTGCAGCTTCCTGGTGCTTTATTGTGTAACTTTCCATCACTGCTGAGACTCGGTGACCCTCCGAGGTCGCCTCATCGCTGTTTTTAAACCGACTCTTTACCACCTGACCGCTATTGTTTAACCCAGTCTCAATTTCATCAGCGCAAGTAATTGATACTCAGTCTGCCAGCCACCCGGTGGACCGTAGCGTACAGCAAAAGAAATAACTTATAATATCAGTGGTTGGAAAATGTATTTTGTTTTTGCCCAGAAAGGGTCAGAGGTCATGAGAGCCGATAGATAAAATCCCTGGAGCCGACAGGGATTCAGTGGCTGGGACCAACTGACTTATTATGGGCAGTAATACACCTCATGGGAAGTCTTTTCAAAGGCCCAGTGCTCTGCCATGAAATAAAACGTACAGGACACACACCCCTCAGTCATCTTGGTCTTTCCCGCCAACCCTATGCATGTATTATTTATTATATAATTATGTAAATATTCATTCATTCTCATTTATTGCACTGCGTTTACTGTTAAATGTTAAATGTTATGCACCTTCCGCCAGGACAAATTCCTTGAATGTGAAAACAAACATGGCAATAAATGATTCTGATTCTGATTCTGATATGCTAATGAAAAATATCGATATTTAAGAAGCCGAGGCCACTGTTACATTGTTAAAAAAATAAATAAATGGAAAGACGGGGTCTGAAGCGCCATCAGCAGCTATCCGGATGCACGGCTGAGCGTTCTGATGAAGCCGCCGTTGCCCGGGAGAGCGATGATGCGGGTCGCTTTTTATGGGATGGCCGGCGTATCAGCGGGCAGCAGATGACAATCTCGCCCGAGTCGACGGCGAAAAGGATAATCAACTCGCTGATGGCCGTCACGATGGCGGGGGGGGACAATGCGAGAGGAGAGACGTGGAGCTTCTTTAATTATTAACGCTCTGGCAGCAGCGTTTTCCAGCCGGTCCTCGTGGCCTCGTGCGCTCGGTAAAGAGGCCGGCGAAGAGCGAAGAGCGGGAGCCGGCCTCATCATCGTTATCTCGTGTAGATCCGAGCCGCCACTTGTAAACCGCCATCTGTCCCAGTTGTCTCCAGCACAGAAAGAAACTCTGAATTCTGATTTTTTCCCCCCGTTTTCTTTGTTGTGCGCTTCTCTTTGTTGCATTTTGTTTTTGAAGCTGTTTGGCATGTCATCTTAGCAAGTGTACATATTTACATAATAATCACCGTATTTACATAACTGAGCTTTGGTGAGATACACAGTGTTTGATTTTTCCAGCACAGAGAACTTTAACCCAAAAAAAAAAAAACGGTGCATAAGGAGCGACAACAAACAGATTTCACTTATTCAGTCGGGACAGAGCTTTACAAATTGGATGGAAAAGGAAGTATTTAAAAACAGCAGAACTGGGCCAGAGGGTTGCTTAGTTAAAGACGATGAGAAGGAATCCGCAATGTGTGAACACACTTTGTAAATGAACCAGGCTGGAGCCCACGAAAGGTCAGTGCAGTACAGATGAGTACACACACACAGACACACACACACACACACACACACACACACACACACACACACACACACACACACACACACACACACACACACACACACACAAACACACACAAGCCAACTGCATTCCTTATGAGCCCCGAATGCCCCCAGATTGGGGGCTCTGGGTTTGACCCTCTGAGACTGCACCAATATACCACTAACACATACTGTATATGGCCTTATTATCTATCTTCACAAGGGTTTTCTGTATATTATAGCTTTTTTAATTTTTCAAATAATCAGGATTTAGTATGAGAAAAAACATTCCCAAATGGTTGGGGTGCATGCATGAAGGGAAATGAGTGGACTAGCCTCTTGGAAAAGACCCAGTCTGAGAACAAACAACACAAGAGAAGCAGGTTTTATACAGAAAATGTCAACACAATTCTTAAATCCAGAGAAAAGCTGAAGGTGGTCAGTGGATATGAAACAGCCTGGGGTACGAGGAAGGTACGAGCCAACTAGATACCTGCTTGGGAATAAATCACCACGTTACTGCAGCTGCGTGCGGACGTGATTTAAAATGCAACACAAGTGTATCAAAACTACACTGAAAGGTCATTGCATCCCCAGTGTGAAGGAGACATGTTGTGTCATGTGATGTCTCCGTCTGCTGGCCTGGATCGTGGTCGTCTGGGTCGTGGTCCATGCCCACTACTCGTTACATGAATACTTTCTGTGATATTCATTAAATGGGCTGTAACTCTGGTCACATGACTTCTATTGCTTCTGTATATCCGGGGAGAGGGATCCTCCTCCGAGGGTTTCTTCCCTTTTTTTCTGTGTAAAAGGGATTTCAATATTTTTTGGGGGAGTTTTTCCTCATCCGATGTGAGGTCCCGGGACAGGGATGTCGCATGTGTACAGATTGTGAAGCCCCCAGAGACATATTTGTATTCGGGATTTTGGGCTATACAGAATAAACTGAATTGCGGACATATTCATCTTCCATCTTCCTGGTCCCGGGGTTTATTTTTCCCTTTAGAATCAGCAGAATCTGACTGAGGATCGTGTCATTAATGTCCTCTCCAGCTCGTGGGCTTCGTATCACCTGACTTCTTCAGGATCACAGCTACAGCACGGAGTGAAGCCAGAGCCGGAGAAGAGCCTGCGTGATGTCGGGATGAAGCAGCTGCCACACCGGCTGACCCTGCAGGAGGCCTGGCCCCGGAGGTTAATTAGCCAGGACAGTGCAGGCGTTAGCATCGCTCCGTCTCCCTGACGGCGGTCTGGCAGAATATTGACATAAATACACGTCAGGATGTCCTTTGTTGTAAATGGTGGTAAAGTAAAATACAATACAATTACTAAAGTCTGGAGCCGGCGCGAGGAGAAACATGAAAATCCTGGTGACAGCTCAATTATCCACACATCAATCAGCAGGGGATGTGATTGGTTCTGTAAAGGGAGCTGGAGCGGCGTGGCGTGGGGGGATCGATGGCCCCGCGGTCGGCCGCTCAGACAAGTCCGCCCCCCCACGGAGCTGCTTGCATCCTGTTTTCTTAACATGCTGACAACCTCAAAATAATGCAGATTGTGCAGAGAGACGCTTTGATCAGATCGATTTGTTTAAACATTAGAGATGGGTGGCCACAGAAGTCCGGCATGCTTTATTATATCTTTCTCTACCGGCTCCTGAGGGACATGTGGGGCTCTGTGGCGGTTCAAGGCTCCACTATGTTGAGCGGCTAGCGGGCGTGTCCCCGACCGGGACTTTACATGCTGGATTCTGATTGGATGAGACTTTGTCGACTGATCGTCGTTGCTCATTGATTAAGCTTTATTTATCTATAAAACAACAACGTGATTGGATACATGTGACTATTGTTCCTCTTGTTTCTAGTTATTGGACAGCACAGTTTGTTGTTCATGTGTGTGTGTGTGTGTGTGTGTGTGTGTGTGTGTGTGTGTGTCTGTGTGAGGCGCTGTCCAGAGTACTGAAACAGATCGATAGACAGAGAGACAGAGTTTCTTGCTTTTCTCGGTTTTAATTAGAACTTTTGTTCCTAATTCCATTTTCCACCCGTCGTAGCAATATAGACAGAAAGGAAACGACGGGACAGTCAACGAGAGAGAGAGAGAGAGAGAGAGAGAGAGAGAGAGAGAAAGAGAGAGAGACACAAACTGCTGTTTTTCTCCACGCCTCCCCTTTGTTTATATAACTCAAAAACATATGTCACACTCTAATAGTGCTCTTATGCGAGCGCTCTGATTAATAAATGTATTAATTGTTTTGATACCGTTACCTGATGTTTTTGGTGCCGTTGGCAGGATGCTGATCCGATTGGTCCAGCACATTTGGATAGTAGTGATTTTATTCACGATTGAAAGCACAGATGCTTTGTAATCAGTATTATCAATGGTCTGATATTTACATCATGATTTATTGGGAGAAACCAATTTATTTTAGGTAAAATCAGACATTCAGCAAAATTATCTTTCATATTTCTAGGAAGATTTGACTGAAATTGAGGGTTGAATCCGGCTCTTTTGATCACATAGTCTATTTATGAGACTATATGGGGTCCCCACACCAGCCGGTCTCTAACCGGGTCTTCCTGCTCCGGCTGCTATCTTCTGTTTGTTTCTGAGCTTTTTCATTAAAAACAGCTGACTGATGCGGCCAAAACCGCAAAATTGCACCTGGATCTAAACACGGAGCTGAAATTCACTTTAAAGCTCTGTAGAGTATAATTGTCTATCATTTCATCATTTCATCACTCGGAGCGCTCCCCTTTCACATTGTCACGTCGTTATCATAAAATATAGATTGCAGACGGGTCCTCATTATCCCTTTTCTAATCGCAGCCCATGTTGAGTCCTCATGGCCTCTGAATGGGTGAAGTATTAATGTTTGTGTGTGTTTCATATGACATCTTCACCCGGCTGTTGTTGTGTTTTGTGGAAATGAACCCTTTCAATCTCAAAACAAACACATTGTGAGACACTTCAATGTCTTTAAGCGTTTATTGAACAGACACGTTTTCACCACCGATGGTTCAGAGGTCTGACACAGAAAAGAAGTTGAACACAAGAGTTAATGTGTCCCTCACTCCCGCCTCGCAGGTGTCCTCCTCCTCCTCATGCAGCGAGGTGCAAGCCTGGAAGATGTTGTTATCGGCAGGCCCTGGGAGGAAAAGGGGGAGGGGCTGAAAGAGAAAATGGCAAACACAAAACAACAATAGGACTCTGTGTGTTCAGATACAATACAAGTGGCACCTGAACCGGAACAATCTGATCAATTCCCACCAACATTTAGCAGTTTGATCATTTAAACTAATTGCCAACGAGCGCTCATTAATGCACTTATCTGCTTCAGCGGCACAAAAAAAATCCATAAACTCCACGGGACATGAATATTTTCCTCATCCTCACGTTATCATTTTGCCGTATACACGTGTTAATAACGACGGGGGTATTAAAAGTGGCTGGTTTGTCGCGTCTGAAAGCAGCTGTAGGACCCTTTTCTTGCCTCTTCGTGCGTTTTCTTTTGTGTTCCCGGCCTCGTGGAGAGCTTTCCAGCCGGCATGAAGGTGATGGTGAGTATCGCCTGCAGGCCTTCTTCACTGGGGCCATAAGTGCGATATAATGGAATATACGAGGCAGAGCTATACATACTGGTGATGCGAGGTTGGTCGAAAGGCCATTATCCATCACGGCTGAGGGTGGAGAGCTCTCACATCCATTTCTAATATTATCACCCCCCCATCCTCCGGGTTCTCATCATCTCTCTGATGTCGTCTCCCGTACATCACAGACAAGACAATGGGGGCTTTTAAGGAGTAATTTGCGGTTCCCTGCTTCTTCTTCTTTTATCTCGACCCCGAGCCCACAAGCTTCTGTCCCCCCCAAGTTGTCTGTCTGTTCATGATCACCTCAGATAATAAGCGGCGTTTTTTTTTTTTTTAATCTGCAATTGAACAAATAATACACGTCTCCCCGCATTAGTCATCACACTCTTTGAACGCGACTCCTCCCAGTTAATCAACCTCGTTCACGCATGGCGCTCCATCACTCAGCTGCTGCAGAAACAGATAGGATGTGTAGAAAATGGCCTCATTACGTTTCGCAAAAATGTCTCCCATCGCAAAACAAACCCAGTTTGAAAACACGGTTCTGGTCCTTCATCGGAGAAAAACAGCAAACTTTATGAAAAATGTTCGGACCAGTGTGTCAGATTCTCACACCTACTGTACGACAAAGTTTCCAAATTGATATTTTTGAAGTTGAGGGTGGCGTTTCCGCCTTTCTGCCGGTGATAATCAAAATGCAGCAGGTGGGGAGGAAACGTGCATCTCGGCAATCATCTCCATTGACATGTGTTAATAGCTCATCAGACTAAATTGTACTAATAACTGCTTTCGGGAGTCATGATTGCGCATACTTCAAGGTCTCGGCGCCTAATAGGGCTGTGTTTAATTCCTGAGCCGCGCATCTATGGGATGTTTTGAGAACCTGACGTGTGATGGATCATTAAAATGTAATCACGTACAGTGGGGAAGTGAAATCAGTGTTATTTCCTTATCTTCGGCTTGCACTGCTCCTCCATTCCCAGCAGCTGTCGGTTGCATTTTCATTGAATCTGCCGGCTACTGCTCCTAAACGTGAATTTGGCCACGAGCTGCACGCCGGCGGCCATGAGCTCGACGGGCCGGAGCCGGTGCATCATCCAGGATGACGCTTTGGCTTTTTCTGGCCATTTCCACAGTCTGAATAAATTGTGTCAGACCGACGGGCTTGAGTTTTGAGTGGATGCACAGCACAGAGGTTTGATAAAAGGCTTTATTTAGCATCCTGTGGGTGTCGAGAACACAGAGCGCTTCACAGCAAATGTCTTAGTGAGGAAAGCGTGTTACTGGATACGGTTAAAGATGTAAGAATATTAGTTTTATAATAATTGGTCTTAAATCGTCAACTGATTTTTTTGGGCCACTTGGGGGAAACAGAGTTGTCAACGCAAAGTTTTCCCAGATAATCATCTTTTTAAAGACCGTTGTGTAGCATTTAGAGAGATATATTGTCAGAAATGGAATATGATAATGATAATTATCTTTTTATTGCATTTTGCCAATCATAACCCAAATGTTTTCAGCTGACCTGGGACCGAGCCGATCAGTCTGAAATGTATAATTTTTGTAATTTTAGACATTAAGAGATGTCAAATTAATTTACATAATCATATCAACTTAAAATACAAGCTATAAAACTAGAGCAGACATAAACAGGTTCATACTACCATAAACTATTTTTTTTTGTTATGCTCTACACTCATTAAGATATGCATATTGATATTTAATAAAACTTTTTTATATTTATATCTTGAGCTGGATTGTTCTCAGTTATTGACCATTTCTTCAAATACATTTCAACACTACACACGATCTGACAGAAACAACATAAATTCAATATACTATTTTATTTTTAAACTTATAATCAACTGAAAATAAGAATAGTTATATTTTTTATTATTTATTCTCTGTAGTCCATAACGGGCAAACGAAACACTGCCTCCACATTGGACCATGCATATTTTCCTTCTCCATGCTTGGCACACGGGAGAAGTTTCAGTTGGTTGCAATCTTTAATCTCACCACTAGAGGCCGCCAGATCCTACACACTGCACCTTTAACCCAGAAATAGAAAATATGTCAAAACTTTAAATTAAATATATCATACCATCTTCTCATTAAATATAAATAATATTAAATATGGGGTAAGTTTGCCCTCAGAGCATTCTGACAGAAAGTGTTTATTTACACAAAAAAGCACCATCTTTATCCCAAATGTAAAGTATATGTGAGGAGATTTCTGCTGAAGGCAAACATTGACAGTCAAGATGTCTTTTTCTATAAATCACCTTCAGTATTTCAGTATTTTTATATGAAGTCAGATAAACGCATCAGTCCGGTTGTGTTTGCTGCAGCAGCTGTGCACAAGCAGCCAGTTCCTCACTTCCTCGACACCTTTATATCTGCAACAAAGGCAAACTGTTCAGCGACTCAGTCTATCTGCTTTCATTAAGACAGAGTGGTGCTCTCCCCTTCTGCAGTAATTGACATGTGGGTGAGCAATGGCTTACAGTGGAGAGTCTCACAGACAAGGCCGGCTGAAGGGAATATCAAGAAGTAATCGATATCGATAGCAAACAGCCCAGATTAGAGCTGTGGGCGACTGTGGCTCAGTGGTTAGCAAGTCGGTCTTTCAATCAGAGGGTCAGTGGTTCGATCCCCGGCTCCGGCAGTCCATGTCGTTGTGTCCTTGAGCAAGACACTTAACCCTCATTGCTCACCGTTGCTGTGTCTACGGTCTACTGTATATCATGTAAGTCGCTTTGGATAAAAGCGTCAGCTAAATGTAATGTAATGTAGAGCAGCTGGGAGGGGGAGGGGCCTGTTTAATAGTCAGCAGGCGAGGCCTCCGAGACGTAGTGGGGTAGCATCGGGAGTTTTAATAACGCGGAATCAATGCACGCTGCCCGCAAACCTTTCACAGTCAAGTTATTAATTGGAGAACGGACAATACAAAACTGTCACCGCAGAGTTGTGGGCCTGCAGCAATTTAAAACAGGGTCCATTTAGCGAGGCAGGCAAGGAAAGATCCCTCGTTTCCGCTCTTGGATTTGTAAGCGGTGGGGGAAAAAAAAATAATTCAATCCAACGGTCTCCAGTGTAAAATGTCGACGCGAGAAAGGACCAGCAGCCCCTCGCCGGTGCTCTAAATGATGTAGAGGGTGCAAAGTGCGGCAGCTTCGTCCTCTGTCGGCGCGTTACGCGCCCAAACAAAGCCGCGTGATTTATCTCAAAATCTATTATCAAAATGAGTGGGCAGAAACCAGGACTCATAACTCAACCGACGCTTCCCGCCGGTTGCCGCCGAGGGGCGGGAAGGCGTGCAGGCGCTGAAATACGGGCCGCTGACAGAGCCGCTAATAGAGCCTCTGGAGTTCAAACACACAGGGAGCGCCTTTACTTTGAAAGGACGAGAGCCAACGAGCCGCTCGCTGGGTGTTTAACGAAGCTCAGCCGGTGGCACGGATCTTGACGGACAGGCACTTGTGGATGTAAATGAGGGCAGAGGATATTTAGAGCCATCCTCCTGTGCATGTCGGCTCATAATGCAGCTCGGCGTTACGCCCGAGGAAAAGATTCGTAGCCCGAGGCCTCTTATCGCGTTCTTTACGGCGCAGTAATCTGAAATCCTTTTAACAGTTGACCATCTTTGAACCGGCATGATTCTCCTCATTTCAGTTGTCACATTGGATTTAAAGGGTTTCCTTTTAAGGTCGGCAGTGTAGCGGCTCCTGTAAGACCTCCCAGGAGGGGGTGAGTTCCCAGATTAAATTGTTTAAATCCTGCTTGTTGGGGACAGTTCAGGATAAACGGGCCTTTGTGCTTGAGATGCTGTTCACGCCACAGAGAGAAACACACAAGAGGAAGATGTATAACAATACTTTCTGTCGGGGAATGTCGTATGTGTACAGATTGTGAAGCCCTTAGAGGCAAATTTGTATTTGTGATTTTGGGCTATACAAAATAAACTGAATTGAATTGAATTGAATTGAATTGAATTTCTGTTTATTTATTTTTGCAAAAACAGTGTATCCTCTGACAAGATTTCATCTGACAAGAAGCCATATAATGAAACATTTGCACTTTCCAGGTCAAATAAACTGTTCTCACGATATATGTATTATGTTCCAATTAACATCCATACAAAAAAAAATGGAAATTCATATACATATATATGGTAAATTCCATTATTTTCATGGAAAGTTTCAAGAAGCCTTGAACCTCTTCAGCCAGCCCATTATATTATTGGCATACCTTCACATAAAGTGCATATAGGGCATGAGCTTTACCCACAAATTCCATTAAATATTATAATTATTTTCATTATCTGTCAATTATTTTCTCAATTTGACGTTTGGTCGATGAAATGTCAATTTAAAAAAAAAAAAATCTGTCAAAAATCTGTCATTATCTGTCAATTATTTTCTCAATTTGACGTTTGGTCAATGAAATGTCAATTTAAAAAAAAAAAAATCTGTCAAAATTTCCCCAAAATGTCTTAAATTGTACAACCACTTCTCAAAACCCAAATAACTTGCAATGCTAAAATTAACAACAATAATTTGATTAATTGTTGCAGCTCTAATGATCTTTATGCCAAATATAAAAAAAAAGAAGTGAAGAGTCCTCTTCAGGCCAGATCAAAGCGGGGCCTCTCCTGATATTACATATTACATAATATATCGTTGTGTCGCTTTGGGCGTGGCACCAAAGAGTGCGTAACTCAAGCAGACCCTCCCATCCCTGTTGTTCAAAGACTGATCTGAGATCTCACGTGAATCGGCCGTTAACATCACAGATGTCCTGCGACTGAAGAGACTTTGAGGACGACCTCTGTGACGATGTTCAAACAGGTGAGCCGGGGATCGAACCACCGATCCTCTGATTGAAATACAGACCTGCTAACCACTGATCCCCTGGTTCAATGTTAAGATAATTAGTAGAATCAAGACATCGAGCACTTCGGGTTTCACGAATGCCGACGCTCATCTCGTCGGAGCGACAGGTTTTCGGTCCGGAGAGCGTGCCGGTGCTCCGGCGCCGCCCAGTCCGAGCTAAACGGGCTCCGGGGCTCCTGCCACCCGGCTGATCTGTTAGTCCAGAGTTAAGAAGCAGCAGAGGTGAGAGGGCTCGCAACCGGTGCAACTGAGTTCAAACCCAGAGCTCAGAATAGAGTTTCAGCATGAATTAATGCCACTGTGCTTGAGGGGATATAATATAAATGCTTTTTCACGAGGGCTGAAAAGGTCATTGCACCAAAAAATGTGGGCCAGCTGTGTAATTTCCTGAGAGGCTCCGTGCTTCAATGCAATGCGAAATGTTCAGATCGTAAACACAACGGTATCGGAAGGTTTTTTTGAAAAGGGCTCCTGTAACTCAGGAGGCTTAAAGGTCCCAGGAAATGAAACAGGTCTTTTCCGTAGTGTTACCGCGTGGCCCGAGGAGTATTGTGCAGCTGTCCGTCATCTCACTCTGGAAACATGTCAAAGCATGTTTGGTTTCCTACATCAAACCTTTTGTTGATCCGCTGTCCACTTCTTTCTTCCTCCAATGACTCACGTCTGCAGGACCAGGAAGAGGGGATTGTAGATTTTAGGGTGATCGACCTGCAGGTTTAGTTTCCTTCCCTCATTATTGAATGCTCTATTTGGGCTCTGAATATTTAGGCTCTCTGGATTGCAAAGTCTGTGTTATGTTCAGCGGATATTCTGTGATCCACTAATCTCTTCTTTCCATTGTGACGTGTGAAGCATACACCTGCTAATATTGCAGCTTGCTACAGGCTGCATTGATATGCACTTGACACAGAAACAGGAAGTTGTTTCTATTTATATCTGCACACATTGTGACGCTAAGCTTCCATTTTTCTTTCACTGATTTCTTATTCAACTTTGATTTCTCAGCTTTGTCTCTTTCCGCCCTTTCAGTTGTCTGTCAGGTGGAAGGTTGGTTTTCTTTTTCTGCAAACCCTTTACAAAGGAAGCATGGGAGACCGACACGACATACAGAGTAGAGTTCTCAGTCCAACTGTCACGAATCAACCTTCGCAGCAAGCGATACCACACTTTTAAACGGCAGTGGGAACTGGGAATGCTGGGAGAATATTGCAATTAAATCCATCAGATGTCTGATCCTCTCAGTGTGATGATGGCCATATGTTCAGTGCAGTGTTTGCAGAAAATAATGCCAAATATTCACACGCTGTTCCCCCTGTATTCATAGTCAGTGAATGAGGCCTGTGTATGTGGTTAGTTCACATGATGGTAATAACAGCCGGACAGTTTAGTGGCTTTTATGGAAACTGTTAACGTCAATTATGTTGGTCAAATATGTTTCATTTGAGCTGATAGACCAGAGATTATTTGGTTAAATCAGATCACTGAGTAATACATCGTAGCCTCAGTGTTTTATGTGATGCGAGCGCCGCGCCGGACTCAGTTTACGATGTAGCCTCTCAAACGCTACATTGTTTGTTGGCAACGTTAATCCTGAGGACACCGGGCCAAATTGCCGGGTGTCCTCAGGATTAATCTGGCATGCGCTTAACGTGGCACCGATTTCACAGAATGCATCTCCGTCCCGGACACCAGCATGGAGCGCCGCCCGGGACGGAGACTTTTCCCTCGGCTGGACTCGTGACAGCTGCCTCAGACTCTCGGCATGCGGTTGACTTTTTTTGGGGGGTTTAAACTTTTACCCGCTTGGCGGTGGGTTCATTTTAGGGGACCACGTCCTCCGGAGCGTGACCAAATTCAAGGAGATGATCACAGACCTCAGGAGAAGAGGGGGCGCCGCTGATCCCATCAACATTCGGGGGAGAGGTGGTGCGCAAGTCCTTTCAAGATTGGAGTTCACCTTGAAAGCAGACTGGAGTGGAAATGCTCCACCGAGGCTGTTTCCAGGAAAGGAGGGAGCAGACTCCACAGTATTAACCCTGAACACTAGCGTTACAAATAGGAACACCATCAATGACGTTGGGTATATTTCACCTGGTATAATGTACCTGATAAAATATACTTCTCATCAAAATATATTAAAATACAACAATACAAGGAAAATTGAAGAACTTCTCAGAAAATGAAAAACAGGTGTCAGGGGGATCCTAAAAAAAGGCTCAAAATCGGGTGAAAAATGAGGAAATCGTCAATAAAACATGATTAAAAACATAAATAATGAGCTATGAACTTGTTCTCTGGTCCACATGTTCCTGGGACATGTGAGCCTTGTCCTGTGAAGGAAAAGTCTCCTTCAATGGGAAAACCATCCGGAATGTTTTCACCCTCTATCACTAACGTAACACGTGAAGGTTGAAACAACCAGGGATTGGAGCAGAGAGACACGCCCACCTTCAATAGACACGCCCACATCCAATAAAGACACGCCCACCTTCAATAAAGACATGCCCACCTTCAATAACATCAGTGAGCAGCAGGAAGCTACACAAGGACCCACGCAACTCAGACAAAAGCAACACAATGAAAACAACGTAAACACAATCGCTCGGGTGAAAATCACCCTTTTCTTGCTGCTTTGAGCCGGCGACCAAAACAAAGTGAACAAAATCCTCAGAAAGTCCTTATTGCCGTTGTTTTGTTTACATTTGTGCATAAAGAGTTGGCTCGCTTGCCCGTTCTTTAAACAGGGTTGAGCTCATAATTCGCATAGTTTCAATTATTCACATCTGGGAGCTGCCCAAGAGAACTATTGTTTTCTTGTGTCAACTTTCAGCCAATTAGCGGCTCCACTGGAGCAGGCAGGGAGGGTAATACTTTGCTCAAGGGCACTTTGACAGTTGTGACTGAGGGAGACAAGAGCGTGTCTCGCTCCCTTTCTTTTACTTGGCCATATGGGGATTCAAATTTCTAACCTTTTCTAGCCTGTAGCTTCCTGCTGCCGTCATATTTATTGAAGAATATTTCAGGAGATTTGCGTGCAAAAAGGGATTCATTACAACGCTTGAAGCCACGGAGTACTTCACAGCCTCCCTGTAAAGTAAAGACAGTATTTTAGGGCTGTGTTGAAGCTAGTAGACGGAATAAAACCATTTCTAACATCACGCATTCACTATTTCAGTTGGTTGTAATGAAGGAAAAAACAAAGCAAAATGTGGTTGATTGTTGAATCTTATGGCATCTTTTACATCTTTTTGTTGGCTTTTTTAGTTTAAAATATCATAGAAACTCTTTACATTAACAATAAAACACTTATTTTGACTTGAAGTTTACATTTACTTTACCCATCGGTGTTTTGTGTATCGGGATCTAATCATTACTTCAAACTAAAGGTAGTCACCCCTGTAGTGACACAACGCTACGATGAAGTAAAACAGAAGGAGATGATATGCTGTGAATGTGAATTGGGATCATTTGCTCTTTTTTTTTTTATTATTCAATTAGCGCAGAAGGCGAGTGTGAATTGCTAAATAGTGTGAAATGCTTTTTTAGCGTGACTATTATTTAAATAATTGTTTTGTTATTTTCTATGTATTTATGTGTGTTGCCTACTCATGTGCTGGTATCCAGCTGTGGGGATAATACTTAAAACTGTTGACCTGCCACTCACTTCCAGTTGCTTAACGCTGCATTGTTTTCATATGCATCCCACTAATACAATGGCAGACTTCCCCACTAACAATGACAACTACCATTTAAAGAAGTAATTACTGAACATCAACCATCAACATTATCAAATACGCGGTTTGGTTTCATGAGAATCTGAAGAATCACGACAACAAAAGACTTTTTGTTGTGGTTTTGGGGAGTTTTGCTGTCAGTAGGAGACAGAAAAGACTTTGAGATTGCATGTTTTTATCAATCATCCCCTCCTCCCTCAGTCCACCTTTGACCCTAAAGAGAAACACATGGGGATTTAAGAAACAATCAATACCGTTGTTTCTCTGGAACACAAGAGGTCACAAAGCCCTATAAGACCTTTCCTATCAATATATAAGTATAAGACAATCCCTATATATATATATATATATATATATACACATACATTAGATATGCAGCATTCATAAAAAAAGACAAGATAGTGTTTGTGTTCTTTTGGATCCCTGAAGTGGTGACCTGAGGTCATCCGCTCAAATATAAGAATCTTATTCTGGCTCGAGCTGCCAAGTCAGGCTTCACAAGGAGGTTAGCCCAGTTAGCTGCTAGCCACAGAAATGCTCTGAAACTCACCCAAAGCACCTTTTAAGCAGTTTAATTAGCTTCTTCTTCTTCTTCTTCTTCTTCTGCCTTATCCCTGATCGGCTGTTATTTGTCTCAAAGTAACTCCCGTTCACAGCCCCGCCCACCACTGCTCCCATACGTCCATCACTTCAGTATCGTATGATAGTGGGTGTTAGGTTATGGCCCACGAGAGCAACGGGAACAAATCCAGAGAGTCTGTAAATAGACAAGTGAGCGCTGGTTCGTGGCAGCTGTGCATCTTTAAAACAGCCCGTGGGTGTCCTTGACCTCTGACCTCTTTTTGCCACATTTGTTTGCAAACATCTGCCCGAGACATGCACTCAATTATAAGTTCCCCAACGTTGACACTCAAAGTGTAGTCCCTCGGGAGACGCACTTTCACAAGTCATGGTGAGTGGGTGGACGCGCTCGATGTTGTGGGAAATGTGCTTTAATGTTTCTGATGGCCTTTCATTATGAAGCCATAAGCACTCTGACCGTGGTGTTAGGCAACATGCTGTCAGAGGCCAGGCTGAGTGTGAAACCCCTGTAGATCAGAGCCAAACCAAGCGAGGCCTTGTCCTTTAATTGCATTCTCATTTGCAATGAAAAAGACTTCCATATTTATATTGGGATGCACACGCACGGAAACGAGGACTTTCAGCTGTTGCAATAAAAGCAAAAACATATTAATTCTGCTTTAGATCGTAAGAGAAATCGTCTCTAACTCTCAATAGTTCAGATATTAAGTATGTAAGTATTCTCTGACTGTTGGTCCTCAGTTTGATATCATCGCTTTATTTTATTCATCATATTGTGATATTCTAATTGTTTTGAGGACATTTATAGGTATTAAAGACCACGTGCAAATCCATGAGATGGATTATTTTCGCAGTATTTAAGTCATAAAATGCTGAGGCGAAGTTTGTCGAAGGAAATCATCAAACAAGCTGAGAAGAAGCTCGCCTTAGCAGGAGCTTTGAAAAATGGCTGACACATTTCCAGTGCACCCCCCTCTCCCCCGGGTTTTTTTGTGAGCTTGTTTTGAAGCTATGAGACTGTGTTTATGAGCGCCCACCGGGGCTTGAAATTAGCACCTGCCCACCCTCCGATGTGTTTAAAAATTAATTGAAGCAAGTCGTGTCATCAGGTTACCAGCCAACCTGGCAGGCGATGAATATAAAACCGAAACTTCTGCTCAGGCGCTAACGCAGTCACCAAAACCAAAGAGCACGAGGCACAAAACAGGTGAAATATCAATTTAATGAGATGTTTTGTACTTGCACGTTTTATTATTCGATGGTCGTGATAAAAAACTTCCCCATGTGGAACGTTATTCGTTAATTAATGTCGCAAACGAGTGTCCAAACGGTCCAAAACTAAATATTTGTTCTTTACAATAACATAAAACACAGAAAAAAGCACATTCTCTCATTGGAAAAACTGAAAAATAACAATATTTAGCTCAAAACAAAAATGTATTCTCCAAATAGTTACAGGTATTTCTACAGCACACGGCTCTGGGTGAAATGCACCGATTTCCCATTTATTAACATGAAAATGTTGCTTGGATAGGCCGAAGAGGGGAAAGGAGTGGTAGTTATACTAAAAGTCTCACTGTAAGAAATTTATTTATTTTCTGGATTCATGTCTGCACATCAGCCTTATGACTTCCCAGCATGCTCTCATCATGGCGGTGCACTAATATGAAACAGTGATACGACCGCTCCATCAAAGCTCTGTGCCGCTATCTGAAATTAATCAACACCCCTCGAGTCATTCAGAATCGAGTATTCATGGCGGCCTGGGTATGAAAGTGCAATGAAATGTATTATATCTAAAATGGGCGTGACCCTATGAGAATAACAGCAGAGTTATTGAGTTTTCGCACATCTCAGAGGACAGAAATGGCTTTTTATCCTCCACAGACACTTTTAGTTCTATTCAGCGCTGCGCCGGAGGCTTTGATCTGAGATGTATTTACCTAATATCTTTCCAGTGCCGACACGGTGCATTCAAATGTTCGGGGAAGTTTAGCTTCCTTTTAGAAGTTGGTCACAGTCTGCAAATACACTTTTGCTACTTGTCTGCAAAGTGTTCGGTGCTGAACCTGAAAATGCATTTTCCCCGCTGGATGGATGCAGAAGCTGGAAACACTGCAAGAGCATCATGTAGTCGCCACGTTTTGAACCACCTACACATTATTAAAAAAATATAAAGTATGAAACCATTCAGTTCAGAGAGCTGACGGAGAGTCCAAGCTCCTCGGGGACTGACGCACTGGCCTGAACAATGCATTTCTTTCTGAACTAAAATAATTATTAAAAATACTTAAATTCACTCGATCAAAGCCAAACTTCGCACAGATACTTCTACAATATTGAGCTATGTCATATTTAAATAAAAAGTGTTCGTTGATATATTTAAGATAATTCAAATTAACATTTAATTATTTATTTCGAAAAATATATGTATTTTTAAAAACAATTCTGTGCACTATCATAAACCAATATGCCACTAACACATATATGGCCTTATTATCTATCTTCACAAGGGTTTTCTGTATATTATAGCTTTTAAAATTGTTCAAATAGACCTTGTGAATGAGGAGATAATCAGGATTTAATAGGAGATAAAATCGTCGCCTGTTGAGTCCGACGCCGCTTTGCCTTCAGCGTGATCAGCGAGCGTTGGGGAACCACACGGGGACACGAGGACGGCAGAGAGCAGTGCAACAATGCATTTTCCATCAGTTTTCCATGGGTCTGACATTAATATGGAGGATTAAGTCCATATCTCTGTCTTTGTTGTTAATTAGTGCGAGCAGTGACGCGCTCCGTGGTGCATGCTGTCAAAGTGCAGCGCAGTGCTTAATCTGTAACTATGCTTTATGCTTTTCGATATGATATTATGTCATCTTTCCATTCCCCACGCTCATTACTCTGTGATTGCTGTAAACGGTGCATGGGTGTTATAAAAATTGTGATTTTCCGGCGTGACGTTTGCTGGTTCTGCTCCCGTCGGTGTCGGATTCAGACTCCAATGATTCGTCGTGCCCACGGATGTGATTTCTCTTTGTTGGCTCCGTCGTACGCCGACAGTGGGCGGAGAGCGTCTCCACCCTTCTGCCCACTTTGCACCGGTCGTAGGTACAGACGTCTGTCAACCCACAGGTGGGGAGGAATATATTAAGTCGATGGAAACACAGGAAACACACCAGTTATTTAACTATTGACAATAGGAATATCGTTCGCTGTATTCTTTTTTTGTTATTTTAATTTCTGTATGAAATCATGTTGCTGAAAAATAAAGAAAAAAGACTACAGTTAACTCTCTGGACCCAACCAACGAGTATCCGCTGAGTAAAGTTATGTTTTCACAAGATATATGAAGAATTTCCAAAATCGAGATTCAATTTTTCAGCTTTAGAGTCATATTTTCTCTTTACACTTTTGCCTTATGCCTCATTATATAGAAAGCTGAGATTGATGTATGTATCTTATATGCAAGTGCTTTAAAAGGTGAATTTAAGAAATTATGTAAAATCAAGAAAATGACCTCAGGCTCCAGAGGGTTAAGATGATATCCTCAAAAAAGATGAAGGAGGTCCTCTCCTAACAAAGTCGAGGTTGTGAGACATGCAATAAGTATCACTTCTGCTTATTTGGGAAGTATCTTTCATGCTGTTACATCTTTTAGTAGGTACTCTCGGGGGAAAACGGAGTGCCTTTGACTCTAATGAGTCCTGACAATATATCTGCTGCTCTTCATTTGCTTTGCTAATAAGCATATGTCAGCTGTTTGTGAGTGTGGTAATGGGTGGGAAAGCAAGGGCAATGCTCGTTTGAGCCTCAACAATGAATATTTCAGTTTAAAACACCGCAAACTGATGTTACTGCTGTTTCTAAATCTCTTTACTGCGGCAAACCACCGGCTCCATGAACCTTCACTGTGACGTATAAGACAAGAATCTACCTCACCCAGCTAATTACCTTTTTTCTTCTTCTTCTCTCTTTTTAATTATTAAGTAAAATAAGCCCCAGGGTGGAGGGGAAGACACGTAATGATCTTCAGGGCCTACACCCTGAACTAGTGTTCGCATCACAGCCAACACATGTATAACCGTGCCACAGAAAGATCAACAACCACCTACATCTATTAGATGGATTAATTAGTTATTAAAAAGATGAAGATAAAAAAAGATGACGTATAACAACACTAAATATTTTAAAATATATCAGATTCGCAAACAGTAAACGCTTTAATTCAGACAGAATGAATGCCTCCTCAGGCCTCGGGAGGGGTCGTGCTGGTGGAGGAGGTCATGCTGGTGGTGTGTGTGTGAGGTGGGGTGGGGGGGTTAGCCAGGTGGTTCAGGGCCTTGCGGGTGGTGTAGAACCTGAAGGGGAAGCCTGCAGAGTTTGAAAAGACTGCTTTTCTAACATTTATTTATTTAAATAACTATTGAACCCAGCTGTCATGTGTGAATCAGACACGTATGTTTGATGCTGGTTTTTATTCTTCTTTTTATGCCGCTCTTTTGAATAAATTGATACACAGGGGAAGTTATTTATTCCCTCTCTGCATCTGTCTGGCTTTATTTCTTTCTAAAACGAAAAAACGAAAATGCTGTACTGTTTTCATTTATTCATATTTTTGTGGAAAGGTACACGCTCTGAAGAAATTAGTGGATGTGTGTGGGTAGTGTGTGTGTGGGTGGGTAGTGTGTGTGTGTGTGGGGGGGGGGAGAACTGGGCTGATCTTGCCTCTTGTATAGTACTGTGTTGCATTATTCAGTCCAGAGACTATGTTACAAGAACTAGAATATTTGTGGCATTCAAGCAGGTTTGAGGACATTTGGCGTGTTATTTAAAATTATGGATTACGATCGCCAAGGCAACTGATTTTTAATGGCTTTATGGAAACCACGGGGCCTGGAGGTAAAGTAAACCTGCAGAGGATCCGACACCAGCCTGTGAATGTTGAGCAGCTTTACCCACGCGGGGGGTCGGTCCTAGCTAACGCGTCTGATCTGTGTTTCTTTGCACAGCGTATATTTTGACGGACATTTATCTTAAACGTCCCCGAACAAGATGGATTAACCGATGGGATCATGTGTGGAAGAGCCGATGATCCTCTGCTCCAAAGCAGTTTGAATACTGTACACAAACCACATCTGAGCTCAGAGTTCATCAAAAGCACAAAGAAAGATGGAGTAGAGGGGCGAGAGGATGAGGGGGCGAAAGATCTGGTACAATAATCAGATAAAATACATATCTGAGGCTCCATAATGGGCTGTAGGCAGGACTGTTAACGACCGCCATTTTTACTTGATAACGACAAAAGAAGAATCAATCTGAATATTCTAGGATTAACTTTCTGCCAATTCATCGACGAACGGCCGAATCATTTCAGCACGACACTGAAGTGGCCGTTCGATTATGAGTGATCTCGACCCTAAGGCTGGCGGTGAAAGCTTATTGATTATCCAAACTGTAGCTTGAATGAGCTCAATGCATGTCATGGCAAGAGAAGGTTTCAGAGGAAAGGGCATTGGTCATTCAGGGCAAAAATAGATAATGCAGAACAAATATTTTTTTCTCCACTTGTTAATCCTTTCTGCGTCGTTCCCACTACATCCCCAAAAAGATGAACAATAGATTAATACTGCAATAATATCCGACCCACTCGCTCATGGGCTCAAAAACAGGGAGGAGCATATAGGCCCCATTAGTGACAAATTTGGGACACTGGGTTTCAGCCTCTGGGACTGAGCATATCAACAAATATAAGAAAAAATCAAATAAAAAAAAAAAACTCAATATAATTCAATACAAAGTCAACATAAGTTAATTTTGTCATGTTTATAACACTATTACACAATAATAATAAACATAAACCATAAGAATGACTCAAAGTGACTCAAAATAACCCCCAAATTGACTCAAAATGCACCGAGTTTTGAAAAGATGCTGATTAAAAAAGTTAGGACTAGCTAGAATACTATACTCAACGGTTTTGGAATCCTTGGAGATTCTTGTGCAAAGATACGCACAAGAATGTAATTTGTGTCCAGCAAAAAATATGAAATTGACTTACTTATAGTTGAAATATGAATATTCCAGGCCTTCCTGCTCCCTCCTCACAGCTAAGGCTACGGAGCACCCTGCTGCAGTGAAACGAGCTGCGTTCAGGGACCACCGAGGACTGTGGGAACTTTCTAGCTTGAGCGGAGTTGACATGAGTTCTCGACATTTTTGAACTAAAATAATTATTTTAAATACTTAACTTCACTTAATCAAAGCCAGACTTCGCACAGATACTCCTACAACATTGAGCTATTTTATACTTAAATGACAAGTGTTCGTTGATATATTTAAGATAATAGAAATTAACATTTAATTCTTTTTTTCTGTGTACTTTCATAAACCAATATACCACTAACACATATATGGCCTTATTATCTATCTTCACAAGGTTTTTCTGTATATTATAGCTTTTTACATTTTTCAAATAGGTCTTGTGAATGAGGAGATAATCAGGATTTAATATGAGATAAAAAGCATTCGTTAAATTGTTGCCTGTTGAGTCCGACGCCGCTTCGCCTTCGTGATCAGCGAGCGTTGGGGAACCACACGAGGACACGAGGACGGCAGAGAGCAAGTGCGTCTAATCGTCATAATCATCCTGCGCTCTCCTGGCGCCGATGACATTGAATCATTTTAGTGTTTGGATTTAGGGAGGTTATTCTTACTTTCTCATTTACGTGACACGGCTGCTGAGAGGAGCGATGTTTGTCATTAACTGAACTTGTTCAAAACCTCTTAGAACAAACTTTTCCCTCAAAAAGCGGCGCTGAAACTAATAATATTCGTGACGGCTCTGTTGCATTTAGGTGTCTCAGGCTTCTACGGCCTTGAGCCAGCATGCACGATACCAGGAAATTGGAACTAGAGTACCTAAATGGAATTGAACCATAATTAATGTCATTAGTTACTGTCTAGGAGGTATTTTTGGTTTCCCTGGCTGTATTGTAGCTGGAATTGCAATAAGAGTACAAATTGTACAGTGGCCCTGAGGTGCAAAACACAACAGTATTACAGAAAACACAACAACATTACAGACAACCCAACGATGTTTCATAAAATCCTTGGGTGTCCTCGTCCTTTGCAGGTTCCTACCGTTGGCGTGTTATCAAAGGACCAGGAACTCTACCCGCAGGGGATGATCTTCCAGACGGACCATTCAAACCTGAACAGTGAGCCAAGAGTCGCGCTATCAGGGCCCCAAAACTGGAGCAGCTAATTGGAATGCAGCCCACATTTATGTTATCATTTACACTGTGAAAATCACTTAAAATGTCGTCAATGAAAAAAAAGACGGTGAAGCAGTTAGCAATAAGGGGGTTAGGGTTAAAACTGGAGCAGCTAATTGGAATGCAGCCCACGTTTATGTTATCATTTACACTGAAAATTACTTAAAATGTTATCAATGAAGCAGTTAGCAATAAGTAGGCTGTGCTAACAATATTATATCGCGATTCAATTCATGCAATTGTGACTAAAATATTGATGTTCAACCGCTCCCCAAACAAAACAACTAAACATGCGACAAATATTCATACATACTCTGTCAGATAGCAGCAGCATTGTTATCATGTTTACAACGTTCTGTCAATCAGGAAGCGCTTCCCTCAATGACCTTGTGTTCCTGGTTTGTCTGGAGGAGGTTTTCTGAGGCGGGAGGGTACACAAAGACACACTATACATTGTGTGTATACACACATGATCTAGACACACAGCTGTGAACTTGATGAATGAATGAAGGAATTACTTTCTTCTCAACAACACATTTGAAAGTTCCCCTCTGTGGTTTTTAAATCTAATCCCTCAAACCTCTTTGAGGAATCACATGTCAGGTTTTTGTAGGGTTATTATAACCGTTTTGAACCGGCACCCCTTTGTTCACTTTTATACTTTCTGAAACACGTAAAAGCTTCAAAATTCCCGTAAAACGTCAAAATCCCTTAAGCTTGTGTTAACCTCAGAGCTGAAGATTTCAAGCGTCAAACCAAAAACACATTCAAATCCATTGAAAAAGCCAAACTTTGAAGCGAAGGAACTGGAAATGCAACTTCAGGGGGGGGGGGGGGGGGGGGGGGGGGGCTGCTGGAGTCTATCCCAGCATGCATTGGGTGAGAGACAGGCCACACTGCTGGAGAAATCAGCAGTCTATCTCCGGGCTAATACAGACAGACAGACGAGCGCTCACATTCATACCTGCAGGCAATTTAGTGTTTCTTTCTCCTGACCTGCATGTCTGCAGACGCTGAGGCAACCAGAGCACCCGCGGGAGCAACACGCGACACGCTGGGAACACGCTCTCCCGCCGACACGGGACAGGAAAAACAACCGATTCTCTCGTTTTTCTTTACCTTTTTACTCTAAAAATCCTGAACAGAACGTTTGGATCTCAGCTCACTAGAAGTAATGAATTCATGCCCGGCCACCTACGGGAGCTATTTCTGTGGAATTCCGATTCCTCTGCATGCCAAGGGTGTTAAATGAAGAACAAATGAAGAACAAAGCTTCATTTCAGTCACAATGCATACTAACACACCATCCCCTGGTCTGATGCGTCTCATTCTCTATTCAGCATGAGCGGTGTTGTTAACTGGAATGCAGAGGAGGTTCACTCCAAATTATCGCTTGTTCTTTTCACACTTCATCCTTCAAAACTAGTTTCTGCCGCCGCGACAAAGAACATTCGCTTAATCTTGAAATGCAAATATGCAAAATGCAGTTTCTTGGCTGCGGGATCATTTGCTCACGTTACACATGTATGTCATGTGAGCACATATGAGTGCAGTCTGCATGTTCTCCCCCTTTTAAATGACTCTACTTCTCTTTTGATTTAATACCTCAGTAAACATGAGTTTATGGTCTCAATCGCTCGTTTCAAGTCATTTAGTAAATGATGGTCCCATTCAGAGTAAAATAGACATTAAAGAAAGGTATGCTTGAGGGCGGGGCTACTGTGTAATTGAGCCGTATATGCAAAATCCCCATAAAGTGTCACATAATTACTACGACATGAATGTATCACGCCTGAGGAAAGGCTTTATATTGTAGATTAATCTTCCATATGCGCCACCTTTTATTTCCTCTTTTGGATTGTCTGACCTTCTGAAGGACTGCAAACTTCTCCAGTGCGTTTTTAGGCCCTCAGCCCAATGCATGCTGGGAAAAGACGCTCATCCCCAATTGACCTGTTGGCATGGGACATTCAAACAGTTGCATCATATTTGATATGATGCGGTGCGTCTTTCTCGTTTTGGTCGCGTGCAGATGTTCCATTCATGTTCGCCAGCTTCTTCGCTTCCTAACGTCTCTGATTAACGCCGAGATTCATACGCCGAGATTCATACGCCGAGAGAGGAAGAAGGACACACAGGAGCGTTTAGCAGAACATGTAGCAGCCTGCAGAGTGAGCGCCCGCTAATGGAAATCACGGCGCTTCCTTCCTTTTCTGTGTGATTAAAACAGTCAATAGAATTGGGATAATAGAGAATTGTTTTCCACTGAAGAGAGAAAAATAATGCAACCAAAGGCGTCGAGTATTCAGAGAAGTCTTGAAATGCTTTCAGCATGTGATGGGACATGCCACTTCTTAATGGATCGCAATCTACGCTATTTAAAAACCTGAAGCCTCTGACTAATTGCATTCTCCTCTGCACCACAAAGTAATTTCACATGTCAAAGGCTGCAAATTTGAGCGTTGATCATTCTAAATGAAGCAAAAAAAAAACAAAAAAACATTCATAACTCATACAGATCAAGGCTGACATGTAAATACCACCAACAAAAACATTCTTTAAATGACGGCTCGCGTGTTTATGATACCGAAAATCAGTTTGGATGGTGGATATTTGTATTTTAATCAATTTTACCCCCCCCCCCGCCCAAAAAAAAAAAATATCCGATACTGTTAAACATGGGTTTATATTGGTGATAAGTGCCTTTCATTGAAAATGACTAGTTTAATTTTTTAGGCATCTTCTGAACGGGTGTCCCTATCCGGGCAATCAGTGACGGCTTCCAGAGGCTTTGTGATTGCCGGACAGATTAGAAGACTGTCGTATGCATCACAGCCTCATTCAGGAAATAACAAGTGCCTCAGCAATCAGAAACACGTTCCCTGGGAACTGGGGGGAGGAAAAAAAAAAAAGCTGACGTGATTGCAGCGTTTTGAGATTAAAAGACATCCCACAGAGGACGGAGCGCCGGTGGATTCCCAGCTGAGACAGAAGCACCAACAAGGTGTGACAGGAAGAAATCTCATCGTGTGACATCGTTGCTCACATTCTCGTAGAGGCACATTTACAGCAGCAGGACGCCGGCTCTCTCAACACGCCGACTTCCTGCTCAGAATGAAAATGCGTCGTACTTCTCAGCTCCCACGGCCCTCACGCAGAAACGAGTCAGTGAAATCAGAAATGTTCCCTTTTCTGGGCTACGTCCAAATCTTTGATGCATTTTTCATGAATGTAACTTTTAGGCCGACATTTAAGAAAGATGGACTCTGCCGGGAGGATTGTGAGAGGGTGTGAATGAATGAGTGAATGAATCTGCAGCAGACTGCATATTTTGGGTGATCGTTTACGGCCGCATGCTCAAGAACCTCTACTGGCAGCAGGGATTCACACTTTCTCAAAACACCTTTTATTACCTGTTTTATACGCCTGCCGACTCCTCACTCACATCCCACGACAGTTAGGGGCCACGAGGGGCTGATAGGGGTCACGAGGGAACACTAGGGCCACAAGGGAACACTAGGGGCCACGAGGGGATGCTAGGGGCCACGAGGGGATGATAGGGGCCACGAGGGAACACTAGGGGCCACGAGGGGCCATGAGGGAACACTAGGGGCCACGAGGGAACACTAGGGGCCACGAGGGGCCATGAGGGAACACTAGGGGCCATGAGGGAACACTAGGAGCCACGAGGGGACACTAGGGGCCACAAGGGAAGACTAGGAGCCACGGGGGGCTGCTAGGGGCCACGAGGGAACACTAGGGGCCACGTGGGGCCGATAGGGGCCACGAGGGAACACTAGGGGCCATGAAGGGCTGATAGGGGCCACGAGGGAACACAAGGGGCCACGAGGCGACGCTAGGGGCCACAAGAGGCCGATAGGGGCCATGAGGGAACACTAGGAGCCACGAGGGGACACTAGGGGCCACAAGGGGCCGATAGGGGCCACGAGGGAACACTAGGGGCCGATAGGGGCCACAAGTGAACACTAGGGGCCACGAGGGGCCGATAGGGGCCACGAGGGAACACTAGGGGCCACGAGGGGACTCTAGGGGCCACAAGGGGCCGATAGGGGCCACAAGGGAACACTAGGGGCCACGAGGGGACTCTAGGGGCCACAAGGGGCCACGCAATTGTTTTTTTAATACATTCAGTTAAACATTGTGGTCATTGCAGACACACCTGGCGGAGAGCTGCACTCTACTGAGAGCGACTCTCTAGGTGTTTCTTTTTTTTAATTAAGGCCTTTTTTAAAGCAGGTATTCAGACTTCTTCGAGCAGAAAAAAGCACAGATGTTACAGATTAAAGATGGCCGCGCTCTATTCTAGTGTCTCAGTGAGCCATGGCGGTGTGAAAGTAAGCAAAGACCAGGAGCCCGAAGCTAACGGCCTTTTCATTCCTCACTTTCACAAATGCTCTAAATGCCTTTCATGAAAAAGACCCAGCATGCCATTTACTCAATATTTAGCACTAACACAATACTTAAAGCCTGCTTGTTTGTTGACTGCTTGAGTTTTTTGCTTGAGTCAAAATCTTCTCACTGGTTTTTTGTTAGAAAAATATTTCCCATTCTTTCATACGGGAGCATTATCATTCTGCTGCGTTAATGTGGTGAAAGGAATGAACTGACCCAGCGTTTTGTAAGAATATTCAAGAGAGTCCTCTCTGAATGGAGTGGTAAGCAAATTCATAAAGCTAAAAGGAGGAAATAATTAAAGCCTAAAAGCAAGAATGGAACCATTGATTTTTTTTTTCTTCTTCTTCTTTTTTTCCCGCTCCTCTCATTTGTACTCCGCTATGATCAGAGGAGTCTTTGTTTGGCAGAAAAAAAAAAGAAAAAGAACAGGACCAAAGATGAGGGGAAGAGACAGGCAGCCTCATTATCGCCAGAAGGAATAAAAGAAAGTCACGTGACCCGTGTGGGCACACGTCTTGTATTTCCTCAGTGTGCGAAGCCTCTTTGATTTCTCTGACTTTCATGTCGTAATGAGCCGGTGGGTCTGTCCTGCTGCAGCATGTCATGTGCTCAGCGCTTCCCCCTCTCCTTCCCGGTCTTTGGTGACCTGCCTCCGCTCGGCGTTCCCATCACTCCGGGCTCTCTCGTGGTCTCTCTGCGTATTAATGAGCGGGTTAGGGTCTCTCTCCGGCTCTTTCGGAAATAATCCATCAGCATAAATCTGCCCTAACAAGAGTGAGGAGCTTCGTCCCCCATCAACGTGGAGGCGCTCGTCGATCACGGGCTTCAGCGCCTCGCGGTGAAAACATGAAAGATTCATTCATGAAGCTCCGTCTTCCGCAGGAGGCACACATTTAGCGACACGTGACATTACTATATTAATAATCCTATTCCATTAAAATTCAAAACGTGTGTGAATATGAAGATCCCTATCTATTACTCAAATAGATTTTAAAGGTTCATTTGCAAGGCGTGCTTTGGTCACCGACCATGCTGGAGATTATTATTAGCTTGTTTGATCACCATGCAAAGCAGCTTTTTATGAGTTTGATCCGTTAGTTACATCATCTTTTTGTGCTTTGATCTCCGTTGTTCAGCCCTCTGTTCTTCACAGCCGATCAGCCGCATCTATTACGACACGAGCGGAGAAACTTTTTGGTGTTTCCTCTCCTCAAACACTTTAAACTCAGAGCTTTAGCCCACGCTGTGCTGAGAGCTGATTAATGCACTGTGTGTGCCGGGTAACGGGGTCTCCCTCAAGAAACCTCACCGAGGACGTGACGGGCAGGTGTGTTTGTGTGCAAAAAGCAATCTTTCTCACCGGGAAGGTTGTTTTTCATGTCGCTGAACAATGTCATGAAAGAAAAGTAATGTTCGTCGCTTGTATTCCACCTCGACTGTGCAAGAAAACCAGCCATAAAATAATGTGTTGTGGGATTAGGTTGATCTTGTTTTTTTCTCATTATTATCTTGCTGTTATGCAGTGTCCCCTAAAAATATTTGTTGGTTCAGGATAAAGCCGTTGGGTAAAGCCCCGGCTCTGTGATCAGTGCACACCCTGCTTTCTCAACTGTGACATTTTGGAGCGCCGTGTCTGAATCACTCCCAGTTCTGCCGTTCATTATTCCCTTCATAATAAACACTCCGTCGCTTATTTATATTCGGGACGTTTACGAATCTTCTTAGTAATGCCCGACACGATTCATCACCAGTGTTGGTGATTGTCAGAGCCGTTAAAACTTCCCTTTTCTTTCTTTAAAATGTCATGAGAAGTGCTGACTCAGCTGTTGTTGCACAGCTAGCTCAGAGCGTCCAAAATGATGGATTTGGATGGATTTCAAGTTTAAAGACATCTCTGTTGACCCTGCTCCAAAGATGACTAGTTCATTTTACACTTCTCACAGTCTAAAACATTTTTGTCATTTTTGCATCTATAAATTGGAGAATTGCCAAAATAAAGTAGTGCGCATGGCAGCGACAGTACTTTTCTATTGTTCCATTATAGATTTGTTGTTGTTCGTCCTGGTCGTGGAACAGTGGACCAGCTCTTTACCCTTGCAAGGATACTGGAGGGGTCCTGGGAGTTTGCCCAACCAGTCTACATGTGCTTTGTGGACTTGGAGAAGGCTTTCGACCGGGTCCCTCGGGGCTTTTTGTGGGGGGTGCTGCGGGAGTATGGTGTGCCGGACCCGTTGCAACGGGCCATCCGGTCTCTGTACGCCTGCAGTAGGAGCTGTGTTCGTATCCTCGGCAGTAAGTCAGATACGTTCCCGGTGGGTGTTGGCCTCCGCCAGGGCTGCCCTTTATCACCGGTCCTGTTCGTGACTTTCATGGACAGGATATCTAGGCGCAGCCGTGGGGCGGTTCGGGGATCTCAGGATAGCCTCTCTGCTGTTTGCAGATGATGTGGTCCTGTTTGTGTCAGGATCTGGTTCTGGACCCAATAGCAAAACCCTCGGAACACGGCAAAGTATAACAAGAAGGTGTATTTATTGTCTCTTACGCACTACAAAACTCAAACTCTCAGGCCTTCAGGCAAAACTCAAAACATAAACGGAAAGTCTCTCACAAACAAAACTTAAATCCTCAGGCCTTTGGCAATACTCCCGTATGGCGGTGTCTCGTGTCCAGCTCGTGAACCGGAATCTGCCGCTGCTTCAGCGGCGTCTCGAGTGTTGTGTCTGGGGCTGAGCATAACAGCCCTCACAAGTGCAATCTCCCGACAATGGCTTCTGGAGCGCGGTCTGCTTTTAAAGGCGGCTTGATGACGAGATGCACCGCAGCTGCGACGACGATCTGCCCGGCTGTTCCGCATCCTCCTGATTGAGAGAGGGAGAGAGGAGGAGAGGGAGAGAGAAACAGAGACATCCTCGTTGTGGCCAGTGTTCCTGCGGCACCCTCTGGTGGTGCCGCCGAGTTCCTCACAGTACCCCCCCCTCAAACGACGCCTCCAGGCGTCCGCGGTACCACCGGACCAGGGTGGGTGGATGGGGGTCCGGTAGGAGGGCCCAACACACTCCCGATGACCACCACGCAGGGACTCAGGAGGGCGGGCCGGAGGACGGCCACCAGGCGGAGACTCAGGAGGACGGGCCGGAGGACGGCCACCAGGCGGAGACTCAGGAGGACGGGCCGGAGGACGGCCACCAGGCGGAGACTCCGGAGGACGTGCCGGCGAACGGGACCAACCAACCCTAGGCTCGGGACGGGACTGGACCGGACAGGACTCGTGACGGGACTTAACCGGACGGAACTTGGGACGGGACCTAACCGGACGGAACTTGGGACGGGACCCAACCGGGCGGAACTCAACCGGAGGGAACTTGGGACGGGACTCAACCGGACGGAACTTGGGACGGGACTCAACCGGACGGGACTGGGGACGGGACCTGACCGGACGGGACTGGGGACGGGACCTGACCGGACGGGACTGGGGACGGGACCTGACCGGACGGGACTGGGGACGGGACTTGACCGGACCCGGAGGACCGGATATTGCCCGAACCTCGACGGGACTCGAGGGACATGCGTCGGCCGGACCGCCGACGGGACTCGAGGGGACAGGTGTCCGCCGAACCGCCGACGGGACTCGTGGAACAAGGGTCGGCCGGACCGCCGACGAAACCCGTGAAACAGGTGTCGACCGGACCGCCGACGGAACTCGTGAAACAGGTGTCGACCGGACCGCCGACAAAACTCGTGAAACCGGTGTCGACCGGACCGCCGACAAAACTCGGGAAACCGGTGTCGACCGGACCGCCGACGGGACTCGTGAAACCGGTGTCGACCGGACCGCCGACAAAACTCGTGAAACCGGTGTCGACCGGACCGCCGACGGGACTCGTGAAACCGGCGTCGGCCGGACCGCCGACGGGACTCGTGAAACCGGCGTCGGCCGGACCGCCGACGGGACTCGTGAAACCGGCGTCGGCCGGACCGCCGACGGGACTCGTGAAACCGGCGTCGGCCGGACCGCCGACGGGACCCGTGAAACCGGTGTCGGCCGGACCGCCGACGGGACCCGTGAAACCGGCGTCGGCCGGACCGCCGACGGGACTCGTGAAACCGGCGTCGGCCGGACCGCCGACGGGACTCGTGAAACCGGCGTCGGCCGGACCGCCGACGGGACTCGTGAAACCGGCGTCGGCCGGACCGCCGACGGGACTCGTGAAACCGGTGTCGGCCGGACCGCCGACCGGACAGGTGTCGGCTGGACCGCCGACCGGGCTGGAACTAACCGCATCCTGGATGAGGAGACTCGGACAGGGGCAGGCAGCGGCATAGTTGCGGAAGTTGGGACCGGGACTACCACCGTGACGGGACACGGGACCGGGGCTGGCAGCAACACGGGGGCAGAAACTGGGACCGGGGCTGGAAGCGGCACGGGGGCCGATACCGGGACAGGGGCTGACAGCGGCGCAGTCGCAGAAACCGGGACCGGGGCTAACAGCGGCGCAGTCGCCAAAACTGGGACCGGGGCTGGAAGCGGCACAGTGGCAGAAGCTGGGACAGGGGCTGGGAGCGGCGCAGTCGCGGAAACGGTGACCGGGGCTGGGAGCGACGCAGTCGCGGAAACTGGGACCGGGGCTGGAATCTGGGAAGGTTTCAACAGGGTGCGGGGAGCAGGAATTGGAGGAGACGTCGACAGGGAACGGGGAGCAGGAATTGGTGGCTGCTTAAACAGGGTGCGGGGAGCAGGAATTGGAGGAGACGTCGACAGGACACGTGGAGCAGGAGTCGGCCGGGGAGCCGACGGGATACAGGGAGCGGGCGTGACCGGCTTCCCCACAGCCACAGCCTGCGCTGAGTGCCCCCTCCGCCGGCGTCGACGGCCCGAGGCTCTGGCCTCCGGGTCAGAACCCCTAGCCCGTTGGAGGTACCGGGGCCCACCAAACGCCAGCCGGGCACCGGCCCAGGGATCCGGTTCGGGATCCTCCCCCACATTGGGATCCTGGTATCCCGGCTCCCGCACGTACCACCGGCCATTCCGAAAGTAGAACTGGGGGGGCTGCACCACCACCTCAGGATCCTTGTATCCGGGATCCCGCACGTAGTCCCGGGGCCCATCCAGGGCCATCCGGGGTTCCCTCCACTGGTCATACCAGGGATCCTCCACCTGACCGAAGTCACGCAGGAAGTCGTCGTCGTCGGAGTCGGGATCATACCATTCCCACCGGGGTATCTGTGGGCTACCCATCCTCTCCAGGTTTTGCTGGGTCCTTGTCTTGGTCGGGAGATTCTGTCAGGATCTGGTTCTGGACCCAATAGCAAAACCCTCGGAACACGGCAAAGTATAACAAGAAGGTGTATTTATTGTCTCTTACGCACTACAAAACTCAAACTCTCAGGCCTTCAGGCAAAACTCAAAACATAAACGGAAAGTCTCTCACAAACAAAACTTAAATCCTCAGGCCTTTGGCAATACTCCCGTATGGCGGTGTCTCGTGTCCAGCTCGTGAACCGGAATCTGCCGCTGCTTCAGCGGCGTCTCGAGTGTTGTGTCTGGGGCTGAGCATAACAGCCCTCACAAGTGCAATCTCCCGACAATGGCTTCTGGAGCGCGGTCTGCTTTTAAAGGCGGCTTGATGACGAGATGCACCGCAGCTGCGACGACGATCTGCCCGGCTGTTCCGCATCCTCCTGATTGAGAGAGGGAGAGAGGAGGAGAGGGAGAGAGAAACAGAGACATCCTCGTTGTGGCCAGTGTTCCTGCGGCACCCTCTGGTGGTGCCGCCGAGTTCCTCACAGTTTGCCTCCTCGGACCATGACCTCCAGCATTCACTGGGGCGTTTTGCAGCCGAGTGTGAAGCGGCGGGGATGAGAGTCAGCACCACGAAATCTGAGGCCATGGTGCTCTGCCGGAAACCGGTGGATTGCTCCCTCCGGGTGGGGACAGAGTGCCTACCACAAGCGAAGGAGTTCAAGTATCTCGGGGTCTTGTTCACGAGTGAGGGTAAAATGGAGCGGGAGATCGACAGGCGTATCGGTGCGGCTGCAGCAGTAAAACAGGCGTTGCACCGGGCCGTCTTGGTGAAGAAGGAGCTGAGCCGAAAGGCAAAGCTCTCAATTTACTGGTCGGTCTACGTCCCAACCCTCACCTATGGTCACGAGCTTTGGATCGTGTCCGAAAGAACGAGGTCGCGGATACAATCGGCCGAAATGAGTTTCCTCCGTAGAGTGGCCGGGCTCAGCCTTAGAGATAGGGTGAGGAGCTCGGACATCAGGAGGGAGCTTGAAGTCGAGCCGCTACTCCTTCGTGTCGAAAGGAGTCAGCTGAGGTGGTTCAGCATCTAATCAGGATGCCTCCAGGACGCCTCCCTTTAGAGGTTTTCCAGGCACGTCCAACTGGTAGGAGGCCCCGGGGAAGACCCAGGACACGCTGGAGGGATTATATCTCCCAGCTGGCCTGGGAACGCCTCGGGATCCCCCAGAATGAGCTGGTAGATGTTGAGGGTGAGAGAGAAGTCTGGGTCAGCCTGCTTGACCTGCTGCCTCCGCGACCCGACCCCGGATAAGCGGTGGAAAATGGATGGATGGATGGATGTTGTTGTAGCTTCAGTAAGCTAAAGAAAACATTCCCCTTCCTCACATTCCTCAGATTTCACACCTTTTTTTTTTACACACCTCTGTGCTTCTCCTTGTATCAAAGCTATGAATTGTGGGTAATTTTCTCAGACTAGTCTGCAGAAATGCGTGCTTTTGGTTAGTTTGCATAAAGAGCTGAAAACTGGACGTACCTCAAGGTTTGTGAGTCGATTAGTGTGGACTTCGGGATTGGTTCCCAATTGAATTCCTCATTCAAAGATATGCTCTGAATTTGTAATGCTGCTTCATTAATGATTTCATTGTAATTATAAACGGGCACAATCAGCATTGGAAATGCCGGCGTACAACTTCCCAGTCCTGGAGGTCGATGCAGAGACAGAGTGAGGAGTTACAGTCTGTGTATTTCGGGCCTGAACGCTAACCTCTGTTGCTCAGTGATGTGAATACCAACAACAAATCAAAGTCCACGCCTTCCGCAGTCTCTCCCCTTCATTTCCCTCGAGGAAAGCCAAACAAGCAAATTGCAATAGAAAGGCAGCGAAAGCATCTCCGTGAACAAGCTATCGACGGCCGGGGTGAGCCAAGCAAAGGGAAGTAAAGCGACGTGGTTATTGCTTTGTTGAGGAATTTCATTGCATTTCTTTAGAAAGGAAAGACTCCTCTTAGCTTCAGGTAATGAACCTGTTGTTTATCGGCAGAATTAGAATGACTCAACTAAGAAAACACATTTAAAAAACCTGCTGCTGCAGCGTTGAAGGCAGTCTGCACATGAACCACAGCTTGTTTACTGGCCTCTAATAATCAAGAAGCCCTGCAGATGTTTGCTGCTCATATTATGCTCCAAGAAAGCAGCAACAGCACCGGGAAGCACACAGAATCTTTGATATCGGGATGTTCACGCTCTGAATGGAGCGAGACTTTTGCTTTTAGTCAAAGGTGGGAGTGAGGACATTAAAAGAAGCTCTCAAAAGAAGCCTTTTACCTTCTGTCATGGTTGTAATTGTGAATGCATGACAATGGCAGAGCTCCTGCAACATGCAGCTGCATTTATTTCCCGGTCTATTGAGGCTGTAGGAGGAGGAAAAGATGTTTCCTCTCCCTTTCTCCCCGTGTGATGGGTGTAAAATGGCCAGGAAAGACACTAACATTTACTGTTATATGTTACCGGGGAAACATATTTTTATCGCTGGAAATATCACCAACAAACCCGTTATTTGTTGTTTGGCCCGTTATTATGGAACAAGAAACAGACAAAAACAACAGGGGCTTCAGTTTCAAAACCTTTTTTTTTCCAGAGCTTTTTATCCATTATTAATGCCATTATTACCATAAACATGTAAAGAAGATGATGAGATTTTTAGGGAGATCTCCAGCTTGATGTTGATGTTGTATTATTTTATTAAAACTCAACTTTGAGTCAAATGAGGGTGTCAAAAAAATAATCCACCTGGAAAGTCACACTCTAGATGTGTGTCGCAGGAAATGGGGTTTAGACTCACACTTAAGTCAAAGGTTCAACCCATAGGGGAGAGGATTTGGATTATTGAGCACCTTGTTGCATACATTTGTGCATTAAGGAGGAAAAATGGCAGCGCAGGTCTCCTAAATATACTTGAATATAAAATATTTCAATATTACCCCAAATGCTTAAAGTTACTGTCAAGGTCTTATTTTAATACAGACGCCTCTATATGACCTACATAAGTGAACAAGCCCATCAACGTATATGCTGGTAACGTTCGTCACTGGTTCCAGTTACGGCGAAATCTGATGCAATAATTCAAGTGGACTGGAACCCCCTTCAGCTCAGACTCCATTGTGGACTCCTGCAGGAACCGGGCCCGCTGGGCACAGACCCAGATCCGGCTTCGCTGCCACCTTCGCCCGTCAGTCAGAGGCTCCGGCGGGAGGCGGCGAGCTCGGGTGCAGGCTCGGGAGAACCAGAACCAGGACTGCACGGGGCCGCCTGGCAGACCCGGTTGCAGTAAAGTTTTATTTTTTTTAAACACTACCGCTTTTGTCCACCGGGTCTAAAGTCAACACCAAATTTAAATTCCTCATCGTAGGTTTCAGCAAAGCCTCATGGCATCTTACGCTCCATGTCAAAAGGATCTTGACATCTCATGTCTTTATAAATTAGTCTACTAATTTGTCTTTTTGTGGTTCATTGTGCCCTTTTCTTGCTAAATTACTTATTTTCCAGAAGCTTTTGCACATCTATGGTGTGATTTATTGCTGGAGAAACTCAGTTCTTCATGTAGTGGTTGTGTTTTGGCTCCGTCATTGTTTCAATGGTTCCTGGAAACATCTAAAAACAACAAAGAAGTACAAATACATTTGTATATTTCTGTGTGTGTCTTTTACAAGCACACCTTTCCTTTATCTGTGGCATCAGATGTTTGGTGGCTGCACCTTTTGTCTTCTGTGATTTGCTCTGTCATCCCTCATTGTAAGCGGCGCTGTAGCCGATCACACAGCCCAGCTGTTGGTCATTAGCCGGATCTTTGTTTATCCCAGCGGATCGGCTTGGTAATGGTTATCGGACGACATCGTGTTTATTTATCAAAATTTCATCCGTTACCTGACAACAGGTAAATTTAAACATTGTGTTTGTGATCACAGGTCTTCCTCCTTTCCTTCGCTCTATCTTTATCTCATCTGTTTGGGTAAGTTGGTAACAAATGCAATGCATTATTAAATATTAAAATGCTTTTATATTCATTCTAGAGGTCACAACAAACCCAACAGAAGTCTGCAGGGCAGAAGGACGAGGTCATTACTGTAGGTGTTGGTCACCACATTGCTCTGACCAGTAATTATGCAAACAAAAAAAAAGTTTTGAGAGAAAATTTCTTGTTTGTAAGTAATTCTTTTTTTTTTTGCTTATGAAACTAAAGTTTTTGTCACTTTCTGAGTTTATGTAACGTTAGCCCACAGTGCTGCTACATTTAATATAATGTCAACTATAATGAGGTACCATGTCCTCCTCACCGTAACCTCCTGTTAGCCAAGTCGAACCCACCAATAGAAACTCCTGGCTCATTCAGCAGCGTATGCCCCGCCCACTTTTCTCTTTTAGAGTAATGTTTTTTTTATATCAAAGATTATTTTCTTGAGAGCAAATATTTTTGATTTGCAGCCAAAAATTCAAGTTTCATAAGCAAAACTTACAAATAATTTACTTACAAACAATACATTTGCTCTCAAAACATTTTTTTTTTTTGCCGTAGTAAAGATACAAATCTACCTTCATACATTTCCTAAAAAAACACACTAAAGTATCGTATCAAGTATTGTATTTTTCCTCTTAAACTCAAGAAACGACAGTATCGGACTAAAGATGAAAAGCAGAGAGGAGAACCGAGCGCTGAGCGTCCTTCGTGGTCGTTGGCGGTGAGGACGGCAGCGGATCGTCTCCCGGTGGTTTGATAGCCTCGAAGTGCTTCTGGCCTGAAGTCATAATAACAATGCTGGCGTTTATTGTATGTGCACCCTTAACTTTATTTCACAGTACTTTGTCTGAAAGCAGATAACATAGTATTAAGAAATAAAATAAAAAAACACATTGTTGTGCTCTTGTTTGTTTTGATGCACTCGACCAACCACTGTTGATCTCTCTAAAGGTTTTTACCACTCTTATTAGACACAAGTGCTACAATATGCAGTATAAAAACATGTCGCTAGATAGCTAAATGAACTAGAAACCTGACAGCTCTCAGAGGATACTGAAATGCTTTTATAAAAATAACAACAAATGGAGACAATATCAACATTGAAATGAAACAAAAGGAAATTTACACTTATACACATATCCCAAAAATCTTAAGGCGGTTGAAATATTAAGTCAGACAACCAAGTTACCACTTCAGAAGGTGCTTACATAACACATTCACACCAGGCTCATGGACGCCGCCTTTCACATCGAGGAGGAGAAGCAGCGCCATGACACACTTCCATGAAACGGACGCAGCATTGTGACAGAACAAATACAAAAGGGATAAACTTATGCCTGCAGATATACTTACACACTCAACGGCCACAGGGAGAATAAGGAGTATATAATATGCGATCACCTCAACACACGGTACATAGAGTTGCCCTGCTTTTCCTTCGTCTTTAATATTCACTGTTTAATAAACCCGCCCCGTCCTGCATTGACAATACATTTACTTTATTACAATTCTTCAGATGAGTGGGAGAATTGAAATACAGATTTATTGATCATCCGCGAATATGGAGTGAGTCATCATGAGCCCGTTTCGAAATACGTTACATAAACACCTTACAAAGGAAAAAAAAAGCATTAATATTTACTAAAAAAAAAGAAAAAGTCATGATATACAAATTCACAGCCAGTAAGTCAGAGGATTCAGTTTCACATTCTCAAATTTTTACTCTAGCACGTTGATATTCGTCTGGTACGTAGCTTTCATAATATACAAAAAGATTTAACAGCCTAGCAGTAAATAAAACAAAAAAACCTCTCAGCAAGCAACAAGGCCCATCCGGAGAACTAACTACTTTCCAGCGTTTAATCGGATCAAACATTATGCAATTTAACACACTGGAAGAAATATCCAAGCAAAGGAAAAAACACAGTCGTTAATAGCATGAAATAAATGTATATATATATATATATATTTTACATAAAAGCTGCCATAGACAGATCATAATATGTATCTGTTACATTCATCCATCGGGCTCTCCTGCAGGGACGAGCAGCGACAAAGAACAGCTGCCTCCCCTTTAAAATGTTAGCGATTAATAGTCGGCATATTATGGATGTGGATATTAATGTTTCCCAATGTTCTCAGTAACTGATACGATACAAAAGAAAAATGGACCTACTGCTGGATGTTCTTACGATTCCCAGACCGTGCAGAAATATTGTAAACATTTCAGCTTTCTCTACTTTGGTACTAAAGATACAAATGATGGTTTTCCAAGAAACGGAAGATTGAGACTTTCCTTGTCTGCATGAAGTCTGTCAGCTTCCATGCAGGGAATACTGCGTCGGTGTGATAAAGGGGACATTAAAACTGAATCCGTCTGGATCTTTTAAATGCATGTAAAAGCTATTTTTTTTTTAAACGAAATAATTTGTAAAAAAAAACAGGCGGTGATGGTTAGAATGAGAAAAGGTTTAAAGTGTCCGTTCTTCAGCAACAAGTTCTTCTAAAGGAACAGAGCTCCGTTTTGATAAACCTGGTTCACCCACTGATACTTATCCATTTACACAGCAAACATTGCAAATATAGATACCTCATATCTGTACATAGTTTTTGTTGAATTAAATATATGCAGGGAGAAAGAAAAATGTTCTTTTTGAATGAAGGGTCCAAATAATTCCTCAAAAAAAACTGTTGAGGTTTCAGTAGACATATCTTCATATAGTAGTTTCATATTACACAACAGCAAATCCACTGTCACAGGACTTGGCCATGCGATACCCAAAAACCTATAATCCATTGTAACATATATATATATATATTTATATATATATATTATTAATTTGCAATTCTCTTCAATCGATAAACGTTTTCCCGACAAATTTAAAGACCCTCCAACCCACTTTCCTCACAGTCAAAAGAGATATACGTGAGCGAGGAGTTGATTATAATACGGAAGTATCCATTGATTCAATTGTCAAGACGGGCTTCTGGTGTCGTCTCTTCAATGTGTGGTCCGTTTTAAAAACACCCCGAGAGGTTATGATTTCTGCTGGGACGATACACCTTTCCAGTAGTCTAAAATATCGTGCAGGTCCTCATCCTTTGCGAACTGGACTTTCTTGCGCAGAGCGTGGCCGGCAGCCATGTACTCCTCGTCTTTGTGCCGTTTCCGGTGGAGCTTGAATCGCTCCCAGATGCTGTGTGAGGGTTTGCAGTAGTATTCGGGGCTGGAGGAGTAGCTGAGATTGTGATAATGCGACGACAGCTGGGAGTATGCCAAGTCTCTGGAGCGGGAGTGAGTCAGAGGCTCCAACATGGAGGATTTGTGGCCTCCGGGTCCTTCGAGCTCCTCTATCTGAGCGTCGGGGTACGAGTGCCGGTGGTCGCTGTACTGGCGGATCTTCTCGGCCTCGGCTCTCAGGATGGCGGCGGCGGGCGTTACAGTGAGGAGGGTCTCTCCTTTTGGGGAGTTTTTCTCTATGTACTTGGACTCAGAGCGATAAGGCCTCGGGCTTCTCATGGGCCCTCCTGTGGCAGTGCTGGGCCTCTTTGGCGAGCTGTCAGAGGTCCGATGCCTCTGCAGAGAGTGGTGGTAGCTGTCCGTGTACCCTGGGGAAAGAAGGCCAGATTTACTCTGCGGGTGTTCAGATATTAGCACGAGCTGGGGCTCCGCGGTGGACACCGCGCCGGACTTCCCTTGAAAGGAGGTGGACTCGGACTTCAAAGCGTCGATACAGTTGTTGATTATCTGGTTGACTTTGTCCACCTCTTTTGCAATGGTGGAGATCTCGGCCACCGACCCCTGGCTATTCCCCGGCATCCCCATGTCGCACTCCCTGCGCTCATGGTGGTCCACGCTGCGCACCTCCATGTAATTCCCTTTCATCATCTTAGGAGTGTCGCTTATCTCTTGAAACTTGTACTGCTCCATTTCGGCCGCCGATGGCATGTACGGCATTCGCGCCATGCTCTCCCCGGCCAGCAACTGCTTCTGCGACATCCGAGAGATCGTCGCTCCCTCCAGCTCTTGCCCGTATTTGAGCTCTATTATATTTTTCTTCAGACTACCGGCCTTTTTGTGCTTTTCGTCTCGCTGCCGCTTTCTACGCAGGCAATAGTAGACCACGCCCAGGAAAATGACCATGCTGAAGAGGCAGCCCAGAATGGTCATAATGTAGTGAGTGGCAGTGGCGTTGTTCACGTTCCTAACCGTCCCATTCAACGTGCCAGTGGTGATTGTCAGACAGGTGTGGTTGTGTCGAAGAGAGTTGCGTATTGAGTTGACGCAGTACGTGTAGTTAGTGTGGGGTTTGAGGTTTTTCAGTTCGATGTCCTCCTTTATGTCTTTCAGGTTTTGAATATCGGAGAAAAAGCTGTTGTTGTACAGAGCGAGGATGTACATCTTCTTGAAGGGGTGAGGAATCTGCACCGTGATGGTCGCGCCCGTGTTCGATACTTGCTTCAGTTTCATCAGGGTGTTTACTTCCACGTTGTTGTAGGTACTGATGGTGATGTCTTCGGGTTCGGTGCCCGAGGGACAGTCTTCCAGCCCACAGAGGGTCATGTCCGGCGGGGGTGTCGTGGACTCGGTGGGCATCGGAATAAACGGTGTCACGTAGTCATCGGTGCACACGGTGGTGAGCATGTGAAGCGCGTTTCGGTACGTTGGGTTGTTCGGATTCTGGCTCAGTAAACTGTAACCAGAGACGCCGGGCGGGGAGTCGCAGACCATCCGCTCGTTCGTCCGGTTTGGGAACGCGGAAAGCCATTTGACGAAACCGAGTAGTTCGCACGAGCAGTTGAAGGGGTTGGTGTACAGCTCACAGGTGGTCAGTTTCGTCAGACTGGTAAACGTGGACCCGTCTAACTGCTGGATTCGGTTCATGGAGAGGTCGATGTTCTCGATGTTGGGGCATTCCCAAAAGGCATTGGGTGTCACAGTCTCAATCAGGTTGGCCTGGAGGTAGAGGTACTGCAGCTTTCCTAAACCCCGGAGGATCCCCTCTGTCAGGTTACGCAACTTGTTGAAGCCCATTTGAAGGACTTGCAAGTTGAACTGAGCAGAAAAGGCCCCATCCTCTATGTAGGAGATGTCATTCTTCGTCAGGTTCAGGTAGGTCAAGTTGGCAAAGCGACTAAGGGCAGAATAATGGATGCTTTTGATTTTGTTCTCATTCAAACGAAGGTCCACAATGGTGCTGTTGATATGCTGTGGGATGGCCTCATAAGGTGGTTGGTTTTGGCTACAAATCGCAAGCCATACAAAGCCCTTTTCCCCCTCAATCAACCAGCAGTCTCCACTGACTCTGCCGATATGAGTCAAATACACAATGGCTACAGACCAAAACAAGGCACTCATCACCCCACCTAAGCTGCAGGCCATGGGTGCTTCTCTGAGAGTCATGTGCAGGGCCCAAAAAAAAGAGAGACGAGGGTGATACCGCAGTGGTTTCAGTGCAGCTGAGATCTCGTTGGAACGTCAGCCGGATGTGCAACTGTTCTCCAAGCCAGAAACAATCCTTTTGTTTGTCTCCTCCTCATCGATGGATGGTGACGTCCCCATGTACCAATCAGAAAGGTGTTCAGAATCAGCCCTTACACACAGCTTCTCTCATTGAGGTTCGCCTCAGGTTGACTTGTGCTTTTCTCCTTAGCGGTTACCATCATTAAATGGTCTCATCTCGTTGTTCCTGCCACTGTCTTCCTATTTGAGTCTCTCTCATGTGCACGGAGGAATCACCTGCAAAACACAAGAGCACATCGTTGACATGTATTACATTCGATCAGCTTGAGAAATATACTTATATTGCATTAGCTGGCATTGAGATGTGGCATCGGAAGCCCAGGATTTGTGTTTACTGTAGGCCCTCCTTGTTCTTTGCCCCACCAATTATTTTGTCCACAATTTGAGACGCGTTTGCAGTCCCTGTGGCAGACTGCAATTTAAGGAAACTGTTGGCCAATTACCACTTGACAGGTTGGTAGAAAGCAGGGTCCCTGTTTTCACACCATTAACCCGAGGACTGTCAGACGCAACTGAGGCTGGTCGATGTTAAGAAGCTGCATTAAATCAATTACGCAACACCACATGAGATGACACTTTGGATAAATGTGATTCGGACTTTCCTCTGAAAACCCCGGAAATCCTCTTGAGCCCTGATTGAAAAGGGAAATTGAGCACAAGGTGTGATTCTAGGATCATCCCAAAATTAATTTGAGATCTTTTTTTGCAAAGGGAGACGAGTCATGCTTGAAAAAAGGGGATCAACAAAGAATAACAAAAGAGAAATCTCCAAATTATATTTTCTTCTTTTGACGCTTCTTGTCATTTATTTATTTTTTACAAAATATGGCATATGACATACTCACAATTGCTTTTTTTTTTTTTTACTTTAACAGAAAGTTACTATTTCAGTATAAAATGTATATGTACATATAGAATTGAATAGCTCAGGTCTAATGTTACAATATATATATATATATGTTGAACTTTTGGACGAAATTGTACCTTCTTGATTCTTGTTGTTCTTATTCTTGTATGTAACCGTAGAATGCACTTATTGTAAGTCACTTTGAATAAAAGCGTCAGCTAAATGAAATGTAATGTAATGTAATATCAAAACCAGCTATTTCAGTCAATGTCAGCCTAATCTGTGATTGGCATATCCCAAACTATAACAATAGCACAAGAAGAGTCATAAAAACATGACTCTCAGTTCCACATTCATTTTAATCAAAAGCTAGCTAACATTAGCCCCCGTGAACCAGCACTACAAAAAACCTTGAGTGTATCCGACTAACCAGGTGTGTGTTTGCTGCTTATGTGTTCAACACTTCATTTGCAAAAGGATGCACATGCTTTTTCTTTATTAAAGTTACACAGTGAGATTATCCTTCTTTCAGTCGATGGATTCAGAGCACGACCTTCCTCCATTATACTCTATCACCAAATCAGTCATTATTACAGCCTTCATTACTGCGTATAATTGTCCAAGGGTACGGCTACTGACACGGCAATGAACACGGGAAAAAAAAAAATGTTATGCCGCCTGCTGCTCAGGTACGCGGTAGTGCTTGAAAGTCTGCAATCACCAATAATAATGTGTCTTTTGGAGCAATTTGCCAAATTGATTTTTAGCAAGAGGATGTTTATACTCCACTGCAGGTTGAAATTTATGAAGTAGATTAAAGGGAACACAATTTGCGGTAGTCAATTAAGTTGGTTACAAGGAGATTACTGTGGGGCAACCTCCAAAAATATTTAAGATTAGTTTTGACAATAGTATTATCCACTAATTAGTAATTAACGAGAGTTAAAATGTGCTGGAAATGAGCTCATCAACCCTGAAATATTAAAATGAGGACTCTGTTCTGCTCTTTTAGCTGACGAAGGCCAGCATGGGTGGCCTTGTTGGGCGGACGTGGGGGGCGAGGGGGTGCTTTTGTGTGTTAGAGAGCATGGCTCCTCACAACAGGGATGAATAAATGTGACAGTTTATGGCAGAGAGAATAGACTTCAAGTTGAAAAAACTGCCATTGAGGTCCTAAAGGCCATTCCCGCTGTCATTTGACCTTTTTATGAGTTTAGTTCATCACATTAAAATCACACGAGTGTTGTGTTTTTCTCCTCAAACATCAAGTCGGGGATACAGCAACTGAAATTGTACTTGATGGGGTATTGTGTCTTTTATTAAGTGTTATGGGACATTTTGACTATTAAGGACCGTAGGACACGTTGTGGTGCTTTCAAAACTTTCTGAATTTCCACACTTCTCGACATGTCCGAACTAGAATAATTATTAAAAATACTTAACTTCACTCAATCAACTCCAAACTTTGCACAGATACTCTTAAGGTATTGAGCTATTTTACTTTGGTGAAATGTTAAGATCAAAATAATTAACTTTCGAGAAATCGTTTTCTTTTCGTTTTTTTTATTTTTATTATCATAAACCAATATACCACTAACACATATATGGCCTTATTATCTATCTTCACAAGAGTTTTCTGTATATTATAGATTTTTAAATTTTTCAAATAGACCTTGTGAATAAGGAGATAATCAGGATTTAGTATGAGAAAAAATCCCCATTCAAAATTTTGGTTTTCATGAGGTTAATTAGACAAACAAACTTCAGATTTTGTGTTCTCAAAGTGCTAGTTTTCCCTCTTTGTTTGACCATAAATATACGATGGGTATCAACTAGTCAGAAAGTTTAATTCCTGGGGACACTGAGCCGACTGGACCACCCAATAACACATCCCTGTGGTTTCCACATTTTATATTCCCCAACAAACCCCCCAAAAACCCTTCAGTACATAGGAACTGCAAGCTTGCACATATACAAACTTTATCACAATAATAACAACTAATACTACTATGATAATAAATCTGCTGTTGGGGGAAGTAAGCTTTGCCGCTCTGAATCAGTAAACACTGTGCTGCACGCTGATAAACTGATAATTGGGGCGCTGATAGTGTAATCTGATGTGTTGCCTGCTTCAGACTTGAGCTGGCCTACAGGGTGAGCTTATGTGTGCATCTTTAGCTCAGAGTTCAGCCAATATTTATTTATATTCTGCATATTTACTGTAAATGGGGAAACTGGTATGTCTTCATTGCCAATTCGGTATTTCTGCCTTCCAATTCCCACTCCGTACCCACTGTGGTAAATGATTGCATAATACTGCAAGCTGCTTTGCTACGTGCTGCATGTGTTGAATAAATGTTATTTTGTTTAGCGACGACGGCTCATTCAACGGTGCATAATAGACTTTTTGAAACACAAGTGAAGGTGCACGGAAACAATTTTTTTAATGGCTCACACAAATATGTATTTATTTATTGGTTTATTTGATAAGGGACAGTGCACATTAATAAAAACATTGCTGTAAATATGCCGGAGTTAGCCAAAAAAGGCTATTTTTTCATCCGTAGTCCCAAGTGGCAGATGTTACAAAATAAACTTAATAACATAAGATAAGATTACATTTAAAAGGTTAAACAGATGAAAAAAAAGTGAGAATTAAAACTGTTATGCATAGTCAAGTGTAATGAGCGGAGATGATGAGGTAAAAGCACTGGTCGGCTCGTCGAGGGCGATAAAGGAGGAGGGATGAACTGCGTGATGGAGGACGCTGCAACTGAATGCCAAAGGCTGCCGTTACGAAACCACCTTCACGGCGACAAAAGAGCAGCGGCAGAGGAGCGCCGAAGAAAAGAAACGCTCTCAAAGCCTCCGGGAGGAAAGAGGCTCCGAATCAAATGTTCCATGAAATGAATATGAAAAAAAGAAAAAATAATACAGCTCTGCAGAATATCTGGCCGGGCAAAGGACGTCTTGAAGAGAAACGGCGCCTCGGTATATCGCTCCCCGGTCCCTTGACCTTTACTGCAAACACCGCTCGGCGGAGGCCGAGTTCATCTGACCTGATCTCCGCCCGCTCGCAGCGTGGCGCCGGTTCAAGATCCTCCAGCGGCTAAATGGAGGTTTAAGTTAAACCTGAGAACTCTGCTCTCAATTACAGCGCCGTGTTGTGTTTGTCCACAGTGACTCACTCTGGCGAGCCGCGACCCGATTCCCTGCGTAACTCACAGCCCGGGCTCGAGACCGCGAGCACATACACACACCGGCGTGCTTAACAATGACAGTCGATACCGTACAGGGAGCGTCTGCGTGCGGATTTTCAAATTAAAACACTGAATCTCAACTCTCGCGCATGTCCCGGAGAAAAACCAAGAAAAACCAACCCTGCGGCGTGGAGTCGTTCGGGGACAAAACAAAGCAACCAAGTACATTAAAATACACTTTTGTAGTACTTTGCTTTCATGCAAATCAGATCATATTGTATATGCGGATCTAGAAATAAGCCAAAGGCATCCGGCAGGGGTCTGTTTGCCACCGCAGACCCACTTTCCATAATGGCAGCAATCTGTACGGTCCAGTGCTAGCCCTGAGTGCAGCAGGCCAGAACACCCAGGGCATCAGCGCTGAGTATATTCCCCTATCAGACACAGGCAGCCATTCCACAGTCTCTTTTTCCATTTAGCCTTCATGCGCCGGGTAATGAAGGCTTTTCTTTTTCTTTTCCTCGTCTGTGGATAACCCATTGAAAGCCCCTGCTCTCGAAACAGCGATTCAAACGCCGCCTTGTAAACGTTCTGCTGCGGTCGCTCAGGGGCCTCGATCGCGCTTCACTTCTGCTCAGGAAATCATTTGTTCTTCTTTTCTTTTTTTTTTATGAAAAAACATCACAGAGGTGGCTATAAATGTGTAGAAACGCCTCTTTATCTTTTATATTTATACATTTTTTCGGCAGCGTCTAAAGAGTCGTCCCGTGGCAGTGCGGCCTTCGAGGGGAGGCTTGAAGTGGCGTGATGGTGACGGGCTGCGTCCCACTTCAAGGGATGGATCTGGCGGCTGCAGCGGCTCGCTGTGTCTGGCTGGATTTTCTTGAAACGCGAAGCGGAGGCGAGTCGTCCTCTCTCGCTCGGAGCTTAAGGATCGCCCGCTCCGCCACCGGGGCCGGCGCTTCAAGGCAGAACTCCGACAGAAGCTGCAGAAACGCTGTGAGGAACAATCTCGACACAGTCGAACACACGATGTGTGCAAACCGACCCGACTCCCTATCTCCACCCCTCAGCCCCCTTCTGTTTGTCAGTGGCTCTGACCAGACAATTCCCCCATGCATACTAAACACGTTTTGTACTGTTCTATCTCCAAGTGCCTAAAAAAATAAATAAAATAACGCGATATCAAAGGATCTGTTCCCACAGTTTGGGGCCGCGTTTCCTGTCTTGTTCTTTGTGATGGTGATTTGTGCGAAGGTGCCTCAATCTCCGAGGACCCTCCTTCGTCCATACCAATGACGGGCCTTTATTTGATGTCATTGAAAATGTATGCTCTTCTGAATGAGAGAGAGGTAAAGATCAGAGACCAGAAGTGGGGAATCAATTGAGTTTAAATGGAGCGGCTTCTCTCGGGAAAGGAAAACATTGTGCTCATTGAGGTTCTGGATTGCTTTGCAGGGAAGGAGAACAGGGGGCGCATGTGCTCAGGTTATGTCAGAGGATATGAAACTCTTATTGCCTGGAAGATAATTGATGGTCATTGACTACTTATTGCTAAAGGTTCAGCACCTCAGTCGACAGGAGCTCAGCAAATGCAGTTTTTAAGTTAGTATAACTAAAAAGAATGGAGTATTCCTGCATGGCAATTTGAACTTCTTGAGGCTGAAATGTAATAATACATGTGGTGATAAGATATTGTATTTGGAGTTACATAATTTACTGTCGGGGATTGGAAAACCCAACTTTCCTTAAAAGTGTTAGATTTAACATTGTTTGCCTGATTTTTCACAAGTGAGACCGTTTCACCCAATTTCACATAAGTTGCAACCTGCAACCTCAATAATGACGAGAGGAACTTCGGATTCAGGTAAAATAAAAAGACATATTGTGAGTCATTTTAGACCTGCAGATGCATTGTAACGTGGAATTATTGTTCTATGTATTTGGTGAAATGGAAACGGTTATAGATAGATGTCCTGCCTCTGCATCTGATGATCTGTTTTCTCATCATAACTCATTTTTAAGAACATTTCAAACCATTTCGATGTGATGGAAGTTTGGAAGATGACATGCCTGGTCTGGTTGGAAACGTGCCCTCTGCAGTCGAATCTTTCTGGCAAACAATGAGGCAAAATGGCAGCTTTCCCTTTTGGTATTTCCATTTATTGTCTCTGTGCCTTCGAACATCTCTTCACAAACGCTTTAGTAGGTCAGTGTAAATTATTTTTGTTTGTTTAAATGTCACGCAGTAAATACATGTTCTCTACAGTCCCGCTGCAGAATGGATTGCAGTAATATATTGAAGTTAAATTGCCCAACATGTTTTTTCTGTAATTCACGTTATGCATCAATACATAATCACTAATCCCTTGTATGTAAAACCCGGCAGTAAGGAGTCTGATCGTGTATTCAGAAGCTGTAATTCATTAGTCAGCGCAGATGTTTATTGAACACCTCGTGTCTCACTTGCCATTTAAAAGAAAGAGACGTTACTGTAATTGTTGCAGAAACAAATCTTAAAAAAAATGCACGTAAACATGTATTTGTGTAACGTTTCCTCGTAATTAAACATCTGAGAATTATTGAGGTTTTTTCCCGATTAAACAAAATTAAAGGACAAGCATCATCTTCTTGCTGCCAATTAGCACTGCTCCCTAATTAGCAGTGAATAAGCACCAGTGTGTTAGCATTGCCGAAGTGTGAGTTGATCTCAATTAATGCTGATGATACATTAGTGCTGAATGTCAAATAACAGAACCTTTTCGGATAATTAAGGCCAAAGTCTGCAAAGGTTGGGCGGATACGGATGAGCGCAGGCATCCTGAATTTGTAACCAGTCTGTTGGAAAGTTGCATTCAGCCCACTTACTACTTGGTATTCTACACAGGTGTCATACTTGTGAAACTTTAAATGACTTACTGCCCTGCCATCTCTTGTAAATTCCCAATATCTCACTCTATTGTTCTTCAGCGTATCGAGAGTCCTTCAGCGGGCTCAGACGTCGAGCTTAGACGAGAGTAAAAGAAAAAAAAAATATCTCATTACAAACTAAAAGCTCTACTTTGGGTGACACCTCTTATAAAGAGAGCGGAGAGCGGGCGTGGAGTCCACGCCGCGAAAACCCGGCAGCAGAATTAAAGCGGCCCGGCGGCGTTAATCAGAAAACAAAGGAGCAGAAAGGTGCATCCTGCTCGACCGTGCACGAGGCTTTCTGTTCAAATGAAAGCCGTGAACTCTGCACTGTACTGTATTCGGTGAGAAAACCCCGGTTCGGCGCCGCGGAGTGCATGCTGAAGAGGGCGATGGGAAGCATTTATCAAAGGGACGGGAGCGAAGCCGAGTTTAATTTAATTCAGTACGTCGGAGAGTAAGATACAACTTGGAATAACACCTGAAGGTTTAAATGTAATTTTCCAGGCCATCAGCTGACCATCAGCTCGGCACGTTATTTTGGCCTCTGAGCCAAAGCATCTGCCAGACGTCTCTTGCTGCTGACTCATGATATGTCGAGCTAAGGCGTGCAGCCCTGAGCGCGACAGGAAGTTGTGGAAAACTCACTACTCAGGTGGATTTAACAGGCTTGCTGGGGTGTCAGCCTCTTTGTGTGTTTATTCAAATCTCATATTTAGAGAAGATGCTGACAAAATCCGTGATGAGACCCCGCTCCCCTTATCTTTGTCGATTACCTCGCCATGCTGAGCTGAGGTTTCCCCACCAATTAACCTTCAGAATATGACCGCAGCTAATTCAATTCCCCCGTGCTGCTGACTGACAGGTCAACCTGTGTGCTGATTGACAGGCTGCAGGGGGGCGGGGCATGTCCGTCTGGCACGGACAGGAAGAGGACATCATCACATTGAGGTTATATCCACAGAGTTAGCTTGGCTTCTTGGGAATTTCCTTTAAAAAATAATAAAAATAATCTTCTATTTTTGTTTTACTTTGGCGGGGTGGCTCCGCTCATGTGATGCTCTGGAACAAATCTGAGCAGGTTTGACGCAGACTACTCAAAATCCACCCGACAGAGATACAAATTCAACATTTAATGACCGTGGCCCACCTTCATGGGCAGTAATCCAGCCATGGGTGGTGAATTCAGGATTTCGGATGGGAGCGGCAGCATCATCTGATAGTTGACTATGTTTGAACCTTTAAGCTCCTTCTTACAGAACCTAAAAGGTGTAGGTTATCACAGTCGGACAAGGTGACTAGAAAAAAGAAAAAAGAAAATCTATCAGTGCAGGCGAGGATGTCGGACTTTCCGGGCGCTGCGATTGTATCCCGCTTTGGAGTGCAGGAATGAAAGGAAACACGAGGGAGGTAAATGGAAACAACCACCTTGTGCGACGAGAAATAAAACCGTCTCCGCCTTGAGAGGGAAGTTATTGTTTCTGACAAGGCGAATTCTCTCCGGCTCAATAAGGGTGCAACGGAAAGCTCGTGCTCCAGAGGAGGGAAAGGGTTTTTTGGGTGCACCACAGGAAGCGAATGCAAGATGACAGGTGCATCACTGGGAGGACTTTTCTCCCAGTTAGGGAGGAGGACGCACCGAATAAATGCTTTAAATGCTAATGGACATTAGCGGGGATGAACACATATAAAATGCTCCGGTGACGACGTGTCAGAATTTGCATTTTTATTGCTTTTGCCCATTTGAGTTTACCTCCACAAACCCATATATGGGGGGGAGGAGGGGTTTGGAAAAAAAAAAAAAAATTCACAAAGGGAAATTATGGTCGTGTGTATGCAATAAACAGTGTTTAAAAATAACCCCCTTGTGCTTCAGTAGCTCTCACATGTTACGATGTGGTTGTCACAGCTATAACAATGCCATTCCCGATTCTTCACACATGCCTCCTTCTCTGGCAGAGATTTCATTGGAATACATAATTCACTATTTAAAGAAGCAGAAGCTTTAATGAGGGTTTTAACAGCCGGCTCCATCACCAGCGTAGATAATAACGAGTCCTCGATATATATATATATATAAAATAACCGCCTGTGTTTCTCAGATGCTCCTCGACAACGTTGCCTTTTGCACACTTCTTGTAAAATACTTGTCGAGTCAATAAATGTCATCTGTGCCGTAACCTGCTAAGCAGATGAGGCGGAGGCCATTATCCTCCTACAACCAAGCAGAAAGGTCACATGACAAGATACATTACATCGTGGAGCGACGTCTTATGTGACGAGAGTAATCATTTCACCCATGAAAGCTCGTTCTACTCACCGAGCCCCGTAGAAATGACGGCTTTCTCTCAAATTGACTCAGATGTTGAATAGAGAGCACTGCTTATCCATTACATTGACTATCAATGTTAAGCATTATGTTTAACTTTCTATTTCAGCTGTTTATCCATTAATTCTATTCAGGTATTTGCCTCATTAGTTTAGCTACCTATTGTAACCATTAATTGAATGTTTTGCTACTTATTTTAATAATTAATTGAATATTTAGCTATCTATTGTAACCATTAATTGAATGTTTAGCTATCTATTTTAACCATTAATTGAATGTTTAGCTACTTATTTTAATAATTAATTGAATGTTTAGCTACATATTTTAATCATTAATTGAATGTTTAGCCACTTATTTTAATCATTAATTGAATGTTTAGCTACATATTTTAATCATTAATTGAATGTTTAGCCACTTATTTTAATCATTAATTGAATGTTTAGCTACATATTTTAATAATTAATTGAATGTTTAGCTACATATTTTAATCCTTAATTGAATGTTTAGCTACTTATTTTAATAATTAATTGAATGTTTAGCTACATATTTTAATCATTAATTGAATGTTTAGCTACATATTTTAATCCTTAATTGAATGTTTAGCTACTTATTTTAATCATTAATTGAATGTTAAGCCTCTCTCTTTTTGCAGTAACATGCATGTGCACACGTCACGTTGAGACGATAGACAATAGACACGCCCACTCTCGCTCCCAACTGGTCAAACTGGTCAAACTGGTTCGGTCAGTCGCCCTCGCCGCCTGATGCCGAGGCGCCGCCTGTCTCTTCTGTGTGAGCGGCACTCGGCTCCCTGCAGTGTAAACATGTCAAGTTACAACGAGTACATCTGTGGATCTAATCGCTTCATTCCCTCCCACCTGCTGAAGGTGAATTAATAAGTAAAAGCTGCTGTACGGCGAACCTGGATGCACACGAATCTCGGTCGCAGACGGTCGCAGACAAATGGTGTCCGTGACACGGGTACATTAGACGCATCGACTCATTTACTCGCATCACTCACATCACTAATCTGCTGTTTTTCATACAGCAGATTTATTACACCTCCGATAGGTTTTTATGACCCACTGGATGAGGGATCGCTCCACAGTCCTGACACATCACCGCCCAAGTAGGACAGTCAGACACTGATACTAATCTATAATCCATTTGAGGTGCAACTTTCAGCTGTAGTGCTATCTTCTGAAAAGGATACGGGAATGAAGGAGCCTAGTGGCGACGGAAAAATAAACACATACATCATACTGAAATGGTGAGGTCACTTCTTGTTGAGCAGAAATAACCAAACACAGCGGGATGCGATTGGAAATTACGGATCATTTGTGTGAAACGTAATAAAATGATACCTGCAAAAGGGTTATCAAATGATACCGTGGCAAAATGATGATTTGAGCATCTCGTCTCCTGCGAGCTTGTTATCTTCCAGACCGAAGAAAAGTTCTTAAGAAAAGGACTAAACAAGCTTCAAAGTGCCAGAAGGACCTCCTGTACCTGAGACAGATTTCACATCAGTTTTACCTCCTTATTATAAACAGTGAGTCACATTACATTTACTCATCGAATGTATTTAAAGACTTCTTTTTACAGCGCATATCGTGCTTCTGCATGAACTCTCAAACTCATATTGGATAACATCTTACAAAAGAAAAGTTCGCTGTTAAAGAGACATGACAGGAATAAAGGGGGCGGGGCTTAAGAAGAAGCAGATGGCCAGAGGTCCTTCTTTAAAGGGGGCGTGGCCTCAGGTTTTTAATCCTTCTCTGCAGGCAATAAGCCTCAATTATCTCCTCCTCTCACTCAGGAAGAAGCCTGAAATCTGTGTTGTGGATCCACACGAGCACTGACCACGTAGTCTCCTTGTTTTACTGCACTCGTTTAAAACCCTACGCACAGAAGAAGAGGCTTTTATTCTGAGGTCGGACTGAATGAATGGCATGCAATAAGAGGGAAGAAGTGAGGTGTCATGACTTGAGTAAAGAAGCCCCGTCATGGTGGGAAAGGTGGCGCGGCGCTATCAGTGATGTGGAAGAAGCATCATGAGGGAGTGGGTCCGTAATCAATGGCTGACAGCTGTCTGTCAGGCCTGTGCGGCCCGATCCTAGCTTTCCTTAATTTTCTCCATGATTGCCTTTCTCATTGCTAAGTCGCAGCCTGGCTGCACGTGCTCGTCTTTATTAGCACGGCGGAGGATTTGATGACTTCATAGGAGCTAACCCCGTGTTGAATGGGTTTGTATGGGTTGCATAAGGCAATCATTGGGGTCTTTGTGTACATGCATTGGTAGTAAAGATGCATTGTGGGCAATACTTCATAACCTTATTGTTCCATACAGGCTTCTGGAGACTCAGAAACATACTTCATATTATTTTATCCCCTTGATGCCTCATGTTGTTTCCTAATTTTATAAATGCAGTGAATGTTAATTTCAGAAATTGTCAGAATAAGACCAAACCATAAGTCACCTCATTGTGTAGAACATAAACTGTACATTTCTTTGCCTGTGAATTACCTTTTTGTGAACAAAAGAAATATAAATGTATTCATGCATAGCTCATAAAACATAAGGCCATGCATAATCTTAAACTCTCTAAAATGAGAATATCTAGTCCATTTTCAAGGTGTTCTATGCAGGAATTTCTGAAAAAACAATGTATGACTCATAAAACAAGCATCCCTCTCAATCATCTCTTATCTGCAGAGACCCTGCATGCGTTCTGCCTGCTTTCTTTCTTTTCTTCTCTTTTTGCTGGGATGTGGCTTGAACATTCAAATCGTGGTCTCAAGTGTTTTAGCAGCAAAAATGCTATTTTCAAAGCCCTTAGAAAACCTTTCTCACACATAACCAGATGTAGGTTTTCTGCAAGATGGCCTTTTACATAAATATGTCGATCCTTATTCATGGTCAGTATGTTTCAGTAACCTAGATGTGCACTAGTCTCAGTTTAAAGCCGTCAAAGCTCTTTATTCCATAAACACCACTGAGGGTTCAACGCCGACCGACGAAAAAAGGACTTCACAGGATATTTACTGGAGACATTTTCCGTCTGATTCGGATCCACTTATCTTCTGCGGGGCGATACCTTTAATCTCGGGGTGGCCATATTTCTTCCAGATGACGCTCTCGTCGCATAATTAATGGACTGGGGGAGCATCGAGTGAGTGAAATTACAGTGCATTAGGGCTGACGCCTGCTGGATGAGTTGGATTCTGAGACGCACAACAGAAGAGGCACTTTGTCGGATTGTCCTGATCGAACGTGGTCGTAATAAAGTAATCACGCGAGCCGTTAATCAAGGGGTGTAAAGCAGCCTTTTAGCCCTTTAAATATGGATCGCGCCGCCATGGAGGGTGTGGCGTGTTGCATTGCTCTTGCCTAAAGAGACAGGCTGGTTTTATATAGTCGCCATGTTTTTACCTGGAGCGAACACGGAGGAAGGGTTAAATTCCTTTGATGAGGAGGGAGCCCAATAATTGCCAACCATACAGATGTTTTATAATCACTTCATGGGACCAGTTTAAGGCTCCCTCGGGATCCGTGTCTCTCGGAGGCTAATCCATGATGCTCTTTACGGTAATCCATTCAAATAACTCTTCTCTACTACCGTCAATTAGGAATGCAGGCTGACGGAGGAGCTGGCACTAGACGGCTTGATGGGGATGAAGCTGACCTGCAGCAGATAATGATCACGGTGATCAATGAGGAAGCACCAGAGGCCTTCAGGAGCATCTGTGAAAAACATCAGGCCAGATGCAAAGAGCGATCATATCAACAGACCGTGACGTGTGACTTGTGATTCAAGAGAATTTTGCGGTTTCGCCGGTTTTCTCGTACTTTGAATTTTGAAATCTTGCAGAAAAAGATTGTTCAGACCTCATTCATGCCTTTTCCCCACATAATTTAAATATAATACTGAAATTAGAATACATTTCTAAAAAGAATTGAATGCAAAATGAATATTATATTCACCAGAATATAATAATCATCCAAGGTTTTTAGGTTTTACAATCATAGTTCGTCACAGCAGCTGATTTTCTATGGTTTTGAGAGATCCCCTTATTTTGCCAATATATAAAATATATTTCGGGTTCATCGATCGCGGTTATGGTGAAATCTCAGCAACACCTCATGCATGGCGAATCAGACAATACTGAAATGTTCCTGATTGAGGGCTTCTCACGGTGGACTTGTCCTCCTGTGGCCCAGCCTCTATAAATCAGTGAAGTAAAATCACATATCTCTGCAGGGGAACGAGGAGTTATGGGTCCCCTTAAAGAATATTGCTCTGGACACTTTTCTTTTATAAAATACAATAATTAAACTGGGAGTTTTGCGGTCCCTCTCCAGCTCTGGGTTCACCGGCTCGCTAACACACAAGCTAACGTCCGCCAGCAGCAGCGGCACTACATCTTAAGTTTTAATGACGCCGGCTGCAGTTCTTTCACGGGTTGCCAAAACTCGCGGTTTCGAATGGCAGTAAATCGTACGGCTTGTTGTGCTTCTCATGCATAATACAGCTTTTTTTTTCATTTTGCGGCGTGAGAATCGGTGTGGCAGAAATATTTCTGGACACTTCGACGCGAGACGATTCCCCCTTTTGGCCGCGCTTCAAAGGCAGGGAGGATTAAATCAAAGTCATTTAAGTGATCCAGCACTCAGACACATATTTGACGAGTCCAACTGGGGATTTTTTTTTTTTTTTTTAATCTGTCCAAACATGTCGTCTTTCTTTATATGATTTTCAAGAACGAGGAGGAAAAAAAAAAGGCGTATTATCTCTCAACTTCTAAATCAAAATGACATAAGTAGCTGATTCCATCTGAAGCTGCATCCAAAGTACAATCACGAGGATTTCTTTTGTTAATGATGAGTCTAAAACTGAAAATTCGATATCCATTTAAGTGCTTTCTGGCAGAAGTCACACACTTAATGTCTCGTTGCGGGCTGATTTAGACGGTGATACATAAAGCAGCGAATACATTATCTGCAGCCTGAGAAACTGTTTTCCAAGTCTTTGTTTTTACTGCATGGCCGTTAATATCTCTCCTCTCCATTTTCACATTTGTTTTGGTGTTGTTTCATTTTCGTGATTCAAGTATTGTTTTGAGTTGGAATTATTATAACCAGATGTTTAATAACTACGCTAGCCCTTTAAAAACAGAGCTAATTTTTCTTTAATTGGGTAAAGTTGCATACCCAAATACATTTTTAATAATATTGATATCAAAATAAACAGAAACACTTGTGAGATATTGTTCAGATGTGTTAATACCACTGTGTATGATACTGGTAAAGAGTAAAATGATGCAAAAGCAAAATACTAGGGCCCCCTTCTTAGCAGACCAAGGTCCAAAAGGCTACCATGAGGTTGGATTGCTCATTTCATAACCGCATTTATTGTAAATATCAACCATTTCAGTTTGATCTCAATACATCTGGTCTATGTAGATAAGTAAACAGAGGAAAGTGTTGAATTCAGACCAAACTCTCTGATTTACACAGCTGAGTGACTATGAGTCAGTAAAACAGGTGGAGCAGGTCAGGAAGATGTTTTCATAGAAAGTGAGCCAGTGATGCGTACATTTCTAAGGCTGCTTCTTATTCGGTGGACAGAACAAAGCAGAAGAAAAACCTTATGTTTTATTAAAAAAAGCATCATATGTGAACGGTTACAGACGTAGTTTCTGCCCATGTGCAGAACCAGTGACTCATACACATTTCCCTCTGTGGGTTAGCGGCTCGCTGCACACGTTAGCTCCTCCTGCCAAGTCAGACTTTGCTGTTCCCAACGCAGCAGCATCAGGGAGCGCCGACTAGAAAGCATCAGGAACGATCTGCCGATCATTACCGCTGAATATCGGCTGAGTGGAACTTTACTTGAGGATCTCGAACCCCCGTCCTCAGATTACAGGTCAACGACGGCCTGTTACACAACTACCTGGACCTGAGCCACACAAAAACATTAGCAGTAGTATTTTATTCTAATTTTCACTATTCTAATTGAACATTTCATGTATGAAAACTGCGACCATTAGCCTTAATTGTTCATTAAAAGACCAGATGACACGTCCTGTGAGTGACTTGCCTTTGGCGCTGCTTGTTCTGTGTATTGACCAGTGGATTAGCACGGGATTCTCTCTGATCCTCTTAGGGAGCGTTGGCTCATGCACAGCTGCACGAGGAAGGAATACCGCCGCTTACCTCGGGAATCTAGGTAGAAGTCCGCGGTGTGAGAAAGCATCCCTGGTGGCCTCACCGATTTCCCCTTTTGAGCTCTGTGGCGGAAAAGAGATGAAACGAAATATATTAATTAAGTCATTTTCTCTTTTTTCTTCTAGCAACTCGTGGCTGGATTGTTGTTGACCATCACATGACACGCCGGTATTTAAGCCCAACACACGACGCCAGTCTTAATGGGGCGTGTGATAAAAAAAAAGCAGCTCCTTCAGATGATAACCTTCTTTTGGCATTGCAGTCTCTCATTTCTTTCTTCTTCTTCTTCTTCTTCTCCAAGAAACGGAACCACCTCATTAACCTTATCTAGCAAGCAAAAAGCTAATGAAATCCCATGTTTCAGTGTCCGGTCTTGCCAAAGTTAGTTTTACTAATTAATCAAACATCCGTCCCCCAAACTCCCCCCCCCCCACCACCCCCCCTCCTCCCCCCCACTCCCTATCATCTTAATGACTCACCGCAAAGTGAATGGGAATGTGCTGCTCAAACCGCCCGCGGGAGGCTTCACGGCCGCGACTTAATGCATTTTTATTGGAAGTTAAAATACGAGGGAAAGCGAAAAAGGAGAGATGGATGTTTTGTATTCGCTGCAATAAGTGAAATAGTAATGAAACATGATTTCCTCATCTTTTATCCGTGCTTTCGTTCCCGCTCTCAGGATTCTGTTAAACGAGCCTCTTAACGATGCAAAGCTGCAATTTGTAGGCCACCTACATCCAGAACATATTAATATCTGCACAAGACAAGCTCCACATTATTGCACAAGCGGTATTCATGCATTACTCCCTTTTTCGCTCCAATTAAACAAGTCTGCGCTCTCATCCCTTGTGATTCAGAGTGTATGACATGCCGTTATCAGGCGAAAAGGCACGGCAGAATTCAATCTCCAACAATCGGTAATGGAAATCTGCAAAAACGGCGCGATTTTTCAGTAAATGAGAGGACAATAGATAATGCAATTCAATTAGCTGCCACGACTGCCATTTGCATCCCAGTGAAAGGGGTGATGGTTTAAGTGGCCCGAGGCAGCTGCCTTTCAGCAAAAGGCCCGAGACAACACAAAAAGCAGCGGAACCGAGAGAAAAGGCGAGTTCTGGAGTCTTCGGCAGTATTCTTTTAATTACTCGTCATAATGACTCCATTTAGCTGTTCAATGACCCATTTTACGGCATTGAACAGGCATGGGAAGCTCTCTGTCCTTGGCAGGGACAGTCCTGCAGCTGCCCCTGCCTGCCATGCTTTAACCAAAGAGGGAACATTTCTTTTTTCCCACTCCGGGCTTTAAAGGGATGGTTCGGCAAGTTTTGAGGTGCTGATCCAGAAGTGGTGGGTTAGAAGGCCCCAAACCAACAGCAGCTACTGTTTCTCCTTTCTTTTTCTCCAAATACCAAATAGGTAATACACTTGATAGAAGTTTAAAGATATGAGATAAAATGTGTCATACATGTACAGTGAAATGCTAGTAATGAATAGGGGTGTTACAATAAGGTAACACCGTATGGAACCACAGCTTAATTACGCAAAAATAATAAACAAAGGAAAAGGTGCATGAGGGGAAGGGTGCACGAGGGGAAGGGAGCACGAGGGGAAGGGTGCACGAGGGGCAGGGTGCACGAGGGGAAGGGTGCACGAGGGGCAGGGTGCACGAGGGGAAGGGTGCACGAGGGGCAGAGTGCACGAGGGGAAGGGTGCACGAGGGGCAGGGTGCGCGAGGGGAAGGGTGCGCGAGGGGCAGGGTGCATGAGGGGAAGGGTGCACGAGGGGCAGGGTGCACGAGGGGCAGAGTGCACGAGGGGAAGGGTGCACAAGGGGCAGAGTGCACGAGGGGAAGGGTGCACAAGGGGAAGGGTGCACAAGGGGCAGAGTGCACGAGGGGAAGGGTGCACGAGGGGCAGAGTGCACGAGGGGAAGGGTGCAGGAGGGGAAGGGCGCACAAGGGGCAGAGTGCACGAGGGGAAGGGTGCACGAGAGGCAGGGTACAGGAGGTCCAGGGTGCAGGAGGTTCAGGGTGCAGGCTGAGAGGAGAGACAGACCCCATATGGTCTCGAGGAGCCGGAGTCTCTGGCCCCGCCTCCAGGATGCTGACCCGGAGCATGGAGGTGGAGGCTGGCACCGTTCTGACTGATGCGGCCCAGCTGCTGACGTGCAGAGCAGCACACATGGATATCAGGACACAAATAGCTCGCTGCCATCTACAGAGTGACGCAACTGTTCACAGTTTAAATCACTGCCAGTTTATTCTGTCCCACGTCAACTTCCAATGAGACGACCTCCGTCACAGCGTAATGTTTGGTTGTTGTGCATAAAGGATGTGTCAGCTGATCTATTACTGTCCTAAGTGGGTGGGTTAGAAAGAAATGTAAATGTAATTGTTTACACGTGAGGAGAGGGATTTTAGATTTGCTATTCAAGACCGGCCATGTGTAATCTATTAGAATAAAGAAAGATATTCATAAAAGTAGTGACCCCAAGTCAATGTATGTGTGCCCCCTCGTCCTCCAGTCTGCCTTGTTGTGCCCCTTCATTAATTGAGGAGATTAGTGCGCTTAAGTGGTTGGCAGAGTAACGGCCTCACATTTAAAACAAAGATAGGAGAGAGGGAGATTTTTTAAATGAAGTCTTAAGAAATCAGCCAGCAGGTTACAGGATCTCATCCCCGAGCCTCACTAGATCTACACTGCCTCAAATTTGCTGTTTGATACACTTGACATCAGGCTCATTAAAAGCAGTATATGCATAATGCCTAATGCATGTAACGTATTATAACAGGAAGATGATCTCAACATGTGTATGCACTACTGTCGTCAGCACTATCCAATCCATCTTGTCTTGGGCGACTGTGGTTCAGTGGTTAGCAGGTCTGTGTATGCGTCAGCTACATGAAATGTAATATGTAATATGTTTCAGTCTGCAGAAGTCACAGTGAAAAAACAGAGGCCTTCAGAGTCATTTTGAAGTGTTTTCTTTTGTTTCTTCTTTTGTTTTGTGTCAATTGTTATGTTAACCATTGTGTTTCAAACCGTGAACCTTCAGCAGAAATGTCGTTCCCCATGAAACTTCACCGAGAGAGCAGTTAAATTGCCATTGCAGGGCTGCAACTGACAATAATTTTCATTATTGGTGACACGATTAGACCAAACGATTATTCGGCTAATTGAGAAAATCTCTTCAGATGTCTTGTTTCGTCTGACCGCCAGTCCACAAGCCAAAGATATTTTAATGTATGATAAAAGCAGCAGATTCACACGTCTGAGAAGCTGGCAGCGCAACATATTTGACATTTTGGCTTGAAAACTTAAAAAAAAAAACTTGTGCACATTTGAATTATCTCCTGGAAAGGGAAGCAGCCACACACTGGTACATTTCTTCACAGGGAGGCGGAGGGAAGTTCAATGCAACATTTTGAGTCCGGCTTTGAGGGAAAGTTTTTTTTTTGAAAATGAAAAGAGGTTTAAATTTACCGGATGCAAACTGTGAAGCTGATGCAAAGTGTTTACCGAAAGATACGACTTCAGCTCTGCCTCTGCCCGGAGCCGGCGCTGTGCTCCTCGGTGAACCCGGCGAGCATCAGGTGTTCCCGACGGCCGCCAGCAATTTGGAGAAAGTGTCCTTAAAAAAAAATTGCCGACCTCGCCGATGTCTCGCTGTGCGCGGCTTCAAAAATGTATCTCAATTCAAATCGCTCCGTTTTGTAAATGTGAGAAAAAAAAAAGAAAAGCATTGCATCAATCACGTCAGCTGGTGGTAACTTGCTTAAATTATTGATTTCTTGCCTTTCGTGGTTAGAAAATCGGGTTGCGTGAGCCGACAGGACGCTGACAGCTTTGCATCATATCACAATATCGTGTTTTAAATCACATAAATGCTCAAAACCTAAAATAAATCCGTGTTAAAGTGTTAAACGGGGACCGAAGTGTTGCTTTTCGACGAGTTGGCTCCTCGCCTGGCGCGCTCCAGCCGGAGAAACATGTATTAGATGATTTCTGACGTGATGACAAGGTTTAGGTGGCCAACACATCTCCTGTTACACGCTCCTCTGATCCCGAGCTGCCAATCAAAGGAGCGCCTCGCTTTGCGGCACTTAGCTGAGGCCGAGGAGGGCGATCGTCTCCAGCAGCGTCTGGACGAGAGCACCTCTGATCTCTGCGAGGTCCGGAATAATAATTACACCAACAATGCAGAACAAAATGCTGCTTCTCTATAGGAGCCACTCACTGGGGGTTGTCTCGGGATATAGCTTAAACCCAGGTGGATCCAACTGATCGTGACATAACCAATCCGGGGGTGGAGGTTATGCAATTTGCATATTATTTGCTAATACTCGAGATGTGAAGCTGCTAGGTTTTTACATCTGAGTGATTCTCGGGAAAAGCCTCGAGGTATAGAAACGGAGACGCAACACAGCAAGTTTCCCCCTATGGAGAATAATATGCACAACAAATAACAAGCCTCGAGCTAAGCAACACACACACACACACACACACACACACACGCACACACACATGCTTCCATTTAAGCGCTTGGCCATGTGCATGCGTTTGCACACAGTAAACTTTGAAATTGCCTTCCTAAAAATAGACTCGCAGCAGTACTTACTGTAGCCTCAACCACAGCAAACGCTATCTACAGTAAAAAAACACATTTGGAGGCAGAATGGGTTTCCTGATGGCTTCATGAAAGCAAGATACTGGTGTGCTATTCCTTCACTCATTCAATATTGAACTAGCATGCCGTGCTTTCTAGAGCACACGTAATGATGTTGTAATGGCTCTGCAGGAAAATGGAACATGGCTGGTCGTGGACTTAACTGCCAAAGTACAAAATGACTGCGCTACCCGGAGTGTGTGGAAGCTTTCTGGTCCACGGAAGAGAGGAAAGAAGAAAAGAAAAGAAAAAGAGAAAACCTGCGAGACGTAATTCTTCCGCTGAGATTTGCTTTGCTTTAAATGTTTAAGCGCCATACGTCTCCGGTCCCCTTATCGGAGAGGAAATGAAAGGGATGAAATATTCACGTTGCGACGACTTTACGAGATTATATTTGTGATTTAAATAGGATTCTGCCACCGATAAGCCATGTGCTGTACTCGATTTCCTGTTTAATAACTAACTATTAATACGTTATTATTTGCTGCCGTTGAGATGTGAAGTTTTAGATGTTTTTCTAAACAGATAATTAATGATGTGTGACAATAATTGGGATCTAATATTTATTTTTTTATCCCTATTGTTACTAATATTTCCGTTGGGCCCCTCTCTTCACTGCAATAGCTAATATATAAAGATAATGCATCAACTGGAAAACAAACTGAAGGACTCGTCCACCCGAGGCTGCTTCCTTCTTCTTGTCATTCATTCTGATAGACATAGTCAGAAAGATCTATTATTACCCATCATTTAGATTTGGAGTGGTTTGACGTTTAATAAGAGACATTTAATAGCATTTAATCTTCTTTTCATTCATGCTCGGTCTGCTCCTCGGTCTGGTACCGGCTCCGTTGTGTGAATCCATCTCAATCATCACGCGGCGGCGGCCATTGAACGCGTTGCCGACCCGCGGTGGTCACGGCCGCGTCCCAAGGCCGCCCGCCCGCCCGCCGCTGCTGGGATTCATTTAAAGCGACGGCGGATCAACCCTCAGCGCTCTCTGTCAAAATGAAGGACAGCCTTCCGATTTTTCAGTCATTGTCGGAAAAAAATATTAGTTTTTTCTCATCTCCTCTGCATATGCAGAAGAATGCACATGGATTTTTCACAAAAAAATAATCTAAATATGGACCCCTTTCTACCCCGGCTCTGTAATTTGAAGGCATACATGTCTGGCTGTATATTTAATAGCGTTCACCAGTTGGAAGTCTCCTTTCAGATTCCAAAGTGAGAAGTAACATGCTTTTGCATAAGTATAAATGCCACTTTATTCCTTGGAGTCAGCTATAATTAAAGATAGTTTGATGGTGTGTTCATCTTCATCTTGAATCTGTACAGCACAGTTATCCATGCTAGTAGTTCATTATGTAATATTCTATTTGGGATCCTGACACATTGTAGTGTTTTTTTTTAAACATATAAACGCTGTGCACTTAACCTTTGCCACATTGAAGGAAGCCCTGCTGTCAACAATTGCTTTGAGTGGTGCGTTCACAGCCTCTTGTTCAAACCGGTTCTGAGCTCCGTGAACAGACTGGACCCCAGGCAGCTCTTAAGTAGCACACACTCTGGGGTTGTTTTCTTTTGCCCGGGGAATTATTAATTTACTGTCGGGTCTTTGCCTCGTACAGTAGCTCCGCTGCTTCCAGGCGAGCTCTGAATAGTAATGAATAGCAACCGTGTGGCGCGTGCACGTGGATGCACTCCCACGGCTCCCTTTGCTGTCCAGGATTGTGCGTCAGGAACATCTTGTGAGGCCCCGTAATGACTTTTATCCTCGGTCAAAGTCAGGACCTCTTGAATGACACGGTTGGTAATTTGTTATTATCTGGAATAAGTGGGCTGGAATGATAATGATGACAAGTATAGCCGCTTTTTACTCCACTGGCTTTATTGCTTGGAGCAGATTTTCTCGGGGGGCAGTGAAGAGGGCATTGTGCGCCGGTATTCTGGGATGGACGGAGACTGTTTGAGAACACGTACGCGCCGAAAACAGACTAATGCACAGAGGCTCTTTTCAGGAAAAGAAAGGCTTCATGCTACACTGTGCACTTTCAGCCTCAGTCATGTAGAGCACATGCTGCTCCTCCTCAGCAGGCGTGATGTTCAGGGTCTCTTTGTGTGCAAAGCCATTGTTTTTCTGCGTGTGTAGATTGCATAGAGGTTCTTCTTCTTCTTCTTCTTCTTCTTCCTGTGAAGCCCTTTCTCTGACGCGTGCACAAATGAACAGTGGTCTTAAGTCGTTTTTTTACTACATTTTGCAAAGAAAACTGATACTTTTACTCCGATACGTTTTCCCTGAAACCTTCGTTACTCGCTACAAAATGAAGAAAAAACCCAATTATTGTCAACACGACTCCTTGTCCTTGGTCTTGGTGGCCACAGCACTTAGAATAAAGAATAAACTTCATAAATATCAAAATTCTGACCCTTTGCTTTTTTATTAACAGCATTTACGTGTATTTACTTTCAATAAAGTACATTTAATATCAGAAAATTACTTCTGATACTTAAGTACAATAAAGATCAGATACTTTAAGACTTTTACTTAAGTAGTATTCTAGTAAATACTCAAGTATAGCTTTCGGGTACTTTATACACCACTGCTCATGTTGCAGTGGCCTTCCTGTCCAGCGGCTTTCTCTTAATTACCCCAAAAAAGATCGTAATCGAGAAGCAGCAGCAGAATATCTCCAGCACCGCTGCCGCGATTAAATTGAAGACCTTCAGCAGAGCAGAATCTCACCAACAGCTCCGGCATTAATTTAAAATGTGTCGTGTCATCAGCGCCATTGAATTCAAACTGTGATTGTGAAGCTTGCAAAGCAAGTCCGTGAAGCATCCCGTGGTGCACTCTGGGAGTTTTTATGGCCTCATCATTGGTAAATCAACATTTTTACACTGACTCGAATACTTCCTCTTCAAACTGGGCTATTTCTGCATTTTATTAGTATGCACTCTTCTACTCTTGGGGAAATAGTTTGAGCCGGAAATAAATGCAGGGCGGCCATTTGTTATGAAACGTAACACTGACTGAGTCACAGTCGGGTTCTGTGTGGATCACTTTAAAGGCGGACTCGACTGTGTAAAGGACAAAAAGGTTTAAACCAGCCATAAGGAGGAGCTTGCCGTTAAATTGATGAGATCAGAGGAGACTTAGAGGACCGTGAGATGAAAAAGCCGGGTCTGGCTGCACCCTTAAGGCCTCAGAAGTGTTTGAGGAGGTAGTCGGGATGACAGAAAGCTGTTAAATCCTTGTGTTTAACTTTATTATCATCCCTAAACCGGTGCAGATTGAATTTTTTTTTACTGTGTCAAACTAAGTGCCTGTATTATGTCAAAAAAAAAAGAAGGAAGAAGCATGAGATTGGGGAACCCGCCCTACATTTAGCAGCCGGTGATGCATAGCTTGGGATCCGGGATGAAAAATGGCACCAGCTATCACCTGCTCAACTCGGGGAGTTGGGCGTGCGACGGGGGGAGAGAGAGGGAGTGTCATGGCCGCAGAGCTGTGTGACAACACAGGAAGCCTGCAGAGCGCAGACTGTACTCTGCGTTCATTATTTAGAGGAAGTGGTCGGCGCTCCGGTTCATTCACACATTCAACGCCGGTAAATGTTAAGAATAAATTTGCTTCCTACGACCGTCCGCTCGTCCGCTCATGAATATGGAATCGCTCAGACCTCACGTCTCTCTTTACAGTAACGTGAGCGGTTGGCGGAGCCTCAGAAAAAAAAAAAAGAAGAAAAAAAAACTCTCCCCTGACCACGAGCCTCGCTTTCCAGGTTGAGGGCCCTTGAATCTCCCTGCCTGCCTCTGCACTCCGCAGTAGGGCGACTCAATAAATCACAGTGACTCGGAGAGGATGCATTGTGATGACTCAGCAAACTCCTGGCCAGAAGAAGGCCTGCTTTCGCTTCCTAGTTCAAGAACTCTCAGACGCATACGCAAAGTACGTCAAAGTTCAAGTCTGATGTAGAAGATGTCGGCCCGCCGACTGCTGCAATATGAGTGACGATTCATGTAATTGGCTCCTTCGACTGAATTGAATAATTAAAAAGGGAAAATGAACAGACATCATCTATAATACAAAGAGTAGAAAGTAACTCGAGATACGAGCATGTACAGGTATTGTTGTCTGTGAGAGACCTGGTCAAAAAAAAAAAACTAAGTGGTGTAACATTTCATGGTTCAATTTACAGTGTACAGTAGAGAGGAGAAATCTCAATATGAGTGTCGTAAAAAAGCATTTTATGCTTATATAATATATATATATATATATATATATATATATATATATATATATATACACATAACCACACGGCACATGAAACAAACTCATTGTATGTGCGCTGCAGCTATTTCAGCACTTATAGGATGGATCGGGCAACGAGGGAAGTGTCTGCACTGGAGGCATTATTCAGTGTCTTCATATTGATGCGTCTTGCCAGAGTTGATTCATTAAAGGCTTTGAGTGGAGCTGCTAATGCACTTTGGATCTGATGAAGCCTTCGCATCATGCATTCTGCTGTGCAATGCAGACTACCAGGGCGACTCGTAAATGTACAATAACGCGACGAGAACATAGATGTATGACACATTTTTACGCGTTATATAAGGAATGTGCACAGCGTACAGTTATGAAACAAAAACAGCTCTTGCCTACATTACCTGCATTATCTGAGTCGAGTTGTTATTAAATTCTGAGCTGCAGCAACTCAATGATTCACTCAGTTATTCAAGCAGAATTTATTCGGCTACTTTTTTGGAAGTGCTTATTAAAGCCCATTGCTCTCATACACTTAGTCCTCACTTTGTATTGTTGTAGCCTTAAACGTTCGGTTTGAAAAAAAGAAGAAAAGATATCGTCATTAAGTGCCTGTTGTCCACCGACATAGGCCGACATAATAATATTAGTCTTTAATAATATGAAGTCAAACCGGGATCAGGATCAGAATCGGAGACTATTTATTGTATATTATATGTATATATCAGAAAATGATTATAGAATAAACACACAAAACTAATTAAGAGCATGTCAAGATAAGTCTGCTGAGTGTTTAACGACAATTAGAGTCTGATCTAAAAGTATCTGACGATGGGATGTATTTATATGTGAGATATAGATCAAAATATGCTCCGCTGATGTCCCTCTAATCTAGATTTATTCGTCATTAATTACTAATTAAATTATGGTTTATTCAGCAAACTTTATGCCAGTGAAACTTGTGCTGACTGCTGATTAAACTTTTCATTCTGGAAAATAGGTCACTAAATCTTCCATCTTTTACTATTTTCAGGATAAAAGTCTGTTCCACATTGAATTTATCTTAAACGATGATGATCCGTCTTTAGAATTGGATATTTAGCAGCTCCTCAAAAAAGATAAAACATTTTTTTTTTAGAAACCAGGCTTAATTTTATTTTGAATATGCTTCTGATTTAAAAAAAATATATTTATGGTTTGCTTTACTGTGTTATATTGTTATTATTTGCTTTATTCAGGTTAAATTAATGAATCACGTCAAAATCAGAATGATGGTGAAGCTCTACAGAGTTTCAGTAACAAAAAAATCTGAGATAATGAGTGCAATTGCGGCTAATGTGTCAACTTCATTAGCATGCACCGACATTACTATGAATACATAAAAGTTGGCATGCTGTTCCCTGTGATGGATTACCGATCTCAAGTAACATAAACAAAGACATTTACCTGGGGACTGGGTTTAAAGAGGCAGGCACCCCGGGGTGTAACGTAGCATGTAGCTGTGTGCGGATTCAAAAGGCGGCCATTGTATAAAGACGAGCTAAAATTCAACGAACGCAAAGTATTTTAATTTTAATTTCTACATTCAGCGTATGTATATACTATATATACTATATACTAGGGATGCAACGATACCATTTTTTACAAACCGATACGATACCGATATTTTTATTTGTGTACTTGCCGATACCGAGTACCGATACCGATACTTCTTAGATTTGGTCTCCATGAAAGTGCAATTAATTTGGAGGCAGATTTTATTTTATCCTCTGCAGATTATGTCAAGCCTATAGTACAAAATTAACAGAAGGCTATCCCAAGCTTTAAACATCTTGTGGAAGTCCCTCTAATGTCGGACCATAAAACGCCCCGTGTCCGGGTTCATAATGTAAGCGATAATATTAGGTATCGAGCAATTATATAGGAAGCTGTGTTCCAAGTTATGTTTCCGGTGCTTTTATTGTGGAGGGAGAAACGGAAAGGAAAAGAGTGGAATTGTGGGATATACGTGTGTGAAGGAGATAAAAAAGTGGTTCAAGTTACCTTGCAGCGTGTTTTCATTTTATTAGAATTACAAATATAGACACACAACAGACACTCGGCTACAATAATATCATCCGTAGCCGCACAACAGCGTCTGAATGAGGCCGCTGCCAGCGCTACTTCAGGTGGATCAGCAACAGTTTGATTCAAACCGGCAGGACGGCGGTGATGACGCGCAGAGCTTCTCAATTATAGATGTATTAAATATGGAAAATTTCAACTCTCGCGTCTAACGTGCCGCCGGCGTAAATTTGCGTCTGTCGCAACCACACGCGTCTGTGCATAGACTTTACATGTAATCTGGTCGCGCGAAACATTTGCGTCGCGTTGGGACGGACTGATTACAAGTAACTCCGGGGCTGTCAGCCACTAACAAGAGCACTAATATGAGCACTAATATGTCATACACACGTATGCAACACCGGTTAATAAGCACAATATCGATAAAGTCTTGTATTGTACTCGCGTCTCACTTTCCTCCTGTCTATTGAAAGAAGTGAGCGCTGCGTAGCGAGGATCCAAGATGGCGGCTCCAGATTCTGCTGTTGAGACAAACTGGCCATCTGATTGGACGGCAAAACAACTTGGATAGCGTGATTGGCTGCTCAGAAGTTGAGACTGTTGAGACAGTTGAGACAGAGAAGAGTGTCTCCGGCTCCGCCACGGGGTTGCTTCTCCACAAAGCGCGACCAGTTTGTTGTAGTGAAATACTGTTGAGTGAGTATCGGTTCTTGGTATCGGTCATTGAAACCGATGCGAGTACGAGTATTTAACGCAGTATCGACCACCGATACCGATACCGGTATCGGTATCGGTGCATCCCTACTATATACTATATATATATTCAGCGTATTCCGGCTCATTCATCAAGTCCCTGAAGCATCCAATATGTGGAAATGCAGTTCATTTAATCCCTCATCTTTGATTTCTCGCCAGGAAGTAGACGGCGACGAACTTTGACATCGGAGGTGTTCGGAGGAACGGAAAAACCTGCAACATGTGCGGTTCTCCGTGAGCTCCTCACTTACTTGGGCTGTGCGTACATGGAGGCTAATGCCTCATCGCGGATGCTGAGGCACAGAAGCAGACAGCTTGCCTCCTTCTCTCGCCTCGTCCTCATTTTCTTTCCCCTCAAGAGGGTTCACCATCTAATAAGACCTGAGTGGTGGTGAGAGAGGGGGAACAGCGGCGTAATCGTTCACGGCGTACCTCGACCACGGACCATCGCACTGTGTTAAAATTGATCTTAGTTGGTAGTTTAAACCGTAAATATTTAAAGTAGCATATCAGGTAGCCTGCATCCGTCAAACTAATTAAGCTGCTCTGTTTGGTTCATCAACACTGTGACAGCCACAAACAAGCTTTTTGATTTACTCTTCTTTTCTCTGCGCTAATCACACAAGCCTATCGTAGCATATTGTATTCCTACCTCTCCACTTCTGGCGCTCCGGCCTCGGATCACACACATCTTTGTTTTAATCTCGGAAAGGATTCGCGACCGCCTCTTGCACGAGTGCGGCGGCGCTATTGCTGTGACAAATGGAGTCAGCAGATGTATTAACACCTGACATATTACTCACAAGGTGAAAACAATACCAGCTACACTGTCAATAACGTGTCGTGCAGCATTATGTGCAGCATCATTGTGCAGCATCATTGTGCAGCATCATTGTGCAGCATTATCGTGCAGCATTATTGTGCAGCTTCATTGTGCAGCTTCATTGTGCAGCATAATTGTGCAGCTTCATTGTGCAGCTTCATTGTGCAGCATCATTGTGCAGCATCATTGTGCAGCTTCATTGTGCAGCTTCATTGTGCAGCATCATTGTGCAGCATCGTTGTGCATTATTGTGCAGCAGCATCATGCAGCATCATCGTGCAGCATCATCGCTCAGCATCATTGTGCAGCTTCGAGGCCGCTGTAATGCGGTGGGCTCTGGCTTATAACTTCTGTTATGTCAATACATGAAATGTCTCAGTGTGAAACATTATTTGTTCCAGTTTCATTCAGCTTTTTTAGCTAAGCATAACTTCTGTCGCCTCCTTTCATCACACGAGGAATCAGTGCAGAGCAGTACATCATTGGCTGTGTCGCCGTCTTTGTCACTTCGTGATCGATGGATCTCCGTCACCCTGGATTTATCTCTGTAGTCGTGCATGATGTCGCTCCATTCCCCTTTTTTTTCAGACGCTCTGTTTTACGTTAGTTCTCACACGGCGTTGTCGGCTCCACTTTGAGAGCCCTCTTCCTTACCGCCGGGAACATATGTTGTATTCTCTGCTGGAGAAAAGACAATAACAAACAACCGCTCTGAACCGTCTGTGGGAAAACATTTGATCTACTAGCACAGCTGCTCATGTAATGTCTCCGTTCCTCTTCAGCCATAACGTGGTTGTTAGGAACACTAAATAATATTAATACAAGTATTAATATCAACAGGATTATTAACAACGAGGCACAACTCTGGAAACCAGGGACCAAACTATAGATAAAGTCTCAAAATTGGTTTTCACTAAGAATGAGCACTGGTGTGTAGCCTTGGTGATGTCATGGCTCTCATCCAGTGATGTGGTTTATCACTGGGTGCCGCCTGATGGGGGTTGGTGCACCTAAACCAGCCCAGGCTTTTGAGGGCCCAGCTAGGCCCTGTTCCTTTGTTTCAGCCACATGGTGAAGTCCCAACATGGTCCACAGTGATTTCTCTTCTTCTGCCACCCAGCACCTGGCTTTGTGCTGGATTCTTGGTACCTTTTCCAACATCTGTTTGTCCTGGCAGTGATCCTGGGCTTTGCTTTTCTCGATGATGATGAAACCTGTTGCATCCTGATATTCAGATTTCCCAACGAGACTTAGACGATAAACCAGATCGAGTGAGCGGTAAGGGAAAACGGTTTTATCTCTCTGTGGGGTCCTCTCCATATTGTTGTTCGACACTTATGATAACAATCTGAACCCGAGCCCATCTGTCAGCGCCGCTTTGAGCGAACTTCCCAGCAGTATCGTCCTTATTAGTCACTTGGCCGCAAAAACATGGGGAATAGGGTCCGGGTTGAAAACATCAAAGTTCCCCATTTAATGCCTCGTAAAGAAACTGTGGCGCAGCAAAACAAGCTCGACAAAATAATAAAGTCATACGCAATGAGTGATTGACCGAGCTAAATGCAGGAGGGAGCCGACAGAAACGCTGCGCGATGAGGTCGTATATCACGACGCTAAATACTGCAGTAACGGTGCTACTCTCTCATTTGCTGTTTGGCCTTCGATCAATACCGGGGAGGTTGGTGGCCTGCTCATTGCTTTAATGTGGAAATAGAAAAATAAAGTGGTTGGGGAGCCTTTTTATTAAGACTTCCACCTGGAAAAAGTAAGTTTTGAATACCAAAAGTCTAATTATGGGATAATATTGCCAATTAGTAAATCAATTAATAGGCCTATTCTGGTCCGATCGTGGTACAACGCATGGGGTGCATGACTTAATGCCCCTATAAAGCCCCTGAACATGTATTTTCTCAATCACTACGAGTGATGTGGATCTACAGGAACACAGAAATCTTCCTGCCAAGCTGCTCTGCTCATTTCACATGAGAGATTGTTTTTTGTTTTTTTTGCTGGCGTGGAATAAAAAAAAGAAAAGAAAAATGTCTTTGTTCTGTCGCGTTGCTTTGAATACTCTTTTAAAACGGTCCGTCTTCAGCGCGATGCAGAATCGGGGAGGACTCTTTGGAGAAAAAGGGCTAACATTTGTCAGATGTCACACTGGAAATGATTCGCTTCGTTTCGGTGGAGATGAGAGCGTGCAGAGCTGCAGCGAGCTAAATCAACACGTTGAAAGGCAGCCAGAGGAGTGACAGAGAAGCACCGGCCGACACGGCGGCGGCGGCGGCGGCGAGGAAAAACATCACGCTCCAAATGTCTCCGTTGAGGCACAACCTTTCAAAACACGGGCTAATTTAATCGGACACTTTATCGTAATGTATTCCCATGCGTGCTGCTCGGAGTCATCTCGGTGTCCGGCTTGTCAGCCGACAGCGCAGAGATGAAGAGTAACGATATCTGAATACGAATATGAATCATTTATTTGTATTTTTTTTACATAAATAATGACTACGGATGACAATACCAAAGTAAAAAAACAGTGTTTTGACAGTGTAAAGCAGCACATCTTGACTTTGGGGATAAATTAGTTCGGGGATGCTGGTGAATAAAGTTCCCAGTGGCTCAGTGGTTAGCAGGTCTGTCTTTCAATCAGCGGATCGGTGGTTCGATCCCAGGCTCAGGTTAGTCTTAACCCTTATTGCTCACCGTTGCTGTGTCTACGGTCTACTGTATAGCATGTAAGCCACTTTGGATAAAAGCGTCAGCTAAATTAAATGAAATGCAAGAAAAAAAAAATGTAGTCTGGGTCCTATCTGTCATTTATACTTAGACAGATAATCAGAATCGGCCACTCAGGCTCAGAGAATTTGCAATCCATGCATTTCATAACTGCTTTATGTCTTCGGGCTAAGTGGACTAGAACAAAAACCCATGGAGGGATAGACAGGATGTGCTCACGGGATGGAAAAGAAGCATCAGGTCCGTGGACCCGGCGCCGCCCGTGGCCGCTCTCCAGCTTCACTTCATAACTGCCTCTCAGCGCCGCAGCTGCCGCTTCTCTTCCAGGATTAACGTTTTTTTTTTTTTTTTTTTTTTTTTTTGTGGAGCGCCGCTAACGGCCCCCCGACAATGTAAACCTCTCACGGCTCTCCTGAATGGCGCCGACGCTCGATATTACTCCACGGCCGCATTAGTGGAGTATGATAATACATGAAACATTCTCCTGAACACCCCATTAGTGAAGCCTTATCTTTTCACAGCCTCCTACAGCCACCAGCTATCACACAAAAGCCCACATGCTTCTGTCCGAGGCAGAAAGCCTTCCTTCTTATTTTTCTCTCTCTGTCTCTTTCCTTATTTTTCTCTCATCCCCCTCTCCCCCCCCTCCACTCTTTCACTTTTGCTCTCATTTATTCATTGACTTTTTCTTCCTCCAATGCTACAGCATACGTGTATCCAGGACCTGAAAAAAACCCAATATATCAAATCTAGACCCCATTTGAGTTATGATATGTACAGAAGCCTTTAATAAATACATAGTTTAGTTATTACAAAGTGATGGTTGTAATCCTTCCACTACAGGAAAGAAAAAACTAAAACTCTTCTTTTTTCATAATTTCTTTAAGCTAATTTTAAGACTGTCATCCGAATCGCAAACATCCGATCACTCCGTTTCTAACAATAACTACATTCCCAACACTGAATATATTAACGCTCTTTCGCACACTTTTTTCACACTTTTCTATCACGATGCAGTATTAGAGAATGTGTGCCCGATGCTCAATGAAGAGTTGAAGACATCGATGAAGACTGTGAATGGATGCGGCTTCATCGGCTGTCGGGTCAAAGTCCAACAGTCATGTGACATTTTATACTCTTTATAAATGTTAGAACCCTTCAACACTCCGCTACGGTGTATAGTGACAAAGAAGATTAGCTTCCGTTGATATGAATATGATGCTTTTTGCCTTTCTTAGACAAGTGCACTTAAAAGTGGAATTTAAAAGGTATTTGTCTTTGCTCCAGGGAAATCCGAATGTTTTTCTTTGCCCGCGTTGCATTATTTATGAAACGTGAAAGTCAAGGCAGAGATTTTGTTCACCTAAGTGTGATTTGCAGCACATTTCTCATTCCTCCCTGCTATATGTCATTCTACCTGGCTGCACACCAGCTGCCTAAAAGCCTGTGTGCTTACATCATCATTCTACTCGGAGGAGATGTTTGTCCAAACCATCTGATAGGAGTGAAAAACACTGCTTGTACTACAGCCTGTAGCCTTAACCACAGCTCCCCCATGCAGGGCATGTGACTTCTATATTGAGGATATGCATTACGGCCTCTTAATGAAACACCTGTGACACTTCCTGACCGATATAGATTCAGTGCAAACACTCTTCAGGTGGTATCAAAGCTGTGAGTCTTATACAGGATCACTGAAGCGATAATAAAAACATGACGTGAGGAACGTTCCATCCTCACTGAGCGGTTGTAAAGAACCCACTATTCAGTTTTATAGTACGATACGATGTAACCAGCAATGTTACACGAGAGGGTAACCTGTGAAACAATATTCTTTAAAACACTAACAGACATTAACACCAGTATAAAACTCTCTGGAGCAAAATATTGCATTGTTTCACACACACACACACACACACACACACACACACACACACACACACACACACACGCACACGCACATGCACACACACACACACACACACACACACACACCCACACACACACACACACACGCACACGCACATGCACACACACACACACACACACACACACATCCATTTTTCTTCAGGTACCAACCAGAGAGTAAAGATCCTGGAAGCTAGAATTTAGTTTCCATGTAATTTCCATATTGCTGAACTCAGCACAAAGTATTTCTCATGTATTCTCTTTATTAGATACTCAAGCTAATGGCGTTAAAGCAACAGCATGCTTGTTAGCCATCCTGCTACAATAAGACGGGGCATATGTTGGTTCATCCCAGTGAAGAGAAGCTCGAACATTAGTTAAAGACAAATTGTCCTTTCAACAGTTTGAACTTCATGTCTTGTAGAATAAATACAGACGGCGTGTTGGTGGAACGAGTTATGTTGTAATTATTTGGCGAAATCATTTTTATTCACCTGCCCAGCATCTCCTGTTGCCGCAGGTGCAATTAGTGACATTTAAAAACCATCGGTTTCACTGGAGTATTTGAAAGACTAAAGCTGTGAGTTGTGGGTATCTTGTAGAAACCGGGCTTGAACACCCGGCCCCGTGGATTCCTTTTGTAAAGTCGTATTTGTGTGTTTACGGTGCTGTGTTCTGCACGGCGGGGCTCCCGATCGCCACGTGCAGAGAAGTGTCAGGCCACCCATCTACAACCTAACAAAGGTGGGATGTGTTGGATTGGTCTGCCGGACCTGTTGGGCATGTCTCTTTTGTTTATGGGCCAGGTATACGGTGTAAGATGCATACGGGTCATGCATATGGGCCAGGCATACGGGCCAGGCATGCGGGCCAGGCATATGGGCCAGGCATGCGGGCCAGGCATATGGGCCAGGCATACGGGCCAGGCATGCGGGCCAGGCATACGGGCCAGGCATACGGGCCAGGCATACGGGCCAGGCATACGGGCCAGGCATACGGGCCAGGCATACGGGCCAGGCATACGGGCCACGCATACAGGCCACGCATATAGGCCACGCACACGGGCCACGCACACGGGCCACGCACACGGGCCACGCATACACGGGCCTCGCACACACGGGCCACGCATACACGGGCCACGCATACGGTCATACGGGCCACACATACGGTCATACGGCCCACGCATACGGTCATACGGCCCACGCATACGGTCATACGGGCCACGAACACGGGCCACGCATACGGTCATACGGGCCACGCACACGGGCCACACATACGGTCATACGGCCCACGCATACGGTCATACGGCCCACGCATACGGTCATACGGCCCACGCATACGGTCATACGGGCCACGCACACGGGCCACGCATACGGTCATACGGGCCACGCATACGGGCCACGCATACGGTCATACGGGCCACGCACACGGGCCACGCATACGGTCATACGGGCCAGGCATACGGTCATACGGCCCACACATACGGTCATACGGGCCAGGCATACGGTCATACGGGCCACGCACACGGGCCACGCATACGGTAATACGGGCCACGCACACGGGCCACGCATACGGTCATACGGGCCACGCATACGGTCATACGGCCACGCATACGGTCATACGGCCCACGCATACGGGCCACGCACACGGGCCACGCATACGGTCATACGGGCCACGCACACGGGCCACGCATACGGTCATACGGGCCAGGCATACGGGCCACGCATACGGTCAAACGGGCCACGCACACGGGCCACGCATACGGTCATACGGGCCAGGCATACGGGCCACGCATATGGGCCACGCATACGGGCCACTCATACGGGCCACTCATACGGGCCACGCATACATATGGGCAACGCATACGGGCCATGCATAAGGGCCACGCATACGGGCCACGCACACGGGCTACGCATACGGGCCATGCATAAGGGCCACGCATAAGGGCCACGCATACGGGCCATGCATACGGGCCATGCATACGGGCCATGCATACGGGCCATGCTTCTGGTTGCCCTTCCCGGCCTATCGGGGGAGGCGGTGGCAGGCCATCCCCGCTGACCTGTCTCACAAGGGTTAAAAAGGAGAGCTGCACTGGGCCAACTTCAGAGATAATTATGCTTGCTGTGTCGGTGTCGGTGTCAGGGCACAGGGCACAGTAATTGCACTTTACCACACAAGCCCGCTGTGAGGGAAGTGGTGCTGCTGCTCCCATAGGACTGGGGCTGGCTCATTCTGAATGGCTGAACATATGCAAATGTCCCTGAGCAGAGATTCGGGGATATGTGGTAAAGAGCCCTATTAAAGGGCTCTGACTGGGATCGTAGAGCTACCGCTATGGTTACTAACTTTTGTCACCACAGCAACGTAGTTAATTAGTCAGTTCAATCTATAGACTTAATTAATAAATTATTTAGAGCAATGAATCCACAAGTGCTCTCGAAGCCAGCAGGACGCTCTCTTCCACACATGCTCGCCTCCCTAATGGTCGCCCGTTTTGGTGGCTTTTATTTCGTGGTGTCTCATTTGGGATATCAGTAAATAAGCCTAAAATGTACCAACTGTGCTAATGATTTGCACTAAATGTCCTCTTGGACATTGAGCATTATTAGTGTTTGCTCACAGTTGCATTATTAGTGCGACTGTGGCTCAGTGGTTAGCAAGTCAGTCTTTCAATCAAAGGGTCGGTCGTTCAAACCCCGGCTCAGCCAGTACATGTCGTTGTGTCCTTGAGCAAGACACTTAACCCTCATTGCTCACCGTTGCTGTGTCGACTGTATACTGTATATCATGTAAGTCGCTTTGGATAAAAGCGTCAGCTAAATGTAATGTAATGATTGTGAACGTTGAGGATGAAAACCTGCAAGAAGACAAACTGCCGCCACAATGGAGAGGAGATCAGATCTGTAGTCTTAATCCCATCAACACCACTCCCAAGGTGGGTCACATCTGGTTCAATGTAAGACAACCAGCTCTGTTCATGCTGCTATATTTAAATAAAGTAGAAAGAAACACCTGTAATCAGTTTAAAGTTGAAAATGTTCAGTATTTGTTTCCTAGGATCAATTGTATGACTTTACAGTTGAATTATAATGTACAGGTTGTTGCTAATGTGGTTAGCTTCTGCTATTTGGGGTGAGACAAATAATATGCTGTGTAGTGTTGTTATTCTGATTGAATACCTGTATATTATATTTCATATGTGTATTGTAATAAAGAGCATTTTCTTGAAAATAACTATTTATTAGTTTCATTATCATTTAGTCTGCTGATTTCTTTGTTTGAATTTTTCAGTTTATCTTTTTGTCCATAAAGTGTCAGAAAATAGTAAATAAATAAATGCTTTCTTTGTCTGAAAAAGACAAAACATCAAAGTTTTCCATCATAAATGACAAATAAAAGCTTAAAATCCTCACGTTTTTTATCTGAACCTGGACGATACATCATCAAAATGTGTTAATCGATTGTCAAGTAGATGGCAAATAATTTTCTGTCCATCAAGTCTAACAATCCCGTCGTCTGAAATAAATATTGCCAATAAAGTTAGCTAGTTCTTCACTGGTTTTGAACATTTGCCAATGGAAACAGAGACATTGGTAGAAAGAGAGAACAATCCTCAAGTAATCCAACCTGTGGAACAAGGCTGTTAAAACCCGTTTGACGACGCCTCCCTACAAAAGAAACCACGGTCCGGTCTGGGATCCGAACCACAGCACACATTGTCAGAACACTTGTTTCTTTGTGCTGCGCTTAAAAAAACCAAAAACAACCAAAGACAAAACATCCCCCCACCACCAAACAGGCAACATCCTCAGAGGAATATTGGACAAGAAGCCGTGTTTCAAAAATGGAACGTTTTCACACCAGACAGACTTCAGCGTCTCAGAGGATGAAAGGAACCGACTGTCAGTTCCACGAGAGGAACAGCTGATCTGTAGGAAGAGGTCTGTCGTCTCCAAGAGAACCGAGCAACACTTTACTTCTGTCTATCTCTGCTCTTACATGGACCCGTTAAAATGCCAGGCTGGAATGGCAGCGGGCGATTGGTGTAAGTCGCTTGACTTTTTCTCAGCACCTGACACGCGTCCGTCAGCGTAATGTATTGAAGCAGCTCAGGGGAGATAGGACATGCAGAGGTGTCCTGTGATTGACAGCCAGGGGCTCCTTTGTGTGACAGCTGGCTGTCGGTCCCGCCCCCTCAGTCCTTCTTCATCGGCTTCCTCAACTGTGTGCTCCAACAAGCGGCGGAGGACATGCAGGTTATCTCTGTTTGCAGGTTGTAGCTTAACATGTGGGGCGGCTGTGGCTCAGTGGTTAGCAGGTCTGTCTTTCAATCAGAGGATCGGTGGTTCGATCCCCGGCTCTGCTAGTCCATGTTATGTGTCCTTGAGCAAGGCAGTTAACCCTAATTGCTCACCGTTGCTGTGTCTACTGTATAAAAAGCCTCAGCTAAATGAAAATGTAATGCAATATAACATGTAGAAGTTCCCTCTGAGACTCAGGGGATGTGTGCTGCTTAATGTAAAACTAGGATTTTCCATTAAAATAATTTTAGTAGAATCAACAAGCCCAAAAGATTTGGTTAATAGCATTGCCTTCTGTCTACCTATAAGTAAAGCAAACCCACTTGTGCAATGTAATGATATGCACCATATGCATGATCATGTGGGGTAATTGATTAATTATGAAACCTAAACCGGTGCTCTTTGTTGCATGAAATTGTACACAGAGCTTTAATTCCACCTGCAGAAGTCGGGAATCCTGTGAGAAAGATGTTCCTCGATTTCCATTACTTCCGTCACTATTGCGTCCGCAGGAGTGGGAGCAGACGATGTCAGAGTTGTTAGGATATTTGCCACTCGGTGGATAGACCAGTCATCCACCTGCAGAGTGCAGCGCTGCAGAGAAGCACGAGCCCACCGGGGGAGGACGGCATCACCAGCTTTCTTTATTCCCTCTTTCTTTCTCCACTTCATGGACCTCTCTAAAATTGCATCGAAGAACTGGAAAGTCAAAGTAAAACAGGATTCTGTAATGATTGGCTCCTCCTTTTTCCGTAGTTTGAACCATGACGAGCTCGTCTAAACGGCATCTTGGATAATTTTGCCTTATTTTTTGAGTTTTTTCTGGTCGAGGACATTGCTAATAAAACGCAATTCACATCATAGTGGATCGACATTTCTTTGTTTGAAAAAATCCTGTTGCAATCAGTCTTTTTCAACCTTCATTTATTTTCTTTACCGCAATACAATGGAGATGTAATGGCCAGATTTTCAAGCACGCATTCAGAAACGCACATAATAGACAGCCGGCAGAAACTCTGTAAACACTAAGTATGAAGAGGTGGAAACACAAAAGTCCTCCAGAAACCGGAGGCTCGGGCTGCATGCATGTAACAGACTATTAAGCGTTCTGGTCAGCGCTCTGCTCTCCGTGGTGGGAATCTGTGGAGGCCGGCGTAAACAAACCGAGAGGAGACAGAGGTCTAAACTGCATCTTAGACATCACCCGGTGAGCACCTCCAGCCTCTGCACCTCTGGGTGCTATACAGAGCTCTGTGGGGGCTCAGCAGCCAGCGGCCTCTACAGAGGTGCTTTATTAAAAGGATCGGCGCGGGGTGAAAGTTCTGCATGTAAAGAAATCCCGAGCGGTTCGAGATCGCGAAGACACAATGCAGAGATTGAGCTGTGCTTTGCTGTGGATTTACTCTCTAATCCTCCACACAGGGCTGTAAGACAGTACAAGGGATTTACCACAGAATGTCAGTGTTATTCTTACCAACGTATCCTGAGACATATGGGAACCGTTTAGTCTGCCCATCTTCAATTTGTTATAATTATGTGTGCATGTGTTTAGAACAATGCACAAAAGATCTGTTCAAGTCAAAATTCAACATTTGGGGAATTTGCTAATTTGCATTTTTGCAAAGTTTGATGAAAAGATCAATACTACTCTAATATATGTATAGTTCATGTTAAGCTACAGCCAGCAGACATTACGCTTAGCTTAGCTTAATTTAGCACAATGACTGGAAACAGCTTAATAACCCCAAATAAAACTCTGAATTATCATTTTAACACTGTTTTTGCACGGATTAAAGAAATGAGATACTGCATTTTCATTAATAAGCTTTAAAGGTGCTATTTAGAGGTGGGATTTAATCTAATTCTCAACAAAAAAAAAGGCGAATAAGTGTATATTTACCAAAATGGGAATCACAATACTAATAAAATAAAAATACGTTTGTATGTATTTTTTGGTTTAAATGTTACAAATCAAGAATATTGCACAAATCCAAGGCATTAAAACCACTAAAATTGTCAAAAATAAATTAGTCAGTTATTGAATAATTGAGAGTTATTAATATTCATTTAAACTATCTAAAGAAAATGTGTTTAAACAAGTTTCTCTCAAAATGCTGATGGCGATGACAGCGTGATGCTGAGCCTTAATACTCAACAGTGTAACAGTAAACTACGCTTTGGGTTTAGCTAAGTTAAACCACTTGACCTATCCGTAGCCAGCATCTCTATCAGAGCATCTTTGTGTTTCCTGTTGAGGAATGACTGAGCTCGGCTCACGCTGACCCTCAGACTGAGCCCGGACGTATTAGATCAGCGACGGCACCGAGGAAATGGTGTCAACCCCGGGGTGGGATGTGCCCGAGGCGGTGTTGACGATCATCAGATAACAATAGCCGCCGCCACCGCCGCCTCAGATCCGTCTCTCCGCCGGCACCACTCCATCTTACTGAAGTTCAAATACAGCCAGCGTAGTCTCAGCGTGGCAAATAACGGATTAAAGGGGATTAGAGGCGAGCAAACGTGAAAAGAATCATACATTTTGAATTCCTCGGCGACCTGGATCCGCCCCCGCACTCGGGGAAGAGATAAAGCGCGAGAGAGGAAAAAGGTGTGCCGGACTGAGCGGGTTTTTATGTGCACGCGTTTGATGTGGACAGAAATCAATTTACGGGAGATAATAATTCATTTCCGAGGGGAGAGGAGGAGGCAATGAAAGGCGATGAAAGATTGAGTCTACATCACTGTACACAAATGGCACTAATGGGGACAATGATCATCTCCAAATGAATCCAATTACGGGGCTGTTATTCCCACACCTCGCGAGTCTCCACGTCTTCATACGGGGCCGCCGTCACCCGGCCGGCGGAAGCCGATAAAAAGTTGCCGACCGCATCACGCCGCCGCTAATAAACTCATATCTGTCCCAACAGTTTGACAGTGAAATGGAAAACAGATGACAGCTGTCCAGGAAAGCTCAAGCAGGGGAGGTTGTAGCCGCGAAGTCGATAGGATTACCTCGGGGATTAGGAACTGTAAATACAATAACAAAATGGCCCGACGAGGACATGGCTACTCGGCCTCGTTGGAGCTGATAAAGGGTTCGCGCCGTGGACGTGAAGGCCTGAGTCGCTGTCACGTTAAAACACGGGCTTCCAGCTGTGTTTTTCAACCTTTTCTACAATAAAAAGAAAATCCGGCGGCACACCAACAACCAAAACGTCCCATTGTGGCATAATACATATATGGTGGGTAATTATTGTGCTACCTCAATGGAAGAGGCATGGAAGAGGATTTAATTACTACTACACTATATTGCAGGCTCGGACGCTCAACAATGGCAAATTATTTGCAGCAACTTGTCATTTTTTTGGACTGTAATGGAAAATCCCATCACAGGAACGATTAAGTGAAATTGGTCATTGTCCCGCGGCACACTGGTGTGGTTGGAAATGGTTGGAAATGGTTGAAAATGGTTAAAAATGGTTGAAAATCACTGGTCTAGAACTGAGAATATACTCTACCTACTGCTGTGTGGTTTGGGCCCAATGCTAATGCTAGTTAGCTTATGTTACTGAACTAAGATATGGTTATTTAAACTTTTAACCCAGTCATGTAAAGTCAGCATCCGTTACACATTTATTTTTCCAACTTAACTTTCATCTTTAAAGGTGCATGCATTAGAGCATCTGCTTGTTTCCCCAGATGAAATGCTATTAGGAGTTTAGCAGACCACCGCAAAGTCACACATTATTTCTCCTGGCACTGAAAACCCCTATCAGAATTGATAAAATTGAAATCCCCCTTGGAAGAAACCTCAAAATATATTTTCCCAGTATCTACTTAACTCAACATATTGAAACGTCTGCACACCATTTAGGGTGTAATCAGCCCTCTGCTGAAATTATATTAGATTCCCGACTCCCATCCATGAGACTCTCATCAACTTAACATTAGGCTTGAAGCTGTGCAAATCATGGAAAGCGTTGGTTTAAGGGCCGGCCCCCTCTCTCCTGATGAAAGCTTTTGTGAGGGTTTAGGGAACGCCACAAAGTCACATATCATTTTCTCGGGGCGTCGGAAAGTCCAATCAGAATCTGTAAAGATGAAAAACTCCCTCTCCAAAGCTGGAGGGCCGACGCTTAACTGCGGTGTCATATTGATGCACGGCCTAGAGCTCTTCCATTGATTATGAATAGGAAACCGAGTTGGCTGACTCATAAATAGTTGGTCTGAACTCCAGCTCCAGGAGCTTTACCTTCTTCTACTCGCAAGAAAAGAGAGAATTAATTTGTGTGCTAACACCAGAATATTCTACACTTTCATTTCCATCTTTGAATAAATCTTTTCCTCTATCAAGCTATATTTTACTGAGACGTACGGCACTTTAGATTAGAGGTGAGGGAGATCTCTTTCTGATAGGCATTAATAATAGAACATACTAGCAGGTCAAAGTCTTCTGAAGCAGGAATCAGTTTTTAGAGCTGCACTCTGATCTTTGGCAGTCTTCAATATCTGAAACTGAAATGTGAGTGTTTTTGAAGCGCACATTCTCCTCTCTTTTTTAGAAGCAATGCGTTGACTGTGTGATGCTGTGCTGCCGATACAGAGGGTGGGGAGTTATTACAATCAAGTTTTTTTTTTTTATTTAATTCGATCATTTCCTTTGTGAGGAGTTCATGATCTTCCTCGACTTGTAATTCGTTCCTCAGACAGAATAAGTGGTACGTTGCATTGTGGTCAATCCGTCCACAGACACTTCCCAAAGCACTCCTGCCACAGCATCCACTTCTGTCTGAGACTCTTGTCCATCAACTACAGATGGAGACTAGAACGTGTCCTCATGCAACGGCTTGTTCGTATTTTTGTGGCCAGCGCAATTTGTCCATTTTGGCTCGAACCAAACAGTCTTTTCAAAAATAAACTTTGGACAACTTGGCTGGGTTTAGGCAACGGAGCCACTTGGCCTGAGGTGGTATAGAAGTTGCATGTCAGCTGATCAACAGTTTTTCACCTCAAGAGATTTCTGGCAGTAAGCCCAGACCTCCCCTCCTAGCCCCCCCCCCCTTTTTATACTTCCTGGTTCATTATGTCATGGATTACATAGGCATTGATTCTGTGAGACGTACAAATTACAGTGCATTGGTGCAACAGTGTATGAAACCAGCCGGCGTTTGGAGGTCCAAATGCTCCACACGTAGTTATTATTTTGTCAAAATATGGATCAATATACGTCAACTTGGAGCGTAAATCAGGAACCTGCAGAGTTGGATCTTTCAAATTGTAACAGACACGAACAGCAACCGACTACATCGACATAGGACGAGTGTTAGATATTAGTTTAGATAAGAAAGACTTTCATTTTACATTCTAAAATATGTGTTTTATTCATTTATTGTTTTCTTAAGGTGTGGTCGGTGGTATATTGCGCCCTAACTAGTGGAATTTAAATTGATATATTTCCAATTTCTCAACCTAAATGAGCAGAATGTTTTATTTCTGCTTGGATAACAGCAGAAATAGGACATTCGCTTTGGAACTCGCTGTCAACGAGGTGTGGCGAGAGAGATGAAGTTGAATAAAAGCAGACAGGCAGCTTAGCAGAAGAGGAGGAAAAACAAAAGGTGAGAGGAGAGCCGAGGAACGATGGGCAGAAATGAACAGAGGACGGCGAGCGCTGCCAGCTTAAGTCCATGTGTGTGTAGCAACGGGGATAATATGGCCGCGGCGGACACATCTCACATCGCACTCAACAGGTGGGTCAACGAGGGGCATCTCAAACAGGCGGGCAGGAGCTTATCTTAATTCTGAGGGAGAGAAAATCCAAGATCCTATCTGCACTGACTGGCTGTAATCGATGCTGACAGGTAATTCAGAGCAGTGCATGGGAGAGCTTACGGCTCGCGGGAGTGGCAGGACATTTGTGTGGCCTTGGCGGCTACACACTCATGCAATCAAAGTGCTTGGCAGTTCTAATACATGTCCAGATAAACATATTATTTTTTTTTTTATAGGAGCTAAGAACCAATTCAGCAGAGAACTGGCCGATGATGGACGAGACAAGAAAATAAATCTTGAAATTTGCGGGGAGGTGTTTGTCCGTCTGTCAGTGACTCTATGGATACCCTGCTTCGAGTAAGATATGTGAATATAAGTTCCTATTCATATTATGTATATTTAATGTTTTAATGGACCTGCATAATGTCATCAAAATATGATAAAGTCATATCAATACTTGGCAAGTCTTTGCTTTCTTGACAGGCTTTTAGCAGAGTCGCTACATATCATGTCAACTTTGCATTCTACATGTTTTTGGACATACAAGATTGTATGAAATTTTTAAATATTTTTGTCTGCATGTCCACAGGCTGATATCTTATCTCGTACTTTTTGAACTACAGGTCCCATAATGATTTTATGCACATAAGCAGCTAGTTCTGGCAGCCATTGGAAGTGAGCCAGATCAGCTGTTAGCAGTCTTTGTTTGTAATGTTGCTCGTGAGAACAGAGGGAGCTCTCAATGGAGTACTTTCATACTGAAGAAAACTGAAAAGCATAATGATTTTCAAGCCAATTCTGGATTTGCAGACATTTATTTCCAACACTAGCGAGAAAAATATCCTTAGAAAGTCAGCGATGGATCTAAAAACATGTATTTCACGTACGTGTGCTCATGTATTCTTTTGTAATGCATGCAACACAAGTGCATTGCCATTATAATTGGATTATTACCATGCATCCATCCGCTTATTGTGCTATATATTTATCAAAATCTGAAAAACACCAGTGTGATATAGATTCATTGTTACCACCCTCACCCTGCCCCACATGGCAGCGCAATACACACATGCATTGTCACGTTGGCCTCTATTGACAAGCCTCCAGTTCTGCATCTAACACCTCTGCCTTGTGTTTCCTCTCCCAGCCGTCTGAGTCAATAACAACAATACAAGAAGGTGAGTGCTTCTCCCGCCCGCCCATTTAAAACCGACGCTGTTGTTTTGAGTTAAAGTCAGACACTGCACGGATGTAGAGGCCGAACCCGGAGGAGCACAAAAAAAAAAAAAAAAATGGAGAGTGTATGTAGGCACCAGGGGAAGTGTGATGGCTCATGGCTGTGTATCCAGAGCACATTAAAAAGAGAAGAGCAGCCCGGTGCAGCTGGTGCCTCGAAGCTGCCATTGGCGTTCCTCCAGTTTTGTGTGAGGACTCGTTATGCAATTCTGCAAGAGCCTGTTTTCTCATCCTGAACTGTCGCTAAAACCAACAGGACTGGTGGCTCACACGAGTCTGAATGAAAGGATGGAGCAACAAAAAAGAAAAAGAAAGAGTCGTGGACGTGAACCGCGAACCTTCTGCGGCTCCGTTGCAGTCGAATGGTATCGTTGCTCTGAATGTGGGCCTCACAGGCTGACTTCTTGAGAACTGCTGTCACTCAGCAGCTGACATTGTGATCCATACATAACATATTGTATTTTATTTTATTATTAAAAAATAGAAATGTGTTCTTGTTCACATCCTCTGCTGGCTGTGCATCCTGCTATGCGTGCTTCATCGAAATTTAAAGCTCCAATTTGAATAATCGTATCTTTTTTTTCATATTATTTAGTGGCATTTTGCTGACTTGTAAGTTTACACAGGAAGTCACGGAAAAAAGGACTTCCTGTCAATTCCGATCTGTAGTCTACTTGTAGTTTACAGATCACGTTTGGATTTATTCATATTTGTTTATAAATATATATATTCATGTAGAAATGTGCATGTAGCTGGATGCTTAATTCTTTTTATTATTATCAACCACACACGATATGTTTTCAGATTAAACGTGAGACTAACAGTCAACAATCAAGCGTTAAGTATTACAGCTACACATAAAATAGTGGCATTTTGCTTTATTTTTTGAGTTCACAGCGGAAAGTTAGGAACAACCAGAACAATCAAAGGCTGTGAGCCAGATTCAGACTTCGTGGTTACATGTTCTACATGTTACAGCTTGACTTGCATGGTTTGTGATGTATATAAAGGCAGATGAATCGTGGCAGGGCAGCTCAAGCAGAAAGATACATGCAAGAAGAGAACCTGCTTTATTTCCCCAGACATTTAGTTCTGAAACATGCTACATTTGAAATTAGCGGATATTTCAACTGTTCATACTGCAGCGACTGTAAAGATCACAGTCACAGAGATGACGATGAAAGCAAACGTTGCAGAAGGTTGCACCTGTTTAAGCAGATTAATGGTTTGATAGTAAATGTTTTGTGCGAATAATCAGATTATAAGAAAGTAAAGGTTGTAATGAGCTCCAGAGTTTAACAAAAAGCCTAATCGTATTACTATTCCTTTCACAGGGATTACCGAAGCCTTTAATTACATCATGTTACGTCTATGAGGGAAAAAAAAGATGAAAACATCACCTTGGCCCCTCTGCTGCCGCATTATTACACGACCATAAAAAAACAAACATGTGAAGCTGAATCTTTAATCTTTTCTCTGCAGCCCAAACAGGCCCATTAAAGCCACTAAGTCCATTTGCAGGGGTCAGCCTTCTATAATAAGTGTCTGACGCAAAAAGGCTACCTGACCTCTCCGGTCCTCTTCAGATCTTCTTGGCAGCGGACTTATTAAAAATGATTGCTCTACATTTTTATGTTTATGCTTCCTACTGTTTGGCGAGGAGCTTATAGGGAATACTCGGTCAGTCCCTCGCTTTGGACAAAACAGCAAGTGTGCACACTTTGGTGTGTCGAGGAACTTTTTTTAGGGAAAACATTTAAACTTCTGCTGGAAGACGGGACGAAGGGTGAAAAGTCACGGCTCGTCAATCAAGGAGTTTATTCTCAGAGGAAACTCAACTTTTTAATCGATGGAACAGAACCGCAGCTACAGTTCAAATGTCTCTCCGTCGGGAGATCCCTCCGGACCTTCGAGCCGCCGCCTCGGACCGGACCCCTGGCTGCAGGCCGAGCCGCAGGCCGAGCTGCAGGGACGCGAGCCAAGACCGCAGAACCCATCGCGCATCTATTAGCTTTTACTTACTGATGTGTTCGGACACAGAAAGCTCCGGTGCAAATCCCCGACCGCCAGCGTTCGTTGGGAAGAGCTGCGCCTCGCCTGGGGTCCAGGGGGCGGAGTCAAGAAACTGCCGTCAAGTCGGACAGGAAGTCACAGGAAAAAGGACTTCCTGTTAGTTCCGATCTGTAGTTTACAGATCACTATGTGTTTATAAATATATATATTCATGTAGAAATGTGCGTGTAGCTGCTTCCTTTATTATTTTTATGTCAGCCTGTGAAATACATCACTACTGGTGTTGATGTGTGTTGTATAAATAAACTGTATTATTATCAACCACACACGATATGTTTTCAGATTAAACGTGAGACTAACAGTCAACAATCCAGCGTTAAGTATTACAACTACACATAAAATAAGAATTGTCCACAACACGTGGTGTTTGCTGTCAAATCTAAGAGCCAATCGGTTCTCTGATGTGGCGAGAGCCAGGCGTTTCCCATCATGCACTGGGCCACGCAGTCGGTGGAGAGCGGCTGCGGCGCCTGGCTCTAAAATCGACGGCCGTGAGATTATCGTTGACCACGTGTGTCGGACACAAATCTACCCAGCATGCATTGCGCACCGATCGCCGGGCTTGGACCACGGGAACATCCTGTACTCTTTGATGCACAGTGTCATCGCTTTGAGCAAAATATCCACAGAAACCATTTATGCATTTTCTTTCTCGTCCTCATCAAGCACATTTCACACACGTAATTAGTGTGTGAAAGATAAGACGTGCTTTGAACTGTATGTGTTCTTTAGCATAGCCCCATAAGTGTTCTTACATAAGCAATGTGAGAAATGTGCTGCATACAAGATTAAGGATTCATTTGTGTATCAGTCTTCCCCGTGTTAATATACTACAGAGAGCACGGTCATTCACACTGTATGTCTTTGTAATGAGATCAGATCATCCGAATGGGAATGTTGAAAATCTTTAAACGGCGAGAATAGTGAAAAAGGGAAAGACCAAACATTTTTAATAATAAGTACAGTGACACATGCGGTGCAGATCAGATGAGACAGAACAGGATGCAGTTAGTCAGGCTTGAGCCTCTGAAAACACGACGCTCACCACAGTGTGCACTTCCCCCCGTGGACGTATCCCCTTCCTCTGATGTAGATTTATACGCTGGTCAAAATGGATTATACTTTTTAATCAGGCTCATATCTTAGAGGACTATCAAGGAAAATTAATTGAAATTTCAGGCTCTTTTATACTGCGATTAATACAATTATAATAAACCTTTTTTTTTTTTTGCCGTTACATGGCTGAATTGAAGGGTTGTCTCCCACGCATCCGCAGTACAGGCAGGACTGACGCCGCTATTAAAAAGCATAATTAATGTCGTAAAGTTGAATTCATGAATTATTGATTAATGGAAAAGAAACAAAAAAAACATTGTAGCTCCCACAATAAGAAGGCAAGTTGCTCAACTCAAATGCATATAATTATTCCAATTAGACGGATATTTATAGTGACGCTTCGGTTTGATACGCAGTGCTTTTGATGAGCATTTCATCACACGGCCCCGCTGTGACATAACAGATGTACCTCTGAAAATCCTCCCTGGAGGCGGGGCCGGAGGCTCAACAGAGGATTTGACAGAGGGACGATGCCGGCGGCCGATGGGATTGAACACTGAGCGGACGCTGCCGCAGGGCTAATAGCTACTCCGGCCCTCGGGGGAGGCCCTGTCCTCGAATAAAACATACATCACATACAGCGGTAATAATCACTGCTCCGGCTCCAGCTCGTCCTCTGAGCAATCGGAGGACGCTGAAGGTCCCGAGTGGTGCCGTCCTTACATTCAGAAGATTACTGTGGAGCTATTAGCTGAAGCCCGGCTGCCCACAGAGCCTACATCTCCTCCTTCTATTCCCCTTAAACACTTCCCATGTCCCCTGGAGCCATGCCAGTCTGTAACATGTGTGTAACATGTGTGTAACATGTGTCTGCTTTAACCCTCGGACACCAACGTCGGGTGATTTTCACGCGAGCGATTGTGTTTACGTTGTTTTCATTGTGTTGCTTTTGTCTGAGTTGCGTGGGTCCTTGTGTAGCTTCCTGCTGCTCACTGATGTTATTGTGAGTGGGCGTGTCTTTACTGCAGGTGGGCGTGTCTTTATTGGATGTGGGCGTGTCTATTGAAGGTGGGCGTGTCCCTCTGCTCCAATCCCTGGTTGTTTCAACCTTCACGTGTTACGTTAGTGATAGAGGGTGAAAACATTCCGGATGGTTTTCCCATTGAAGGAGACTTTTCCTTCACAGGACAAGGCTCACATGTCCCAGGAACATGTGGACCAAAGAACAAGTTCATAGCTCCATTATTTATGTTTTTAATCAGGTTTTATTGACTATTTCCTCATTTTTCACCCGATTTTGAGCCTTTTTTCAGGGTCCCCCCGTGATACCTGTTTTTAGTTTTATGAGAAATTCTATAGGTTAAGATAATAGAAGAGGACTTCAATTTGCCTTGTATAGTTGTATTTAATATATTTTGATCAGAAGTATTTTTTATCAGGTATGGGTTAAAATCACCCAACGTTAGTGTTCTAGGGTTAAGACAATGTTCCCCTCTCTGAGACGTCTATAGTGCCTGCAGTCCATCCCCACTGTGAGTGGAGGGAGGACGTCTCCGTACGGTGCGCCGGCATTCATCACTCCCGGGTCACGAGGCGCCCTCTCTTTCTGCATCAAATCAAGCACAAGAGGGTCCGAGCCGAAGGAAGGAAGAGGAAAACCGCACACTCGTGACGGTTTATGCACATTTCTGCTCATCTTCTGCCGGTGGCACGTGAGCGCGCTGCGTTTTATTAGCTGCATTTGCCTGATGAAACTCTTCTGCAGCTGGTGCAAGTGAGCGGAGCTCCGGCTGCACTGTAAAAACGAAGGCGAGCGCTCAGCCCCGCCCATTTCGTTTGCAGGGTATTTCCTGCCCTGACAGCATGAGGCTTTGCTGTTCAGCGGCTTTCTGATTGCACTTTGCCCACCGGAGAGCTTTGTTCTAGCTCTTGATGTGAACAACTTAAGAAGGAGACGGTAAAAGTCGAAAAGCCGATGAATTTGCGGTGGGATCCTGCAGGCTTGACGGTCTCATGACTCACTTACGTGGTCGACCGGGAACCGCATATGTGCTTTAGAGAGAATAAGTCAACCGTTTGATTCCTGGGCTCCAATCAAACACTTAACAAGCAAAACATACAGAGGTGAGGACCTGTAATGATTGCCTGTGATGTAGTGTACTGTATGGATATTGTATGTATGTCTAAGCTATTACTTTATTATATGATTTAACTTTGACCACGCTCATGGAACAGAGAAATCATGCTAAATGGACTGCATTAGTGCCGTTCTACACTATCTGTCAAATTGCTTTGCATTCATTCACCCATTCGCACACACACACACACACACACACACACGCCTCATGATGTTGGTCGTGTTTTTCTTTAGTTTTCTTTCAGGTTTATGTGGAATTTGTGATTTTGGCAGCAGGTTCTGAGTGTGAATATTCGTGGCACCTGTATTTCATTTTGTGCTTCAGATGCTGAATTCGAACAGGTTATTGAGAGCACCCACATTTGTATTTTAATATTTCTTATTATTATCTTTTATAAAAGTGCAGAATGCTTTTTCTACACATTCTTTCTATACTTCTTCTATCCTGAATCAGGTTGACGTTATGCTTCATTTTTTTCTTATCAATCTTACTGAATTTTAAAAGCTCAAACCGTGTTTTTCGACTCTGTAGAAAGATCCTACAAGACATTGGACACTGAGATTAGTTCTAGTGTCTTCGCCCCGGATTAAAAAGAGGAATCCATTTAACGGGAAACTCAAAATCTTGTTTTTGCTGAGAGTTGAAGCTCTCACGGTGGTGAATCCTCTCTGTTATCTCACCTCACTCTTCCCCTGGTCAATCTATAAAGCACAAACTCTCCAAACCACACGAGGCCTCAACTGTTTCATTCGCCTCTGATTCCAGGTCTCGATAGCGAAGTGGGGAAGCTCACAGACTCTACACATCATCTCCATATTTATTTGAGGAATGGCACCCGGGATCCGTCACCCTCTCCGTGCTCAGTGGGTGATCGCCAGGCCGAGCTGCCTCGGCCTGAAAGGCAAGCGCTTGTCTAATGAGCGGTGGAGGGCGTGAGAGAAGGCCCAACAGGTGGAGCGTCAGATTGATGCTCTGCATCTGGGAACCGACCACTTTTCTCGCCAGCTGTCGACCTGCGTAATAATCGTAAAAAAAACAAAAACACATCTTCGTAAAGGTTTTCGTGCCACCGGGACATTTGCCTGTGATTTCATCAGCTGTTGGGGTAAATAAGTTGTATCCGCGAGGTGCTGTTCATCTGGATGTTGTCAGAGACAGCTCAATGCGTGGCAGTTATCCAGGTAAATATTGATATGTTTCGGATGCTCGGCTCTAAGCAGCTGGAAAGCTGCCAAGAAAGGTCTCGCATCCGATCTGAATCATGATCCGTAGTATTTGGTAACGGCGCTCTCAGAACTTGGCACAGTCCAACCCTGGCTCCATTGCTCAGGGCACACCAAATATAGTGATTTTTTTTCTCCTTCTTCTTCCAGTTGATGTGGCTCGGGTCGGTTATTGCTTTGAAAGTCCGGCGTTCTGCCTCGCTTTGTTGCTCCGCAATCAATCTTCCTCGGCTAAAGGACTCTTTCTTTTTCCGAACGACTGCGTTGTTTATCAAGCGGAGCTCGGGAAAAACTCGGGTGACTCAGTGGGATCCCTCACAAACACTGCAAGTCTTAATTAATTTAATAAGTTTGTATTCAAGGTCCCTCATGGAAGTCGTTGAGTAGAGCTCTTACTCTTAGCCCTTTCCACGAGACTTCATTTAGATGACTGCGATGGGAATCAGGCTCTTTGAATAATTTGCATCATATTAAAGACTCTGATAGTGTCAATGAACACTAAGTCAAGCACGCAGCGGCGCTCTCCAATAAGAGTGTTATGGTACACTGTGGCCTGCTAATGGTGTGAATACTGGCACATTTTTTATAAGTAGACGCTAGTATGTTTGCTCCAAGTTTGGAGGCAGTTGCCGTGGTAACGCTGCCCTATCTTCACTTGCTCGCCGGCAATCTGTTAAGTCGACCGATTCCCTGATTAAAAATGAAGCGACTCTATTCAAGCCATTGCATTGACAGCCGTGTGGCGCAGGACACGCGTGTGCTGAGGTAAGACAGAGGTGCTTAAAGGATATACGCTGAGATGCATTAAGGGTATTCTGGCAGCTTGCACGCTGCAAGTCGATATAGCTTTAAAAAAAAATAATGTTTCACTTAATTATTTCCTCAAAAAACTGACCTTTGACCCCCTGGAGTACAACAAACAAGGTCGTCCGCAGGTTGCAGAAGCCAGACGTATAGGGTGATGGAAATATTGACGGCTCAGACACCTTATTATTTACAACCTGTCCCTCTCCGCTGGTCTTTAAAGCAGCCATCTTATCATTGAATTCAGCTTGACTCTGTGGTAGTGTAAGCTATACAACTACAGGACCATTAAAAGTCCCAAAATTATAAAAGTGCATCATTTTACTTTAGTCTTGCCTCCATCTTTCAGGCGACAACGATGCAGAACTTCAAAACAGATGCTGGGATTGTTGTGTGGTAAAAGCCTTCTGTGTTATTTATTTTGAATAAGAAGGATATCTACATACTACAATGTATTTGTATAAGTACAACTAAAGTAAGTCAAATATATTCCAAATTATAGTACAGTACTCCCCCCTTTTCAAGACAGCTGTGACGTTACTGCAGAACTACGGTGGCCTTCAGGTAACGTGGGAATCCGTAGACGCTCGCTGTAGAAACATGGCGGTGCAACAAGATATGAAGGACTCATTTAATAAGCTAACGAAACCACAATTAATCTTAGTTTCAGCTGATTTTACACAATTAAAACATAGGATTTCATTTCTGCTAAAGGATGCCCATGAAATGCTGATAATCTATAATGTATCAGTCGTCTGATATATGCTTAACTTTATTTCTGAAATCCATTTTTTCGGCCCTGCCTTCTGTAATAAAGCAATATTTTACAAGCAGCAGACAAGCTATCAATACACACCCTACACCATGTGAAGGAGAGGTTTATTTTGAAAGGGTGGATTTAATTAAGTCCAACACATATGTCAAATATATGTCATCCGCAACACTCCCACTTTCAACGTGTTGAGCAATGTCATGACATTCATCACATAACTGATGGGTGACTGCAACTGCGTATCTTTTATTTATATTTTGAATATATATATACTATAAAGCTTTCTTCTCAGGTTGCTTTTTCAGAAAGTGAAAATAATAACCGTCCAAGTTAACCTTGTTATTTGTGTCAGCTGGATATGTGTGGGGGTTTCCCATCAGCCCCTCTGTCCTCTGCATGACTTCCATGGAGCTGGCTCAACAGGAAGCGATCGTCTTGCTCAAATCACCCGTCAGGCGTCCTCAAGGGGTGTGAAGGAAGACGAAGGGCTGACCTTTAACCAGCATCACCGTGCAGATGAATCCTGAACTGATCATCTGATTGCTCGTCTTCTCGGCTTTCACTTCACATGATTGTGCGCTTAAATGTTTGTTCAGCCGGCGAGGGGCAACTGTGTGCGCGGAGCAAAAACAGCTCCACAATCAACCCCCCCGAGTTAAAGCGACATTAACCACCAACTGACAGGGGGAGGCCTTTAAGTGCGTTTATCAACTGTGACATCATTTAGATTTTTTCGAAAATCCCACAATCAATTTTACAGCAATGCAGTGTTTTCCCTTTGCTATTTTTCTGTTATCATATTTGGAAACATGGTCCAGATCAGAAGAAGTGGGGCTGGAGTAAGAAGGTGATGTTAGTATCAGGAGCTCTGGGATTCTGGTGGTCTTGCTCCACTTTTACAGCTCTCCAAGAGCTCATCGACTCATATTCCAGCCTTAGTTTGTGTCATTTCATGTAGGAATTTTGAAAATAGTCAATGTGACATTCATCTATTACACTGGATGGACTGGTAACTTATGATAATGTCCACATTTACTTATCAGTGACAAGAACCAGGACTTTAAATGTGGGTCTTCTTCCCAAACGTCCCCCCGGCTTCCCAAATGACCCCCTCATGTTATGTGTTCCCACTAATGACAAATGCAGCAATTATCAGCTGTAATTGTGTAAAAACAAGCGATGTTCACTGCTCAGTACAGGAATAGTGTGTTGTTTCTTCCTTGAACGGTTGTGATTGACAGGCAGTCACATAAAAAGCTAACGACTTATTTCGGAGACAAAGGCACAGAAATGGGACACGCACCTGGAAGCAGTGGGAACGCTCACGAGCGGGAAAACAGAAGCCCCTCCTCTCTGCCCTCGTGTTGTGTTTGAATTAATTTGAAACGATGAACAGTGTGAGCGTTGTACTTAGAGAGATGAGTTACCATTACTAAATGAGCTGGAGGACTCCAGAGTGTGGTTCTTTGCTTTAGGAGTGGGCAAAATTGATTAGAAGAAGAAGAAGAAGAAGAAGAAGAAGAAGAAGAAGAAGAAGAAAAACGGTGGTGCGTGCAAGGATAAACTATGAATTAGCATTTAAAGGATGGAAAGAAATGAAAGCGAAAGAATACCGTTTAACAGAACAAGTCTCGATCACAGAGTGCAGACATGTGCAGGGTCAAAGCATTTAAGACGCACACTGAAAAACACATTTAGAGCTCCACACTTGGAGATACTTGGAGAAGCGATTGAACAGGTTAATTTCCTCCGTGCATCGTTAGTGCATCAAACTGGGGTTACTTAACATTCACAGGGAGGAGGGCCGTGTTTTGATTACCACGATGCGACTTTTGGCATCTATTGACCTCAAAGAATGTCGTCGACGCCAGATGAAAAGCTTTCGCCTGGAGTGTGGCACGCGGGAGCGACCGTATTCACGCAGCATCTGTCGCCTTTAAAAGGCTGTTGGTTTAAATTTCATAATTGGTAGGAAACCGCAAACTGCCTAATCACGCAGCATTACCAATCAGGGATCCAATCAGCTACATTTTCTGACACTATTTGTAACCGTGCAAGAAATCTAATATAATTATCCAACCAAAAGATGTGCGGCTCGCAGCCTGCAGCCAAACACAAAATACAAAGTCTGCAATAGAAGATGACTTTAATTTGATAGACTGACAGCTCGCAGTCTGAAATATAGTTTCCTGTTTGGTGGACTTTGAGTGCCGAGGACTTTGCAGACCTACTCCTTGGGTTTTATATTTCCCCAAGGAACCAATTAATGTGATTGGTGTTCCTTTCAGAGAGAGAGAGTGAGAGAGAGAGAGAGAGAGAGAGTGAGAGAGAGAGAGAGAGAGATTGTGTGTGTGTTTTGCACATGTGTGTGTCTTCTCAGAGATGGTTAGCCATTAAAATGATGGATATTAAGTCTATTATAACATAAGTAAATGCATGTGTATGATCCTTAAGATTTTACTAAACTCTCATCTATATTATACTATAAAAGCACATTTCTGAAATGAAAAATATGTGCCAAAATCCTGGCACACTTTCATCATTGTTGCTTCTAACCTGAAGTTCATACTAAGCATGTTGGGTTAAATTTGTGAAACCCCATATTTTATCCTTTAGTTTGGTTTGATTATGCCGGTCAGATCTGAGTCATTCAAACTCAAACGCTGCATGGAAAATGTAGATTAGTACACTGTATTATGGCTGCAGGACAATATGTTATGGAACCTTTATTATTATAGTTCCCCTCTATGATTGATGAAGAGGTCTGAACCATACATTACATGAGTCTAATTCATCTGTTGGTTGTCTCACTACCAGAAGGTACCGCCTTTCAACACATATCACACTTTGTTTTGATCCTTTTCCTGACTTGATTTGGACAAAAGAAAATATGAAATTGACATAATCACACCTATATCCACCACCCACATAAGTACCATAATGATATTTAAATATGGCCTGCCATTATACCCGCTATTACTTTATGATTGACACCGCATAGTAAGCCACTACATAGGCTTTAGAGTCTGTACATATCTCAGATAATTTTAGGTTCATGATTAAATTATTATGGTATTTTGTTGGAAACTAAACTTTATACTAGGAAACTATTTAATGCAAAACAATTAAGCAGAAGAGACAATTCCTCACAACCGTTAAACGCCATGCTCACCCATATAAATCCATAAAAACAGATAGTTTAGTGACATAAGGTGATACTGGCACTGTTAATATGAATGTAATGTTTTAGGTCATTTATAAGTGGATCAATATGTAACTGATCAGTTGTTCATATTAACCCCCGTGAGGTGCCAGGAGAAAAACAACAACAACATAGTGTTTGCCTTTTAAAGAAACTGTCCGTAGCAATTAAATAAGATAATTTAAATGAATATGATGGATGGATGAATATCAATAAACTTAATGAATTGCTACTTACACAAGATACTTACATTTTATTAAATGCAATAGATATGAAAGTTATTTTGTGTCAGAATTTTGTGTTTGTGTGTGTGTCTATGTGTGTGTGTGTGTTCAGAGTATTGGTTGGTGCTGTGTACAATGCACAGAGGCAATATGTTGCTCACCGGCCTCTCAGAGCTCCATAAGCTCCGCCTCTTGTGATCCAGCTCTCTCTCTGTGTGTGTGTGTGTGTGTGTGTGTGTGTGTGTGTGTGTGTGTGTGTGTGTGTGTGTGTGTGTGTGTGTGTGTGTGTGTGTGTGTGTGTGTGTGTGTGTGTGTGTGTGTGTGTGTGTGTGCAGTGTATCTACAAAACGCTGCTTTGCTTCTGGTTTTAATGTGAAAAGTCCCTTTGCTCTGGGCCTGTGTGACAAGGTTCCTTCCTACCCAGGGTTCTTAGCAGCTCCATATACAGGACCGAGACAGCTTGTTGTATTCAGGTAACACTTTTATTCATCCGCAGACACTCTGCTTACAGGTTACCAACACCAACCACACCGTGCACCCCACTGTGCGGCTTTTTATAGCCGCACCCCTTCCCCGCGCTCATCAGAACCAGCCGCTCCCACTAATGAGAACGGCTGTTTCCAATGAGCGCGCCTCTCTCTCTTGCGTCGCAGGTGTGCTGACCACGCCCCCGCCCACAGCCTGTAATGAAAAAAGGTGGCCAAGGCGCCATAAGGCACATCATTACATGCATAATCAGAAGTTACAACAAAAAAAAAGCACGAATTTAGCGGAGGCGATCGGGGACGGCCCCCCGACACACTAAAAACCTTGCTGTCGAAACTGAGCTTTGACAGAACTGTTATGTATCGCCGGCTTTAATGGGCTCTCGTGTACAGGATATTCATCAAGCGGAGCAGGTGCCTGCAGACACGCTGCCACGGTGTTTTGCATCCCAGCGTCTAATTATTCTGCCGCGAAGATGGCAAGGGGGAGACGGAGCAATGTTCAATCCGCCTCACTCTGCCATTTCGTGATGCTTGTTTACTAAAGGGTTTCATCTATCATAAGGCAGCCAGCAGGTGGCTGGGGAAACTACACAAACGTTTCTGGCACTCTTGGGTGGATTCATTTTTGTGCACTTCGAAATTAATTATGACTGATTCACACCCTCGAGCGATTCCCTACATCTCCTGGTTGATCCCCACAATCTGTCAATGCACAGCAGCTCATTCCAATACGACCGTCTCCAGCTTTCTTCTCGTCTACACGCGTTCATCCTTAGCTCACGTGGGCTCAGTTGTCAAGGAATATGTGAAAATCGCCATGTGTGGCGGCTGCCTCGGTTTTCTCCCGAACTGTGATCGGCACATAAGATGCAAGTAAGTAGGATAAATGAAAATACGGAGCCATGAGGGTTACACCTGCCGTGTGCCATGTTTTCTTTTGTTGTCTCCAAAACGCACCTGGAATACAAAGGGCTCTTCCCTGCGACGTTCAACAACCTCTCCTAACTTAACTCAGATGCGTTCGTTCCTGAGATGAGACCGGGCCACAGCTCCGTGAACGCAATGTGAAGTTAATGACTCATGAGCTGCTGAATCAAGGGGAAGTTGGTTAATGTTTTTTTGTATGATTTTAAGGAGGTATCATCTCAGCCAACTCTCATTTATTTTGAAATAAAATGTACAGTGAGCAGGTTTTGTGTTTTCAAGCGTATCTGCTATAGTTGCAGCCTTTTTGTCGATATTGGAAATCAAACAATTGCCTTACTTTCCTGAATGTTAAGTTACTGTCAATAACGTTTCCTTTTCATGTCTGTTGGCCTGAGGCTCAACTCTGAAGGAGTCATCGATGGTCCTGTCCTCTGCCTCAAAGAACTCCTCTGACTAATGCAAACACTGCCTTTGAAGGATTCAAAGCAATGTAAATGTCTGTAGTTATAATCCATTCACTGCCACATGTTTTCAAACCTGTGATGGTACGTGACTCATAGGTCAGGGTAGCTGCTCCATCGTCAAATAAAACCAATACAGGTTTTAACAGTTTGCATTCCTTTTTAAAAACCCAACAATGCATGTCGTCTGTCCTTTTTTTTTACTTGAGATTAGAGAATAAAGATTAGAGAAAATGCATGCTATCAATAGCAATCCATTTTGATTAATAAAAATCTCAAGAATTCTAGCTATAATTCACAATGTCCTGCTTTGTACAATGTGACTATAACTACAGTGTACGGGCCTTTCCCTGGTCAAACTCCATCTGCTGCATCCAATCCAGACATTTTCCCTTCTTTCCCCCCCTGTGTTTCTAATTTCATGACCTTACCATTCTTCACTACCGATGACAAAGAGCTCCTTCTTCCTTTCATGAAACAGCTGAGTGTCACATGGGACTATCGAGACTGAGGTGGTGCAACAGCTCTTGTAAAATGGCACACACTCTACTCGCAGCACAGGAAGTTGATTTTTTAAATTTTACGGTTGTGGAGGGCTGTGGAGCTCCAACTGAAATGTGACATGCTGTCGTACCAGATGTTTCACAGCTCTGTCGATGAGCCCTGCCTGGTCCCCTATGATTACACTCTACACATTGTTAACCATATAATCAAAGCATCGCCAATCCAGCCGGGCCTCCGTGACCTTTTTCCAGTGTGAAAACATAAACATATTTGCATGTGAAATGTTCTTTTTCTACGACTGTGTCAAATGAACTGCATCTTTATCATCACAAGCACCAATAATCACCCACATGATCAGTCCCATATACTGACTCAGCAATGCAGTATAGATAAAACGATGATTATATTTACTTGTATGTCCATTGCAGTTTAAAAGCAGCACGAACATGGAGGGTTATAAGGTAATGCCGTCTGGTGAAAGGCCCCAACTGGAATCAAACTGGGGATGCCACACTTAAAAAGGAGGATCATGTGTTTAGATATAAAGTCTCTATTCTCCATAGGACTCCACAACTATGACTTGCCTCTAACATATTTCTCAATTCAGAGGTATGGGTTCATATTACGTTATGTTGACGCTACAATTCAAGTCATCCACATGTATAGAGCCATGGAAAACCCGAGAGCTGCCATTTCTATTTGGAAGAGTTGGTCGCATTTCCAAAACCGCTTGTCCCCCTAGGACATCTGTCTCTCTCAAACAGCAATTTATCGAATAGGGCATTCTCCTCGTTTCCACTCCTCACCGTCATGAGAAGCTGTAATTCTCTCTCAGTATCCTTGGCACGATCTCGCTCTCTCTCTCTCTCCTCCACAAAGAACGAAGCTAAAGCAACTTGCATACAAAATAGCTGACTCAATCATCCAGCTGCATAATCAAGATAACGGAGACGGGGACAGGAAAAGGGAGATGCAGAGGCTAATGCGAGCGACAGCTTTAGCAACAGCAGCAAAACTAAGATGTTTGGAAGCAGTCATAACGCAAGATGTTAAAAGTTGGAAGAAGTAAGACAGTGATTCACGCTGATGGTAAAGGCTAAGCTGAGGCTGATCTTCTGTGTGAAACGACTGGAACGAGGGCAACCACTTACAATGTAATGCATGCAGTTCAGTGGCATGAAACAGATTGTCTGAGCTTAATATTTTAAAGGCTTTCCTGGCTTTCAAATGTCACCGAGACAGCAACATTACTTCACCAGAGCCGAGATGATACAGCACTCCTACACCTACGTCCATAATGCAGCTGAGTGGAAACTCAGAGACTTGTTCCCACTGTATGGGCTCGTAATTTATCTGGCTGTCCTGTAAACCTGGCATTGTTTCAGCATGTTTCTAAACCCCAATGCGTTGGACAACAGATCCCTCTGGATACCGCTTCCTCTGACAGAGAATTCAGGGACTCTTCATTCAGAGCTGGCTGAACATCTTTAGAACGATAGGCTAAATAAAGCCTAAAAAAAGCCTTAAAGAAAAAGAAAGAAATCCATAGGAGAAAGCCAACACATCTAGCGTGCAGTATATAGTATGCATTTCCCAGACAGATGGCACAGACGCAGCACAATCCTCAGCTAATCTGAGTGAAACTGCACAGGGCTACTCTACTGGAAGTACACGACTGTGTGTTGACAACATAATAGGTTCAGGTCATGCAATGCATTACTTGTCTTAAATTGTCACAATCAAACCCTTAAGTTATGACTTAATGAAGATATTTACATGTAACAAATATCATAACGTCCGCATGAGTTCTCATGATGTGAATAGTCATCAGTTTCTTTGTGTAAATCTCAGAAATAAAGTTCCGCCTCAGCTGAAGCGGCCGGGGAGCTGTCCGTGGTGCTGAAGCCACATCTCAGCCGGGTGGTGTTGCACTGGAGGCACACAGTTGCCAAGCACTACTTTTTCTAGAGCCATATCAGATGGAAGCTAAGCTACGGTGGCTTAACGTGCACAGGTATTCAGTTGAATTCATATTAATAAAAGGAAGAAAAAAAATGAAGGTAGAAGTATAATTATAGCACAAGAACCGCAGTAAAAGCTAGACATTTCCTTCCACGTCAAATGCACCGACTTCGGCGTGATGGTGCACAAGTTCAGCCGTACATGTTGGACGGTGTGTATGCTCTTGGCGACCGAAGAGTTACTGTTTGCTTCTGCACACAACATCCGAGCAATACCAATAAAAATACTCTTGGAAAGCATTCACTTTGAACCTCATCCTAGCTCGTGTGAATGCAAAATGCAAAAAAAACCCACAAATGTCAGTTCTGTGAAAGTCTGCGATGTTGAAGTGTAAAAAAACGTAGCCACACCGTAAACAGCTTACCTGCTTGCAGATCGCGGAGCACGAGCCTCTTCCCGATACAAAGCTGGCGGCTTACTGCATGTCACCACAAGACATTTTGCAAAGACACGGGAGATGTTTCTGTCAGGTAAAATAAAAAGTCAAATAAAAAAATAAAAAGAATCCCAGTTCTCTGTCTTCGGGGGTTGAAGGCGCACGAAGCGGCTGCCGACTGCGTCAGGAGAGCGTCTCAAAGATCCGTTTAGCGGTGAGTGATTTAATTCGCCGCTCACCTTTATTTATGCCGAGCAGACCCGGAGCCCTGCCTCGGCTGTTTCTATTACACCGAGAGCCGACACCGGCGTCTAAACACCGGCAGACGAGGCGGGGTAGGTACGGCTCGCTGTTGACTGTGTCAGCTGGGAAACTGCGTGGGAATAAGAGCGACAAGGAGCGCGTGTTGATCCTCACCGGTCTAGTCGAGGCAAAGTTTAAATCTCATAATAAGATTGTTTTGTCACCGCGAGGCTATAAATGGTGGCGGCGGGCTCGTCACGGACGCCGTGAGGGTTTACGGCGACTCCTTCGGCCGCAGTGAAAACGCATGATAGCCGCTGGATCATGAGAACTGAGAGGGTTTTCAAGTTAATGAAGACAGTCGGAGTGAAAAGTAGCAGCTACGTCACACGAGCTTTCAGGGCTTGATCAGCCAATGTATGAGCAAACTTTGCCCCCCCCCCCACCCCCCTTCTTAGTTAGGGCTGCAACACCGCTCTGGTTCGCATGACTCAGTTTCAGTCTGGTTGGGGGCAAGTTTAATTTGTTTTGGCATGAAAAGAGATAATATTCCCATTGGTCCAACCAGCAGGGGGCCCCTTAATAACCAAAAGAAGTGCTTAATATGTCCATTTAATGCGATTTGGATTATTTTATGTGCTATAATACGGGCTTTACTGTGTCTGAAAACTTGGGGTCTTTTTTATATTCAGAAATATTTGCATGGACCTACATTATGTTATAATTGCACATTGTTCTAAATACATGGGGGCTCTTTGTGTCATGGCAGTGTTCTCTTAGCCATTAAGATGTCCCCTTAGAGAAGTAAAAACGGCCACATTGGGATGACAGTGGTGTGTAAATGTATAATTAAATGGAGGGGCGTGTGTGTGTGTGTGGGGGGGGGGGGGGGGTTGGTGGGGGCAGCTGTTGAAGTAGACCATACTTCACTGAAGAGGTCAAGCCTTGGTCCCAGAGATAAAAAATCAATACACATCAATGATGAATTATTGAAAACAAGAACCTGCAGAATACAAATTCCCAAACATGTCCTGTGCACACACATTATTATGCCCACTGTGGTGGTTAAAGTACATGGGAGATGATCAAAACATGTTTAAGTGCAGGTGTTTTTGTATTTATTTACTTACATCTGAAAAAAAGGACAACATTTCCCTGCTAAGACACAGTGTAGCTGTGACAGAACATCGGATCTGTGCCTCAAGGGGTTAAACCCACATTGTCTGTCCCTGTGTAAATGCAGCCCCAGATTTAATTTATGGAGAGTGCAGCCTGATGTCCTCTGTGATGACGTAGTCTGGGGGATGACCCCAGCAAGTCGGGAAGCAGGCAGCCGGGCTCCAGATGCTCTACTCTGAGAGGGAGCAAGTGGTTGTGCGAGGACTTGGCACTGAGACGCTGCGATGTCTTGTCTCATTGCAGCAGTCGGGTCGGGAGCTGTGAAATGTGGAATGTGGACAGCCCGGCCCAAGGAAGTCACAGCGGTGCAGCTGCAGCACTCGGTATGACAGACATACTGTACCACGCTCCTCAATGTCCTCACGACCCCGCGGCAAGCCTGATACATGACCCCGCGCAGACACCGTAGCCTTTGAGCCTGGCGCTGCCACTGAAGGAAAACATCGAGATTTAAAGATATCAGGAGAGGAAAAAGGAAGAAAAGGTTCTCAGCCAAAGGTCTCATTGTTCTTTTGAGCTGAATTATTTTCAAATGCCAATGTTTCTGCTTCAATTCTGAAGCCTTAGCATGCAACATATTTTTTTAGGATACAATGGGGTAGGTGCATAAGTAGAATCTATTGAAATTAGTTATTTTTATTGCCTCTTTGTTTGGTTTATTTTTCATTCAGATGAGACAACAGGAAGACAGGGACATGAGCAGATGGGTTGGGCTTGATGGGCTTCCATAATGAACCTTCCCAGCTGAATTTACCTTGAGGGCACGGCCGCTTCGACGCCGTGCAGGTATGAGCTTTGATTCCTATTGGCCAGTGCTGTCTCTGTTTATAAAATACTAATGATTTATAATGCACAGTGGGAGGTAAGTCTGTGTGAGGGAATATATTTGTTATGATAATTGCAAATGTGTAATGCCAGGGATCTCATCACTGCATGATTGGATTGAATAGATTTGTCGGTTTTACACACCGACATACAAATCTTGCGTCTGTTTTGAAACAACGGGTTACTTTATGTAACAAATAGGTTTTACAGGGTGGCAATATGTTAGTTTACATTGCAGTATTTAACCTTGTTGTTCTATCACTTTGAATTTGGATGTCTTCATGACATTTTGATGCTCTCAGGGATTTTAGCCCGAACCTGCACATTCTGTCCAATGTGATTGTCCTTTCATAACATGCAAATCCAATAATACGTTTGTTACTATCATAGTCTGTAAGCAACATTTATGACTTCCCCTAGCAAATAGTAATATCAACAATTAAATATATTTTTTCAAAAAAGAAAATTATTGATATGAATGGCTAAACAATGTTTGATATTGCATTATATCAACCCATCAACATATTTTTTTCCTTTACTCAAGATTTCTCTCGAGTTTTTATTTACACATTTGATAGACATTCAATGGGTACACCCAATTGGTAGCACTTTGCTTGGATAAACGCCTACAAAAGTTTGAAGAGTATTTGCAATAATAATAATAATTGCGATAATTTAGTTGAACTAATCATTCCGCCTACGCAAAATAGTGAAGTGAGTAGTTCAAGTTCAAATAAATTATTCTCAGAATATGTGGGTATGTTCATGATTTGTCACATATCTGTTAAACATCGACAGACAAAGTAAAACGGTAATATATATATATGTATATATATTGCAAACAGAGACGCTTCCCTCAACCTGTATTTTCTTATTATTTTTCTGTGTTTGGGATGTTTATGTATGAGCTTCAGCTTTTTGGTTCTGCGTGTTCAGCATGTTTCCAAAAGGAAGGTACAAAGATGGTGGATACATCGCCGACAAAAAACACAAATATGGGCAAAATGCAAGTGGACGAAGCTTGTTCCGAAATAAGAGTGAATCTGCCGTATGTGACACTGCAGGTGGCACTGCAGGTGGCGTTCAGGGGCGTTCAGGTGACATTCAGGTGGCGTTCAGGGGGCGTGCGCTCTGGTGCCGTTGAGCCGTCAACATTAAGCTGAAGTGGAAAGTGATCCCTCAACATAATTATGAGTCACGTATTTTCATTAATTTATTAAGTGCCACAACAAATAGCTACTGGATCATCTAAAAAAAAAACTGTACAGGACATTTCTGCTGCTCAGTACACTCCCGGTATTGCTTTGGTATAGATATTTATGAGCAAAACAGACCAACAGCACCACCGGTCCTAGACATTTTAATTCAGTTAAGAGCATGCACACATAACTGAAATAAAGATTTGACTATACTTGTGATGAAAGATACAAAAAATGACAGCAATTCTGCTTTTATCAGGAGATTTGACTTGTTTGGCATTGGAGAGGGTGGTAATGCTTCATGTACATCTTGAGAAACTGCTACAAAATGAAGAGATTATAATGTCTAAATGAAGTCCAGGCAGGAGAAAATGAAGCAGATAGGTGGAATGTATCATTCAAATCCTTCATTTACTGGCTAAGCCAATTTGATGCTGAGGAAAGTAACAGAGCTGGCAATAATTCAGGGGAAGAGACGGTGACTGCTGGTTGATATAATGGAATATCTGCTGCCAGTGAAGTGCAGGACATCCATCTTATCGGCTAAGCAGTGGGACCGACGTCTACAGCTGCTTCCCCAACGATACCGTTATGTTTGAGAAATGGGAAGCTTCACTGGAAGAGGCTTGTTGACGTCTAACAGGCCTGCTAACGTACCTTATTGTCCTCACCGCAACACACAAACACTGCAAACAGAAGCAATGATGCATTTGAGAAAGGTATGCAGATGATGATGATGTCTCTCTGCTATTGTTCAAGTCTTCGCTGCCATCAGCCCTGTTTGCAGCTATCAAATATGTGAATAAAATCAAACCAATAGAAGAAGAAAATTAATAAATGTCAATATAGTGAACAGCTGCTTTTAAAAATATACAGGCATATGTGTATGCAAATTAGAGCTACAACATTTTACAGACTAATCGATTAGTTGATCTACAGAAAAGTAATCGCCAACTGTTTTGGACTGTCAAAACAAGACATAAAAAGACATCACCTCGTATTTTCATTATAGATTCACTTATTATTTTGACCAATCCATTTATTTAACCATTTCAATTACTGAGAGCACAAAGTGAAATCTCACATTTCAGTCAAACCTCAAAATGATTCAGTTCTCAGATTGTGGAAAAGCAGCAAATCAGCACGTTTTAGATGCTAAAACCAGGAAGTGTTTGGCATTTTTTCTATCAATCGCTTATAAATGTTTTGATAATTGACGATTGTCCATTATCTTGAGCCCAAGATCCACTCATTGAAAAATGGACATGGCTGAACATTATTATCATAACAATTTCAAGGTAAATGAACATGTATTCAAGATGTTTGTCTGATTTTATAATACACTTTCCTTTATCTGTAACATACGATCTTTTGGAAGAAAATAAAAATATCAACAGCAATGGCCATGAAATGTTCCTCCATTTAGAGAAGGACTCTTATCCTTGAACTTTATTTGGTTTGGTAGTTCAATCTTTAATCTTCATGTTTCTTCATGTAAAAAAAAAAACACTTTTATGCATATAAATGACAGAACCCTCAGATATGCACCTTACTACTCTGCAGCATTTGAGTTAATGTTCTCAGTTACATCCCACCATTGAATATTAACTCAGCAATATACCAGCTATAAAAGGATGGAGAACCATGCTTTCCTTAACGACTGTAACCTGCACTGCAGTAACCAAAGAATTACAATGAACAAACTAGCTCTGAAGAATGATTTGCATAAACACTAGGTAGAGGGCTGAGTGGGACTAGGTTACGACACAGATCCCATGGCCACAAACCTTTGTGGGAGTACCATTTGCATTCATTTAAATATTTAGTGAGCGCAGATAAACTGATTGAGATGATAATTGATCTCATATTTCCTGCTGTAGGTTCACCAAAAAGTTTTATATTGCACCTGGAGGGGACTTGCAGTCTTTTCATTTCACCCAGCGAGACGCCGATTTGCATTGAACGAGTTAGAAAGTTCCTTTGTTGTTCCGCTGAAATATCAATCACCTGTCGCCTGAGACAAGGAGACCAATTTGAGATGTTATCCTCTTATCGGTGGCTCTGCAGGGGGAGTGAAATGTTGCTTAAGCCGAGGTATTAACCTCGGTGAAGTGTATTGTCTCTCTGCTTTGCCTGTGTGCGCTCATTATGGACCAGTCAAGATGTCAGACCTTACCTCATAATTCCCCCGAGGGCCCGCAAAAAGAATTAGTGCAAAGGTCATACTTTGCTGCTGTAATTTAGGGGAAATTATGTTGCCTCCCTCCTGTTTGTTTCCTGTGAAGATATTTGACAGCTTGTGTACCGAGAGAGACAGACAGCACACAGTGGAGAGCATAGCGTGGGCAAACTCAGCCAACACTCAGCGAGGAGGGCTGAGGCCCCATGGTGACTGCCTCAGCGTGACCGGTGGGATAAACACACCACCTACACTAAAAGCCTTACAAAAGAGACACGGCTATTCCAACAGCTGTGACATGAAGCCCGTACCCTGTGACTCTGGAATGAACGAGGTTTATTTATGGTCTGGATGGAAGAAAGGCTGAAAATACCTGATGTTGGTACTTTCCGCTCTCCCTGCTGAGCCACTCTGGTTTAGGCTTAAGGTTGGCCATCCTCCCTTCAACCAAGGGAATGGAGCTCTATGTCTGCAAATAGTGTCCGGCTCATATTGGTACACTTACAGGGAATGCACAGTGGGATTATTTTGCCTGGGCTGCAAGACATATATAATTAAAAATGGCTAAGTGCCTGTGTACCTGCTTTTGGTCATTTTTTTTAACCTCCTTCTCTATCCATTAGCTTGGAGGCAAGAGGGGAAATACACCTATATTTTACGCACTGCACCGAGGGAAAAAGGCACCACATGCATGATTCAGAGGCTTGTTCAGCCCTGTGGGCTCAGTTTATTCACAGCCAACAAGTACAATGACACGAGTCGGATTTGAAGTTATGTGACAGATTTATGCAATTTGAATATCACAACAATTCGACATTGTCGTCAAAGGAAAGTGCTTTCTTTGCATGTTCTTTTCCATCAAGCTGATGACAATAACTTTGCCTGAGCTACTGACTGCTTCATTGGGAGCCCTACAATGGGGAACATTTCTTTAGATTTCCCCTTAATAATGATTTTATATACAAGATTAGTGACTCGGGATGTAGCAAAAAACCTTACAATACCTCTGCATTTGAATTATTCAAATTTGAGAGTGCTTTGAAAGAAGAGCAATCCCTTACTCTGGCGTTTTATTAACAAGCTTGGCTGCATGCCTGTGAAGCCATGAGATCGTCTGACTCAATGCCATCGTTTATACAGTCAGCAATCCTCTCACCTGTCTGCACACATACTGGCCGCCGCGTCATCCCCAGAGGGGTAAAATAACTCATTAATTATTCATCTTGTGAAACTGACACTGTCTCTCATCATCTAATATGTCTTGAGAAACGTCTCAACCAGACGGTACAGATTTTCCAGGACTTCTCCAGGACTTTAAACCAAATTTCCATGACCAAACATTTAGTGAAATCTGGGTGTGAACATGAAAAAGTGATAAAATGTAGTATTTAAACTAACAATGAGGATTCCAAAGCATACAGTATTCCTTAAAGGACACAAATGAATGAGAGACAATGGTTTGATTAAAAGAATAAACATTTATAGATATACTCAGCGTATGCCTGCTTATATTTTGAGTCTTTCTTTTAAAAGCATATTAATTATTTCAAACTCAGCGTACATGAACAACATGAACACATGAATATAACACATTTACATGACTTTTTCAAAACTTTTGGGAATTTATTTTTTCAAAGACTTTTCCAGGCCTGGTAATAAGCATTTTAAAATCCCATAACTTTTCCAGGTTTTCCATGACTGTATGAACCCTTTGGGTCCGGAGAAACTCACCTGCCATGATGTAGTTGCCCCACACTCCAAGTAGTGGTTACTCCCCAACTAAAAGGGCCCCAAACAGCTATAGCTTTGCAAATCATTGAATTCTTTTACTATTCTAACTCATTGTACCATAAAATAACTTACAAAACGACCTCTAATCAACCCCAGTTAAGCCACAGACATTTTTCTCAAAAATATACAGAATATCTCCTCAAACACAAGGGCTATTTTAATAATTTCAAAAGATATAGTATTAATAAAACACTTGGGGGACTAGTTAAGTTATAACTAGCTAGTTATGTTCATATAACAGTATATGTGTTACTTGTTTATTGGTTGCTGATAGAACACAGGAAAGAAAATAATAATTTCGGGGGAAAAATAAATCTTCCAGGATATATTTCCCTTTTTTTTAAATTATGCATATCATCGTTATATAAAGCTATAAAATAGCACTATATGTTAAGAGTATCTCTGTAAAGTTTGACTTCGATTAAGTGAAGTTAAATATGTTTAGTAATTCATTTAGTGCACATTTCGTGTACCGTAGGTTTAGATCCGCTGAGAGCCCAAATGCCCTAACTTTCTTCCTGGACCTTGGACGCCTCTCGTTCCACACCAGAGGGGCTCTATATTGTGTATATTGATGAACCAATACATAAGTAAGTCATATTATTTGTTTCTATGTCACATCAGTGTCTCTGGTATCGATTCATGGGAGTACGAGGACATTGAGAGTGAGGAAGAGCTCCTGATGAAGAACCCCCGGTACCCCCAGAAATGTTTTCAAATTCAATTTCGACTTGCAAAATGTAACAATTAAAACACGAGTATGAGTATTATTCAGTAAACTATTCAGCATAATATTAAAATAAAAATCCCCACCTTCAAAAGTAGCCTTCGTCTTAATGAGAAACATCTGTGCGTCCTCTGTAAGGCTCACGCGGTGATAGTGACAAGTGGAGATAATCACACATCACTTCCTGAAAGAGCTGCTCTCAGAGGAAAACACTTTGAATCAAGTGACTACATCGCTGAGGGCTCCCTTCAAGGAGACTCGAAAGAAGCCAAAGGAAAAAACATCAGAAAAAAGTTTTGCTTTTATTCTAGCTACATTCCCAGTTAGGGAAAGGGTGAAAAGTAAAGTAAGACGCTGCTTGCCTTGGGCCTCCAAATCATTAAATCTACCCCTGAAAAACACGCCCAAGTCAATCAGAAATAAATACACTTAGCGGGGGTGATTTACATAACCACCACAGTTATAAAGTAGAGTATTTAATTAGCTGCTGGTAATGATTTATTGTGTCATAAGTTAATATCAAGTCTTACACCGGGGAACTCATGTCTAACTCATGGGAAAAACACACCTGATTCTTCGCTTACTCAAAGGCATCTGCTCCTGTTGAGTTTGGTTGTTCATTTAATAATATTGAACATGAAATATGACTCAAATCACTCCCCTAGGGCCCCAACAATACACCTGCCAAGTGTGAAGTAGATGAATGTTTCTCAAGATATGTGAAGGATATTGTTTCATTTATCGTTAGATTGTGTGTGATGTAAAAACCACAATGCTATTTTTTTAGATGATACTTCTTCACAGTCGTGCAAGCTTCTTTCCTATCGGCAGTCTTTATGCTAAGCTAGGCTAACCAGCTGCTGGTGGCGGATGCAAAAATGGAATAAATCCTCTCATCTAACTCTGGGCTAGAAAGCAAATATGCATATTTCCCAAAATTGCTGTACATTTCTCGTAGTTGTGAATGTGATAGACTGGAGACGTGTCCAGGTGAAGACCCCACCACCCTGAACAGGATAAGCAGTTCGGATAATGGAAAAGAGCTACTACCATTCATTTTTGTATATCTAAACTTAGTTAATCAGTACAATAAATATATGCATAAATTCGGATGAAACATTCATCATCCTACGCGGTCTTGTTTTTAGTTTTTCTTCATTCACAAAATCTGACTCATGATACAGCATGTAAACAGACTGATCAGGGTTAGGGACTCAGGCACATGTGCTGCATATTCGCATCACTCTCAGTCGTTTCCAAAGCGAGGAGCTGGTGCACAAGGCGGCCGCTGCTTGTGTCTGCAGGCAGTTAGCAGTGAGGCGCCCACCAGTCTGCATCTGTCTTGACTGCAGCCAGGGAGCCTGGGCCTTCCAGTGCCCTATCCATGAGAGAGCTGAGCCCAGCAGGCAGCCCACACAGATGCTGCACAGGCCGACAAAAGGACATCCGCCCACACGGTGTTGTCTAAAACGATTCCCCAGCTCACGTAATGGGAGAAGAAACGCAGAGCAGATTGCAAAGCGTATGATCAGTGGAGGTTGAGAAAGTGTCGAGACAAATACTTCAGCTCAGATCCTGCAAAACTTTTCATTACTTTACTGCAGAGTTTCGTGAATAAAGAGAGCCGGGTCAAAGGTTGTGAGCTGGCTTTTTGATTTCTGGCAGATGGTGCACGGAAAGGGATTGTTTTGATAAGCTCCGGCTAAAAGTGCTTCTTTCTTTTTGAACGCCGTTGCATCTGCGAAGGTGAGAAGAGGGCAAATGAAGTGCAGGCGCAAGTTCAGCTGTTATTGCAGGTGGCGATGAAGCCACAAAGCAACACACACACACACACAAAATGCATGAGCCTTCAGGTTTTGATGGACCACAAAATCCCTCATAAGCTTATTAGCATGACATGTTAATTACCGCTAATTAACACAGAAACTCGGACTAGATTGTATATTATTTGTAATAACTGTAATAGGTTGCAGAATCAATACAGGAATGCTGATAATAATCTCTCAACAGCAGAACACTGCTTTTTAATCGTATTTAAACCTGCATGGTTTCATGAGCGGTAAACCATCGTCATCCACGGCAGCGGTTTTGATTGAATATGCAAAAAAGTGAATAGTAGTTTGCGACACAGTAGCGAGCATAATTCATCAGCAATCAGCTGTACGCCATGCGGATGCGTACCTTTTATATTGGCCAAGTCATCCAAAATATTGGAAACAACCATTTGCTGTGCCTTCCAACTGGATTGCCAAATTTAACACCCGAGGGTTTTTAGAAAAATAAAAGGGTTTTCAATAATCTGTGTGTCGCCCTTTTTTTAAAAGCTCTTTGCTTTAATTTGAAGGGATCGGATGGCTTCAGGCCAGCAGGGTCGCTTAATTAATCTGGAATATGGAGTTTAAGAAACTTCTTTTATGAATCAATGATATATTGTGTGATATAATGAGTCTAGTGAATGCTATTTTGCTGCTAAACTCCAAGTTATTCTCCTTGCCCTTTAGGCAAATATCATATAGTTTACAATCAAATACAGTTATGGATTCATGAAAGTCATGCAAGAGCCTTGTGCAGCACAAACTGCTAATTGTCATCCGGCCACTCTGGACTTAGTCACCACAATGTTACACAAATATTGAGTTGGCACAAAAAAGCTCTGCAGGGTTTTCAGATAGTTCCAGTTACTGATCTGTGACATTAGCATGAAGGCTGTTCCAGTCAGAAAGAATAGTGGATTTATGCAACAGAGGTCTGGGCTGCCATCCCATAATAATAAACACACAGCACTCTCCCTGTTTGGGTCATGCACTCACGGGAACCTGCCTGAATCCATAAATGTCGTAAAGCTTCACATCTCTCCGTGCTGGTCATGTATTGACACACGAGATAGCGTCTGACTGTACAGTCAGCTGTGTTTACATTGTATTGATAGTATCATGAATTATTGATTACTCCTCAGGTCCCTCTTGTTTAACTGAATTATTTCACGAGGTATTTACAGCCTGACATCTGCTGTCACTAATACTCCGTGGCTATTTGTGAAAGCCTGCATGCAGCCCTGTTAAGACGCAGCTGTAGTCGGACCGGTTACTCCTGTGTTGCCACTAAAAGTTTAAACACAATCCCAGAGAAGCACTCTCGGGCCTGAAATCTTAAACGCCGCCTTCGCTTCGTGCACATCACGCCGTTTGTTCGCGGCAGAATAGGAGGAACACCTGAATCTCGCCATCAGGAGCATCTGCGTCCCCCCCATTATGTTCCCGCCGCGGCGCGTCTGAACTTTACTTTGATTAGGTTTGTGACGAGTGGAGATAATCAGACATCACTTCCTGAAAGAGATGCTCTCAGAGGAAAACACTTTGAATCAAGTGACTACATCGCCGGAGGGGAGGAGGGGGACTTAAAGGAAAAACACACATCAGAAAGTCTCTTCTGGCTTCATGAAAGGCTTAATGTCTACTGTACGCTCGCTAAAGCGGCATTTTTTAATAATTACTGTACATTTTTGAAAATTGCTGAAGCTCTGTGGTGCTATTGAGTGCGCCAGGAAGAGTTATGAATACTTCCACTGGAAGGATTTACAAAGGTGTCAAATGCGCAAATCAGCAGCTATAAGGGCAGCAGCTGGCATCGCTACAATGATCTAATGAATAATCTTCTGCAGGCGAACGCTTGTTACATCACAGTGATAGTTACATATTTTCCGTACACACTTTTCTGAAAACGAGAGGCTTTTACTTCACAAATGCATGCACGGTAAAGGCTTTGTTTTAGTCGGAGAAAGTAGAGTAAATGTGGGAGTTTCTCTGAAACGGAGGATGGGTTTTAATGCTGAATGAGTGCAGTCTCACACATGCAAACCAAACAGCCCCAGAGACGAAGGCGGCGTGCGGGGAGCACCGCTGAGAACAGCGCCTGCCTGTTTCCGGCCTCCAGCTCTCATGTGTGAGGCGCGCAGCATATGGATGCGTTCAGCTGGAAAAGCCAGCTGGCTCCTGCAGCAGATACAACATAAAACACTCTTTTCCTCAGCATGTATGGACTCATACCTGTCTACTCTGATTGTGATATTAAGGGAATTAAAAGAGAAGTTGGACATTTTGAGAAATTCTTATTGCCTTTCTCGCCGACGGTTAGTTGAGCAGATACCACCAGCAGCTGGTTAGCTTAGCTTAGCTTAGTTTAGCTTGGCTTAGCATGAACACAACGGAAACGGAGTTGGAGTTGTTCCGATACCAGTGTTGGAAATGTCCCCAAAATGTTGGCTCATGATGATGATCACCTTTATTTACGATACACAGGAATAACTCAGATGTATAATTATGTCTGCATCATAAGTCAGGGATGGAGGAAGCTAACAAGTGAGCCATCTCACTTATGTCTTCTGTCTGGTTTTGTATTGTGCAGCTGTTAAAAAAACAAACGTAATTGATTATATATATTGTTTTGAACAATGATATCATCAGATATGTACTCAGGTATCAGAATAAGTATCGGGGAAAAAAACCATTTAATCTAATTTATTTAATCTGTACAAAAAAAAATGTAAAAAGCATCACTTTGTGTTGAGGGGATATGCAAATGTTTTTACATTTTTCCCAATACATTGTTTTTGTTTATTTCGTACAAAACCTTGAGTGTAAAAGTATCACATGGTAGTGTTGTGGAGGTTATTTGGGCAACGTTAGGCTAGCTTTTACCCCTGCTCCCGAGTGCTAAGCTAAGCTACCTGGCGTCTGGACGTAGCTTCATATTTTTACTTTGCTGATATGAGAGTGGCATCAAGCTTCTCATCTAACAAGGAAGCAAATAAGGGCATTTCCCAGAATGTGTCACTATTCCTTTCATTTTCATCAAAGTACAGTCTGTTTAGATTCTGTTTTGAAGTACTGCCAATCTGAACTCCTATAAAACCCAATTTAAGACATTTTAGATCTATTTTCCCACATCATCTTTGACCTAAATATGATTAAAGTGAGATATTATCTCAAACTCTCAACATGAAATTGCTTTTCAACTTGGATTATCAGGGGAGGAAAAAAAATAATAATGTGTAATTACTTTTCTCTCTCCGGACTACGGTTTTTGTTTTGTGGGTTCGTTAAAATCCGCGGTGGCTTCTTCAATCACAGACTTACGTGACCCGGTGATGCCGCCACACAGACAGATATCACTGGAGCGGGACAGATGCAATCACAGTAATCCTTCCTCGATGCGACGAAACCATTAAAATGATTCAGGTGTCTCCTGGAGCGGGTCAGAGCAGAACAATGGCGACCCCCGATGACTCCGACCGCCGGAGATGAAGACGTCTGCTGGTTTCCCACCAAAAGCTAACACCTGCATGTGTTCCACCAGTGTGTGTGTGTGTGTGTGTGTGGGGGCTATCTACTGAATATTTAATTCATGTCAAGGGCAAAAAAAAATGCTTGTTCGCCTCAGTGAATAACAGATCCGCTAATGGCAGACATATGGGCAGCCGAAAGATGTTTTTTAATTGATAAATTAGACGAGTGGGTTTTTTGGTCAGCTATTCAACATTTAGGAGCATTTTCAATGTATTGTTGGCTGCTAGGATATCATTTCAGTTGTCCCCCTGAGCAGAGAAAACCAACCGAGTATACAAATAAGCCCACTTCATTTCTAAGTAAGTGGTGGCTGATGGGTAATGTTAGCCATTTGTGCTCTTCTCCATTAACGACCGTCACTCCCACATATTTTACAGCTGCATCACTTGACGACACTCCGGCGGAAAAGATGTGTTCGAATGGATTCACGGAGAACTCGGATGTGAGAGAGATGGTCTTTCATTAATTCCCTGTCATGCTGCTCAGTGCAAAGTCATCAGCTGTACAGCGAGAGGTTCAAAGCCCAGGAACAATCCATTTCAAAGTCTTAGTGTAGTTAAACAGCATGTACCGGACGGCACAATAACACATGAGTATTCATTATTATGCAAATTAGCGCGGGTCTCTTTAGAGGCTCCATGATTCCTTTTTCAATTATACAATATTCTCCGTCACCTTGCAAATTTCCTTTATTTTTTCATTCTTTTTTTTTTTCTTACATCAAATCCATAACAGCCTGGGCATTAAATTAAAGTCCAAATGGAAGTTTCAGAGGATGCCTTAGAGTATTTGGTTATGCTATGTCACACCAAATGAAAATAAATCTCATTAAAGGGATTTATAAAAACCGAATGAGCCTCCAACGGCTTTTATTTGCAGTATAAAATATTCTTTAATTTACAGGCACAACCCAGAGAAGAACACTTTGGACTGTACAACACAAACATGCATCCACATACATGTTAAATAGCCACTTCCATCCCAACATTTCCATAGAACATCAAACGTGCAGCACAGACATTATTATTAGCAGTCGGTTGCTTTCAGAGAGGCATTGAGCTGCTGTCATACAGCGCAAACCAGCGATGACACTATCTGTGAATGAGGCCTGATACGAGGTAAACACAACTATTTGGTTAGCTGACTATACAAAAAGTGCCAAGATAATTATTCAAAACAGATTGTTGGCCACGTCTCCTGGCAAATGAGTTTGCGGCTTGCATTAATATGTATTGCGTTACTGTTGGTCGAAACACTGGGGCATGTGGCACAGCCGCAAAAAAAAGAAAAGAAAAAGTTAACTTTACTGCTACAAGTTGTAATGTTGCATCAAAAGTAACAAATGCATATGAAAACTAAACATTTGTAACCACTATGTAATAGTGTCATTGTGTGGATTTAAAGTAATAAATGCGTAAAGAAACATTCAATAAAGCTGTCAGTCAGTGTCTAAAAATGCAGAAATCAATGTATTATGACTGCACTGTGCTCGGGGTCACCTTCACCTCAATATTCTGTATAGTTATGAGTTTTACAGTATGGACCAGTCGAATTAGACATTATGCAGGTCTCGTCGGGGTTGGCTACATATTCAACATGGCTTGATTTGAATTCCCATTACTGGGATGTGAATGCAACACACCGTGGTACATTGTACTGAGCCCCCTTCAGTGTCATCATCACCGTCATGTCTGCAATCATGATTAGGAGGAATTATGTGGTTGTAATAGTTATGATATCCTTCATTTTCTTCCAAGGTTTAAAAGGCAGTTGAGAAATAAGAGCTGTATTACATAGACAGCGCACTCATTTCTTGTAATGGACAGATCTCTTCAGTCTTGAGGACGTGTGAAATCTGGCATCGCTTCGGCGTGCACGGACAAGGACGACGTGGAGGGGTGCACAAGTGGGCACCGCGAAGGCTCGGGAAGGACTTCACGGCAACGAAAAGCCGACTAATGAATAAATCACACTGAAAATAACAGAAGAAAAAAAACACGTTACTGTTTCATTAAGTCAATTGTGTTTTTATTAGTGAACATAAAATAATGCTGTAAGGCTGCTGTGAAGAAGAGTCACATTGTGTGGGCCAGAGACAAACAGCAACACTTTATCATACAAACATGATAAACTTCTAATTTCTATGCATCACAACATGCACTTTCTTGGAGATTCATTTTTGGAAATGTTAAATGTGCACCTGCAGTAATTAATAACAGTATGCAAGGAACAATAATTACAGGTGCCAGACAGACAATCTTCCTTTAATTAAGCAATAGTTTATTTAAGTGCTATGCATGGCATCAGTTGTATTAACCTATTGAGTAACTAATGACAATGATTGGAAATATGAATGTAACTGTCGGAAGAGGCGAGGCAGTGACTACGTTCACGGGTAACAAATGTGTGAACTGCTATAAATAGGCAACATATGCTGTGACAAGTTTTCACATTACAAGCTGTGAACGTCACGCGTCACATCTCTCCACCGACATCATCGCATGCAAAATGAGCAGTCACTTAGCAAATACTCGTAAAAATAACCCACGAGTGCTCTAATTTCATTCCTCAAAATGTTTCTAATCTTTCATGAAACCTCAGTGATGATGACCATGAGCTTTCCATGCTAGCGCACCACAAGTGTCAGGAGTGTTCAGCATGTTAGCGTCATTATTGTACGCTGACATGTAGCATTTCAGTCAAATCAACGCGGCGTCTAAATACATTCATACAGCCGTTAGCTGTTTGTCTCATTTCTCTCAAGATGCATGTGGAGATGTGCGTTTCTGTTTGTAGAGTTCTTGACACGTCCATGTTGATACTGATCCGTGACACTTTAAAAAAAATGTTTTTCTCATTCAAATATAACAAGGACTTAATTAGAACCCGGGTATCTTTATTTTCAAATACAGCACGTTGGAGCCATCTCATTAAATCAGCCACGAGCAATATAATAATACCACTGAGTGGCTATCATTCAATCACAAAAGCACAATGCCAGGAGCCTCTTTTATTTAATACCCGAGAATTGCCGGCTGACCACGTCTGCCGCCTTTGAAGGCTGAGAAAAATAAAATACATTTGAACCTTTATGTTGCCTGTGCATGTGTAAGAGTCCCAGAAATCATTAATACGTCGCACTCAAGTGGCAGATCTAAGACGCCGTGGTTATGCATGTGCACAAAGACGGACTTCTTCAGGCGCCATCGTCTGCATACAATCGAAACGTGCGGTGAGCCATCGAGGGGGGGCGAGGTATAAGGGGTCTACGTGGTTTTGACCGACAAAGGCGGTTGGTCTGGAGCTCGTCAGCTGCCTGTTGGTGGTGAAAGCCTCCCGGTGTCTTTTCTGGCGGCTCAGACTGGATCTCTGTTTGGGAACCTCGGGCTGAAGGCAAGGCACGAAATACTGAATCTCAGCTAAAAAGTAAGATGGATAATATTCTCATAAAAGAAAAACAGACTCATTATTTTGATGAGAAACAGCTGGTGTGCTGCCAATTAGGTGCTGAATTTACATTATTAGTGACATTTGCTGCTGGCAGTGATTTCTCTTCCTTTTTTTTGTGTGCACGAGCTCTGAAAGGAAACTCTCGACAGACAGACTTCGGTGTCCACTCTGCACACGGAGCGATATCACCTTGGCAAAAGTTTGGTACATGCAAAACCACATGTATGCAGAAAAAAAAAAACACAACTCGGTGTATAAAAAGCTGGCAAATCATCATGACAGATGGAGTGAAAAATATGGGATGTGATTGAGCTCTTCAAAGGCTCAGGTCTTTTATCCTTTTATTTTTTATTTTAAATCAATAAATCATGAAAGTTTTTTTTTGTTTTTTTTGTTGCACAGATGGCATTTTCATTCCATTGAAATTAGATCATACATTTCAATGAATACTTAAAGTGACACCCGCATGTCATTAAATGCACGCGGAGGCTTCTGCACCCGACCAAACCCCCGGAAGTTAGTTTGCTAATAATAAAGTAGGCAGTCAGTCACAGTCACAAAGGCTAAATGAAAAACGAGGCCTTGTGACCTTTGCACAATAAGGATCTTCATATTCCAGATTTAAAATTCAGAGGGCATTTTTCACTCTTTGGAGGGGTCGTGCAGGTGAGAGAGCTGGTGAATAGGAAGGCATTTAAAACGATCATTTTATCTACCAAAACATATTGTTGTCATTTAAATTAATCGGCGTGATAAACTTTGCTAAATTAACATTCAGCCCGTGTTGCACAGAGATAAGCGTGTGTTTGGTGTCTCAAAAAAAATATGCTTTTCACTGCGCAGGTTTCTAATCAGATGTTCAGTCAGGAGAGATGGCACAAACAAACAAGAGGAAGCACGGTGGAATACTTCCTGCTTCCCTGGGAAGGCTGCGACCTTTGAGAAGCTGAGCTGGGATACAGCAAGTAAAAATGTCAGCTAAAAAAGATTTAAGAAAAATGGATTCTGTTTAAATTTAACTTTTGTAAACAGCTTTTTTTTTTATATTAATGATGGTAAGAGAACCTCCTGTGGTCCTGTTAGATGTTTGTATTCATGAGTTTTTCTGCATCTAATTCGGTCAAAGTAGCTGCTGCTTCATCCTCGTATCCTTGTTTGCGACTTTTCTCTCCTATTGAGTAGAAAAAACGACTGATCTTGAGTTTATTGTTACTAAAATTCATTTCTGCGCCCCTTGTTATGTCTTCTATTATCGTGTTGAGGAGTAGCTTCACCAAGGTTGTTGGGAGCTCTTATTTAAGGTTTTACAGAGAACCCTGATGCTTAATTATATGTCGATGTGTCGTTAGAAAACAATATCAAGAAGCCAAAAATGTGAAAGAAAAAAAATGTGAAAAGAAAATACACTTAATCAGTCGTTAGAAAAGAAGACTGATACCACTTTCAATACGGTACGCGACAGCCATCAGCTGGTAAGCTCAGCTTTGCCGAAACACTGGAGCTGGGGAGAAAGCTTGCCTCGGACTGAAGTGCTAAAACGATTTCACAGGATTTTGGGCAGGGCTACCTCTTGACCGGGCGCTGCCACTTTCTGGAGTCCTGTCTTTTGCCGTGAGGTTGCCAGGAAACCGGAGAATGAAGCGCATTACCAGCACACTGCAACGTGCAGGGAGATGGTGCCCCGTGCAACAGGAAGCAAGGCTTTTAAAATGTGTGCTTCTCATTTGGATTTCCTCTCATCGTTTTCGTCTCTATTGGCTGTTAATCGCATCACATGTGTCTCTTGCCGCTGCGGTTGTTGAAACTTTATTTAAATTAGATTGCTTTGTAGCCACCAATGCCTGGGAAAAAAGCGCACAATTGCCCAAATACTTGTCTGTTTGACATCTAAATAGTGGCATTAATGGTGTGTAATTGTGGGAGTGAATGACCACAAGCTTTGCAGTGGGTAAATAAAGTAAAGTCAATTATGGACACGCCACTGAAATACCTCCAACAATGGAATCCTTTTCTGAATTGCAATAGAAAGAAAGCATTTCATTTTCTCTCTTGCGCTTTTTAAATTTGTGAATTACAGCCAGCAAAATATTAAAGGCCTCTTTGCCCGCCAATTGCTCAGAATTGGCTGATAGCTGCTTGATTGATTGGGTTTCGATTGATCTGTTGATAATGTCAAGCTCCCTCATACCTCTAAAGGCCTATTGTTATATACATAACTCGCCTCTGGGCTGTCTCTTCTGTAATAATGGTTCCCCTAATAAGGACAGATGATGTAGTGGACTGTGGAGCCGCATCTTAATTCATAACCTGCAGCCAAATCCAGATCTGAGGTCAAGTGCTTTCCGCGTGGAGATTCCTCCTTTTGGGTCACACGTTGCCATCTTACACTTTAAAGAATATCACCCTTATATCTTAATGAAAGATGTTAAACAACACTTTTTTCTGTGTGAATTAAGGCACTCCATTCCTTTTTTGTAGCCGAGACCCTTTATAACCGTCTGCAGCACTGACACTGACTCCCGGTCCAATATACGACATAAAGAACAAGATTTTCCATCCCTCCCAAGTATTGGACTTCCCCGATTCACTGACCTCATCACATCACTCCCCCCACACTCTACTTCCTGTCCTGTCTAGTGAACTCTGCTCCAGTTTGGTGTCAGGGCTTTTGAATCCTACAAGACGTGCAGGGTCCCAACCTCACCGACTTCATTTAAAACCCATGTCAAAAGCTCACGTTTCAATTTGTTGGAAGCAGTTTCGGGTCAAGTTTGCATCTAAATTCTGTCTCCAGTATACGGGGTTTAAGTCTAAAGAGTTTACTTTAAGTACTTGGGTTCAATAGGAGGCATTGCTGGAAATGCCCTTACATTAATGTTTGTTTTGCATCTAAGAAATTAAAGTGAACCATTAGTGGGATTTTACAGAAGTTCCTAAATGATCCTAAACTAAATATTTCAGAATGTTTTAGGTTTTCCTGAATTGCTATTTAATTAAATCCTAAATTAAGTCTCTCTCTCTCTCTCTCTCATATAACCGTTCACATGAAAACAGTTCCTCCGCTCACTACTTGAGACATCAGACAACGTCTAAGAAATCTGTGGGAAAAACAAAAAAACAAATTGAAAACATGAAGACGCAACACCGTTTTGCAGGTCTTTTGATTTTTGACCTGAAAATAAAACATCCCATATTCTCAACAACAGGCTGCTTTGAGATTAAAGGCTGCCTCTGGCATTTCTTAGCAAGTGACTTTAATTAAAAAAACACTTATGTTCAGTTTTTCTTCTGATGATTATATTCGGCGGCAGTCAAAAGACTGAAGCTTTTGTAACTGCACAAGACCACATGAGAAATATTAAATTATGAATACGTACTGTACAAATACCCTTTGCATATTCACAACGTAGAAGGGATTAGATGAAATCCGAGCTGGACATTATATAACACTAGATAATGTTTCCTTTGTTGAAATGTTGGGATAATGTTCATATTTTCATAGTGTTCTTCTGTTAAGTCTCCATGTCTGTGATCATTTGTAGAATAATAATTCTGAGTCTCTTCTACATTCCTGCATCGTGGAATCGTCTTTTTTAATTTTCAAAAACGCCCTTGTGTTGTTGAAGCTGAACAAAAACAACATTACGACTCGACCACAAGTAGGTGTGGCATAAAAGCTTTTGTTTTGTGAAATGATAATGCTGTTTTTAATGTGGCGGCACAGATGGAGCCACAGTGCTTAGATATTTATGCTCAGTCAGTGTCCATCAACTCGGGCCACACTTTCAGGAAGCGGATGAGGTCAGTCCGGGCTTTCAGGGAAGAGCCGAAACACTAATGCAAGCAAAAGTAGCAACTCGTATCGCTTTTGACTGAATCCCCAAAAAAACTCAGTCTGCTTGTTACAATGGACCTGAAAGAAAGAGGAGCGGCTCAGCTGGCCTGTCCAATCTGACAACGTCACCTTTTGTTGCAGTTACATAACCCTGAACGCAGCAGAGGTCGGCTGCAGCGTCTCCAGCCTTGAGGAGAGTGAGGCCACCTCTTCCTAATATCTGGCTTTCTGCACAGCCGGAAACTGGCTTGTGTGTTGATCTTCGGCGGGAAAAGAGAAAAATGTCAGTTGAAGGTTTTCATCAAACATCTGAACTAAATCCTGATTATCTCCTCATTCACAAGGTCTATTTGAAAAAATTAAAAAGCTACAAATACAGAAAACCCTTGTGAAGATAGATAATAAGGCCATATACGTGTTAGTTGACGGCCAAAGTTTGATTGCATTTAGTTTTTTTTATACTTGTAGTGGCTAATGTAGCCTTGAGCTGCTAGCCTGAAGCAGTGTTTATTAGCAGAGTTCTCCCCCTTACAGAACTTGTTTCATCAGTACACCCCTTTGAATACTGTCGCTCATTATGCTAACACAATTCAAATACAACCTCTAAACTACAGTACATTTTTCTGCATATTTTTTGGATTATTTACCCAAAGGCTACAGACAGATAATCCTTCTCTTATCCACGATCCACAGGGACCAGAGGGCTGTGGATCCTCTGGAAGGGTCCGATCTAAAATAAGTAAAAATATAATATCAGAAATGTCTCTTAACATGACCTCTGCCGTGGCACCCCGCCAACAACTGCCATCTAAATACAGAATCAGATGCTTTCATGGTGTTAAACCAAAAACTACGGCTATCACTGAATGTTTTGCACAAATGAAGACTTCACAACGGCTACAATCTCATGTTTTGTGTTTTTTCAAGTCCAATACTGATCCTCTTTTATTTGTGAAGTAATCATATCTGAGGTCTAGTTATTTACAGGGACAAGGGCTGCACCTGAAGTGATATTTTGTACATGTCTATTTTCTGCTTTGTTTGAGATGGATTACCTTTCCTTGAGCAGAGTACAAGTACTTTACAGTTTCTATGAAGCCCATGTCTGTGATGCATTGTACACATCGGTATTGAACTGGTTCATCCTTTTTATACATGCATTATAATCACTGTTGTATTATATTGTGGCTATAAGGTACTTAAGAAATACCATGAAATACATGCAAGAACCACATTTTATTATCTATAAAGGTTTCTATGCGTGCTTATAACTATACTTTTGCAGTGTTATCATCAGACAATACATAAATCATTATGGACAAAAGTGTCACCAGGTGGGTATATTACAATGGGAGAGATCTGGTGACTGCAAACACAGACAGAGACTCTGTGTGCATTAAAGTTATTGGTGTGCGTTCTGCTCATGTGAAGCAATACCTGAATGAGCCAAAAATACAAATAATATTTATTCCACCCTTTAAGTGTGGAGGATTATTGGACTCCAAAGCAGAGAGCGTGAAATCAAACCAGACAAACCATAAACCATTTAAGTCATTTAATTGCAATTATAGACATGCTGCACTTAGTTATATATATTGTGAGCACTTAAGCCATTTATTTGAATATTTACACGCCAAAACTGAATATTTCTGAATATAAGCGATGACACATAAGCTTTGAAGACTAATCTGTTAAGTCATTAGGACTTGTAGTTTTGCTCGAAAAAGTGATGACGACCGAGAGCCATTAAATTGCCTTAAGTAGACGGTTTGTTAAAGGGTTTCTTCCAAAGTGAAGATCACTTCAAACCATTAATACATCATTTATTCAAAAGATGTACCCATATGCCGAAAGGGATTCGAGTGCTTGCGTTGTTTTATTCTGTAGCTTTTCCATCTGATATTACAGATAACGATGACGGCGGTGATGCTTATAAGCCGATGTGCGCGAATATAAATATAACGACCCGAATGAAAACAACACAATCTCCTCACCTTCTCCAAACAAAAATAAGTGCCCTTTGTAAATGTAATCAAATCAAGAGGCCTCTGTTGGTATGTCACGGTGGATTTCTGCACATCTGCCCACGCAGCATTCAGCTTTAAAGAACGTGCACGATGCCGTTTAGCTGGCCTGTTTCAGCCGAAGAGAGGTGATGCAGGATGTGCATGCAGCACATAGACAAAGCCATGCAGCAGAGAGATGCATTCAACATGTGTGGGGGGGTTTTCTCTTCTGCAACATAATGTGTCTTTTGGCTTTCATTGATGGAATGAGTGTCTTGACAACTTAATGTGCCTTTAGTAATTCTCTTAAATTGTCCTTTTGGAACACAGCCCAATTGTGAAGCCCAGTAATGCCCAAACTACATTAAAACTGGGCTTTAACCCTTTGGCGGCGTTTCATGTTATGCAATAGCTAATCATACTGAGTGCTTAAGGGTTTATTAGGAAGCTTGAAAAAAAAAAAATAATACATGGCAAGGCCACACTGATGTGCACGGCTGGTTTTACCGGTTTGTTTGTGGTGATTTTGGCAGTCCGTGGATGAAAGTAGTGCTTTAAGGCAGCAGATTCTCTTCAGAAAACCCTGAATGTTACTGCAGCAGTTGTCTGACAGTCAGTCCTGGTCACTTCCTTTCCCTCAGACCTGGGTTGCAAGAAGCATGGAGTCTGGTTTGCTCCCGGTGGGTACCGAACAGCGAGGTGAAGCTCTGCAGGTCGAAAGGGTCTCTCGCTGATGAAGGTTAAGTAGAGGCATCAGGATTAAATCGAGACTTAATTACCATTTAAGTAAACTTTAATATTTGGTTCCTCTGTGCATGTGAACTTTTAACATGAAGTCTCATCATCCCCGTGTCAGAACATCTATACTACAGCTAAATAGTACTTCTATACATGAAATCCTTGTTACAGGGGTAATATACAGGTAATATGGCACATTCCTTGAACGCTGTATTCAGTCAGACTATGTGGTGAACATTTCAAAGTGACAGCGGCTGACAAGGACTATGAGTAAAATAATGAATCTGGATAGTGGCAGGAGTTCAAAGACAGGTGGATTTTAGTTTTAATTTAGAATACGTCAAGATCCGATCAGACTTTGAGGGACAGCAGCGAGAGACACAGAGAGAGAGAGAGAGAGAAAGAGAGAGAGAGAGCATCAGGAACAAGTCATATCACATATAATGTAGGCAGCAGCAAATCAATTAAAGTGAGAGGTTATTGTGCTGCAATGTAGCTACCTTGCAATGCACTTTTCTAATTGCACACATATCCACCTTTTCCTTCTGAGTAACTGTGAAGCATTTTTTTCTTTCTTTTGTTCGTTAGTTCATTCCTTCCTTCTTCATTCCTTCCTTTGTTCGTTCTTTCCTTCCTTCGTTCCTTCCTTCTTCGTTCCTTCCTTTGTTCCTTCCTTCCTTCCTTTGTTCGTTCCTTCATTCCTTCCTTCTTTGATCCTTCCTTTGTTCATTCCTTCCTTCCTTTGTTCCTTACTTTCTACCTTCGTTCCTTTCTTCCTTCCTTCTTCGTTTGTTCCTTTGTTCCTTCCTTCCTTCATTCCTTTGTTCGTTCGTTCCTTCGTTCATTCCCTCCTCTCAGTTGAGTCCAGATATCTGCTGGGTACATCTTCAGGTATATTGGCTCTTAAACGTATTATTTGCAAGCGCACCAAGTTTGGAGGCAGAGAGGGCAAACAATTTGTGAACTGAGTTGGTTCACATTCTGCTTTGAAAGTTGTTTGGATGGGACTTTTAGTACACATGCTGTATATCAGCGAGTATGTTCACAGCTCTTGTATTCATGCTGTGTGTGTGTGTGTGTGTGTGTGTGTGTGTATGTGTGTGTGTGTTGTAGCCTTTGCTTTTGCTTCCCAGAGCTGAGCTATGGGGGTTTTGTTGCTCACTTCAGGTGTCTGCGGGAGTCAGAAGTCTATCTGATAATATATTTACTTCAGCAATGTACGCCTTCTGAATTTATAAACTGTGCAAAATCATCATCCTGTTTTTTGATAATTGAGATTTTGTTGTTGTTTGTGTATATTTCCCCCCACTCTGACATGGCAGCTCTTCAGTCATAAAAGCCACATGGGTATTTTTAGTAGAAACACTTCCAGGTTGCAACTCTGACAAGAGCTTTGAATTCAAATGTCAGTTTTGCTCAGATAGACACAAAGAGTTCTGCAAGGGATACGATATGTGGAAAAGTTTGGATTTCATTTGTTTACTTGCAGCTGAGAACTACATCACATACAACGTTCAACAACGTTTTTCTACTCTACAGTAAAACTGACGTTCATTTTAATGAGACTATTGTTAAAACGGGCAGTTACAATAGTAATAATGTACTATAAGGCAATTATAGCTCAAATACAAATGTATTACAAATACCGAGCAATTGCATTTTATTGCATTTTGCCAGAATTTGAGGTCAGTTCATCAACTTCAAGTGAGCAATCTTAAAAGGTTAAATAGGATCACATAATTATTATATGCAGATTTAATAGTGCTTCTTTTTGCTTCACCATTTCCCTTTTATGTTCTGGCTTTCTCTCACAGTGACACACGTTGACCTCCATTCTTTGCAATAACGTTTCTAACATTAGAAATATAAATAGATGTTGACTAATTTTGACTGTTTTGTTATTGCGGACACTGATTTCTCTTCAGACAATATATTAACACAGAGAGTGATTTAGGGATCACGTATTGTCATTATGCAACACAGGGATGCACTACAAAATGCAGCTGTAGCCCATCTGCAACACAAGAAAACCAAGACAAAAAACAAAAGTGCATTTTTTTTTTTTATTTGCATCAGGAGGAATGCAAACAGCAGCAATACAATAATTATCTGGGCAGACAGCCGGCATCTTACAATTAAAGATTATGAGGAAAACATTGTCCGCCAAGAAGAAGAAGATGCTTGAGCTCAAACCCTCTCCGGTGGAAACACAGAGTCCACCTCCTCTCGTCCCACCGGAGTCCTGCGCTCAAATGGATGACAACTGCACAGACTTTGCCTACGCAAGTCTGAGGTCTTGAAACATAAAGAGTACTTTCAAGTCCAGCACCATAGCAACACTTCTGCTTCTGCTTACCTGCTCTGCCCACACATGACTCAGCCTCTCTAATCCACGACAGTAATCCTTCCTGTGATGTTAATGTGCGAACACTCCATGATGCTATGCAATTGTCAAAGAGCTCATTTGAATGTTGTTTTTTTTTAGTTCAAGGTAGTGTTTGTTCTTTTTAGTTTTGAACTTAAATTGCATTGGCAACCTTTGGTTTGAAAGGCCAGAAACATTGACTTATGTCTTTAATGTAATATACAGGATAACACCACGTCAGTGATTAGTTCCTGCCAATGACTAGAAACTGTTGGCTTAACTATTTATGTATGTGTGGCTTGAGACTTGAAAGCCGCCCAATGCAAACAGATGTGATCAGAGGGTGTATTAGATATCAAAGGTTAATATGCATCGTCTGCTCAATAAATAAATGAAGTACCAATGATAATAATTACAATAATCCTGCTTGTTGATCCCCCTCAAGGCTATGCTAACTCCTGTGGTTTGAGACATTGATTATTCATAAATGTGGTTCCATCATTAGAAATCTCTAATTAATTGTTGATGAGCTCCAGGGCTCAAACTCACAATTATCTGGAACTAAGTTAACATAACGCTAAAGCTCCCCGGGGACGAATTAATTACAGAACTTGTTGGCATCCGCCTTTTGTGATTCTAAAGCCATTTTGTTGGATATTACTCAGAAGACACCTTTAGCTTCGTTATGATGGGAGTTGTCAACAATGCTAGCAGACAGAACACTGACGATGACAACCATGCAACACCTTGATTTATCTTCAGTGACATCATTGTTATACTAATCATTCCTTCAGTATCTGCATGCGGCAGTTTAGTTAAGGTGCTTTTAAGGTGTGCAACTAGCATCGGTTCAGCTCGCAAGCTGCAACAGGAAGCAGAACTTGGTCTTCAGTCTCAAACTGGAATATGTTGCTCGAGCATCAGTCTCTGAACCCGTCAGCTATCAGTCTGCGGATGGATACGTCTCTGGAGGCAGGAGGCTACATGTAGCCAGAGGGTATTCAGGCCAAGACTTCCTGCTCGTTGTTTTCAGTTCAAAAAACAAATTGCGATGTCAGACGATAGCCGATTGGTTTTTGAGATTGCAATTCGTCCAAAATATTCTGACAAACTGTTTACCCGCATTTAACCAAAGGCTGCTTGAACGTGATTGGTCCATACTGCTCGAACTACCAACAGAAAAAAGAACGCTTCCTTTCTTTCAAGTCTTTTCCCGTTTGCCGACAGTATCTGTAAATTAATGCAGACAATACTCAACCATCCACCATCTTCCACTCTCTACCTCATCCCAGCTCTGGGAGACTGGGGTTAAGTCATTTACTTTTTCACAGTTGAATAACTTCAACCTAATTGTGTCATCAGTCTAACCGTCTAAAATATGGTATTTTGGCTCAGCACAGATGTTGCGGTAACCTGTCAAATGTTCTGCTTTGTTGTTGCGCTTTCATGTTTTTGGCTCAGTGCTCAAGCTAACGTCACAGATCCAAAAGACAGCAACAGGTGACTGTTCAAACACCTGAGGAGAGGTGCCTATGATGCGATCGTCCGTCATGTCTTTATCTACAAAAGGACTGAAATTCTAAATTCGGCCTGTGAGAGTCTGGCCACCAAGACATTTTTTGTTGAACCAAATGTAATGAGTCCACCCCTCTAAGAAATGAATGTCTCAAAAAAAACATCGTATGAGACTCCACTCAAAGTGTATTGTTTTGGTATCAAACACTGACCTTGCAGGCTTGAAAGATTGCTTTTCAAAGTTCAGTCAGTAACAATCTGTATAAAAAGGTAACATATGGACTTAAAAGAAGAAAAAGTTATTAAATTCCATAGAAACTCAAAATCCACTTCCCTGCTGTCCATTTATATAACCCTGCTGGTTCTTGCACCTGGTTCAACTTCAGCTGCGACCCGGCATGACGTCATCCAACAAAATACTTTGTCAACGTGTATTATTATGGCGTCTGAAGCTGGATCACATCCCTTGTTTCTTACAGAAAACATCAGCCTTAGTCTTAAAGGTGCTGTTCACCTGATCATTGTCTTTATGGTTTGTTGGTTGATTTGTGTTTGTGGCATACCTGTCCAATAAATGCACATTTCCCCTCAAATTGTGAATCAATACAATAATAAATTACTGAGAAGTACAATTTTATAAGTTGTACACACCCTGTGTTTAATTCCACATGGCAACAGAAGGAATAGGATTGATTTTCTTGTCTCCTTCATGGATTGAGTTATTTTGGCTTAAATCATTTTATTTTTGTGTGAAATAGCGAGCAACCATTATTGCCTCAAGTGGAATCTCAACCCATTCTCTTTAGGTTTGTTTCATATACTGTGGCAGTCTTCATTTGAATACTTTTTTTAATTTTATTTTATTGGAAAGCAAATTACAGTGTGAGAAGGATACTACCAAGGGGCAGATAAGAACAGCCAAAGTCAAACACAATGTTCCTGTTCAGTGAGCACATTAAAATGGCATATTTCTGCTCTGTGCGCCTGACGAGCTCCGGACACTGGGTACACTCACAGAAAACACAGCCTCGGACATTTGAGGCTTCGCGAGCAGAGATTGAAAACCAGAGCAAACCACGGAGTACCACAGAGGAACTCACCTCTCTAACCTCATCAGGCACCACCCTCACACTCCGTACACCTCTAAAACACACATACACACAACCACAAACACACACACACACACTGGGCTCCATTGATGCCCTGATGCCGTTGTGAAAGAGGACGGGTATCATACACTCTGAATAGCTGCTGCCGAGTTGTTGATTTAGTGGAACCTTAAAGAAGAATAAAGAAATCCGCCTCACGGTAAGCTTGATCTGTTGACAGTATCCTGATGGATCCCTTGGATGTAGGTTAGTGCTTATTCAATAGGTTCATGGGTACAAATGTGCCGAACTCCGCTGCATATAAAACACTGAGCGTTTCAAATTAATGTAGCTGACTCGTTGACCTTGAGTTGAAGAGACGTGTGGAGTATCTTGAAAGTCCAGAGGGCAGGGATAACTACCCGAAAAGTGTTTCGTAACAGCGGAAAATCTTTTTATCTTGTGAATAAAATGACTACGTCATTAGTTATTCAACTAACTCTTTCAGCCGGCTGGTCGCCATACAATGTGTCTGCATTGAATCTGCATGGTCGATTGCATTTTGAGTGAAATGTAATTACGTATTTGTATCACAAATATGTTTCTTGTCAAAGTCTGCAGAGGTCCGCGTAGGGAGGAGGTCGTGGAGGATGAGTGGGTCAAACAATCACAGGACTTTCACCCAGGAGAACGCTCTCAGTGTCTCGTGTGAAACCAAAAGCCAACGTTGACCTCACGGAAGCTCCCCATACGGGGAGGTCTAGGGTTCACCCTCTGAGACTGAGCATATCAGAAAATACAAGAAAAATCCCCCAAAAAATAAGAAAAATCCCCCCAAAAATAAAGATAAAGTTAGAACATAAACCATAAGTATGACTCAAAGTGACCCCCAAACTGAATCAAAATGCACCCCCTCGTTTTTAAACATGTTGATAAAAAAGTTAGGGTTAGCTAGAATGCTATACTCAACGGTTTTGGAACCAACAGAATCCGCCAATACCAACCATCCACTCTCACACAAAACATTGCAAAGATATGCACAAGAAAGTAATTTGTGACTTACTTTTGGCTGAAATATGGATAATCCGTAAGTGTTTGAGTGCAAACTGTAGGTCTGACCGCTGCAGACAGCTGCAGTGAAGCGAGGTGCATTTGAGGACCGTAGGACGAGCTGTGGTGCTTTCAAAATACTTAACTTCACTCAATCAACTCCGAACTTCACACAGATACTCCTACAATATCGAGCTATCTTATATAATAATACAACTTTAAATCTTCTTTTTCGAGAAATCGATTTATTCTTTTTTTCTTTTCTGTGTACTATCATCAACCAATATACCACTAAAACATATATGGCCTTATTATCTATCTTCACAAGGGTTTTCTGTATATTATAGCTTTTTAAAATGTTCAAATAGACCTTGTGAATGAGGAGATAATCAGGATTTAGTATGCGATAAACCATTCGCAATTTTGGCTGACAAATGGCTGGTGTGCATAAGGTTAAATCCAAGACAAAACATGATCTCTGTCTGAGCTTCAATTGAAGCTTCAGTGGTTTTGTTACCTAAACAAAACCAAGCAACTTTTGTTGGGTTTTGTTTTGTTCCTTTAAAACATATTGAGAATGCAGTTTGGTTGCGTGTATGGAAACGTACTAGACAAGCTAAACCTGCACATATTAATAATGCTCTTCTGTAATGATAAGTAGTATCTATGTGCAGCAAGCCAAGTCTGTGTCATTCATATAGTCCAGACATACACAACCCTGACTTCTAATAATTACATTTACAACTAATTTGCATCTGAAAAAACATGCTTTGCAGCTCCACTGCGGGAATAATTTCCAAACAGTCATATTTATTATGTAAGTATTGCTTTGCTTTATTAAAACTGCATCTTTAATCAGCAGCACAATTTTTCTGTGTCTTAAATATTGATGATATATAAATGTAAATGTGGGGAGGACGATACCAATGTGCTATTCACAGACAAACCTCAGGAATGAATGAGACGACGTAGTCATCTTTGCAATTGCAACACAACAGATTGAAGGTTTCTTCACTCAAATCCAAACACATAATGTGTCACTTTAAACATTATAAACCCCCAATTTTTAATATAGTCAGCCCTTAATGTTATAGGTAACCACAAAATAAAGAAATAAACGAGTGATAATAAATAATCAACTCTGACTATTCCCAATTCCCCCGGGGATGTTAAACAAAGAATTGTGTTGACGAGTGGAAAACACCCAGACTGGATTAATGTAACAGTCAAAGTTCTGGGCCTGAATCAGAGCCCATAGTTCACAGCAGCCCTCCAGTGTGGCAGGCTGGGAAACATATTGTGGTAACAAAGACCAGTAATGGGATGGAGAGGCAATTTGCCGCTGTTCTCCATTTTTCTCTGTGACCTTTTCTCAGGTGTGGGGAATGCATCTGTGTGGCTGCTGCTGCTCTAAATAATGCCAAGGCAGAATCACAGACATGCCACCGTAGCTGCACTCAGTCTTCACCAAATGCCACCCGGTCATCAAACACAGAAGACCCAGATTGATGAATGAATTTCGGGGGTGGTCCGCCCCACGAAGACATTGCCATGTCACTGTAAAATATCGTGCCCATTACGCCTCATGAGAAACAATACCCGAATGGCCCCCGTCTTGTCATCAAACAACGAGCTGAATAGCAGTCACAGGTGAGATGAATCTAAGACGGTGCGCGAGATGTAAAAGGCGTAACAGTGACTGATATTTAGAAATGAGGATCTTCATTTCAAATTAGCACACATGTCACATATTGAAGAAGTAAGCTCATTTCGGATCATTTTTCTTTGCCGGTTATTTTTTTTTAAAGTCACGTCCTGACCGTTCTCAGTGTGTGTGATGAATCATGCAAAGCAGCACCGACACACCCGCCACAACCACAAAAATGGGAAACCAGCTCTCAGAAGAAAGTCTGTGCCGAAATGAAGAATGCTTGTTGACACTGCCTGTAGATTACAGATTGAATTCCCCTTGCTCAGCCCAAAATCTATTCGCAATGTGTTCCACCTTTAGGAATTTTAGATGAGGACCTGCAGCGACCCGGCTGCTGTGAACTCGCTTCCAAGGCTCTCTATTGGGACCACATCTGTGATTAAAAGGTTTCTTCCTCGGTTGCTCTCCCATCATTCACAAAGCCAGGCAGCAGACGAGCCTCTTCCCAGACAGCGATACTGATGCATGGAATCTGAGTGCAGCGCAGGCCGATCGAGGCCGGAACAATTAAAAGCCCTCGTTCTCACAGTGACCACATCTGTTGTTTTATTTATTTGATTGTTTTCGAGGTCCAACATGCTGAACGACTCACAAAAGGGAACGCTTCGTCACATGAAGTATTCAGACGTGAATTGCCTATTGACTGCACTGCACGAGAGGGAACTTTCAGCTCTCTTAAAATATGCATGTGATGTATGTTTTGATCCAACATAAAATACCACCCGTTTCCCCGCCTGAATGTGAGAGATCCTGCCAGCTAAAATATATTGTATTATGTAGTTAATTAACCTGCATAAATATTGTTTTTGTTTGTTTGTTTGCAGGGTGTTAAGTGAATTAATCACAGTGAATTGTCGCTGGAGGAAGTAGAGAGTTTCACACCTCTCCACAATGTAATGCTCCTTATAGATTGTATAAGATTGTATTGTATGGGAATATCCTTGTAATGCTCTCTCTTTGGAGAGAAAACGTCTCAGCTACCAAGCTATTAAATATGTATTTGTATGTCACCTTCGTACTGATCCATCACTGCACATATCTCTTTATTTGTCCACATTATATAGTATGTTTTGCAGAACTGTGTATGTGTAAATACTACACATCTGAGTAACATTGGTGGAAGAGCCAAACCTTGAACTCTTTCTAAATGCAATACAGAAACCTTTCGTTTCAAGGGAGCATTCTACATCCATGTGAAACAGAAAGTATCTCCACATGTCTCAGAATCTGTATTTAAATGCACTCCTGCTACAGTAGTTTGCCACTTTGAGTTATGTTACGGCTATCGCCGTTGCATGTGTGTTTTTCCCGGTGGTAAAAACAGGTCCACCCGTGGATGGAAGACCTGCCCATTTCCTGGTTCCTGCGGAGCTCTGATTGGCGCATCGGGCTCCCGCCCAACCAATGAGACGCCAGCGTGGGAGGTCAGCTTCCTGTTTTAAGGAGACGCCACCGGTGCAACGGGGCCGCCGGTCATTCCCCGTTGACTGGCGTGCCGCTCCCAGCTAATGGGTGTGGGGGACCCGTTAGCTCTCTAGCTCACTTGTGTAGTGTCCCCGCTAGCTCCCTTCACTTGTGTAGTGTATCCGCTAGCTCATGTGTGTAGTGTCCCCGCTAGCTCACTTGTGTTGTGTACCCGCTAGCTCACTTGTGTTGTGTACCTGTTAGCCTGTATGTGTGGTGATCCTGCTAGCTAACTTGTGTAGGGACTTGTGTGTTTAAAGTGTGACTCCCGTTGAGCTAGTTGTAGCCCGGCAGGTGGCCGGCTACTAGGTGGAGTCCTAGATTAGTATGTGTTTGTTTCCCTGTAGTTTACCAGCTGACTGGAGGTGTTAGGGCAAGAGTCTGTACTGATTGGCAACACGTAGCACTGGATGTTAGTTGCATAGGTATAGTGGGTGCTGGGCTCCTTGTGTTTTGGCGTAAGAGGTGACCTTAGTCCCCTGCATAGGCAGGTCTAGTACCCCGTTTGGGGACCTCCTTTTGTTACCTTTGTGTTATTTTCCCAGCACCCTCAACCACCCTCCTCTCGTGTGTTTTTGTATATGTTACCGCCTCTGTTTTGAAATAAATGTACCCCTGTACCCTGAACCATTCTCTGCCTCTATGTTTATGGCTCCCGCACCCCTAGCCCAAAAGGGGGGGCCGTAACTGTTATAAGAGATAATGTCAGTGGCTGCACCATAAAATGTAAATCATTTCATCAGAAAATAACCTTTGGAATTCATGACCCATGACCTCCTGATGATATCTAAGTAAATAAACATCAGTGGATGTGATTCCCTTGAACAACCTTTTCGTCATCAATTGAGTCATGGAGAGGTGACGGTACCCGAGGAGTTTAGCATGGATGCTAATAGCATCAGTGGTATTAGAACTGGAGAGCATGTCATTGAAAGAAGAGAAAAGAATGACATGAAGGGCTTTTTGGTTTTGGCCGGTGTTTGATGGTTTATCCAATCACCTGCCGAACCAGCTGGCGAGTCAGGTGAGGCCGCGTGCAGCCGCCCTGAGAGCTTGTTTTTCTGGACATTTGTAGGAAGCAAGAAAAAACAAACGTATCATACAAACTGTTAAATTTGCCTTGATGCCAGTTCTAGAGAGTTTGCCGTGAATTCGTTCTCACAAGCGGAGACGTGACCTGAAAGATCTACTCCATTGTTTGCATACTGTTTTTTTTTCCGGGACGTCTGAGTGTGTCGTCTGTTATCAAAGAGGTTTGAAGGTAGCGTGTGAATTCTCCTTGGAATTACTAAGCGACGGTGGAGAAAACAAATGGATGCTATTTGAGTCCGGCTCCCGAGGCTCCGAGAACAGAATAACTCTTCCGCATTACCATCTGTGAAAAAAAGAATACATTGGATGTACGTATTATAACATGAATTTGTCTGCACCGCTTTACCATTTTCATTCCAGAAGTGTACCGGGGTTTCAAATATGTTTCGGTGTACATTTATTAATTAAATTAGGGATTATATTTGGGTACATCACTCTGCTGAATATCAATATTAGTTTGGAATATGTAATTTCTCAGCGAGACTGCCTCGAATGCCTCCCGGCCATCCTGATCTAATGAGGTGCTGCATCACAGACCAGGCAGATAATCAGTGGCTCAAATTAACAAAGTTATTTGAATTAATCAGGTGATACATTTTTGTGCAAATTCAAGCAACACTAAAGGGCACGCTACTTATGTTTCATTTACATGCACATGTCAAGGAGCAGTTGAAACTGATTAACGTTAATGAACTCATCAAACAAATATGCTCAACTATTTAGAGGGTGTTGGCGAAACCCATCAATATCCCCACACCCTGGTGACATTAATTCCATCTTGTATAACTATTATGTTTTTGTAATTGGCCGAGTCTGGCTCCCAGTCCGCACGGCATACATGCATAGATAAACTAAGTTAGCACCTAATGAAGGTCGTTAGTGGTGATGAATGATTACAAATACGAGATTGAGAACCAAATATGAGCGCTTAATGCGTGAGAACAACGAAAATGTGAAGCACTTAATATCTAAAGCACCCTTGAGAGAACAATTTGTTGAAGGCAAGTCTTCCCTGCTGCTGATTATTCAGATATTCTCGCTGAAAAGATGAAGTTATGGTCTTTGCACTGCACAAATACAAACATGAGCAACGTGTTGCAGAGGAAACGGCCGAGGGCGTGATCTACAATCAAGGACACGCAAAGTGTATGTCCGCTGACTTATATATGAAATATGAAGGGTTATCACTTATATAACACCTTGCAACGTTCAACCAAAGGACACGGTTTCACTTTCAGCTTGATGTAAATATTAATAGTGTACATTAGTTGCCACCTCTACTCAGTCTATGGATATATTCTGCCCTCCCACTTCAGTGTGGGTATTTCTACTGCAGGGAAATGGAGATCTTAAAAAGCATTTGTCGGGTATAAATTATTCTTTTCAGTATTCTTATATCGTGAAAATAATAGAAACATCTGTTCCACACAACGTCATTTCTCAAACACAAAAGAAACATTTCAAGTGAGACCTAAATCAGTATGAATGTGATGCTTACACATGTAAATGAGTCCTTGTCTGTGTTTTGCAGGCATTTAAGCTTCAAGCAGTTAAACTGCTGCCATAAACTACACGACTTAATATAATCGTCTGATTCTTTCAGAAAAACTCTTTTTAGAAATTGAAGTGTTACTACAATCTGCATGAATCGGGGCCAGTAAGACAAGTTGTCTGTCTATGCATATATGAATTTAACAAACATCATTATATATCCAGTATAATGGTCACAAGCTGTCTGACAGATATCGCTTGTGAGTTAGAAATGTTCAACTGGAAGTTATGTTATTATAGCCTAATTGGATCATAGTTGGATTAAAGGATTAACTCAGCATGCTGTGTTTGTTTCTCCCAAAGTATCAACTTTCATTCACCTTGAGTTATTAATTTCTGCCTCTGCATCAGCTTTTAGGGAAACCTTTCCACGCTGGCTACTGGTTTGTGTATTCACACGGCACCACTGCCACGAAACAAGTGGAGCAGAGGATCTCCATCCACACTGGAGACATGAACAGAAAATGAAATAAAGAAATGTCTGAGTCTTGTATGCTACGGATGGACATCAAAGGCACTTAAATCATGATAAATATAAAATATTTGTTCTATAGTCGTATGGAATTCATTTCTTTTGTCTCCGCTTTTGTGTGTTATGATTTAACAAATCATTCCAACGTTAAACCCTTGAAAGGTGTTGCAGTTATGGTTTCATGTGTGCATTTCTGGAACGCTGTGAGCAGCTGAGATGAGACAGAGTGGGACGTGTCTCTGCTGCCGCTCGGATTTCTGTTCTCGGCTCCAAAATATTTCAATATGCCTTCTGTCAGTCACAACGCGTCCGAACCAGCAGAAAAAAACAACAGACACATGGTTTGTGAAACATAATAAACGATTCCCCCTCTTTCATGGGGCAATGTATTGGAATTAAAGGGATGTTTGTGCTTGAGAATGTCTTTGAATTTACTGGCTGGTTTTAATGTCCGCCACAAAGTGAAAATAAATAGAAAATAGATCGGAGACTGTTCAGTGCTATTTCAAAACAAGAAATCTCTGCTGGTGAAGTAGCATTGTTGGTTATTAATTTCTGTCCCCCTAGATTATGGCCATTTTCTGCTGTTGAATGATACACAATTTACAGATTGTTGTTTAAATGTGTGTTGTTATACTGATTTAAGTCTTAATAACAAATAAAATAAATACATATTGTCATACTAAAACACTATTGCAATACAGCATAGAATAACACTATTGTTATTGTGTGGTCTGGAAGCAGAAAAGGTAAAGCACAGTTTGCCGAGGCTTTCTAACAATGACCTGAACTTGTTATTTTCTTTTTGCCTGTTTTTTAAAAACACTTAATGGAAACTAACCCCAGGGGTTAACCCCGCGAGGCACCAGCGCAACTTTCAAATGTCATGGTAAAGTCGCCATTGAGCTCTATCTGTAATACAGCACAGCACTCTAGTGGCCACAAGGGTAATACATGTCTATGTGTGTGTGTGTGTGTGTGTGTGTGTGTGTGTGTGTGTGAGAGTGTGTGTGTGAGAGTGAGAATGTGTGACTGTGTACTGAGGCATGAAGTTGCCTTTTTGCCTCCATCCTCCATATGAGCTTCTCTGATTTTACAAAGCAGGTGTGAGGAGACTGTTTCAGCGATGACTTAATATTGAGTTGGTTATTATTCCAAAGGCATAAAGAGACCAAAATGAGTCTGCATGATACGTATTCAGCGCGTACCAAAGAGACTTGATGAGATAAACAAAAGCAGCAAATTTGAACGTGAAGACGAAAAGGCAGGGAGGTGATGGGAGCCGCCTCATCCAGCGAGTACAATATTTTCATCTGGGGTGACGTACCCCGCAGAGTGTGTGAGACGGATAGAGAAAGATACTACGCTTCACCACACAGACACACAAACACACAGTGCACCCTTAAGCACCATCCACTCTTTTTTCAAATGTGTGACAGTCAACGTTTCTTCTTCTCTGAGTGACGACTAAACTTGAACTTTGGTGTTTTTTTTAGCATATTTCAGCCCAAAGAAAGATCAAGACAAAACATGACGATGTTGAAATGTCATCCAAAGCACACGTTGATGATGTCACACCAATTTACACAACCGACAACTACACTTTACCTCCTAGCATTCATTAATGAGTAACCCAAAGGTTCTGATTTCAAGGCCCTCCGATGTCAGATGAGTTGGAAAAGTTTGAGGTAGCGAGCAGATGAGTAGGAAAAAGGTAGAATACTAAGCCTTTATTTTGAAAATCATTCACTAATAATTAATTAATTAATCAAATTAAAATGGATTAGGCTACTTTTGTCCCCCTGTTAACAGCTCGAGGGCCATCGATACCCTGAAGCAGCCACATTAGTGTGAGTCTATTCATTATGCAAAACGTAGTCATTCACAAATAAATATTAATAACAAACATATTACACGTTTCCTATCATTAACATGTTCTGTTGGCCCACTGGATCAAACACTTTCTATAAGTTCCTGATAAGCAAAGGACATTTGTGAATTTGTAAATGTTGAACTAAGAGCAATGCTGTGGAGGACGTAACAAATAAATCAGTATATCTGTTTCTTCATTCCATAGCTGATGTTAATAAAAAGCTAGTGTTGATTCAAACGGATATGAAAAACATTCATGAATATGTCATGTAGTTTATACGACTGTTGTGGTGTTTTAAATTATGATGTATGAAAAGTGTCATGAGAAACATGTTGCTGTTTGTGTTTGTTGGAGGCGGCAACATGTTTCAAGTCTTCTTCAACAGCATGATGTTCATTTAGTAAATTATGATCCATTTAGAGTCAAATATACCACAAAGCAGAGTATGCTTTAGGGCGGGGCTACCTTGTGATTGACAGGTAATTACCACAACATTGTATGGCCAGTGTGTTTTCAGCTAGCAACACCCTCTCAGGTCAGTTCTGGTTGCACAAAAACAAGATGGCGACGGCCAAAATGCCAAACTTGCGCCTTCAAAGCAGCAGTCCACCAACCAGAGGGTGATGGCACAGTGACTGTCTACTTCCTATATGTACAGCCTATGATTTGTATTAGTTTTCTACTCTCAACAATGAGTAACTTGCCTTTTGGCATAGTTATGCATATTCATTGAAAGCAATGCATATTCATTCCAAAATGTTTTATTAATGTCATAACTTATTAACCATCTTCATAACCTCATTGTGGCCTTTCAAACACATGTTTGTGCATTGCCGGTTCACATGAACATACTATGGCAGATTCAGTGACAGTACCTAACACAAATAATGCAAAAATGTTTCATATTGATCTTTGCATTACAATTTAGCTTGGATCAAAATGATGAGTCAAGGACACAGATGGTCAGCCAGGGAGTGCAGGGAGCGGTCCAACCAATTTCATACCTACTGCTGCCTACTCAGAGTGCATAACAATTCCGCTGAGCCGGCTCTATTTGACATTGTGAGTGTGTCATGTTCATGGGGATGGCTCCTTTTGGATCAGTCAGCCTGATGCAGCACTTGCAGACTTCAGTGGAGCTTCACATACACCTGAAAAAAAAAAGGTCATGCAAGCACTTTTTCTAACAGGGAAAATTCCTGCACCGCTCGCCTCTTGTGTAGTTGTGAATGCAGATGTGACTGCTGTAGTTGGCAAATGTAGCCAAAATATAACAGTCCTCCTGAATTATCCTTGCAGAGCCTGTATGGCATTTGAATGCAGTTAAAATACCACTGCTGGGCTGAAAATACTGTTTTTCAGTTGGTTTTCTCAACGGATGTGCTCGGAAATTAAAACAATTCATGGACTTAATACTTCCATTTCATTTGTATCATAAAAGTTTTAACCAACAGATTCAAGCAATCACAAAACGTCCTCCTTTTCTCTCTATTGCCTCTATTTTGTAAAAATAAATGCAAAAAAAAAAAAAAAAGAATTCAAATGAAAAGCAAGTCTTTATCTGCACCTAAAATTAAAGCTCCACTGACAGTTAATTAGAAAGCATCTTGCCCCTGTGGTTTCTTGCTTTGGAAGATGTGTTTCTATTAATATTGATTGAAATGTACCAGGGCAGTGGATCGGCTTAATTTTAAACTTAAAGACATTCACTCTTGATAATACTTAATTAAAGTTTAGTTGAATCATCCTCATGTCATCACAGTCATTTCTAGGAAAATCACTATGCAGATTAAAGGAATACTTCACCCACAAAATAACCATTTGTAGATCAATGACTCACCCTGTAACTTTGAATTCTTGAAGAAAACTTTGTTTTGCTCGCATGCCTGAACAGAGAATCAAAACAATGAAGATGCATTTAACAACAGTTGCATGCCTCCTGGCTAAAACCTTCTTATTTAAAATGTCGTACTTGTCTAGACTCACACAGACTAGTTATGTGCCTGCACAACAATGAGACGGTTTTTAAAGTATTCCTTTTTTAAAGTATAATTGTGCATAGTGAACAATGCTGGAACGGTGAAAATACTTAGTGAGAAAGACACACATTTATTTATTTTTTACTGTAGTTGGTGAACCTGTAACAAAGGTTTATTATAAGGATAATGACAGAAAAACAATGATGAAAACGTATACTTTTTTTTTTTTTTTACCCAAACTTAACATGATACATTTTGTACTGAGACACTACCACTTGGCTGTAGGTTCCTCGTGGTTTAAACATTTATGGTAACAACAGTTCTTATGATCATGTATTTGCTTTATTAAAATTAATATACTTATCCAGTTTTTCCATTTGATTTCATTCAATTAAATATGACCTTGGGTGTTCTAATAAAAAGTGCTATTAGTGGAATGTAATTACAATTACAAAAGGATTTTATTGAATCGAGAAATAACTGCAAAATATTTTTGCCAAATCTGTAAAATTAATCAAATTCATAACAGGTTAGATTTAATTTTAATTGAACTGAAAAGCCTCATTTAAGCTGTAGTTGTTGGATACTAATACTCTGAATCTGAAAGTGATTTCACAATTATGCCCACACATAAAAGCCTACATTTAGTTCCAGTTTTGTATAACGAAGGAACTCATAACTCCTCTAATTTGTTTGACAATGAACAGAAGTTATCCCGGAAGTCCGACGTCACTTCGACTACGTCATCACGCATAGCTAGCTTACGCTCAACGCGGCGGCGCACGTTTGTTGTGGGTGAACGACGGAGCCGCTCGCCGCAGAAGTTGCTGAAAGTGAAGCGTTAGAAGCAGCTTTCCGCTTTCCGCAGACGGAAAAACAGAGTGAGGTTTTGTAGTTTGTTTCACACACAAACGTGTTCGTTGTAACGTCAACTGTTAAGATTACAACCGGAGCTAACGCTGACGTTAGCCGTTTGGCTAACGGTAGCCTCACCTCCGTGGGGCTCTTCTTTCACTTCGTTAACGTCACTCACGTAACATTATACTCTCCGCAAGTGATGGGATGTATATTTTAGTGAGTAAAACTATCAAGTACTTCTGTACTTAAGGTAGTACAAGCTGCTCACAATGTGCAATATGAGTCTGCAATTCCTAGTATCGTTTAAATGAATCGCATCTCATTTTTTAAGTATTTGTTGTATGTGCCAATGTATTATACAATACATTACAGTAATGCACAATAGCCTTATATTTGTTCCCGGAGAGTAACTGGTTTTTGCTGCAATGCATTAAACAATTCATCAAAAGTAAATATATGTACAGTACAGTTAGTTGACGGAGAGACGTCCTGCATACAAGTGGGCCACATTGATAATCAGATACGAGGAAATGATTGGCAGAATAATCAGTGGTGGAAATACTCATGTACCATTTCTTTTTTCTCTTTCTCCCCCAAGATCGACAACATGGCTTCTACTGAGCCCATCATCAGATCGAAGCAGACAGAGAAAGAAGTAAATGGAGTTTCAACGCAGGTCGTCTGTTCAGAGTTCAGCAATTACATATTCATAGTTCTCACTCAGTACGGAAAAATGGGGACATTGATATCCGTAACACCTGACTCCAGATCTAATGATATCAGCACCCCAGCGTTCTCCACCAAAGTACTGCTGGGCAAAGACGAGGTATGCGGGATGAAAATGTTCTGATAAATATTGTATCAGTGTGTTATAGACTTGTTCACATGATATCAGATGTGTTGCAACCCAGGGTGACTCATGTCATGCTGTGAAAGGGAAGATCTGATTGGTTATGAGTTGCTGTGGTGGACAGGAAGGAGGCATGGAGCTCAGTGGTCTGGTAAAGTTTGCACAAGACAACCTGTTTCAGCTGCATTAGCATGTCATGTTTAACTGGCATTCATTGCTAGACATGGATTATCAATAGATAAATGGAGTATAATTATGTTTGCTTGTGGAGTTGACGGTGCAGGATTTTGTTAAGACAATACATACTTTATATACTTGCACTCTCTTGTAAGATTTGGGGTTTTCTGTGAGGGAAGCACAGTGTTGATGCCCAGTCACACAGACTGTAATGTTTGATTGAATGTTGTTTTGTAATGTAATTAAGCTTTAAGTCAACAGCCGAGTCTTCATCTCTGTTATTGGAAAGTTTACTGGATTTCACAGCAGCCAGACAACCTGCGACAACTACATCAGGGGTTTCATTAAAATATAATTATATTGTAAGTCATATTGAGAGATGTGCTAAGGCTGCTTACTTTGGGAGAACTTCACAGAAATAAATTACTTTTCACATGGTATGTGAAATATAGCCCAATCAATAATGCTGCATGACAGTAAAGGCGAGTTATAACTATTTACCACACAGGCGATGGCAGCAGAGAATGTAATTGAAAAAGTTTTTATTCTTTCATATCAAACTTGGCACAGTGGGAATGATTTGGAAAGTGAGCTGATATCTATACAACCTCAGTGTTTGAAGATGTGTTAAATAGAGAAAGAGATTATTGATGCACATGATATCAAATGGGGTAAATGGATAAGATATCCGTGCCAGTAAAGTGCTGCAGGCGTAACTTCCTCATTTTATCAGTCACAGGCCTTTGCACGTACACAGATTGTCGAAGCCATTAGTTCATTTTCTTCTGACATAAACATGTTGCATGAAAAGCATTTATCTGTGTAATAATCTAACACCCGATTTGTATTTCCCTTTTCAGCCACTGACACATGTTTGTGCCAAAAACCTGGCAACCTTTGTGTCTCAAGAAGCTGGCAACAGGCCGGTCTTACTGGGTCTGGCACTCAAGGATTCCTCCATAGACGCAATAAAACAAATGAAAGAGATCATCAAAAGTTGTAAAGTCTGGTAGAGAGTCAACATAATGGACATAAAGCCTGGAAGCTGGCTGAAAAACAGGCCTTCTGGATGCCCCCAATGTCAAATGAAGGACTGTATTAATTACTAAATACTAGTCTGTGATTTGAAGACAGAAAATAAACTGATGTTTGCGCTGCAAGACAGAAATGTTCAAATCCAATTTCATTGGCTCTGATCTCTTCGATTTGTTGAGCCAGTGAAGTTTTCTTGAAAATAGAGTTCATCTGGTTGTAAAGAGGGATTTACTGCAAGTTACTGAAGACTGAATGTCCATTAGATCCAGTTGCTTCACCGTATGAAATATGTATTGACCTTAAGCCTTTTGTTTGTTTGTAATACTTAAAAATACTTTCCTATTGTTGTTTTTGTAATGCAAATATTAAAAATGATTTCATTAAGAGAATTTAGAAATAAAGCTAAATAGACCACTTTTAAAACGTGTCTTATTTTCTGTCTTAGCTCCAGTGAAGGATATTTTAGGCTTTGCACTAGACATATATTTACATCAAACTGGAAAGTTGGGCCATGCCCTGTCTAATCTTTGTAATCTGCTTTATTTTCTGTCACATCTGTGTAACACTGGGTGAAATGCAGTTAAACATTAATTTGGAAGGATCTTCAACACATTAGCGCTCTCCAATGGCGTTGATTTATTGCAGATCATGCCTAAAGACAATGAGCAAAGATAACTATTATTTAAGACCCGTCGGCGGAGATGACAATTGATTTAGCATCATTAGAAATGTGTAAAATGTAATAGATGAAAGGGTTTGTAATTGTATATGTGTGATTGATTATGATATATGGGTTGCTATAAGGGCCTTGACTTTGTAACGTTGATTTTAAATTAGTATTCTTGAATACATCAAACTAGTAAAACATGGATATACAGTATAACCTGCATACATATGCCAATTATCAATCTTATATTCCATGTTTGATAGTGTCAGAGAGCTGTTTATTCAACGTTATGCTTTATTTCCTATTATTTCAGAGTTGGTGATTGATTGTTTATGTAAGTAAATGGTAATGAAAAAATTAGATAATGGAATATTTTAATCACACTTTGGCTACAACGTAATATTTTTTGTTGTCAAAAGTATAAGGTACAAATAAATCAAATAAACAATAGCAATGCATACATACATTATATCAATACAAGTACATATTCCATAATCTTCCAGAAGATGAATACTTTATGTCGTGAATGCTGATTCGCAATCCGTCCCAGACACAGCCAACGTGATGACGACACACGTGGCGCTGCAGGCACGTGACCCGCTCACCTGCGCTCAACCTGTTGTCTCCGGTGCGCCTCCTCCGCCTCGCCGCTTCAAAGAACAACCGGAAAGCTCGTCGTTTTCTCAGTAAGTCCGTCATTTCTCGGAGGAAACGCTTCAAAGTCGACTTACCTGTCGACTTTAGTTCCGTTCGCGGTTGTTGTTTCAGACTTTACTCTCCCAGTCGGTGGACTTGGATCTCGGTCAAGCACCTGTCTCAAACAAGGAAGTCCAAGCTGGTTGAACCCGTCGCAGATAAGGTCCGCGGGGCGTCTGTAAATGGCAGCGAATTAAGGCCGGTTGTCTATTCTGAAAGGCGTTTATTCCCCATGTTGATCCTATAATTGCGTTTTGGACCGCAGCCTGCCGTCTAAACGGGATAAAGCCGCTTCCACTCTCCGCGAGACGAGGCGAGCAGTGTGTTGACGGTAAGGAAGCCCTATCAACACAATGGTGATTTAAACAACACTGTTACAATATTTGACTTTCTTCCTATAACAACAATACAATCTAGTTGTCGTTGTCAAATCATTGCGCATTATTCAGTGAAACACCACACCTGTAGGTCTCACACTGTGTGTGTTTGTGTGTGTTTTCCTCTCATCTGTTTCAGATGAACATCTCTTTGAAGGCCATGGGTCTATCATCTGACAACACATCTGTCGTTCACCTGCCGGACTTCAATCTGACCATCATCCAGACCAGCAACGGGTCCCTGGTGGAGGACCGAGGGCTGTTCCTGAACACGGTGGCCGCTCAGGCCCTCTCGGGCATATTCGTCTGGTCCGCCTTGCTCATGACATGCCACCAGGTGAGTTTGTTGACAACATTTCTAGAGCTTGAAATAGCCGACAGCCTCGGCCGTGTAAATGTAATCACAGTTGCTTGCAGGATGACACCTTGCCAGAGGAGAAAAACAAATTCTTATATCCACAAAAGGATTATCACCCTACAGCAGAGTGTTGTGAGTTCAGTGTCTCCGCTCACACCTCTTATTCTCATACTCACCCTGGCATTGTGTCGTATTCCAGGCAAGTATTTCTCTTTCAACTGTGTGCCTGCACAGTGGGAATGTTTTTGCTTAGTTTATTGTTGACTGTGAGATTTAAAAATGGCTGAAAATCCTTTAGCTGATTTTTTTTTAAAAGGACAATAAATACGCAGCGAGCTCTCTGTACGTTGGAGGGAGGTCGGGAAGCACAGCTTCCTCTTGTGTGCGTGACTTACCCACTGTGATAGCTTATCATTATGGTTTTATCATTGGTGGAGAGCAGGAGGGTGCATTGTGTTATCAGCAGGGAAATCAATTGATATTGAGAAAACATTTACAGCGCTGTAAAGGAGGAGGGTCCTGTTGTCTTGTTTGCTGTGGGGCGGCTGTTAGAGTTCAGTTTTACTCTATTATTGTACAACCCTGGAAATGAGACCGAATCAATCCGAGCCTGGATCATATTTATTATCAACACCACACAGGCATAGCTGTCTGTGTTTTTAGTGTGATTAATAAAACCGTTGTTATTGTGTTTGGTAGCTTTTTCTACAAAGCATCAACATGTGGCTTCCTGTGAGTACGGAAACAATCTGCGTTTAGGGATTTGTGACTCAATATCCAGCAAATTGGTTTCTATCGTTTTTAATATAGTCCTGGTTTGGCCGAACACTTGCCACGAGGCATTTTAATTGAACAAATAAATAGCGAGTGCACCACGGGGAGACGGGAGCGGGTTTGCAACAGGCTTCTCTTCCAATACGGGGGGAATAAAATGATCTGCAGAACTAGTGTTGCAATGCTGGCGGTGTTTCATCCGACTTGGCTCTGGAGGATCGCTATAGACTCCTTAAACTCACATCCTGAATACTAAACGAGGGGAGACAATGACCTCGGATCCTCTTTGCTGTAAAGTCGCCAACGCTTTTTCCGAGGCCGGCGTGCGGCTCGTTTGTCTTGGTGGGCTTATTGGTCCCTCTGGAACATGAGGCATCCGGGATTAAGAGCAGCAGACTACTCGTATGGCTGCGTCATGCCCTCGCACGTACACACATTGTGTACAATTACTGTTTCAGCCGTGTGTGTGTTTAAAAAAAAGTGTTTTTCAACCTTTTTTTGAGCCGCGGCACATTTTCTACATTTAAAAAAACCCTGCGGCACACCAACAACTAAAAAAGTAAATAAATGTCACATTGTAGCATAATACAGCATATATGGTATGGACGAGTATTTAATTACTAAGCCAGCCACTATATTGCAGGCTCAGCTGCTTAACAATGGAAAATTATTTGCGGCAACTAAATAATAATTTTTGGGGCCCAATTTAAGTGAAATTGGACCTTTTCCCATGGCACACCTGACGATCTCTCACACAGTGGTTGAAAATCACTGTATCTCTACTGTCAGGGCATCCAAGCTCGACTCGAAGCCGTTATTCAGCTTCTGACTATGCATTACTGTCCGGTCAGCTGGATGCATGCAGTCAGGAAGGGTGTAGTCGGCTCTTCTGGCTTTTCAGGTAGATTGAGGACATTAGTCTCCGGTCTGCTTCACTTCCCATGTAGAGATGGCCGAATGCATCACCCCGCCCGGCCTCACAGTAATCAGGCTTTAATGTGCAGCCTCTAATGGGCATTTAATCAAGCCGGATGCGTCTAGCGCAGTGAGACTCTGCATGTGGTTTAGTTTGTCTTCTGCTAATGGAGGTTTTTAGAAATAAAAATGTTCACAGGTTTTAAATCAAAAAGGCACAGAATGTGTTTGTTTTTTTCATGAATTGAGCCAAAGTGCTTCTCAAAGGTGATGATTTGCTGCTTTTCTTTGATTGTAATCTGATTATTCTTTTATATTCAGCGTATAATCCTATACGAGAAAGAAATTCAGATTTTAGAAACCAGAGAATGTCCGAAAAATAACTTGTATGATCAATCCATTAGAATATTAATATTCTGCCAATATACTAAACAGTTAATTGACTAATTGTTCCAGCACTCTGTTGACTTTCTTAACTTTCTTAAGTTAACTTATATGTTGTAAGCATCTTGGTTTGCTGAGAAACTTTTAGTTGGTTAGCAATTTCCTCTTTCTTTTGTTTTTAAATGGTCTCTTTATGAAGAATGAGTCATCAGTCATTATTGGAAAATGATTGCAATGTCCGTGGCATCACAATAATATTCCCTAATACGTTTTGCTCTGTAATAAGCGCTGCATTTAAATCTGCAGAGGGACATTGATGAAACTATTTCATAGGTTTTCCTATTAAATATGCTAATTGTTTGCTTGAAGACATCCTGTGAGCATTAGTCAGATCTGAATGCAGTTATGCAAGGATAAATTGGATTTACTGTATTATGGAGTATTTAAATATTTATATTCCATATTGTCGTTGGATCAGAGGGGTTGCCGGGTCCCTTCAGCTTTACGTTGCCACAGCTTTGTTTTTGATTTGTTAACATTGGTGAGATTATTGCTCGCATTACCTAAGAGGGTGCAGTTTAATGTTCACAACGCACGGCTCTCTGCAGACATGCAGATAGTTAAGTGATTGGCTTGAGATCAGAATGTATAAGGAGACACTTATCTCGGCATCACTACAGTCGCAGGTTGGGACATTTCAGGGATTCCAAAATGTAATTCATCATTTGAATGTTGCTCGTGTGGGGTACAGCTGTTATGTCATGTGTTTGTTTTGCCGTGACTTAAGACTGGAGGCATAACGGTACACGCAGGTCACGGTTCGGTTCTAACCCTGGTTTAGCATTGGGAAAACATATGCATTTATTTTGAGAGGACAATATATGGACAAAATCCTCATGAGGAAGTAACATTTTGCCAACTGTCAACTTTGAAGTATTTCATAAACATTACAAACACTTCTGTATTACTCTGTACGAACTCTGAACAAACACTCAAAGGCATCGCTTATGTTTTAAATGTCAACTCGAAAAATACAAACACCAAAACATTTAGCATGCAGACGGCTAAAAGCTGTCGGGTGCAACTCTCACACATTATGTGCATCTTTCCACATTATGTGCATCTTTCCTCATTACGTATATTCGGTGCGGACACTTGAACACATCATTACAGCCCAACTAAAAATGAAACAATAGAATAGTACAATAGAAGGTGTGGCCAACAGGTATGAAGCTGGAAGTTTTTTTTTTTGTCATAATTAAAATGTGAGTTGAGTGATTTATGTTTCATAGTGACGAGATCAAATGTTTCTATGAATGTCATCGAGTGAAAGAGCCTTTTTTTCATAAGCTCTCTGGTTGTTGATCTATCACATTAACAGCCATGCTGTTTCCTAGTAATCCATAACTCAAATATATGACCCATATCCATAATGTTTTCCATATTCTCCGTTCGTGTATTTTCAGATCTACACACACCTTCGGTCCTACACTGTCCCCAATGAGCAGCGCTACATCATCCGCATACTGTTCATCGTGCCGGTGTACGCCTTTGACTCGTGGCTCAGCCTGCTCTTCATCAGCAACGACCAGTACTACGTCTACTTCGATTCTGTCCGCGACTGCTACGAAGGTACGGGTCACGAGCGTCGCTCTCCTCGACGTTATTTGCATTTTTCACATGGCTGCCAGGAAATGATAGAGAAGGAACTGGGCGAACTGGTTTTGCACGCCGGCCTCTGTTCTCATGCAGATTGCCCTCCAGATTTGAGGTGTTTGGTTTCTAGGAGGAGTTGGGAGCATCCCTTTTGGAGCCCTAGATTTTTCACTTGCAAATGAGAAGAAAAAAAAAATCACAATGTGCCTTTTCTAAAGGTATTTGTAAGTCTGCCATGATTTTCAATATTCAAGTATTTCTTTGCATTGTAGTTCAGTTGCCTTTGCACATTGCAACTGTGATTGTTTATATATTTTGTACCAATGTACTTCACCACTGTCAAAGGTGAATCCTATGCAAAATGGTTTACAAGTAATTTAAGAAAGGTGAAAAGTAGGAAATACATTATTCAGGAGATTAGTTTCCAGTTTGCAGGCCAATTTTGTGGCTGATTGATAAGTGCAGCGCATCAGAAAGCATTAAGACCAGAACACCACCAGCGGCCGCGGCTAAAACATAATGAACCTTCTCTTGACTGGACACCGTCGGCATTAGCTTCATTTAATCCCTCTTTAAATAGCAACAAAGGATTAGGAAGGAATCTCCAAGACACGGAACCCTTGGAAGCTTCTTAATGTACGGACTGAAGCAGTTATTGTTCCAAAAAAAGTAGGACTAATTATTATTATTTTTTATCGTGTGGACGTTTTCTCCTCTAAAATGAGTTGACCTTTTCAAAAGAAGTTGTACTTGTAGGTGACGAGATATTACTATTCATGGGTTTTTTTACGAACTCTTCTCTTTCTGTTGCAGCGTTTGTCATTTACAATTTCCTGAGCCTGTCCTTTGAGTATCTGGGAGGAGAGAGTGGAATCATGTCGGAGATCCGAGGGAAGACAATACAGTGAGTCCTCTCAATCCCATTCATGCATGTACACGCCACTTAAAGATTAAAAAAATCAGTTTTAAACAATAAGTATAACCTTCTTTTTAGCTCGACTCGGACATGTTTACGATCACAGAAGGGGCAAGGTGCGTCGTCCCGCCCCTTGAGTTAGCGTTTGGTGTGAACAACGCGGTGAAAGGGCGATAAACGAGTACGCTCTTAATCCGTGAATATTATCCTTTTATCTCGGAGCTTTCGGCCAGCCTCAGACGGGCTGTGCTCCACGGCGTCCTCGGCCGGAGCGCGGCAGCTCTTCTGCATGTTCTTGAGACAGCGGAGATGTTAATGTTGAGCTCTGATGAAGGGTGGCCTTGCAGCATCTTGTTTCAGATAGAAATCTCTGCACCGCCCTGCTGCTACACAACCTTTAGGATGTCCACAGGCATCACATGCTGAGGACGGCACTGTAGGGCGTTAAAGTTCAGGTTGAGTGTGTGTTAATCAGCAGCAGGCCAGATTAATGAGATCAATGCATTTAATGTATTCACGCCATTACCATGCTCAGTTTAGTTGTTATGTTAGAAACATGGTCTCTGCATTTTAAACCTTCTTTTCTGATAAATATTGTACATCAACATAAGCTTCGGTTTAATATGTCGTGTTCCCATTAATAAACTTGATTAAGTGTGATATTCCTAAGCAAGAAACACTTTCACTCCCAAATCCCAATTTGTTCCTCAAATTCAATTTGACTGAATAAGCGTGCTCTCATTTGCATGAGGTGATGAGGAGTGTTCGTCAGTAATCTACAATTATGAAAACAATTAAAATAATTAGACGTGTCGACATTAGGCCATTTTCCATTTATATAGGTATTCTGTTTTAAAATGTTTTTTTTTTATGGATTAGCTCTAGATTACAAACATATAGACACGACACGAATAAACATACTAAAAACAACACTGTAGAATAACAGAATCCTTAAAGCAACGGACGCCTCCAAGTAAACTGAAAGACACGAGGTAGGCTGGGTTCTTCCCAAGACGAGTCCCGGACGCGAGCCAAGCCGGAGCCCTCGTGGTCCTGACCTCTGCGTGGCCCGGGCCTGAAGGCCTGAGTGGAAGCCTCTGGAGGCTGCACTGTGCGCAGGCTTGCAGCCGGGCACCGGCAGGGAGGCGGAGCCTAATGCCCGGTGACAGCAGCCTTGAAACGCAGCCGTTTACGCCGCACACTAACCGAGAGGTTGAAGCGCTCCTCCGATCACGGCGGTCCCGCCCACGCCGGTGGAGCCTTCCCTCTCTTGTTGCTCTCCATTTCACTCTCTGTCTATCAGGAGGAGGCGGTGCAACGCTGTATTGTTAGAGTGGAAACTGTAGACTTTTTATATGTAGTTTGTCATAAAATCGGAGAACTGTGACCCGGCGAGGAAACAGAGTGCAAATAAAAAATAAAAAAACAGGTTTCTCCCGGGAAACATTGGCGAGGGTAAAGTGTGCTTCAGGGCGAGTCTGAGAGATAATCCTCCTCTCGGCTTCTTCCAGGCTCAGTCAGTCAGTCTCTCTCACCAGTTTGTTTATTTCATCTGCCTCCCACCCTTTAAACTGCCTCCTGAACCGCTGACAGTAATAATACAATCAACAAATAGTAGTAATTACTTCTGCTGATGGCCGAGCTGATAAGTCCAGTTGCTCAGTATTGTCGGACCAGTCCAGTTGATGATGTCATACAGTTAATCTGACCAAGCAGACTTTAAATCCACTGTCTCACACAACGCCTGGAGCTGCTGCTGCACACGGTACACGTGTTGCATTATGGGAATCTAAAATGATCGCAATATTTATGTTTTTCATTAATTCTCCAAATAGCAGTATTCTGAATTGCAAATGAATCAAATTGAGTGGATTGTATGTGCAGCTGCACACACTATGGCGTAAGCAGCTTGTTCAGTATACATTCACGGTTTTTCATATTGCTCGAAATAACTCCCCGTTTTTTTTTTGGCATGTAGGCGGCTTCGCAGGAACAATATAGTCTCAATTTGTGGCATTTCTTTGTCAATTGTCAGTGGCAATCTGTGACTATTTTTGTAAAAATATTGCAGTCAAGTCAGAAAATGTAGCGTATAACTGAGTTAACAGAACTGGATGAAGCAGTTAGAACAATTATTTTAATTATAGCTTGATCTGTCAATTATTTACTTGAGCGATTTTATGTTTTTTCTATAACTCAACACACAGTGTCCCTAAATAAAAATGAAGGAATTTCTATTGGATTAATTGATGAAACAAAAAAATGTAAAATGTAAGCAAGCCAGTGTTTATTGTGTGGAGTATCTACAAAGTACCTGTGTTTCTATTCTACACTCAATACATTCTTTACCTGGCTCCTGTTATCTGATGCTAATGGTTCCAGTGTTGACTGGATGGCTCATCCTCTCCCGTTGCCTTCGCAGGTCAAGCTGTCTGTACGGCACCTGCTGCCTCTCCGGGATGAGCTACTCCATCGGCTTCTTAAGATTCTGCAAGCAGGTGAGCCTCGTCTCCTCCAGAGACGCTGCTTCTGACCACTGAAATGCATGCACGCCCACTGAAAACAGGAATATGTCGAATTGTCTTTTGAAGAAAAGGAGATACTGTACATTATCATTCTGCACCGATCTCCAGACTGCTTAAGAATGACAGCTCTTATAATTGGCTGTGTGCTTTGCAGAGGATAACATCCTCTGGTTTAAAAAAAAAAAAAAAAAAAAAAAAGGAATCAAAAACAACTGAGGCCAGGTGAAAGCGGCTCGATAATAAACACAGAGAGATGATGTGAGCTGTCAGCGCTCCATCCCTGTGTCTCGGGATGCTGCACAATCTACCAGCATAACACTGATAAAAAAACATTGGAACCGAGAGTTGTGTTCTCAAAAACTAAATAGATGGTGAAATAAACTTTTCTCTTTAGAAACGGGGAGTGATCAACAATCAGTGTGACGCCACAGGGGTCTTACGTGAAGTGTTTTTAAAAGGGAAACAGGACGAGTCCTCTCTGGTGGCACATCTGAAACAAATCATATTTTAAAAGGATATTTCTTTGTTAGATGACAATTAAAGAACTGCACACTATATTTTTTAAAGAGTATGACACATTGTAGCAGGTCAGTGAAAGTGTTGGCCTCAAGGAAGGGCTCTGCACTGATTTATTCTGCTTTTAAAATAGGTCAACCTCATTAATATTCATGAACGGCAAATTTCGGGAAATCAATATATTGAACACTTGAGATTATTTAATGTTGTTTTGCAGGTCGACTCCCAGGAAGTGGGCGGCTAACCGGATTCAAAGTAGTGATAAACTGCTGTCTGGCTCATTTATTTGTTATTATAACTGCAAAAAAATTAATTATATTGATCACACAGTGTTGTCAATTGGAGGAAACAGCACTGCGTTCGTCTTTTAAATAAAATTTCAAGGTGAAATACACGCAACAGCTCATCAAAGTCAGATACTAACACTAGTGGACGGGACCCTGGCAGCGCATGAGATCTGAATGGCCTTGAGCCGTGTTGTGGGTGGAGGGGTCGAAGGAAAAACATTTAAATTATTTGCACTTCTTAGGGAAGCGTCGGTGTTTGGTTAGATGAGCGGTGAAACAAATTAATCATTGATATGGAAAAGCAGCCTGAACTAATTGTGGTTCTGAGAAATGAGGTTAGAGGATAAGCTGCTGGTTCAGTTTAAGTCCTTTTATCATATTGTCGGACACTGTAGGGTCTTGTTTTCCTAAAAACTGGCCCTTTAATACGATATTATTTCACTACCCAAATGGAATCATTTAGTAAAGGTTTTTTTTTCCCTTACATTCAAGATAAAATTAAATATGCCTTTTTGAATTTTGTATATTACATCTCTGGTGATATTGTGCACCAAATATATTTGCAAAAATTATTTTTTTTGCATGTAAAAATGGTATATTTTTCTCCTGTAAATACCATATTGCACTTCATTTGAAGTCCGCCCACTTTTTAGCCGTCCAATCCAATGCATATGTTCAGTTTCAGTGTGAAACACAGTACAGAAGCTAAAAACTCTAATTTCCGTTTCACTGGAACTTTAAAGGGAAGAACAGCAGCCAGAATACACAAAGAAGAAAACTAAACTAATTTATTGACATCAGACAGAAGTTTTATCAGAGAGTCGCATAGCAGGAAGTAAAGATGCAAGAGTGGACAAGTGTGAGGACGACAATAACAACATTGACCTTGTGGACAGATACATAAATGTGTTAATTAAACCGCTCTGAGTGTCTGTATATATCTACAAAGTACTTTAACGGGACTCGGGAGGCTTTTTAAAAGCACTTCTGTCGATGGTTGCCACCAGTGCAGTGAACTCAGATGTGGTAAAAAAAATAAAAAAAACGGAAAGAAAATGCTCCGGGTCATTTCAAGCTGTGAATTCTCTGAGAAATGATTTAGTATTGTAATGGGAAAGCGCCTGCAGGCTGCTCGCACTATAAAAGTAAAATCTGGAGAGTATAACAGATGTGCATGTCATCCTAAATTCACAAAAACCTTCTGATGCATGAGTTTTGAAGTAGAGCTATTATTAAGTATGTTGTTTCAGCATATAATTAATGAAGGTGTTATATTATCTTACGTTTGTGTTGTGCAGTTTACACTGACGCTTGCATGCAGCTTAGTATTAAAGCACATTACTAGATTTGTATAAAGAGTCTGTGTGCAGTTATTGACCAAATTAATTTGAAGCAGAGACGGTGGTTGGCTTTTAATCTACTAGTATTATGAACATGCATTGTGTTTGGAATATTAAGCATGTCAGGAAGTGTCGTGCAAAAAATAAATAAAAATGATTTGCTTTGAAGCTTTTAGTCCTGACAGTTTGTGCTTACGCATGTTCCGGTGCCAGCCTGTCACTTAATATTCTCAAAGCAAATCAGTTATCTCAATGATTATTGATGTCATTTTGTCAAGCCCACGACCGACTAAGACTGGACGTTCAAAAAAAAAAAAAAAAGGCTAATCAAGTCCAACACTCCTGGTCTGTTGCTTTCAAGTGCCGCGGCGGGGATGGGAGTTTGGAGCAACCTCTGTCAAATTGGTTGGTTCAGGCTTCAATACACAACACAGAGGACACCTGTCTGGTGTTGCATGCAGGTCGACCGTCGCCTGCAGAGCATCCTCCCTCACATCAGCACGGAGACATTGGTTTGGTTTGCTTTCTAGAACGACTACTTTAACAACCAATGCATTTTATAATTACCTTTTTTAATTAAAGTAATTCAAGTCTTTTTAAAGTTTGTTCGACATTAGGAAATATGCTTATTTGTTTACGCTCATCTAATTAGATGAGAATATGGAATCTCATATCTCACATCTGTCCTTTAAGTATAAGTATGCAGCCAGTTATTTTTATTTAATCTTTATTTAATCAGGTAATCTATTTTGACGAAGGACATTTACAGAAACATTCACAAGAACACAATAAGCAAAACAGGAACATCGCAACTACATAATAAGCAAGGAATTAAAAACTGTACTACAAAAATAAATGTAAAACATCAGTTAATAAGCTTTAAAATCTCCCAGGGACTCGAGACTGAGTTTAAGGGCAGTTTGTGGTTTATTCCATTTAAAAGGTGCCGAGTACCAAAACCCAGCTCTGCCAACATTAGTGCATCTCTGAGGTTAAGTGGTTACTGGATGGTGTAGCGATGAGATTATAATGAGATGCGAGCAACAGAAGAGCTTTATGAATGAATAACAAGAGGTGCGCACGCGCGTTCGTTCGTGTTCCATTTTTAGTACAATGCACTCAAATTTAGAAATAACCGGGTTAAAAATAAAATAAAAAATATACAATTATATAAATATATATTTTTGTTTTATAAATATTTTTTATATATATAATATCTTTTTTTGTTTTATATAAAATAAATATTTTTTATATAAAAAATATTTTATATATTTTTTTTAACCGGTTATTTCTAATTTGAGTGCGTTGTACTAAAAATGTAAGCTTTAAAAAAAATGTTTTTCTTGGCTAACAAACAGTCCAACATATGCACGCCCAAAAAACCGGATTTTCGACTCGATGAGCGAGTCTGCTGGCTGGCGGTGAGCAGTCACAGATCTCTTTCAGGTTATACGACGTGAAAACACATCCCGACGCTCTTCTTCTTCATCTTCTTCCTCCTCCTCCGTGGTGTCCTCGCTTGTTTGGGTGCCTCTTCCTGATTGTGATGTGTTCTCCAGGCGACTCTCCAGTTCTGCGTTGTCAAACCCATCATGGCAGTCATCACCATCATCCTGCAGGCCTTTGGCAAATACCACGATGGAGATTTTAAGTGAGCAGCACCTCTCTTTCCCCATTTCATTCTTTATGCATCTCACACATTCCACGGCACTGCCAGCAGCCTTGTGTGCTGTTTATGTGCACATGGAAATCATTTGCAAAATGGAGATAATTGTATCACCTCTTCACAGTTGGCACGATGATGATGTTTAGAATTAAAGGGGCTTAATTTCAGGCGGAAAGTGCTCGGATCAAAGTTTCCTGTGGGAGTCTGCAGGTACTTTACTGCAGGTTGTCCCAGTTGTTTCAGACGTAATCAGCTCCTTCTGGCTGTTGTTAGGATTGCAAAAAGTAATTCATTTTTTTTGATATATGGACTAAAGAAACTATATTTCTTTCTAAGTTTTCCCCAGATGTAGTAAGTGTCTTGAAATGAAGACACTTAATTCTTATTGTATGTTGCACTCAGTAAAGCACAATATTATAAAGGAAGACGTATTGTTCAATTTCATGCCTTTTACTTTTGAGCGCAATACAAAGACGGAGGCAAATTGCAGACCGACAAACTTAATTTTAGGGTATTTGCGGTCGTCGCAGATGAGACCGTAAGGGTCCCAAAAGAATACGGAGAGGGTAATACATCAATAAAACTGTCTTTAGCGTGTAATCAAAAGCTATAAAATCCGCAGCCCATAAAACCGCCTGACGGTTTTTTTCAAGGTGCTCGTCTCCGCCTCTCGGCTCGGGGTCTCTTTTCTGAAGACACTCGTTTCTGAACGACTCCGAAAGAAGCAGAGTTCAACAATCAGCTTCATATCACAACCCTCTTAGAGATCGACATGATTAAATTCTTCCTGCTCATATTTTCTCTGCGTACTTCAACGGCAAAATTAGCAGGCATAAATAAACTTGTCTTATTTCATGTCTTTCTTTAAGCCCTGTAGCAAGACCATGATTATTCACTGATTGTTTACTTATACGCTTTCAGCCAACCATGCACTCTATGGATGGGAGTAATTAGTGAAGTCACAGCTGAGGCTTCAGAGAAGCTCCCTGGAATGCAAAAGAGGGATGGAAAGGCAGCCCGACAATGAAAGACAGACGACAAGTCTGCCTGTTTATCAAATGCATCCGAGTACAAGCAGGCTTTAATAAACGCTTCAAGTCGGAGGATAAAAGGCCTGCACTTCCAGCTTCTCCGACAATATGGCTGAACGGTTTCATTCAAGCCGCCGGTACTTTTCATTCAGCCCGAAAGTAACGAACGGATCAGAAACGTGAATAAATTGCGACGAAGATGTCGCCGTTCTCCGGCTTGTCATGTGACCTCCAATGCTCTGTTTCTGTGCAGCATAAATGGCGGATACCTGTACATCACCATCGTCTACAACTTCTCCGTCGGCCTGGCTCTCTACGCGCTCTTCCTCTTCTTCTTCGCCACCAGCGACCTGCTCCGGCCGTACGAACCCGTGCTGAAATTCCTCACGATCAAATCTGTCATCTTCTTATCGTTCTGGCAAGGTGAGCTCCCCATCGCTCGCATATTCTGCATCCGTACACAAAAGTATGGATTTCTGATCCAAAACCTGTCGCCTTTTTTTTTTTTGTTGCAGGAATGGTGCTCGCCATCCTGGAGCGCTCCGGCGTCATCCCCAACGCGCTCTTCATCGACGGACACGAGGTGGGCGCCGGCACCGTGGCGGCGGGCTGGCAGAACTTCATCACCTGCATCGAGATGTTCTTCGCCGCCATCGCCCTGCGATACGCCTTCACCTGCACCGTCTACCAGGAGAAGAAGAACGACGTGCCAGGTGAGCGCCGTCACCTCTCCCCCCCCTCCCCCCCCCCTTCCCCCCCACAGAACACGTACCGACGCCGGCTTGGAGGTGAGCAACAGTGATTGCGTTCCTCTGTGCCTCTGGCAGCCGGTTAGTCCAGTCAGACTTACTCTAAAGTTAGAGTTCACGTTCGAGCCCTTAACTGAATGTCCAACTTTAGTACTCGACTTCATCAGCCCGAGGGCACACGCTCTCATGCAGCAATATTCTCTTCAAAATCTCTTTTTATTTTCTATTCATTTCCTTTTTTTTGAGAGAAGTAGACTCCTGATTCAACAGGTGTGCTAACTGATGATGCAATGTGGTCATGAATTGGGGCCTTGTGGCCCATGTTTATTATTATCATAGTTAACGCTCCCTAAATGCTGTATGAATGCAGGTGTTGTGTGCAAATACTCCCTAAAACTACAAGAAGGCGTCAGCACTGGTGTTGCAGGAGGTTCGAAAAGCATTGACGGAGCCGTTCAGAAGCTTAATGTTGATTAACTGCAAGTGATGTATAGTGAGTACCAACAAATTGTGGTCGCAAGCAGAAATATGAAGCCATTTGTTCTTGTAGTGCTTCCTGCGTGAGGCCCGTTGTAACTCAGGACTCGGGACAGTTGCCAGTAAAACGATGAAGAGGAAGATGAAAAGAGATTGAAATGCCAGAGCAACAGAGTGGGGAGGGAGCGGCACCCCTCGACGTCAGCGCTGCCTGCAAGCAAAAGACAAATGGAAGCCATGGGAAAAGCCTTCCGCAGTGATATCAATCATTTTGCTTTTAAAAAAAACAAAAATCTGCTATAGAAACCCTGTTTTCCCTCGAGCTGCTAAACAAGCAGCAGTACTGGAGGGGATCATGACAACTGAAACTTGATATTACGTTTTTATCAAGATTAAAAGGAAGAAAAAGGGATATAATTATTGGTTAAAATATAATAATGGTTCTCCAAACAGCTGATTATTTCATTTTTTTGTAAAAAAACAAAAAGTATGTCGTATTGCCTCAGCCGTCTAGTCCCCCTCTGCAACTGAACTTTTTGACACGACCATCAACGCAGACCTGCAGCCGGTGCACACCACCCTCAGGTGTTGATGTGTGTGACTACAGATGTGTGTGTCAGACCTCTGGTTTACCCTTCCTGTGCCCCAGCCCTTTGTGGACCGGCAGTAAAGAGAAGCTCAGCAGACCGTGCCTAACTGGCCCTCCCCACCCCCCCTCCCACCGTGCCCTTCTCCCAGCCACCTCCATAAGCCGATCTAGACGGCACTGCCAGTGACCCTGAAACAGAAGGCTGTGTGGATGTTCGCCCGCTGAACGCCTCGGACACCCTTTTAGTTCTGGGCAGAACCCAACCCGGGTCCCAGCAGGGGGCCGAGGGGCCGTCGGCGAGGACGACGCCTGGGACTGAAGTGTGTTTGGTCCATTTATAAGCTGCAGATGGTGGAAAAGTCATAATGAAAGAAAGACACCCGATCAAATATTACAGCTATAATGTTGCACAAAATGGTTTATAGGACCAATTAAACACAAAGATAGTTAATTGATAGACAAAATTAATGAAGTAATTTATGACGCAAAACACAAAAATATGTGTTCTTGATTCTGGAATCGGCTGTATTATCATTTTTTATGACATGGCTTCTTTTAAATCTACACCTCTAAATCAGCACTATCCAATTAGGTGTTATATTGTTTTTATTAATTAATTTGTTCAAAATCGAAATTCATAGTTTTTTTTGGGGGGGGGGGGGGGGGGGGGGGAGGCTGGGAAATGTTCCCAGGCAGCCAAAGGAAACTCCAGGAAGTAGCTCCCTGGCTATTATCTTAAAGCTGTAATACATGCATGATTATCTTATTAATCGTCTAACAATTAAACACAAAGATAGTTAATTGATTGACAAAATTAATTAAGTAATTTATGAAGCAAAACGCAAAAACATTTGTTCTTGATTCGGGAATATTCATTTGCTGTATTATCATTTTTTTTATCTGCACCTCTAAACAAGCACATGTAAAACTATCCAATTAAGTGTTATATTGTTTTTATTAATTAATTAATTTCAAAATCGAAATTCATAGGGTTTTTTTGGGCTGGGAAATGTTCCCAGGCAGCCGAAGGAAACTCCAGGAAGTAGCTGTCTAGCTATTATCCTAAAGCTGTAATACGTGCATGATTATCTTATTAATTGTCTCATAACCGGCTTTGTTCCTCCAGAAAACCAGCCCCCCATGCACAGCATCTCCAGCGGCCTGAAGGAAACCATAAACCCGGGAGACATGGTGCAGGACGCCATCCACAACTTCTCGCCGGCCTACCAGCAGTACACGCAGCAGTCCACGCAGGAGGTCGTCCAGCCCAGCGCCAACGGGAAGGCGGCGGCGGCGGGCGGCAAGAGCTCCCGCAAGTCCGACAAAATCATGCTGATCACCTCCGATGACGAGTTATAGCGAGATCCAGGTGTTTGGGTCCTCGCCACACATATCGCCGACCCCCCCGGGGAAACAGAGCTGGGTTGAATCCAGGTGTTTCATTTTCACTTCCCTAGTATTTAAGATGGACTGCTGGCTTCTGGCCGGTTCTCATGAATAATTTAAGCAGCGAGAGGAGGAAGAAATTAATAGTTAGCTCGATGACCAATGAACTCACCTTTTCGTCTTCATCCCGGCCGTAATAATCTCAGGGAGACGACGCGTCACCCGTCACGGTATCGGAGACATCTGGAGACGTCTTTCTTTAAAATCAAGCCAACATCCAGCGGCGTTCCCGATTCTGTTTCATTGTGTCGACGCTCGTTTTTCTCCGGCCGTCTGAAGTGCGTTCCCTCTGATTCGTGACAGTTTCAAAGAGGGCATGATTTAATACGGGACTCCAGGAGGGAAACGGGGTGGAAGCCAGCCAGCGATGGCCGGGAATGACACTTTTATGGACCGTCTCCAGCATCTGCTGGTTTTGAAGCGTGTGCTGAGCATTCCTCGGCACGGCTTCCTGACGAATGGGGAGATTTTGTTCAGAGGCACATTCGGTTTTTTTGGAGCCGGCACTTCAAACTGCAGCTCTCTGTGCGATCCTTTGTATTTACCGTGGCATGGACAAATTGGATAAACCTGTCTCCTCCAAAGTCGGAGTTCTGTTCTTCTCGTTAATTTTCCCAGCATGCAAAGGGGTTTAATTCAGACGCTAACGATCCGTCTCTCGTAGCTCCTGCACTATTGTTTTGTTTGAAGTCTTCTACAACACTGTTCGTGTTATAATTCCACGTTCCAGGGGTTAAAAAAAACTGTTTTGGATTTTTACATTTGGAAAATGTTAATGTTTTTAACGTGTTTTTAGTTCGGGCGTATTCAGACGATCAAATATTCTGTGTGGAGGAAAAGTGACACATCTGTGTGGTTTGAGAGACTTTGTAGTTTTTTGTTGTTTGTTTTTAGAAATGCGATCTGATCATGTGACATGGGAGACGTGTAGCTTTCCTACATTATTGGAGCTTTTTGTTCTCATATCTTCTCGTGCCAATTATAGCGGTCTTTCTGGGAAAGCAGAAATCAATTGAGTTGGGTACAAAGATATTATTGAATTGTGTCTTAGTCCTATTTTTGTTTATGTAACTTGAACTGAGTGAATCTGCTCTTCTATATGAGGGGGAAAAGCTTTATTAGAAAGAATAAAAACAAAAACTCAGACTCTTCATAGGAATAATTTACCATTCTTTAAATCAGAGTAGAAACAAATAGACTTTATTTGTACATGAGGGTAGTTCATTGAGAAAACATGTAAATAAATGAATGTAAAATAAAAATAATTTAGGTGTTTTTAATAAAATTACACAATTCAATGAAATAAATATAAAATAGGAGCAGAGTAATGACTTTGTTATGGGTACATACTCAGTTTATGCTGCCTTATTACCGTCCTCAACATGTTTTGAGACTAAAACAAGGAAATCCATTAACATCTGAAATACAAACTTCTGTTAAACTAACATTTCATGTTTTTCACCCACAACCCTTTTCTACATGCTCCACTCCTTCTATTACGGAGCGTCTTCTGAATGTATAGTTAAAACCTCTTTAATCTAAGTACTAAAACTGACTTTCTACACGTCTAAAGTTAAATACCGTAGCTTGTTGGACTGGCGAAGCTTGTGTGTGTGTGACATCATTTTTTAATAAAAGACATGTTTCATGGACAGATTTTTAAATTAAAACCTTGAATACGTAGTCGAGATGCACAAGAAACCTAATTTCCAAACATGCATTTGCATTGTTATGGTTAATAAAAGGTGTAAAATAACTACTGCTGTATTTGAAGCCGCTCCATCGCGGCTCCTTGGTAATGTTTCCCACCCATATACTTCACTAAAGTTATTTACACGTCTGCTTTTTATTTCAGCAAAAAAAAGTGGCTTGTAGAAAATGTACATTGACATATTTGCTTGTGGTAAGCTAGCCTAGAGCATCTAGTATCAGAGAGCTTGAATAGACCTGTGCTGGTCACACTGGGTTAACAACAGAGGACTTGATTCACCTGGAGAGAGGTTTTGTCTTTTTAATACGGCCACGACGGAAGGTAAACTTCCTACAGATTTTATTTTTAAAATGTGCTGCCTAAAAGCATCAACCTTGGATCCGAATGCGGTAATATGTGCTAAAATTAGCAAATGTCTAATTTTACAGCATTTTGTTTTGAAACTTTACCACAAGAGGTCACTAACGCTCGTCAGAAAACAGAAGTATTGTCATGTAACTTGACTTGTTTAAACATGTAACATGTATATCTATATATGTATATAGATATATCTATATTCTTCAGACTATCTTGACACAAAGAGGTCTGGGTCGACAGTTTTTAGCAGCTTTGGAATTATTTTCCGGGATGGTTTCTGAGAGGTTACAAAAGCATTACCACCACCATCATCGTCATTATCATCTCAAAATAAATGGGCATTTTGAGAAAAGCATATTTTCCTCATGTCAGAACAGACTAGGCTTACATGTCGGTTCCAAAGTAGCATTTCTATTATTCTTTAACTAATAAACTAATAAATACATGTAATCTTTAACTAATAAAGTCAAACTGAGAAGTGAAGATGAAGTAAATATTAGGTACCAATCTTCTCTCGAGTTGAATTATGTACGATTTCAATGTTTGAGGTCATTGATTTGCTCGTAACTGATTTGGAAGTTAAATGATCCAGAAATGGTGTTGATTTTTTTTGCCTTTTGAATTGATTTTGCATAGTTTGATTTGAAATCTCACGTGACTACATTTGATTTAGTATTGTTTAGAACAATACTATAACAGATGTACAGTATATACAGTAATACATGTTCTTTACTAACTAGGATAACTTGCAGTGAGAATGTAATTTCCTCGTTTGCTTTTTTTTTTAAATAGTTAATTCTTGACTTCCAGATAATTATCTGCAGCTTGTTTACCTCTAGTCACGATCTGAACGCCAACAAATAAGATTAAAGTTATGAAAATAGTTACTGTAATCGTGAATACAACTTATTTAGAAAAAGGTCAGCGTCAACATGGACAGAATGATTACATAATCACACCACTCCCAGAATAGTCAGACATAAATATAGAAAAATCTGTAATATATATATATATATATATATATATATATATTTTATACTGTATATGCATAAAAAAAACTAAGTATCAGGGAAAGAACATAGGATGCACCAACGTAGAAACCAAGTGAAAATACAAAAAGTAAGAACACAGCATTGCCCCTGCTTTAAAATCACAGCGGGTCGTACAGCAGCAACGTTCCCCGGTCTGTTCTCTGCAGGAACAGGGGGGACGACTCATGTCCTCTTAGCCAAGAGAAACCCGGACGTGAACCATCTCTAGTGACTTCACTCCAAAATGTAGGAATGCATCCTCCGCATGGTTTGATTTCAAGTCAATTTCATATTTCGATGTCTCAAAAAACATGCAGACGGGAGGTGACGTCACCGTTTCTAGAGATGGGGCCCCGTCGGGAGTTCTCTTGCAGAAGAGTGTGTCAAAAGCGAAGGCGATCGGCTGCTGATTCAGAGTCACCGACGCCGGCGGCGGCAGCAGCAGCAGCAGCGCGTCACGTGACCCAGCAGCAGGAATGATTTCTAGTTGGACGGAGTTTTCTCAATGCAAAGCGACGGAGGAGGAGGAGGCAGTGGGAGCGTCATCGGTTTGGTAGTCTGTAATATACAGGAAGAGAGTTGAATTGCGTTTCACGTGTTCAGGACCACTCAGCATCACTATATCCAATATGGATTACCCACCGGAGAGCGGCGCATGGAGGAAAGACGCACCTGTAAGTGCTGTGGCATACGTATCGTTAGGCTTGACCTGGTCACACCACGTTTCATCATCATCATCATCAGCTAACGTCAGAAATGCAAGAGTGTCGGCCAACTCTAATTCTAGGATTTGGTTGCCTTTCTTTTATACTGCAGCTCAACAGTTCCTTAAGTGCTCTACGACGATAGAAGCTGGGCAATGTCAAATCTTCTGAATCTACATCGTAATCTGGAAATGCTATTTGATTAAAACAATCTATGTAAAACGAGTATTCGCCTCTTTTTGCGTGTCCAAATATTAGAGCGGAGGTCACAGGATGTCCAACCACCTCCGACGTCTGAAACACAGCTGACTGCACACGCCCCGTTTCAGCCTCTCTGGCAAATCCAATGAATGGGCTCTAATGACAGCAAATTGCCATATTTTATGATACAACACAAGTCCTAAATCAGGCCCGACGCAGACAACGGGAATACAAACAATAGCGCATCACGAGTAGAGGCCTTCAGTCATCCGGCTGCATAATGCAGTGCTCTCCAGCGGGCCACGGAGAGCCTGTGTGTAGGCGGCTTTCAACTCCCAATCAAACACTACAACAGGTGATTTCACCGCTCGGCCCCGCAGAGGAGAGGAGCTAATCAGTGGAAACATCTGCCGTGTTTGGCTGGCTCTTAAAAGGCAACTGGTTGGAGCCCACTGGCAACTGTCGCTGTAAAGAGGCGTCCACCTGACCTCAAAGATGGGACACTACATCATCCTGGTGTTTAACTACATGCACGTTTTCTATGTTGATTACATATAGATCATCTTAAGGCACCAGCTTCAGGGGCTTGAGAGCCTTACATGGAGAAAATGTAATTTGGCATCGGCTTTACTTTTTTTTTTTTTTTTTTCTCATAGCAGGCCGATGCTGCCACGTTAAGGCATGCCGTGTATACATTTTCACACCGGAGCCAGAAGCAAATCTCTGCCATCAGCCATGTAAGACGTGGTCTCAGAGGCCCGGTACCCTGCCGGTGCTGGGGGGGTCGGCTGGGGGGGTCGGCTGCACAGTGCACAGACCATGTGGATCGTGTGAGAGCGACAGGAGAGAGAGAGTTGTGAATGCAGCATAACGTCACATAGAGCTTCCCCCCATCCCCCATCCCATCCCTCAGTCTAACTACTGAGCGTCCTCTCGGTCCAGGAGGAGTGGGTCCAGGATGAGTGGGTTCAGGATGAGTGGGTTTGGAACCGGGGAGGACCAGGCAGGAGGAGGAGGAGAGCCCGGCCCTGTCAACACTTGGAGAGCGTTGAGAACGGGGTGGGGCTGGAGTTGTTGTGGTTGGAGGACTTGATGATGGTGATGACGCTGGTGGTGGCCACCTTGCCCGGCGAGAGGGGCCCGCGGGTCACGGAGCGGGCGAAACACTGCAGCGCCTCGTACTTGGCTCGCAGGGCGTCCAGCTCCATCTTCATGCTGGCGTTCTCGCGGGCCAGCTTGTCCACCTCGTGCTGCAGCTCCATCTTCTGCCTCTCCAGCTCCTCCTTCTGGGTGACGCGCTTGATGCGGCAGCTGGCGGCGTAGCCCCGGTTCTTCAGGGTCCGGCGCCGCTGCTTCAGCTTGGCGACGTCGTCCTTGGTCAGCCCACGCAGGTGCAGGTTGAGCTCCCGCACGGACATGGCCACCAGCTCGTCGTCGCTGACCACCGGGGCATTCTCACCCAGCTCCTTCTTGACCTGCAGGGCGAAGAGCAAAAAGGGTGAAGGGCGGCGCCGTGTCTGAATGTGGACCACAATGCACCTCTCTGCTCTCGCTTACCTTTAAAGCTTTGCTCGTCTGAAAATTAGTCGTCATTCCCTGCATGCAGACAACTGGCCAGAATCTCACAGAAGACACACTGAGGAGTGAAGAGAAGAAATGATTAAGTAAGTTAAAGTGAAACGACACAAAGTGCATGTGATCATGTGCAGTAAATATGCATATACATGTAAAAAGGTCATTATTGTACTTTTCAATCCTCTACATTGATTTGACAGTTTAAACTACCAGTCACATTGTATATTAAGATTTTAAAAGACAAAAAATACGTTTAAAAAAAAAATATGATGTGCATAATGCAATTTAATTAAAGGATCTCCATTTTGGCCATTTACAACATCAAAATGCTGCTTACATCTTTCTATCAAAAAATAATAATTAAATAACATATGTAATGTTAGATCACTGACGGCTGAGAATACTTACTTGTAACCCATATTTATTTCTTATATTGCAGATAATAACAACATTGGCCCTCCTCCCCACAAATTCACTCTAACAACAACATTACAGGTGACTTCATGTGTCAGCATCTTGAGTTTGCATGTTAGGACCACGGCTGCCAGCAGAGGGCAGCACGAGCCCGTCAAACACCCATCTGTGTTAACTCGGTAGAGGAGCGGAGCCCTGGCCACCTTCACCAGACCAAACAAGCTCACAATCAGCCTCTCTCGACACAACTTTGCACCAAGGCTCTCCGGGGCCGAGGCGGTTCTTGGAAAAGCCTCCGTGCGCTCATTACAGGGAGGCACATGCGTTCCAGACCAGGATCTGGGCTCCCGAGAGAGGCACACATCCCCCCCCCGAGGCTCCATCTCAGGGCCTGCAGACCAGCCCGACTTACAAGTGCACCGTTCCATGCTCGGCTGCTGCCATGGAAACGCCCTGCGAATGGGCGTGGGGAGTGTGAGTCACATGGTCACCAAAAGGGTAAACAAGTCTCATTCATAACCGCAGCGCGGCCTATTCATAGTACAAATAAGAAGCAGCAGCGTGCTGATAACTTAAAAAAAAAAAAACTCAATCGGCCCCTTCATCCCGTCACATCCCTAAAAACGCAGCTTAATGTACATTGTTTACTCCGCTTATCATGGGATGTCTCTGTACCCACACCGCTCTGCCCGTTAAAACAGACCCTCCGCATAACACCTACAGTCATGCTGAACTTTGCAGGGCCGTAGATCTGCATGTGGAACATTCCTGGAGATAGGGTGTCACAGAGAAATACTTTCCTTTATAGTCACCGGTGTATTTCTGCTGCGAGACAATGTATTCTGTGGACTTAGGCCTGTGTCTGTGCCTGGATCCTCTTTCACTGGGCTTTCCTGAGCTGCTCCATGCCCTTATTTAACTCTGCCGGATATATTTAGCCCACAGCGCTGACACAGATTTCTGCCAGCTAAACAATTTAAGTAAGCAAAGCGTTAAGTGATACCTCGGTGAGAGGGCAGATATCCTCAGCAGGCCTGTTAGCTGCAGCTTTCATGTGAGAACACACTCTGGGTGTGGCTGCTTATTTTGGGATGTGTATCGCAGCTGTACATCCTGATTTAAGGACGGTTTCTTATTGCAAGAAATAGTGCCGACGACACAAAAAACAGCAACATCGCAGCTCTATCTTTGAATATTATTTGTTCGTATGATACTGAATCTTAAATTGAGCACTAAAAACTAAAGAGAGAAATACGTGGACCAGTTAAACTCATGTTTAGACATCCAGAGAACATCTGCTGCTCCATTTGGTGTATTTCATTGATCTTTGCGACCAAAAAAAAGTATTTAAAAAAAGACACACGCAGCAAAAAAAATTGCATAATTGAGATTTCAGAAGCGTTTAAGATAAAGAACTTAAAATATACGAATTGGCCCAAACAGCTTATTGAAGGGGTATTGCATCAGAGGGGGTCCCTGGGTGTGGTCCTTGCAAAGATCATGGAAAAGGAGGCGTGGGGCCCCGCTCTCTTCATGCAAGGGGCCCCCGGCCTGATCCGAGAGGCCAGGTTGTTTCCCTGAAATTCTTAAAGCATGTGCTTATGTTTTTGCAGAGACAGAGAGAGAAAGAAAGAAAGAGAGAGAGAGAGAGACAATATTTTCCTGATCAAGATGCCAACGTCTCCTCACAGGAAAAACACCAATTACGCCACACAGCCAAATCCGCTGTTTACGGGTTCGGCACTCCGACCAGATTTATTTTTATGACGAATCACGGCTTCTCACTCTGGTCGAAAACAACTCGCATTAGGGTTCTTTTTTTTTCTTTTTTTCATAAAGAGTAAGGAAGGGAGTCTGGGAAAATACCTCAAAGAAAAGCCACGCAGATGGCGGCCAAAGAACAAAACCACATTCCTGAGTGAACACACATGTGCAAACCCTCACATGCACAACCCAGTGTTCGCTGAAGAAGGAACATTCTGTCTGGATGTGTCCCGCCATGCACTCGCCGATACGGGGGGGGGGGGGTAAAGCAACGGCTGCGATATTCACAAAATGTCTGGAATTCAGACGCCGCTCACATCTTTCACTTGCCCAAACCAATCAAAGGGAGGCCCGGGGTCTCTCTTTAATTTGACTTTCCTACAAGAGAGAAGGATCAAGATGGCTCTCTAACAGCCGGTAGCCCAGGTAGCAGCATTTATCAGCCAGCAGTGTTTCCACACAACGAAGATAAAGTGTCTCAGAAGAGCAGATTAGAGCCAAACACACACTTCATGTTGTGTGTGTGTGTGTTTGATGTGGACAGCAGAATGTTTTCTGGTCAACTTGCTACTTTGTTGTTCGGGTGCACGCGTTGCTTTGAAGATCGGATCCTTTCAAGGCTATTTTTGAGAAACGCTTAAAAAGGAAATCTACCGACAGATTCGCACGTGTGCACGAATCAACGGCTCTGATTGGGCAGATTTGACGAAATAGTGCAAAAATAGTGACAAAGTCAGATTAATAAATCTATGCATCATCTGTTCACACTGTTTTTTAAAGTCAGGCATCTGGTCCACTTCAGTGCCAGCAGGTAACCGTGGTGCAGCCTCCTCCTTAAATAAACAGCATATCATGCGCTCATGCTGCAGTGATAAATGCAGAGTTGGCTTTTCTAGACTCTTTGTTTATCTTGTTATTGTTTTCATTTGGGAGCAGAAAGCACACATGTTGCTGCCCTTGACAGCATTCCTCTGAGAAAGCTGATGCTTTTCTTGCATTTTTCCCCAGAGGATTGGTCTGCAGGCTCTTTCTCCAGCGCAGCACATTTGGTGGGATGATATGTGAAGGAAATGGAGAGCATAGCTGAGCAGTGAGTCACGCTGTTTACTGGTAGAAGCGACGACCAGCGGCAGGGAATCACACCCCTCTCCAACTGACGTTTCCTGGAAAATCCTGTTGTTTCACTGGGAGGAAGGAAAAGTACAGGGAACCTTGGAAATGGCTGGTCGCTCCAGAACTATTGAGCAGGAAAGGGAGGAGAACTCACCGAAGATCTGAGCAAAAGATATCGTCCCATGATACTATTCAATTCCCAAATAAAAACACTCATCACAACGCTCTTTTTTTTAACAAGGTAAATCAAAAGAAAGGTTCTTTAGTTAAAAGTTCTGTTAATAATAATCCAGAACCTTCCAGATTGTGGTGCTTCACCCTCAAAGCAGCGGTCTGAGAGCTCAGGCACGATGTGACAGCGGCATTCACTCGGGATGCTGTGAAGTGCTCGTTTGTGTTGCTGCCAACATGCAATTTGAGTCGCTGTGGAATCGGGAAGTTGCCAAGGAGAAAAAGATCAACAATTGAATCAGCAAGTCAGCCCCAGTGGGAAGCAACAACACGGCATTCCCAATAAATAACACATCGTATCCCACCAAATGAAACACATGAGTCATCCCGCCACTCGCCACTCCTCTGAGCTTAACGAGGTGAGATCCTGCAACAAATGGGCTGGATGTGACCCCCATGTGGGTGGCAGAGTGAGCGGTCTCAGACCCCCATATAGCTGTCAGGGTCCCTTTGGCCCGATGCACCGCAGGCCTGTCGGTTACCGCCTGTATACGCTCTGTTTGGCAGCCTCAGCTGTGGATAAACTCACTGGTTTCCAGAGTCAATAATCAAGACTCGACTTTTTTTTTTCCCAGTAAAAACACAGGCGCAAAACACATCATGGTGAGTCACAGCATCCCAAACCACAGCTATGTCACTTTCACAACTCTCGTTCATCCGTCACCGCCGACCGGCAGAAAGAGAAATCCCATACGTGTGATGGCGATGACCTCGTCGCCGCCACATGCATGCGTCTGTACTGCGGTGATGAAATGAGTCAGCCTCGAGGCTTGACTTTCTTCTCCATTCAAAGAAGACGCCTTCACTCCGGTGATTGAACCACATGTTAACCCCATGACAGAGGAGAGTGAGCGCCCAGCAGCAACAACATGGACCACAAACGCCTCTCAGGCAGAAATCTAAAGACAAATATGTTCCATAAATCAGTGTTTTTCAACCTTTTTTGAGCCGCGGCACACCATCTACCAAAAAGGTTACAAAATGTCACATTGTAGCATAATACAGGATACATGGTAGGTTATTATTGTGCTACCTACTGGCATGGAAGAGTATTTAATTACTAGGGCAGCCACTATATTGCAGGTTCAGACGCTCAACAATGGAAAACTATTTACAGCAACTAAATCATATTTGTTTTTGGACCGATTTAAGTGAAATTGGACATTTTCCCAGGGCACACCTGACGATCTCTAATGGCACACTGGTTGAAAATCCCTGCCATAAATGAATCACAATGGCCCTAAAAGGGCAGTCGTCCAAGTTACTCAATAAATTACAATTAAGCAAGCAGTATTATTTCTGAGGTAAAGTTGTGTTATTATCAGATAATTATTTTAAAAAAACAACTTGAGCTTTAAGGACACAGTTTCCTTATCTTATTCGTGTCATAAAGACTTATAAACATGTAAGATACTGGTTTGTTTGTGTAGATTTGCCCCTCCTGCAGGCAGCCACCCCGGTGGTCTGACTCCACATCGTGCCCTTTGTCCCACAAGCCTAAAATGCAGACCACGTGTTGTTTCCAATGTCAAAGGTAGGCTGGGATTTTGCATCACCGCAGCCTGAATTAAATCCTGCGTATAGAAATCAGCAAGAGGCAGAATTAAAGGGGATGTGAGAATAAGTTCTGTATGATTAAACTTGGCAGGCGTCGAGTTTATTTCACTTCCAGTTTCCCTTAAAAAAAAAAAAAGCTCATTTGAGGGTCAGAAAGAAGGCTATAAATAACCAAAACCGCTTAAAAAAAATAATCTTACGACAACTATTTATGCTGGCGCTGAGTGCTTTGTAACACCTTTAACAGTAAGCAGGCTACATTGTAACGTCACGTCAACATTTGGCAAAATAGTGTGTGATTTATATGTATTTCCGACTTATAGATTTATTTTTAAAGACTGCATTTGTTTTTAATAAAATGATATCCTTCAGGATTTCACGCATTAAGACAATAAATCTATTTTTCCAGGCTAATTCAATTTATAAAAAATGGGCAAAAAATAAAGTAAAAACTAAATCAGCGGTTAATTCAAATATTGTTATTTCTGTAAACACTTTGTCTATTTTTCCTTACTTTTTTTCCCGCGATCCACGCTCAGAGCGACTTTTGGGGCTTTGTGTTATGTTTCTCTAACACAACACGTGTCCACGCGACTGAAACAATCCACAAAGTCAACATCGACTCTCATAACGGAGATCCAAAACGTGATCCAAAACATAATCCTATCTGCGTGCGCCAAAATGTCACTGTGACAAACTTGTGCAATTTAAAAAGGGATGTCAAAATATCTTCCCAGAAGAAAAACACACACACACACACGCGCGCACGCACCCACACACACAACCTCACCTCTGTGGACGCGGGTATTTGTGGACCGTGATGCGTGAAAAGTGCGGAGTAGGTTTCCGATCGGCGGGCAGTAACGTGAACCGGTCGGCGCGGAGCGTCCAGCGGCAGCGGCTCCGACTCAACTACAAAACAACAACAATGTACCAACATTCCACGCTCCGCTTCCGCAAGCGCTCACGTCACCGATTCCTCGTGACCGCCCCCTCCATTCATGAAAATAACTTTCTGCTGACGTCAGTCTGGGAGGAGGAGGGGGATTTGGGGGTCTGTGGTGGAAGGGGGGGGGGGGGGGCATAAATAGAAGGTAGAGAGCTGCTGCTGGCGAGCTGCTTTTGCTTACTTTACAAAATCAATCTGTCCAAAGTCCGCTCATGAGGCCGACATCAGCCGAGAAAAGTGGAGGAGAAACGTTCACGTTTTCAAACAGAAAGCCGTGAACTCTCTCAGCCCCCCCCCCATAAGTTGACTCCTTTATGGCGCAAGGCATTCAAAAGAAGTGCTTTAACTTAGCAGCGACCGCCTCCCTCGCGCTGACTTGGGAGCAGCATTCCTTTCCCGAGGAAAGTATGCGGCGTAGTACTCAGCAGGCCCAGGATTCCTCTTGTTTTAACTGCGCGGCTGGCAGGACGCTCAGAGGGTATTCTGGGTAAATAAGAAGTGAATGTAAATATGCTAAGTCAGTCTCACGGGTTTCCCCGGTTCGTTTCTCCGACAGAGAGAGCGTTCAGGCTGTCCAGGCTGTCCAGGCTGTCCAGGCTGTCCAGGCTGTCCAGGCTGCTCCAGGCTGTCCAGGCTGCTCCAGGCTGCTCCAGACTGCAGGCCTGCTGGAAACAGGTGCTGAGTGTTTACTCTCTAAACACGGAGGGCTGCACAGTTCAAACAAGGACGCAAGAAAAGAGGAAATGCCCGTTCACGTGTTTCTGCTGACTGCACCAACATGACTTGAGGAAAATGTTCAAAAGACTAAAACATTATCTTGAGGAATAAGTTTCCTGCAGGATAAACTGCCTGGTGAATAACTTCATGTAGCATATGTTATATGAATCAGAATATTGTCCGTGTGTAAACCACGTATGGCAAACAGTTCAGATCCAGCATGGGGAAGGTAAACATCTGGAGTCTGGATATATGATTCAATTATGTGGAATCTGGTGAGTTCATCAAGAGCCACGCGCGTCATCAAACCCTACCCAGAATGCATCCTGGTCCTGTACCTGCCTACACCTTTAAGTAAACCCCAGGTGCCCACATCATAACCCATTTAACTAACCAATAACCAATCTAAAGACTTAGACTTAGACAAGGGGCAGGTCTGTCTTTCAATCAGAGGATCGGTGGTTCGATCCCCGGCTCCGCCAGTCCATGGCGATGTGTCCTTGAGCAAGGCACTTAACCCTAATCGCTCACCGTTGCTGTGACTACAGTCTACTGTATAGCATGTAAGTCTCTTTGGAGAAAAACCTCAGATAAATGAAATGTAACGAAGTTCAACTTGTTCTCAGACTTGAAGACTTTTCATTGAGGGGTTTTCTTAATGTTCCTGTGTTCGGCCTCTGGAGACACACACGAGCAGCAGAGACGCACAACTCAGATGAAGCGTGACGACCAGATGACGATCAGATGCTGAATGCTGAGTTGTTGAGACCAAAATAAACAAGGTTGCAAAGTACAGACGTCTCTTTACTCCGACTGTTTTTCCAAAAGCTCTGACGTGAGAGGAAAACAAACACACATTGGATGTTGACTTTTCTGAGTCACAAAACAAGCTGACTAATCTTTTACCTCAACGTTGAGCTAAATGCTCAGAAAATAAAAGTCTCTCTTCCTCTCAATCCCGTGTGGAATCAATAACTTCCGAGAGACGGCGTTCGGCTGATTCTTTCATCTGCAAGTTTCCATCTTTGTGTTGCTTTGTGCCACCTTGTTGTTGACCACAAACAACAACACACCGCTTCCTGTGTGCGGCGTTCCTGTGGTGAGTGAAACACGAGCATCATTTGGGGAAAACGTTCTCTTTGGCTTCTGTTCTCCACTTTGGGATTATTTATGTTGAGATTAGAGAAGAGATGTGATGATTTAGGATGACGTCATTTAAGATGAGGTGAGTTAAATTATATTAGACAAGACATGAGGTCACATGATATGAGACTAATAGGGTTACATTTGAATTGTGAAACGATGGAATGAGATGAAACCGTGTTAAACATTAGATTAGCGATGAGAAGTGAGGAGATGAGATAAAAGTACGATAAACTAAGTGTGATGAGATGGGATTAAATGGGATTACGTTACATTAGAGTACATTTGAGATGAAATCAGTCCGTTACAGGTGACATGATGAGATTCGATCATATAAAATTAGATTAGATTAGAAAACAAAATGGGATTAGACAATATTAAGATTAGACTGAATTTGATTCGATATAAAATTAGATAAGATTACATTCAATTTCAGATTACATTAGAGGAAATGGGATGATGTGAGATTGGATTACATTACTTTATATCACATCACAAATGAGATATAATTGGATTATGTTTGCTATGAGATTACATTACATTACATTAGTAGCCAAAGGTTTATACTTCACATTATAATGAAACAACAACACGATGCTGCGTAGTTTCCCTTCACAATAAAAGCCCCAGAAACATACATCAGAACACTGCTTCCTAGAAAGCTGTTCAAATACTAAAAATAATATCTTACAGAGATACGGTTACATAGAAGTAGATCAGAATGAGATTAGATGGTAGAGAAGTGATGGGAAATAGTGCATAAACAAAATAGAAACCAGACTATAGTTCTGGTTTATTGTCTGTCTGTATCCAGCAGAGAAATACAAGTTGGTGGAGTGAAGCCTCTGCAGAGCCTCCTCTGATATTCCTGTCAGACATCCAGCTGCTCAGTCAACACCACGCCACCCAATTACTGTCCATCTGGCCGCCGTGGCCATAGATGACCCGGATTACACCCGTTGTGTCTAACAAAATAAAAGCAGGTTTCTTTCCCGTTAGATCCACTTGGTGTGGGGTCTGCGTTCACCGGCCGTGTTGGATTACAGGAAGTAACTTTGAGTCACTAAACTCGCCTCTTAGTGACTCAGACTGCTGAACTAGAAATGTGATCTGGCACAAAGAGGCCTGTTGTGTGGGGATCATGTTTTTCAGTGACTTAAAGGCTGATATTTAACATGCAGAATGGTGGAAAGTTGACGGAATATCATCTGAAATCGCATTGGATACAACACGTCAAAAGATGAATCACATTTTCTTTCCCTAAGCGTGTGTGTGAGTCACTAACTCAGGAGGCCTGACACAAGGCAGCTGGCACCGTTTGGACCCAACGTATTTTCAGAAATAAAAAGGCTTTTTTTTGTGCAGATTTAGAAAACTTCCCTTATGACACAAGCTTTAATTCGGAACATCGACTGGACATTCCACTGACGTTACCAAAATGTGTTTCACAAGAAAACACTTTACGTAACCGGCTGGCATGTTGGAGCTGCGTGGAGAGGAACATGGCGAAGCTACAGCAGTAGTGGGTGCAGCAGCTGGATCCGGACCCGCTGGACCCATCCTGCCAGTTCTGTGAGAGTCTCTTCAAGCTGAAAACTATTTGATCATCAAAATAAAAGTTAAGGCAGCGAATGGTCGTTAAGAGGGCTTTGTAATGTTCAAGGAATGAACTGACTAAATATGGACATTGTTAGGGGGGTAAAGCTTTGATGCTCATTAAATGAAAACAGCTGTCGGGATGAAAATGTACATTCTTGTATGTGACTCACCATCTTGTAGTATTTCAACTTTCTCAATGATTTAAGACTGAAAACGCAGATTATTCAGTCGAGTTGAAGTTCTGTTTTTATGTTTTCGCACACAAAATATGAGTCTATTGTGGTAAGATAGAAACCATAGAAACCACCTCCCCACATGGCACGAGAATGGAGACCGCTGCCACCCTGTGTTCAATTAGTGGTATTTAAAGAAAGTTTGACAATATCATGTGGTCAACTCTGCTTTTCTAGAAGAGAAAATGAATCTAGTGAGTCCTGTGAAAAAGAAAGTGAATCTTTTGACTTCAAGTGAAAAAGAAAGTGAATCTACTGAATTCAAGTGAAAAAGAAAGTGAATCTTGTGTACGTTCACATGTAACACAAGATTAATATAAATAGGGCCAAAAGAAAATTAGATATATTTTTCAAAGCTTGCCACCAAGTATAATATTGTGTTTTTTTTTCATTTTGTACAACAGGAAAACAGCTACTGGTTCACCCGTAAGTTTAATTATAAAGATAAGCTATGCTATTAACAACACATGAGTCATCCTTTTATTGACGCACAATCCTCTTGACGCACAAACCACATTAAATTATGAGGTTTTCCCAACTCTTAATACTGTGAAACATGTTTACAGTTGTAAAGCACTTTATTATTTATTATATATGCACACATTATTTTTTTTAGCACATCTCATGGATAGGAACCTGTTTTTGAACAACATGTTGCATCATCAAACCTTGTATCAATAACTAAACTATTAGGATTAAGATTCTGTTAAGATATATATTTTTGACCAATCTGAATCTGTAGTGAAGTGCGATGTGTAAAGATAAAGGTGACTATGATGATTCTTATGAGATATAAGACACCATCAATTGGGAAAAACTTTTTCCAAAACTGAATTAATTGAAATTGTCATATTATATCATTTAATTTAATTATATCATTATTTATATTGAATTACTTTTAAAATTCTGACGTTATATCCACGTTTTGATCCGTTTTGTTGGTACGTAGTGTATAGAATTTAGAATAAAGTAATGAGTCTTTAGTGCCCTCCAGTGGCCACAATACGTGCCTACATCGCAAAATATATATATTTCTTTTAGTTTTACTTTGAAAGTGTCGACCGGAACTTTAACTTTGCATTTTGTCTAACTTTATACTGCAGTTACCCACTGTGGCCACCAGAGGGCACACCATAGCTAATCTATCAGTTGGACTGGTTTGCTCCATAGACATTGTACACACTGCCCTCTAGTGGTCATTGTGCATAATTACAGCTCAATCCATTGTTAACAAATTACAGAATAGGAATACTTTTTACAGCAGATAGTTTGATCACCTTCCAGTGGACAAATAGATTAATAAGCTATTCCAGCATTATTGTGTCGGCCCTGATCTCTCCTTAGCGCTGCTATGCTACACTAGCATTGATGCCGCTGTTGCTAACGTATGTATGCCCTCTTGTGGTCATATTGAGTAACTACAGCTGTACTCCTTGAGCGTCAAGCTAGACATTTATATATAGATTAGTACTTCCGGTAACTAATTCCAAAGTAAAACCTAGATACATGCCATGCCCAGCAGAATAATGATATAACACTCAAAACATACGTAGCGAGTACTCTTGAATATGGTGTTTTGATGCGAAGTATTATTTAAGTAAAATTTATTCAACTTTCAACAAGTTGGATTATATCTAGTCGACTGTTTTCGTCACCTGACACTTCCGCCGTTAGATGGCGGTATGCACAGATTCACCAAAGAAGAAGAAGAAAAAGAAGAAGAAGAAATCCTTGGAGGCAGGAAAGATACTGCAATATCTGAAAGAAACAGGATTGAGTGGAGGGATTAAGGGCAGAATTGATATAACTAGCCCTTTTATTTTGTATTATTATTATTTTTAAAATGTATTTATTTAGAATCGCAGGGGACAGATATCGCTTGTCCGCACTCCAATGCAGTAGGTGGCGGTAATGCACCCTTTGTTGAATGCCAGCCGCCATTAAACCTAAAAAGAAGAAGAACAAGAACAAGAACAAGAAGCCGTCATGGTGATAGCTTCTGAGTTTGCTAACGCTGTTTTTTTTGTGATAAGTGCATCACTCAGGCTAACCACATGAAGCCGAATAAACATGTGAGCTACTTTACATTTATATTCACACGTCAGTTGACACCAGTTCACACGTGACACCTATCAGCTCGAGGTGCTAACAGCCGCACCGGAACGCTAGCTGTTTGTTGTCGTTAGCCCAACCGTTGGACTGTATTAGCTAGCTAGCTAACTGTTACTACAGATGAGCTTGAACGCAGCCTTCTGGTCTCTCTGTTTGTTTTCCTTGCCAAGTGATTAACGATACTTAATTGGTGTTGGCTCCAGCTGTTAAGTTATGACTGCTGACGTTATTAAGCTAGTTTGCTAACCAGTTTGTCTCCTTGTTTCCTCATACACAGACTACTCCAAGCCATCTGATGTCACCTGTTTAACCTACTGCTCACTAGTCAAGATGAACCGTCCAAAGCCTGCAGCTCTCAGGCGCCCTAGCGCCGCAAAGCCATCAGGTATGTTTTGCAACCGGTGTGATGCCTACCACAGTGTTATCGTTGTGTGCTTTTGATGATGTAAGCTAAAACGTACTGCTCCTCCCAGGTCATCCTCCACCAGGAGATTTCATTGCTCTTGGATCAAAGAGCCAGGGTGGAGAGCCCAAAGCCCCTGCAATCCTGCTGAAGCCAGCATCCACAAATCTACCTGCGGACCGTAAGAGAGAGGCCTCCTCCACCCTGCCCTCTTCATCGGGTCTGTCCGGCCTCACCAAGCGGCCCAAACTGTCCACCACCCCTCCAGTCAGTGCTCTGGGACGACTCGCTGATGTCGCAGCCGTGGACAAGAGGGCGATATCGCCCTCGATAAAGGAGCCATCAGTGGTACCTATTGAAGGTAAATCAATTGCTTTGTATCATTTTGTAAACTTAAAAAAAAAAAAAGCCGTCATAGAAAGTAGCAAGGAAAGTTAAAACCTCTTTTTTTTGTTTGTAGTGTCACCGGCAGTTCTTCTCGACGACATTGAGGCTGCAGAGTCTGAAGGAAATGATGATCGTATCGAGGGACTGCTGTGTGGAGCAGTGAAACAACTCAAGATGAACCGAGCGAAGCCCGACATAACGTTGTACCTCAGTCTCATGTTTCTGGCCAAAATCAAACCTAACGTTTTTGCTACTGAAGGAATTATTGAGGTAAGATTTCTGATTGACATTGTGTGAGCTGCAAAGAAATCTTCCACAACTCGAACCCTACAGATGTTGGAATTTGACAGGATCTGCATTACTCTCTTTGGTCACAAGGCTTTGTGCAGCCTCCTGCGTCGGGATGCTTCGATCAACTTTAAAGCCAAGGGGAACAGCCTCGTGTCGGTTCTTGCTTGCAATCTGCTGATGGCCGCCTACGAGGAGGACGAGAACTGGCCAGAGATCTTTGTGAAAGTGAGAATCTCCAAAATTGTTTTATAAATTCCTTTAAATTAGCCATGTAAGATGTTAATCTAAAATGTGTTTTCAGGTGTACATCGAGGACTCTCTGGGGGAAAGAATCTGGGTGGACAGTTCTCACTGTAAGAATTTTGTTGACAACATCCAGACTGCTTTTGGGACAAAGATGCCCCCTAAGAGTATGCTGCTGCAGGCGGATACCGGCCGCTCCGGTGGGGATCTCAGTGCAGGTACAGTTCTATTGAGAAAACAATCTGGTTGGTGGGGTGTTAGGATTGCTGATGCAGGAAAAGAAGTGCTGAATGTTTATGCTGCTTTTTGTGTATTTTTTTACGTTTTGTGTTTAGGTAGCAGCCCTCATCCCTCAACCCCCGAGGAGGATGACTGCCAGACTGAGCTGCTGATAGCTGAGGAGAAACTCAGCCCTGAGGATGAAGGCCAGATGATGCCGAGGTAAGAAAACTACCCGTAGAGGGTTGCTACAGTTTCCAACAAATACCACTTCAAAATCGCCTGATTTGTGTATTTCATTTGATCCTTGATGATAAGATTTTGATATTTTGTGATCACAAATCATTTAGAATGATTCTGGCATACTGTAGGTATGACGAGCTGGCAGAGAGCGTGGAGGACTACGTGCTCGACGTCCTGAGGGATCAGCTGAACCGCAGGCAGCCGATGGACAACGTGTCCCGGAACCTGCTGCGTCTGCTCACCGCCACCTGTGGCTACAAGGAGGCCCGGCTCATGACCGTGCAGAGGCTGGAGATGTGGCTCCAGAACCCAAAAGTGAGTATGACATCTCACTTGTAACGCTTCATTTCTACGTATCTCATCTGCCATGTTTTCTGTCAAAAACACTGCTTTTGATGAGTGAATTGCAGGTTGAATTTATCTCTACAATGAAAAGCAAAATGTAGTTTATAATAGAATAAAATATGAAGTCAATACATTGGTGTCAATATTGTTATGCATTATCTTGCTATATTGGTACCAGTGTATTGATTTAATACAAAATACACAACAATACACTGCTATATTACAGTATATAATATTTTTCAGTTCATGTGAAATCATGACTATGTAAATTCATGTTGATAACTCATAACTAATGACCGTTAACTCTTTGTTTGTGTGCACAGCTGACTCGAGCGGCTCAAGACCTCCTCATGTCTTTATGCATGAACTGCAACACGCAGGGAGCGGATGACATGGAGGTGATCTCCAATCTGATCAAGATCCGACTCAAACCTAAAGTCCTCCTGAACCAATACATGCTGTGTATCAGGTCTGTGGAGTCTCTTTTTGCCGTACTCATAACTGGTTAAGCAGCGACTTACACTCATTCTGTGATTCTCCAGGGAGCTGCTCAACTCTAACAGAGACAACCTGGGCACCATGGTGAAGCTGGTGATCTTCAATGAGCTGTCCAATGCCAGGAATCCTAACAACATGCAAGTCCTCCACACAGTGCTGCAGCACAGCCCGGAGCAGGGTCCAAAGGTGAAACTTTAATAGTTTGGAAACAGTGTTCCTATTTTAATCAGTCATTAGCATATGTCTTTAAATTCTGGTGTTTTTCTCAAAACCAACGTTCTCCCATTCTTCTGTTGTGTCTGTAGTTCTTGGCGATGGTGTTCCAGGACCTGCTGACCAATAAGGATGACTACCTCCGTGCCTCGCGAGCTTTGCTGAGAGAGATCATCAAACAGACCAAGCACGAGATTAACTTCCAGTCCTTCTGCTTTGGTTTAATGCAGGAGAGAAAGGAGACCACCCATGTGGACTTGGAGTTAAAAGTACGTGTTTGTGGGAAATCCCTCAGCAGTTTGTGCTTTAATCTTCATGTGTTTACTCTGGACTCTGACTCTCCCACAGGAACGCTTTGTTATCCAGGTGACAGATTTACTGACTGTCTCCATGATGCTGGGCATCACCGCCCAGGTCAAAGAGTCCGGCATCGCGTGGGACAAAGGAGAGAAGAAGAGTCAGTGCTGAGCATTTGTTCAAACGGTGTATCTATCAACCATAATGCATAATAAACATGTTATCTTTGTCTTAAACATATGTCTGGTTTGCTTCAGATCTGGAGAGCCTGAGGTCGTTTCAGAATCAGATCGCTTCCATCCAGAGAGATGCAGTGTGGTGGCTTCACACTGTGGTTCCCACCATCAGCAAAGTGAACGCAAAGGACTATGTTCACTGGTCAGTCACTGCTTGCATCTGACGTGTTTATTGTTAAAACCGCACAAGCTAACCCTGTTTCCAGCTACTTTATATTAAAATGATTTCCTTTCTGCAGCCTTCACAAAGTGCTGTTCACAGAGCAACCTGAGACGTACTACAAGTGGGACAACTGGCCTCCGGAGAGTGACAGAAAGTGAGTATTCCTCCATCATTCAAAAGGACTCATGTTTTCTTCTGACAGTCGACCTTACTAAGCTGCTCTGTATGAATCCCTCCTCAGCTTCTTCCTCCGCCTCTGCTCCGAGGTGCCTCTGCTGGAGGACACGCTGATGCGCATTCTGGTGATCGGGCTGTCGCGGGACCTGCCTCTGGGCCCCGCCGACGCCATGGAGCTGGCGGACCACCTGGTTAAGAGGGCTGCTGGCGTTCAGTCTGATGGTGTGTGACGAAAGGCTCCAGTTAAAGCTAGTGTATATTACTGTCTGGCAGACTATTTGGACATTTGGTAAACACACGTGCCTCAGTTGGGAAAGTATGAACAAGAATACTTCCTGGCGTGATTCTTGTCGTATGAGTTTGAGACCGATTGTTTCTTTCTAAATAGATCTGGACGTCCTGAAAGTGGAGAGGATCCAGCTGATTGATGCAGTGCTGAACCTATGTACATACCACCACCCAGAGAACATTCAGCTGCCTGCAGGGTACTTCAACCGTCTTTAAAAAAAAAAAAGAAAAATTTCAGGTCATACAGTTTACAGTCTGAAATAACAACAGACCCTCAATGTTTAAGGTACCAGGTGCCAAATTTGGCAATATCCGCACTGTATTGGAAGGCGTGGCTGCTGCTGCTCGTGGTGGCTGCATTCAATCCTCAGAAAATAGGTACAGCACTGTTTTATAGGTTGAATAAATAAGAGTTGCTTCTACTAAGCTATTAATAAACCACGTTAATATGATGTCTGATGATTTCTCCGCTAGGTTTGGCTGCCTGGGATGGCTATCCTACACTGAAGATGCTCATGGAGATGGTTATGACCAAGTAGGTGACGGTTATCTGGAACAGAGCAGTTACCGGATAAAACATGCTGAACCACTAACGCGCACCTCTCTCCGCTGCCATAGTAACTACACCTACCCGCCATGCACCGTTGCGGACGAGGACACAAAGACGGAGATGATCAACAGGGAGCTGCAGGTCTCCCAGAGAGAGAAACAGGAGATCCTGGCCTTCGAGAGCCACCTGGCAGCAGCCTCCACCAAACAGACGATCACAGAGAGCAACAGCCTGCTGTTGTCTCAGCTTACCAGCCTGGATCCACAGTAAGAGACCCGGAGGAAGAACCACAAGCCTCTTATTATTATTATTATTAAGCCTTATTACTAGTGGATTGGATTCTCAAAGGAAATGCCTCAAATTTCTTTAGATTTAGATATACAGCAGACAGTTCAATCTAACTATTACCACTAGAAAATCATTGTCGGTCTATAATAAAAGATTTTAAACTAGTTTCTGTCTGTGTTCAGGGGTCCTCCTCGCCGGCCTCCTCCTCTGATCCAGGAGCAGGTGAAAACTCTCAACACGTCTCTGCGTCTGGGTCATCTGCTTTGTCGAAGTCGCAACCCGGACTTCCTCCTCAACATCATCCAGAGACAGGTGCTGGACACACTGTGTACTGTAACACCTTTCTCCTGCTCGTAGTAACGGATACGCCGCCTTCAAAATAAGAGTATAGTGTCTCGACAAGCACATGACTTGTGCTATAATGCTCTTGTTTTGGATGAGAAACCAGGATCTCTAGTATAGTAAACCCGGGATTAAAGCTCAACTTCAAGTGGAGAAAACCTGTTGGGAATTCAAACAGAGATTTAATTGGCAGCAAAAACATTAATCAAGACCATGAAAGAAAGCGGAGGGAAGAATAAGACATTGTTCTACGGCTTTTCTTGTGTGCATCCTGTAACTGTACGTTCTTCATCCGGCTCAGGCTTCCTCTCAGTCCATGCCGTGGTTGGCTGACTTGGTCCAGTCCAGCGAGGGGTCCCTGGATGTGCTCCCAGTTCAGTGCCTGTGTGAATTTCTCCTGCATGATGCTGCGGATGACAGTCTGCCGATAGAGGATGACGAGGAGGGAGAGAGCAAAGAGCAAAAAGCCAAGAAGAGACAAGTATGTCGACTATAACAGGCTAATGTCACTGAAATTGTTCTGTTTTTACCTTGTTTTTGAAATATCTTCTTAACGACTGGTCTTAATTTATCTTTATCTTAGTACTGACTCTTGAATAATCCTGTGTTATTACCCGTCTTCCTGCTAGAGACAGCAGAAGCAAAGGCAGCTGCTTGGACGGCTCCAGGACCTTCTGTTGGGTCCTAAGGCTGACGAGCAGACCACATGTGAGGTGCTGGACTACTTTCTGCGTCGTCTCAGCTCCTCTCAGGTGGCGTCGAGAGTCCTGGCCATGAAGGTACCGCAATGGAAGCAGCCGTCTGGATTAGCATCGTGTTTCTGTTTTAAACACGATTTTCTTTTACATTTCATGTTTGGGTGTAGGGTTTGTCATTGGTGCTGACCGAAGGAGGCCTAAAAGATGGAGACGAGCGGGACCAGCCCATGGAAGAGGACTCTAGAGATGCTGAGCTCCTGCCGGGGTACCAGTGGCTGCTTCAAGACCTCCCAAAGCTCCCCTTGTTCGACAGCGTCAGAGGCATGACGTCCACTGCTCTGCAGCAGGTCGGTGTCGACTGTAGAATAACTGAAAATGTATAACTTTCAGGATGATTAACGACCTGGAGTTTGTTGTCTTCCTCGCAGGCTATTCACATGGAGACCGATCCACAGACGATCAGCGCCTATCTTATCTACCTTTCCCAGCATGCACCAGTAGAGGAGCAGGCTTCTCACAATGACCTGGCCCTGGTAATCACGGCGAGTTACTTACATTAATTGCATTACATGCTTTTTCTTCAATCTGTTTTTTTTTTTGTTGAGCGCACCTGAAGTGAATTTGATCCCCGATTGCTCCCCACAGGACGTAGCCCGGCTCATCGTGGAGCGCTCCACCATCATGAACAGCCTGTTCTCCAAACACTCTGGCAGACCCGAGTCCAACGCCGTGCTCAGCGCCTTCCTCACCATCTTCTCTGCGTACATCAAGAGGATGAGGAAGACCAAAGAGGGCGAGGACCTTTACAGCTGGGTGAGCGTTACAGTCGTGTTAACTGAACTGCATTGTTATATTATGGCTAACTATTCACTGGTGCTGTCACTAGTTCAAAGTAAGATCAATATCTTAAGAATAAGAAGTTGCATATCCCTTGAAAAACTCTTGCAATCCCCAAAAAAACCTGATCATTTTCCTGCAAGAAAACAAAATGATAAATGATGCTTTGAGGCTGCAATTGAAGATTGATCCCAGTTTGATTGGAAAAGAGCATTAAACTTGTGCTTGACAATCTTTTTCTTTCCAGTCAGAGTCTCAGGACCAGGTGTTCCTGCGTTGGACCACAGGAGAAACGGCCACAATGCACATTCTTGTAGTTCACGCCATGGTCATCCTGCTGACTCTGGGGCCCCCCAAAGGTAGTCATGTGAAGTCCGCCCTTCAATGTTTGCAATGTTGCAGAAGCCATAAGAACACGTTTATCATTGTGCATTTTTTATTTTTTACAGGAGAAAGTGATTTCTACGCTCTTTTGGACATTTGGTTTCCCGACAAAAAACCTCTACCGACCGCCTTCCTGGTCGACACCTCCGAAGAGGCCCTCCTGCTGCCTGATTGGTTGAAACTGAGGATGATCCGATCAGAGGTTTCTCGTTTGGTTGATGCAGGTACAACTTGCCGTAATACACAGAAATATCTGCTGGTCACCAAGTAAATATGTATTTTTTTAATGGAGCAATATATGTTTCCCTTAGCTTTACAAGACTTGGAGTCTCAGCAGTTGCTGCTGTTCGTCCAGTCCTTTGGCATTCCTGTATCCAGCATGAGCAAACTACTGCAGTACCTGGATCAGGCGGTGTCTCATGACACCCAGACGCTGGAGCAGAACATCATGGACAAGCGTACGAGCGCTGCAGACATCCTACTGTATTATTACTGTACTGTACTGTATCATTAATACAGTCTTGAGTTATTTCTAATTTTGTATTTATCCTGCATTAGACTACATGGCCCACCTGGTGGAGGTGCAGCATGAGCGAGGGGCCACCGGGGGGCACACTTTCCATTCATTACTGAGCTCCTCTCTTCCTCCAGATAGAGGTTGGTGATTTTACTCTCTAAATTACTGTGTATGTGTTTTTAGCTGGTTTCATTTGACATTTTACGACATTTTCCTTGTTAATTTTTTTAGATTGCTCACATTAAAAAGTCATTATTACAGAATATTGCACATGTTTTTTGTTGTACTCACATTATCTTAGATGACATAGAGCTTTGATGAAAAGTGTAAAGTGACAAAATGTATTAAATCTAAATGAGTTTTCCTGACTGCGTCTGACAGATTCTGCTGAAACCAGTAAGGCCAAAGTTTCCGTGGAAGCGCCCCACAGCTCCGTGAAGACGAGAGCGGCCACTCAGCTTCCTGAAGTCGGGCCTGAAGACGATCTCACTGGGATGTTGCTCCAGGTGGGATTCACTAGCTCTTTTCTTCATCGTATGATTTTTAGATTACATGAGGTTAGCTGTTGTTAAATCTTGTCAAACCGTTTCCGTCTCCTTATAATTTCCCAGATATTCCCGTCCAAAGTGGACCCCCGCTGGCACGGCCCCGCCCCCAGCCAGCTCTCTCTGGCCCTGCAGCAGGCTCTCGCTAAGGAGTTGATGCGCGCCAAGCAGGGCCAAATTCAGCCGGGTGGGCTGGCTTTTCGGCTCCTGCAGGCCTTTGCGGCGCTGCTCACCTCCGCCCACGCCGGGCCCGTCGTCATATCCATGCACCACAGCCACGCCCTCTCCTGTCCCCTCATGCGCCAACTCCACCTCTACCAGGTAAGGCCGCACGACGACCGCCACATAGCTCCACGTAGAGTCGCACAACATTGTGCAGGAGACTTCCTTTTCTTGTTTCCCCCCCCAGCGTCTGGTGTCCCAGGACGTGGCGTTCTCCTCGCTGTTCCTGAAGGTCATCGTTGAGATGCTCATTTGGTTGGACAACCCCACTGTGGAGGCGGGACCCCTGAAGACTCTGCTCAAATCCTTCGCTGGTCAGAGCTCCACCAAACACAGGCACAACGATGGTGAGCGCCTCCACGCTTTAATCTTCTCAAACGCTGATTCGTTCGTTGTGGAGTCAGAAGGTGACCGGTGTGTTTGCCTCGCAGTGCGTTCAGGCTTCCTGCACCTGGCCGAAGCTTTGGCTTATCGCAGAGAAGTAGAAGTGCCGCTGATGGCCGTCATTGCAATGCTGAAGTCTGGAGACCGATGTAACGCGGAGCCGGAGCTCATCGGGAAAGGTACTAACTGTGTGGATGACGGGAATGTGCATTGGATTTGAACTCAGCATCACATCTGTCAAATATTTAGCTGATTGACAGGGAATTCACCACAATCTTTTTTGTTGTCTATCTTATGCATATTTCATTTTATGTTTGTAAAATTTTAAATATTATATAGGTGGAGGCTTCAAATAAGCCAAGTTGGCGTTCGTCTCTTCCTGCACTAATATCATTTATCTCTCTGTTTTTATTTTATTGTATGAATTGTGCAAATAAATAAAAAAATAAAAAAAATCTTAAAACATTATTTAATGATTTAGCTGGTTAAAAGTATTTTCTTATCATTTATGAAATAGAAACAGTTTTGCATAATTGCAAAAGCTTTTTTAGAAGTGACTGGCAATGGCCTTTAGATTTGTCCATTATTGTTGTTGCACTGTTTGGTATGCTTTCAGTACAATTTTCAAATTTATTTAGTAGTATTTCTTATAAAATATAAAAGTATACGTTTAAAAAAAAAAATGCTGTCTAAATAACATTTAAAATGATACCCCAGTGCTGCGAGGGCTGATGGAGGTGAGGTCGCCGTACCTGGAGGAGCTGCTGTCTCTGCTGATGACCGTCGGTACCCAGACCGGGACAGCTGGCCCTGTTGCCACGGTGATCTCCTTGCTGCTTCAGGACAGTGAGGAGCGATCGGTAAAGAAGGAAGTGGATTCAAACAAGTGAGAGCCGCCATTGTGTTTCCCTCTCAAGTCATGCGAGACACATTTATATACATATACATACACAAAGAGGTGTTTGCCGTCTGCCGCCTCGTGCTCGTGGATTTGGTTTTAATTGGTTGTGCAGCTTTACAGATTGTGTGGAAATCATATAACACTTCAGAGAATTGCTGCCAGCAACGGACGCATGCAAGGTCTTTTACAAAGAGTGCAAATATATGTGATTTTATTGGTGTGGAATACTGTTTGTGTGTTGTTAGACTGGACAGTCTGGCTTTAACAGGGGAAACCTTGTTACTACTGTGTGAAGCTTTGTGTGTTTTACCCTGTTTTCATTATGCAATCATAAGATCACAGCTAAACCTCCACATGAGCATTAATATCTAGCTAGAGTCAACTCGTCGTCTGTACCGGCTCGACGTGAAGGACACACTATCGTGCTGCTGATGGGTTGTGTTTGTTTGTGCGTTTAGCCGAGTTAGACCAGAGAATATTCAGTTAAAACAGATCAGTTGAGTTTGCTCTGTAGATGTGATTAACTAATGAGTGGCCTTTACAATGCACCTAGTCAGATGGTAGCATTGTGGCCTTGTGATTTATTTAGTATGCAGTTATCACACCAGTCATAATACTGTTTGAATTTAAGCTCATGGCGTTTGCTCTTTGTTTTCTTTTTGTGACAACAACTGTTTTGGAATCAAGAAATAATTGGAGTAACTAAACACTTTTTAGGAGCTTTTAAGTGATTTGCGATAGGGGAAATGTATGACAATGTATAACCGATGGTCCAAATATTCTGAATAATTATATATTTATAGAAACTTTAAAAAAAAGCTTGAACATTAGTCCCCACAGGGGAAGCAGCGACTTTGTCTCTTGTTCTGAACCAGCATGTTGGGATCATGAGCATTGAGCTCAGGTCGTATTCTGAGGTCTTGATGAAGACCATATGAATTGAATAGGTGCAGTCACCTCTCCATGGAGGTAACCTTTGAGTCTCCTCTTCCCCAGCAGCACCGAGGTGACAAAGTCCGGCCTGAGCTCGGGGCTGCTGGTTGATTGGCTGGAGCACCTCGACCCCGAGGTCACGTCGGTGTGTCCGGACCTCCAGCAGAAGCTGCTGTTCGCCCTCAACAAGGTAAGACGAGCTCCTCTCGTCTCCTCTCACTGGACTAAGTGTTTGCTTGGCATTCCTGATGCATCCTTTCCTAATATATCTTTATGTCTAACCCTGCTCCCTGTCCTCCCTGTTTTATTTTTTATATCAAAAATACTCTGTTTTTAATTGATGTCTTGATGTTTTTCTAACCGTTCCCCTTTTTCATTTTTGTTGCATGTAACGCGTCTTTGAGTGGCTTGAAAAGCGCTGTAGAAAATTAAAATATTATTATTATTATTTCTTATTATTTCAGTCCAGAGGGACCCCGGCCTACAGACCATATCTTCTGGCTTTGCTTACACATCAGTCAAACTGGTCCACCCTCCTGCAGTGCATCAGCGCCCTTCTCAGCAAGCGCAGAGACTACAAGTACGCCTTTTTTTTATGTGTAACCAGCAATATGTATTTTCTGGATGAATGAGATTTTATTGAGCATGTGTCCTCCACCATCTTTTCAGACTCGACCCATCCTCAGCCCTTGATTTCCTGTGGGCCTGCAGCCACATCCCACGTATCTGGCAGGGACGCGATCAGAAGATCCCTCAAGTAAGATCCAAGGTCCACACGAGGTCCTAAGTTGTCTCTGATGAGACCGAAGCCAGAGAGTTAATTCTGCTAAATTCATGTTTTCCTTTCGGCCTTCGCAGAAGAAAACAGAGAAGTGTGTGCTCAGACTCAGTTCGGAGGAGCTCATCAGCCTGGTGGACCTCATCTTGTCGGAGTCGGAGCTCAACAGCCGCGACTCGCCACACGACGACAAAAGCCGATTGGACCAGGCCTCCTGCTCCCTGATCCAGTCCAGGCTGCCCCTGCTGCACTCGTATTGCAGCGGGGAGCTGGAAAACATCAAGAAAGTCTCCGAGTACCTCATCAACTGCACAAAGAAATGGGAGGACAGGTACAGTGTATATTTGTTTGTCATCTCCTATATTTACTGTTGGAACTCTTTCAATCACCTTTTGTAGTATGAGTCATCAAAGTGTTCAACTAATCCATTGAATTGTTTTTTCTAATAAGCCCAATCATGGAAAGTCGTTTTCCGTCCTGATAAACTTGCGGTAAATCGCACTAGATGTTTTTCCTCCTCGGTGCAGATGAACTTTTCAGACTTCCTCTGTCAGCCACAATGCGGCGGACCAGGGAAAACCCGATAATTAGGTCTATTGGTGTGAAATTAAAACCAGCAGAAGTCGTCTGTACTGTGATCTCTTTAAAAGCTCAGTGCATTATAATGAAGCCAAGAGGATTAAGGCTGAAGCTCTAAACTCGCCTGTGTTGTGCGTTCCTGCTCTGACTTAGCTGTCAGAGATCAGGGTGCAACTCTTTGTGGAGGCAAACCCTCCTTTCATGAATATGTCTCTGCTTATTAAACCGCTTTAATGTGGAAAACTTTGGCCAAGGTCAAGCAAAATTAGCTTCCGAATTACAGTATTTTAAGTACAGCTAAGCTGTCTGGTAAAATTGTTGCCAGTGGAAATATGGCAGGATGAAAACATGTTGAAAGTAAAAGGGTTTTGGCCTCGTGTTGAATAAACACTTCACTGTATGTTGAGCATTCTTCTCAGGGAAACCTCGCTGTCGGTTAAGCTGCTGTTCACGCCGATTACACGCCAGCTATTAAACAACAATCTTTACTCTCGGTCAAGGTCGCTCTGGTTTGCCTAACTCACAGCTGTAATGAATCTCTTCAGTTAGTAGAGTACATCATTTGAGGCAAGAGCCTTAAAGGATTTTGTGAAACCACAGAATTACATTACACCATTCATGTTCCTGGGTTGTATCAGTGTACGTTAATTATTGTCGCCGGTGGACAAAGAATAGAAAAGCACTCCATCGTTGTTTAATCTGTGATCTCATGTCAGCTCTGTTCATAAGCTGCTAGAAGAGACGCAGAAAGTGAATCTGACAACCTGAGGTCATGTTTATGTCAAAGTGGGGACATTGTTTGCTTCGTCATCGTAGAGGGAAACTCACTGGAGTTTAAAAGCTGTGACAAACTTTCTGCGGCTGCACAAAATTGGTCGACCAGTCACTGTCAATTAAACGGCTTCAAGCTACACAACTCAATAACATCAGGGATTACGCTCTTTATTTATTTTTTTGTTACTAATCTTTAACGTGAACTGCTTGAACTGTCTAAGCCAATAATAAAACGTATTTCCCCCTAAAGGGAACGCACACAGTATCCCTCCCATTTTTGTTTATTTTGTCTTTCAGCGCGATGAGTAAGCGCTGCCAGAACCTGCTGCTGCAGATCTATTTGCACTTCCCCGAGGTCATCCAGCACGTTACGCTGCCCGAAGGCACGTTCAGCAGCGGGGGGGCTGCAGACGGCAGCAGCTGCAAGGTGAAGAGGTCTTTATTTATTACGGATGTCGTACTGTACTTACTGAGCAGGGTCGGCTTAAATGCATTTTGATAGTTCTGAAACAAATGTACTGAAAGAGTCTGTAGTTTATTGCAAAATAGGTGCAAAAAAATGCATTTCCATTCATAAAAAAAAAGAGATTCTCCATGATATTTAACAGTGTGTTATGTACTTTCTGTATTTCTCCCAGCTTGATGTCCTGGTGCATCGCCTGGTCACGCTGCTTGCCGATATCGGAGACACGAAGTCTGTGGAGGGCCGCGTGTCCGATGCCAACCTCGCATGCAGGAAGCTGGCAGTGTCGCACCCTGTCCTTCTGCTCAGGTGAGAAGCTTGGCGGCACTTTCTGCAGGAACTAGTCTGCAAACACGTACTGTAACACTGTTCTTCCTTTCCTTTCCCCCCCAGACACCTGCCTATGGTTGCGGGGCTCCTACACGGCCGCATTCACCTGAACATGCAGGAGTTCCGGCAGCAGAACCACATGATGTTCTTCACCAACGTGCTCGCCATCCTGGAGCTGCTGCAGCCGCTGGTTTTCCACAGCGACCACCAGGGGGCGCTTCAAGACTGCCTTCTGTCGTTCATGAAGGTCCTCCGGGTAGGCGGCTCACACGCTGATCCAGATCCTCACCGTAGGATCTGATCTTGGGAATCAGACGTTTTACATTGTGTTTGTGCATCTTTCCCTCCACCCGTAGAACTTCCAGAGGACTCGCTCTCCGTTGGTCTTCATCAACAAGTTTCTGCAGTTCACACAGAAGTACATCACCCACAGTGCAGCAACCGCCATCCCCTATTTACAGAAGCACTCTGCCATCCTGCAGTAAGTGCATCCTGCCAGACTATGAAGGAGTTTAAGGAATTTACAGCGACAATGGCTTTGTTAGAGGTTCAGTTTTTGTTCTTTCTCCTGCCAGGGGTTTGTGTGCAGAAAACCCAGACCTGGTTCAACTGAAGTCTCTGCTGGCTGGACTCACGCTGCCGGTGAAAAGGTCTTCTGCAGACAACGCGCCAGAAGAGAGAGATGGTGAGCACAGGATGATGTTACAGATCAGTCTAGATACCTGCTGGCATTGTATGTAAGAAGTAAAGAGTCACTGTTGCACTCATACTTTTGGAAACTACAATTTCGCTAAATAATTGCTTTTTCTTCCTCTTTACCAGATGACATGTCCACTGGTTCCCTGCCCCTAGTCAACATATCGGCCTCTGTTTCCCTGAGCGCGGCTGACATGACGATGTACCTGAAAAAGATGTCTCGAGGAGAAGCAGTGGAGGGTAACAAACATGCTGCAGCCGTGACTTCACCTGTGTAACTCCTGTGCGTATGTTATGAGCAATAACGCTGTTTTTCCACATGCTTCAGATGTGTTGGAAGTGCTGACAGAGGTGGATGAGAAGTCCAGGAGGAGCCCGGAAATCATCCAGTACTTCATTGTGAGTCATAAAAGACGTAAACAGGAAGAAAAGGTCACGGTTGGTGCCTGTAAGCTCCTCAATCACCGCTCGGTGTCGCTGCTTTCAGAACGATCTGCAGAGGCTCATGATGTCGTCTGAGGAGCTGTGTCGCAGCATGGCCTTCAACCTCGCCCTGCGCTGCATACAGAACAATCCCTGGTAGGTTCACAGCAGTCTGGGTACGACCCACCGGCAGCGAGGAAGAGGAAATGCAGATAAATACTTTTATTCGTTACCCCTTTACTTTTCCTCTGCTGCAGCCTGGCGACAGACTTCCTGCCTACGTTCATGTACTGCATGGGCAGCGGCAACTTCGACGTGGTCCAGACGGCTCTCAGGAATCTCCCCGAGTACGTGCTCCTCTGTCAAGGTGAGAAGATACTCTTAGCAGCCCCGCCCTTCTATAGTCACATGACCACGCCATATTGAGGACACAAAGTGATTTAACAAAGCAACACACATCCACTGGACACTCCCATGCCTCATATTTAAATACACTTACATACCATGCACATTCCATGCACTTTATCTTATTTTTGATATTTTGATATTCTACTGTTCAATAGTAAATACTCATTCATCCATTCTCATTTATTGCACTGCGTTTACTGTTAAATGTGTATTGTTAAATGTATGCACCTTCCACCAGGACAAATTCCTTGAACGTGAAAACAAACATGGCAATAAATGGTTCTGATTCTGGTTCTGATTCTGATTCTGATGTTATTTTTTCCCTTCACAGAACACGCAGACATCTTGCTCCACAAGGCGTTTTTAGTTGGCATCTACGGACAAATTGACACCAGTTCAATGATCTCAGAGTCCATGAAGGTCCTTCACATGGAAGCAACGACATAACAACAACCACATCCAGTAGTTTCATTCATTCTCTGCATTCCACAGTTAGGTTTTTTGAATTATTGCCTTTTAGTTCAAACACTGCTCTTATTTGATCATCCTGGATTAATAAACTCTGTGGCTCTTCAGTGGTACATATTAAAGGATCCCAGTGAGCTGCTAGCTACCAGTAATATAATTACTTCTGGATAATTTAGTGACTTCAAAGAATGCATTACAATTCCCTCTAAATGAGCTGAAAATATAATAATTAAAACTGTAAAAATGCTGTTATTGTAATAATGGCACAATTAGTACATTTATTACTTTTAAAGGGATTTAAGTAATTTTTAACTGATAATATAATGATACATTAATAAATAATTAAAGAGATAAGAAGAATGGGGATATAATTAGGTGACATTATATTATTAGTTAAACACAGAATATCAAAATTATTATGGATATGTAATATAATACATATTGTAATTAAAAAAAAAAGTAATTAAATTTAAATTAAAACATCCGTTTTTATTGTATTTTCAGACATTTGTGTGGGAGTTTTTGCCCTTCTGCAGTTATTAAATTACTAATATACATTATTACAAAGTGCAGAGCTTGAACTAATGTTGCTTGTAGCTTGATAGCTAGAATTTGAAATATCAACAATATTGTACAATTTTAAAAAAGCTGACTATATGACACCATATAGTTAATGAACAACAACAAAAAGCGCAATATTTCTTCACAGTCCAGATCCAACAACTCTGATATCATTTTATTCATTCCTTTCAAAATATTCAGAAAAAGAAGCCAAGCTGACAAACTGTTATTGTTAATTGTGAATTATTAAATCGCTCAAAAGAACAGGTCATTTCTTTTTAAGTCACAATGCTTTATTGTTACCTGAACGTCGTCTATGAGTAATGTGATGTCAACTGAATTAATAAAACTTTTGGAATATGCCTTTTTTTTCATCTCCTATAATAGAAAGTGGATATTTTGACTTATTTCTGTAGTTCAGGGATACAATGGAGACATTTTATCACTATTTAATTGGAAAGCAATTTAATGTTGAAATTGTAAAAAAAATAAAAAAAATCAAATTTCACAAAAAACTATTACCTTTCAGAATAATATTTTAGCACCTCCAATAAGATGGAAGGGGAAAAATAAACGACGCAAGGTTTGTGGCCTATCATTTAATTCCAATAATTTCTTGGATCCCGATAAAACTGGAAACAGCTGTCAGAGCTTGTCTTCAATGTCGTGCAGCGGACACATTATGACGCACACACTGCGATGGAAACCAGTTCACTATGAAAGTGGGAGTTGTTTTCCCAGTGACACCGACTTCACCGTCAAAGGGAAAAGTTAAACAACAGATAGGAACGCCGGTAAACTAGGAAAGTGGACGTAGTAAATGAACCATGGCGGTAATTGATCAGTCACTCAAACCAAAGGGGGGTGTGTGTGTGTGTGTGTGTGTGTGTGTGTGTGTGTGTGTGTGTGTGTGTGTGTGTGTGTGTGTGTGTGTGTGTGTGTGTGTGTGTGTGTGTGTGTGTGTGTGTGTGTGTGTGTGTGTGTGTGTGTGTGTGTGTGTGTGTGTGTGTGTGTGTGTGTGTGTGTGTGTGTGTGTGTGTGTGTGTACACAGGAGGATATGAGCATGAAGCATGGTGAAGGATCCTCAGTGAGGGTGTGACATGCCCACACTGGTGGGTCAATCAAAAAATCTGTCATTCAGAATACAATAACAATAATAATAAGGCCTTCAATGAGATACCCTGTAGTCTCAGACTTCATAAATCCAATGTTTTTCTTTTCAAATGTAACACAAGGCTAGAGGTCAAAGTGCATACTGAACATGTTTATTTTATCTATTTGGTCTACAAAAGAAATTAATTGTGTGGGTTGTGAGTCAATTCAATCCAAGACAATGTGAATACATTATAAACGTTTGTCTCTTCGTGAGGTCTCCAAATCCCCGTTAATGAATATGTATTCACACATCCATTCCCATAATTAACTTGTTCATACGTAAACCCAGACGTGTCTTACCCATCATGCCTCATACCTACTGATCTCTGTCTGATGTGCTAATTGCACCTGTATGGTGTCCTATAACTCGCCAAAAGCTCTGTTTACGGTTATCTATCAACTTACGACACAAGTCTTAGCAGCCTGGGCTCTTGGTCAGGCGCCAGCATCTCATTGGCTGAGCAGCAGTGAGGCGGAACCGAGATGAGTGACAGCTAACGAGGAAGTTTTAGGAGGGACAGTTTTTTTGGGGGGGTTGACGGGCCACTGACAAGTTAACAACCCTTTCCTTTATTCATCATGCCAGGCTGGATGCCCTGAAATGCAGCTGCAGAGAGCAAACTGCCAGTTTTTACATGCTGAACATTTCGCTTTATGGTAATATAATATTTAGTTTTAAGTAGTATTTATTTCTTTACGCTAATTAAAACTTTTTTATACTGTTCCACTACGTTTCAGATGGAAATATTGTACTTTTTACTCCACTACATCTTTAGTTTTAGTTACTTTTCAGAATGAAAATTATACACAAAAAAATCAAATGCTGGATAAATGAAAATGAACGATTAAACAAAAGGTTCCCAATAAAAAAGTGTCTAGGAGGAGCCCATTGTCATGTATCATGAGTTTCTAGTAGCAACAAAGATTTTATCTTTTATTTCCACTTCTCATATCGGTTTATTTAGATAGTTTGAGAACCAAAACTTTTCTATAAGAATAGTAAAAAAAAGTAAAATATGAATATCTTTACATACAAATTGTTGCATCAGAAGGGACATTATGTGCATCGCAGTATATATTGCGAATAAAAATGTGGTATTCTTCTCCACTTTTACGTAAAACAACGAATGCACTTTCACTCACAACCTCTTTAAACGGTTGCATCAGGACTTCAACTCCAGTAAAGGATCCGAGCGCTTCTTCCCACTCTGACCACAGGAATGTTCCCAGTGGGGCTTCCTGCCCATGTGAAAGTGGACAGTGAAGGAGCGGCGGGCAGGAATGCGACCAGCGGAGGCTTCCAGGAGTCTCTGGGCTCCAGGAGGGGCCCCGATGTGCCGCTACCTGCCCATGCACATCTGTCTGCTCTCCGTCTTCCTCTCAATGGCACCCTCGCCTTAGATCATCTCCTCTTCCTACGCTTGAGTTGCACTTGGCTTGCGTGGAAAAAATGTGGACCGTCTCTCGCCTCTCTTCTCTCCGGCACTTTGATGTCTCAAGTGTGATTGCTCTTGGATTGTGGCCGCTCTCCCCTTGAAGGTTTTGACATGAAAAGCAGGCTGGGGCTCTCAGGTTTATCCCAGGGCCGGTGATCCAGGACTAAAACAATCAGCCGGCTTCACTGTGGGATACTATTACCAGCGAGAGTGAGGCTCCGAGCATGGGGGCTCCCTCAGCCGTGAAATACACCCCTCTTCCAAGTTAAAAACACATTTTAGGTGTGTTGATTGAATTATACCGATCCACGCTCCCCATTAATAGATTTTAGTTTGAAGTTTTGTGCGGGCGGCTGACACTAAAGAACATACGCAAGCAGCCGGAGGACACACTCGTGTGTTTGCACAGAGGTGGACGAGCGAAAGGATTCAACATTTGTAATGAATTAAAAAGAAATGAGGCCAGTAATTGCAGTTAAGATTGACCCGATCTGATAAGTATGATAATGTGACATGTCATTAACAGCAGAGGCATAAGTGACAACCCTTAAGCTTCACTTACACTTTCATTAAATATTGATCTTATCTGTGCTCGGTGCTGTTCCAGCCTGCAAATTACACCAGATAGATATATTCCCATGGCAGTGGAGCCGGCGATAATCATCCGTCTTCGCTTGACATTTGGCAGAACTCTTGCTTCATGAGCTGAAGTGTCATTGTAGTGGATGAGAAGGAATAATAATGTGCAGTGTTCACGCTCTCCATTATGTTGGATTGTATCCGCTCAACACTGAGGGCAGCGGGAGAGTTAACCCACTTTAGACACAGTGTCTTCCAAGGGAAAAATGAAGTAAATAGCCCTCATTTAATTCACATTTCAGAATCAGAACCATTTATTGCTTGTTTTCACGTTCAAGGAATTTGTCCTGGTGGAAGGTGCATACATTTAACAGTAAACACAGTGCAATAAATGGGAATTAATTAATTAATATTTACAATTGAACAGTAGAATATAAAAATAAGATAAAGTGCATGAAATGTAAGTGTTATGTGAAAGTGGCAATTTCAACTCACAATTTCCAGAAGATAGTTTATTCAACGCGAGGCTTCAAGTTTCCACATCGCACTTGTGTGAGTTTCCAAACTAGTTGTGATGTCACGTGTCCTAAATCCAGATTTAAGCCCGGAGAACCTTAACACATCCTTCTAAAGCCAAACACCGAAGTGACGCAACAATAAGCAAAGCCTGCTCTTGATTGGACGGGGACTTTAAAAAGTATTTTTTTTTAAACGACAGAATCATTACGTTATCTAAGATCCAAAAACACACATCTGAGTGGGATTCCAGACGTCCCTTTCCCTCCACTTTGTAATGAACGAACGCGAGCTCAAACAAGTCCATTTCAAACCGAAGCCGTCTGAAGGCCGTCCCCATTGGAGGCTCCTAAACCCACAGGTAACGCTCACTCTGTCCCTGCAGTTAAAGCCCCGCTAATGATGCGATGATTGCCATTTTAGCGGCGGATCTCCAGTCTTGCCTTGTCATCCGGGGAGCTACAGATACCTGAGAGACCAATAAGGCCCGGCATTAGCCATTACTATTGTTGTCTTAATGCCTCCTTCAATTATCCACAAGCAGCTCTTTTGAGTAACAACTGTCAGAACCTCCCCCACCGGTTTTCCCCCAATTTTGTCCCTGATTATCTGGATCAATGGGCATTAAAGGAGCCAGGCACAGACAAACACAGGAGTTTGGGGGGGTTGGGAGAAGGGGGTCTACTTTCAGACAGAGCAGAAATCCCTTTAACTACCTGTGTGCCGGGGACAAACGGAGACGGCTGTTCAGGCGTCAGTCCCGCCACACACACTGTTTATTGAGCCACGGCTCAAACACGACACTTTTAATCGGTTTTACTTTCCCCCGCAGAACTTGCAAACCTAAGAAATGATTTCTTTTAATCTCGGTCTGTCTGTCTCACACACACACACACACACACACACACACACACACACACACACACACACACACACACACACACACACACACACACACACACACACACACACACACACACACACTGGCTGAAGTGCTAAAAGTTTTTCGTAATCGGCCGGTTATGTTGCTCCCTATGCACCTACATTACAGACAATGCAGAGCCTGGATTGTCTACATTATTAATTCAATACACCTTCTCTGTAATATGCATGCTGAGGTCATTATAAAGATGATATTTGGCTAATTTATAAGTTATAAATATGTTTTCCTAGTCGAGGTTCGCTGCAGGTGCTGCAGGATGGTGTATCTCTGTGACCTCACTCCCACATCAGTACAAAGACACAGCTCAGGTTAATTGGACTCTAAATGGTCCGTATAGGTGGATGTGAGTGTGACTGGTCGTCTGTCTCTATATGAGATAAACTGGTCACCTGTCCAGGTGAACCCTCCTTCGCCCATTGTCAGCTGGGATCGGACCCTAAATAGAAGAAGCGGTTTGGAGAATGAAATACAACGGAAGCTTCACTGAAGCAAATTATGTTGTCAAAGCTTTTTAAATATCAGGAATCAAATCATGGTTGAAATTGTGAATTATTTTTGATTTATTTTGTCCAAATCCAAGCTGGTCAACCCCTACCACTGACCTCCTTACTGCCTGGAGGAGGGCTCGGCTGCAGTGTTTGAACAGGTGCAGATGAAAGGGCCTCAGGTGAGGGAGGAGCAGAGGATCGGCCGTCCCGTGACTCCTCGCCTCTGACCAGCTGCCTGCCGCTGAGGTCCTGATCAAAGCCGGTGACGACGCTGACAGCTCGATGTTTTCACCGCCGCCTGAGCCGCGTGGAGCGGTTAGCGAGATGTGTTGTTGGGCGATGTGCATCGGATTAATTGACACACCTGTGTTTAATGCACGTAGGCCGTTGATGGAGCTCATCAGAGATCCATCAACGCTAAGCTACAGCTGCCTTGCTCGTAGAAAAAAAGTGTTAATAAGCTTCCTGTCTTGGCTGATAATGTGTTGATGTGATTGCTTTGATCTGAGATGGAAAAATCCTGGAAGTGTCTGGTAACACTTAGACTACGTTCGTGTCACCGATTACTGCAGTATATATATATATATATATATATATATATATATATATATATATATATATATATATATATATATATATATATATATATATATATATCAGTTATTAACAAACACAGGATGTAACATTAATACTACGTATTAAGTACAAACATCCGTCAGTGAATGTGTTTATACTTTGTATTCACTGAGTAAAGTTTAAGAAATTGCTCAAAATATACCACAAAACTCATGTTCAATAAGTTTGAGCACCATAGATCCACATCAGTGTTTCATGTTTTAGCCTTAAAGTCGAGTCACAGTGGAAAGAAGCAGTTTCTCTGGAAATTAAGTCAAAAAAACACACAAATTCCTGACAATATCAGACAATGCAGATAACATTTTAAAAAAAAAGTTACTTAATATTCATAATCAAAGGTATTAATGCAGGTTTTGTTATTGTTATATTTAAAAATATATATTTTAGATGTTGTCGGCAGCTACATTTTCCAGAAATCCCTACGTTAGGCACTATGTGTTGTCAAAGTTCCAACTTTAAAGACGACATAAATGTATAATCATAACAAGTTTGATAAGGATTTAAAAGTATGCAGAATGCACGTTCAGGTGTGTGTTATTCTTACAGGTGTCACATTCCCGTGCCACCTGGTTTACCTCGTTCATTTCATCAGTGGATGTCTCATGTAAAGAAGTGTGTGTGTGTGTGTGCCGTAAGTATGACAGACGTGATTATTTTCATAGTTATGTGGAAAAAATAAACATCACAGCTTAAGAAAAAAAGCAAACATTAAATCAACAATGGAGGGATTAAAAACATTCAGTAAGTGAGCTTCTCGGTCTCATTGTTGTCAGAAGGAGGGTGTTTATCCTGGAACCTGCTGTTCAGGATCTGCTGCTCTTGTGCTTGTTTTCCTCCTACAGAGCAACTTGTGTTTTCATGATGCGTCTACCTTCTTGCAGTAATTTGTTCTCATGTCAACAGTTCAGAGTTGTGCAAATCTTTAGGGCCGACGTGTCTCGATGAGCATTACTCATCTTCAAACCTCCGTTTCCACACACTGAGCTCCCGTCCATCTCACCGAGTCGAACTTCAGAAGCCGAAGACGTTGCAACTTGTTCCAGGTGAGCGGGGCGCTGCTAAAAATGTCAGAAAACAGAGTGTGGTTGAAAAAAGTAATGACGAACACATCAAACGCTGATGGAATAATACTGCTAATCCGCCGGGAGATGAATCACAGGTTGTGTTTTCACCTCCGTCCTATGAACCGAGCCCTGCTGTCTGTCTGGAGGTCATGTGACTGGGAGGGGCGGGGGAGAGGATTTGGAGGAAAAGCACAGAAAGCTCAGGTGAGACCACCTCCACTACTCAAGCGTTACCTTCACTGCGAAGGCAACACCTAATCCCTGCACTTAGCCGTGTGCAGCCACCTGGACAGATACATCTGGTGGACAACTGTTTCCTGTTCTTCTTTTTGTGGACTTTGGGATGCATTTCAACGTTCCATCTGCATCCCAGTAGGAGTCAACCACACAGGCCCTTTCTGGTGGACCGACGCTTCGTATTGGGCTCTTCACGGCATGGACATGTTCGGCCCGGGGCAACTGGTGTCCACCCTGCTGCCTGCAGTTTTCCACTCACCCGCAGCTCACTTTTTCCCGGCGTTCCCAACCAGACTGGGCTCTCAACCGCAGATTCTGATCCCGGGGCCTTTCATCAGCTATGAATCCTTGAGGAATTATCTGCAGCCAGAGCCATGCAAGGAAGCCTTTCTGCTGGCCACGCAGACAGTGGGGATGGGGCCACTCGCAGAGGGCATAGGTGAGTCCAGACTACAGCTGCTGGGGCAGAACCAGTGCTACAGGACCCGTGCAGAGCCAAACTGGCACAGTTTGACCACAGTCTGGTTTTAAGACAGTCGGCGAGCACCAGCTGATCTGCAGCGTAAATGTTTACAAAAGATTGGCTAACGGCTCGTAACTAACAATCAATTATCGAGCAGCGTTAAAGCGGGCCTAATGATCGCCGTGCTAATTATCCAATCTAGAGCCATTAGTTCCTTGTCACCCGTTGGCGATTGTGTAATTGGTGCTCGCGCCGCGCTTTCCAGATGAACAGAGGCCAGTGAAGCAGCGTCGGGCACGGGCCAACTACAGCAGCTGGCAGCTGGAGGAGCTGGAGAAGGCCTTCGAGACCACCCACTACCCGGACATCTTCATGAGGGAGGCCCTGGCCCTCAGACTGGACCTCATCGAGGCCAGAGTACAGGTGACTGGCACGCTGGACTCCTTCTTCCCACTCATTCAAATGAAAAGAGGTTTTCAACACATTGTGGAAATGAAGCTCTTCAGCCCTGTTGATGGTTTTCCAAGTCCGTCAGTGCCAAGTTGTGACAAACGTTATTTATATGCTTCATATTTAAATACACTTTCCACTTTAAAACACTTACATTCCATGCACTTTATCTTATTTGTATATTCTACTGTCAACTGTATATATTCATTCATTCATTCTCATTTATTGCACTGCGTTTATTGTTAAATGTTAAATGTATGCACCTTCCACCAGGACACATTCCTTGAATGTGAAAACAAACATGGCAATAAATGGTTCTGATTCTGATTTTGATTAAATCCACACACATTTATAATTATATTCAAGATGTCAAAGTGTTAAACAATACCAACGTTTTCACACAGAATTCCAAGGAGAAAAATAAAAGGTGTCTGGAATATCATTTTTTCAAGCTGAAACTTCAGGCTTCAGCAGTCTGCGTATGTTGAATGAAGTAGGGTATCTTTCAAAGTGTGTCTTTTAAATGCATTTGGATCTGCGTCAGACGGATTATTTTTCACTGCCGTGATGATGAAAGTAATAAGTACAGCATAGCTCATTCAATCGTCACGTCAGTTGACTTAAATGTGAACGTATCCTAAAATACGTGCTCAATAACGCCAGTGTGGAAGAGGTTATTCAACTTTGTCTGTAAATTAAAGCCAAATATACATTTTTTGTGAAGTGTATTCATCTATTTATACTTTCCTATCATTTCCATTTAGTAATTTTCAATTTCCCTTATTTCTTTCCAGGTTTGGTTTCAAAATCGCCGTGCCAAGATGAGGCGGCAGCTGAAGCTGCAGGGTCAGCTCGCAGGGCCTCGCGTAAAAAGAGACGAGGAGGAAGCGTCCGAGAAAGTGAGCGGCAGGAGTTTGAAACAGCAGACAGGAAGTTCCACCGGCGAGCGATGGGAGCGACGGCAGGAAGGAGGAAACTATCCGTGGACAAAAACTGCGAGTGCGGCGCTGAGCGTGCGTATGCAGCCCGTGACCCCGAGGTCGGGGAAGTGGGAGGGGCCAGAGGGGCCAGAGGGGCAGGGGGGGCCGGGGGGGCCGGGGGGGCCGAGCTCAGACGAGCTCCGCTGCTGCAGCATCGCGAAGCTGAGGGCCAAAGCCAGAGAGCACGAGGCCGAGATCCACGGCAGCGTAAACGTGTCGGGAGGCGAGGCGCGCTCACAAACACAGGAAGACGATGCCATGCGCAGCGATTGATGGCGTTCCTTCTTCCTGTTTGTACAGATAACAATAGAGACACAGCGTAGGCACTGTTCATATGCAGTGACGTACTTTTTAAACCAATCTGGGACGAGGAGCGTCATTATTTAGCTTAGTAAAAAAACTCAAAGTAATATTTTACATGCTTTCCTATTAAATAATAAACAAGAATTTATCTTGTTGCACTTTCTTCAATCACATCTTCATGCTACATTCCAACTAACATTTTTGTTTATAACTTTTGAAGTTCTTTTGAAGTTAGAGTGGTAAACAAATCAATGCTTTATCTTTTGGATACAAATATAAAACTGTACATACTTTTATTTTCCATTCCTTTCAGAAGTGATGAATGTGCTGTTTATGTCTCTATGTTTTCAACTGAATGCTACTGAGGTTGTCAGCTCTTGAACAGATAACACTGACAAATGACAAACATAGTTATTGGGGCACAGCTGAAATCGGATCCAGTGAAATCATTTCTAAATGATTCATCATTTCTAAATGATTTCACTAATGGCAGACTCATCCCTGACCTCTCGGGTTTCCTCCACAGACATGCAGGATGTCTGCATGCAGCCACACGTCCTCACAGGAAGTTAATGGGAACAGCAGAAACATGAAATCATGAAGCGTGAGAGGGTGAAGACGACACTCGACTATTTGGATCAAAATAGAATCATTTTTAGTTTTTCGTCGGTGACAGATTTCATGAAGAGATGTCTTTTAGAAAGATTTGAGGGATCATCTTAAGGGCTGAGATAAACAATCAATGTCCAAGATTTTAATATAAGGATGAAAACAATTATTCATAACAGCTGTGGGTAAATAAATGTGACATCAATCTTTCAAATCTGGTTTTGGTGCATAAAAACTTGCTAAATTGACATTCAATCCAATTTCTAAAACTGCAGACTTTATTATTATGTGATAATTATTGGCGATTCTCACATGTTACACTTTTTAAACAAAGGCAGCAGTGAGTTTGGAAGCCTTTCATAATCCCCTGAGTTCTCATGTCTTCACGGGGTCAAAACTAAATACAACAGGATGTGTGTGTTGACATAAATCAAGTTGAAGTCCATCATAAATCTTGCTGCATGGAAACAATGCGAGCCCCGTCTGGGTCGCATGTTTTGAGTGAGACCGTTCTCAGTGTAACGCTGCCCCCTTCTGGGTAGGAAGATGTCCGGAGACGAGAGAGGTGGTTCAGACAGAGAGTGCTTTTAAAATCCAACTAATGCATACATTTATTTTCACTGTGGTCACAACTCTCCTATTTGTTGTGTGGATCATAGTGGGACTTTAATATACACCCCGAATGCCCCCAGATGGGGGGGGGGGGGGGGGCTCTGGGTTTGACCCTCTGAGACTGATTATACCAATATACCACTAACACATATATGGCCTTATTATCTATCTTCACAAGGGTTTTCTGTATATTATAGCTTTTTTAATTTTTCAAATAGACCTTGTGAATGTGGAGATAATCAGGATTTCGTAGGAGAAAAAAGTTGGATTACTTTTTTTTTTTATCCTGTTTTGTCAAATAAACAATTCACGTCTTGCAGTGAGTGAGGCTCTTGTTGGTCGTCCACATTTCAAAGACTCACTTTAAAGGTATCTGGGTCAAATATGATTCAATATGGATCAGAGGAGCACATTGAAATATTAAACTTATTGTGTTTCCGGTTCAAGTGGGAGGACTCCTCAAACCCTCCTTTCTCTAACAAACTTTCAGAGTCTAAGTCTCATAAAGTTGCCGAAAAAAATCAAGTTACAAGTTTTCCCTAGAATTTGTTGGGACACAGTAATACGGGCTAATTAGGGCAGAATCCTAATGTGACAATAGTTGGCCTCAATTAGGCCCCAATTAGGCCCCACACAAAGATGACTGGGGGGAAAAATGTATGTCATAGTTGTGTTGTTCTCATCGTGCACACTCACCATGATGTGTGGCGGAGAGCAAGCCTGCGGTTTAATTACTTCAGAAACGCTACAGCGGCGTCCTCCTTTCATAGGGAGGACAAAAAGAGGAATTTTATTGTGCATTGAATTAAAAACATATATGTGTACCAAGAGGAGAGTCCAATATGCCTTTTACAATTTAATTTTGTTGTATGTGAAGCGTCTTTGAGTGGCTTGAAAAGCGCTATAGAAAATTAAATATGATTATTATTATAATGTAAATTTAAAAAAATGTCAGAATAGTTTGCAAATGAAGTAACGTCGTACTATAGTCTATCGGAAAAAGTAATTGTACCGAATGTTGAAAAAGTCCTAAAGGCATTAGTACGTTGGAATAAGTAACAAAAGGTCATCAAAACAAGTCAGAATAGTGTCAAAGAAAAGTCATGAAAAAAGTGTCCAAAAAAGTAAATAAAGAGCCAAAGTATGTTGGAAAAAGTAATATTAGACTGTAAAATAAAGTCATAAAAAAAGTAAAAGCTTAGATTGTAGAATAAAGTCATAGTAACGTATTTCATAAAAAGGTTTGTTGGTAAGAAAATTGTCACAGTATAGTATGCCGAAAAGAAAATCTGTATTGTATGTCGAAAACAGTCATGGTAAAGTATGTCAAAGTCACAAAGCCATTGTATAGTATGCTGATTTTTTTTTTAAATGCACAGTAAAGTATGTTGAAAAGGTCAAGAAAGTCACAGAATAGTTTGACGGAAAATGTTATTAAAATGTCATAGTATCATATGCCATACAAATTGTGTTAGTATAGTATTCAATAGGACACATAGGATAGTATAGCAATACATACAAAACTGACAACTTGTGGAATAGTGTGCCATATAATATAACACGTCATAGAAGTGTGTCCCATAACATGTCATGGAATTATCATATACATCTTAATTTGGCCTAAAGGTCACATTGAGGCTCTGTGGATAACCACACCCTTTAAGTGTCACTATCTATAATGTCACCCTCCATATGTGCACTGATGATAAGACAAAACAGGGTTAGAGACTTTGACTTACTTTGACAACTAAAAATTTGAAAATTTGAAAAAGTTTGAAAATATTTAACCAGACAATAAATAACGACAATAGAATAATGATTTTACACTACAAAACAAGTTAGCTAGTCAAGGTTATGGATACATCTGAAGTTACTCAGTTTGCAAGTTTTGCAAAGTGCATTATGAATTATGCAGAGCAGATAAACTATGTGCCTTTCAGTGGAGTTTCATGAAACTGCCGCTAATGACGCATCAGCAGTCGGTGTCAATTAGCGTAATGAGCGGAGCGCAGCAGCAGCAGCAGCAGCAGCAGCAGCTCGTGCGCGCTCCCGCCCGCCATTCAGGTGCAAACAAGGAAACAGGACGCAGCTGCAGCGCCGCAGATCACGGCCGAAGCCGAGCAGACGCACTTTGTTTCTACCTCTCCTTCCTCCTCCTCCTCCTCCTTTACTCCTCCGCACGGAGAGCTCCGCCTGTTGCGCGCGTCCCCTGTTGTGCGGGACCGCTGTGGCTGCGCCTGTCGCTTTGGGGGATAGCATGGCTGCCATCAAGGCTCTGGAGCAGTGGTGCCGGGCGCAGTGCGATGGCTACCGGGATGTGGCCATCACCAACATGACGACCTCGTTCAGGAGCGGACTGGCTTTCTGTGCGCTCATACACAAGTACAGACCGGACCTGATGTGAGTTTAACCTTTTGGGGCTGTGCGTCATGGCGCTGGTCTTCTGGACACACTGCAGTCATGTGATGTGGTTTCTACGTGTCTTTGGCACACAGTATTAATGAGAAACACAATCAATGTGGTTTATTTTGTAACCATGAGACTTATTTAGGGCTGTTTGTTCTGATATTCTGATTATAATTTATAAGTAAACCTATATTATGTATAAGATTAGTAGATGATGCCTTGATAGTGTAACTTTTGCTATATTAGTTTAATATATTTGTAACTTATTTTTAAATCCTCCAAGTCTTTATTAGAAGATGTTCTCACCACCATGACTAACTGTTCATTGTGTTTTCAGAGACTACGACTCCCTCAAAGAGGAGGATGTGTTTGAGAACAACAGCCTGGTAAGATGTCAAGCTGTTGAACCTTTTCGCTGCGTGGAGCATAAAACATCCTCTTCATTAATAACCCCTCACACATGACTGGCACCTCCACTTGGCATTTACTGTTGGCAGCAAAAAAATTCCAATATTGAGCTGTTTCAACATTTTGCCACATTTGTTTTTTGGTGCATCCAGCACCAAGACTCCTCTCAAACTTAAAGTTTCTGAAGCTTTACTCTGCCTCGGCACACTTGACCTCATATATGTTGTTAACCCCCAACTTGGCAACCCGACCTCTCCATTATTTAGTCCTCTTCCATTTGTCCAGCTTCCTGCGGAGGCTTCCAGGCCGGTGCGACTTCCTCGTGGTCTTGGATGATCCTGTCAGTGTCGGCAACCAACCCGAGCTCGGGGGGAGGGGGTGGGGGTGGGGGGGAGGCTCTCCGGGCTATTCATTTTGAATGAGGCTCGCTATCCTCTAGCCACTCGATCCTCGGGATGGCCGTTCACTCAAAGGATGTTTTTAATCCTTGAGCGTTACAAACGAAGAACTTTACAGAATAATGTTTTCAGCAGGTTTTAGTGGTGATCAGCCGTCGACGACGCTCCCCGGACCGAAGCACGAGGGTGTGAACGTCACAGCAATTCACACCCTTCTATATTTCATGAACAGTGTCACGTTTCTCACAGGTGCTTATTTTACGAGTTGTTAAATAAGAAATCGTCTGCGTGTTTTAGGAAATCCAGCCAAACAGATCCCACGTTCTTTACCCTTTTTGTGCTCTTTCTTTTATATCAGTGGACTTGGTATTCAGTAGGGCTTTGCTTTAAGTTTAATGAGCATGTCCAGGCTGATCCCAAACAATGCCCCGATATCCTGCTCCCTCCATCCCCTTTGTTATCCTCCGAGCTCACAGGAAGTGTGCTATTCATTATACAGACCTCTATGGGCCGAGCCACAGAATACTGCTAGTCTATTTAAAGTGGATTGTATTGTCTGACATTTGTACACACGCTGTAATTGTAGGCGCTGACGTTACAGAGCAGTGAAAACCATGTTTTATATACTGTGAAAAATGTGTTGACTTGGACTACCAATAAATAAGCCACGGGCTCTTTGTACATTTGTTCTTCAGGCTTTTCAGGTCGCAGAGGAGAAGTTGGGGATTCCGGCGTTGTTGGATGCAGAGGATATGGTGGCTTTAAGGATCCCAGACAGGCTGAGCATCCTCACTTACGTCTCCCAGTACCACAACTACTTCAAAGGACGGCCTCCCAGTGAGAACACGACTGGTTTAAATGTCCTCATCACCTGTGTGGATGTGTTTGAGTCGCCTAGTTCTCTCCAGCGCCACAGTGTGATGATTGACACTGATAGTGTTTCACTTTTTCCTCAGTGGGAGGTGTAAAAAGGCCAGCAGAGGGCTCCAAGGAGGAGCCATTAGAGAAGAAGAATCTCCCGGTGGTTGCCAAAAGCTTTGTGTCTAAAAACGCCATCGAGGGTCGTTTACCTTCCACTGCGGCCCAGACCTCACCCAGGCCGGCCAGAGCGGCTGTTCAGGTCAGTGCTCATGTCAGAAGGCATCATCATTTAACAGTGTAAGGATTTTTGTTTCCTTACACTGTTTTATCTTATAATATTTTCATTTTCTTTAGCGCTTTTCAAGCCACTCATACAACAAAATTAAAAAAGGGAACGGTTAGAAAAACATCAAGATGTCAATTAAAAAAACAGAATATTTTTTATATAAAAAAGAAAACCGGAGGAATGAGTCCTGTAGTGGAGGACGGGGAGCAGGGGTTAGCAGGTGAAGGCAAGTTTGAAGAGTATTTAGTTTATTTTCAGTGGTTAGTTCATGTTAATAAGTTCATTTAAATATCTTTTTTTGGATCGACCACTGCTCCGTTTAATTCTTTTTTAACAGAAGGCAGTTCATGCAGAAAACACCAACAACACCAAAAACGGGACTCTCAACAGCAAATGTGTTGCATGCAGGAGCCACGTTCATCTGGTTCAAAGGCACTTTGTGGAAGGCAAGCTCTATCACAGGAGCTGTTTCATGTAAGAACTGAATCAATATTCATTGATACGTTCCCGTCGTGTGCTGTTTATTGCACTCGTTATTTCATGCTAATAAACTCCCACCAGATGCAGTGAATGCTGCAGCGTCCTTCATGCGGGAGGCTACAAACCTGGGAAGCATCCGGACACGTTCATCTGTAACGCCCACCAGAACAATGTGAAAGCATCCTTCTCCGAGTCCGGGCTCAAAAACGGACCCGCCGGTTCAGCCGGGCGTTTGAATGGTGCCACCCAGACCCAGCCTGCACCACGCCCCTCTTCGGTGCTGTCGGCCCCTCTCGGTGTTGTCCTGAAGCCGGTCAGTCCGGCGAAACCTTCCCAGTGCTGGACGGCCTCAGCCCAGAAGACGCAGACGGCCCGGCAGAGGTTTTTCCAGGCTGCGGAGCCGGTCCCGGAGGCCTCGGTGGGTACCAGGAAGCCCACTGAGCCCTCAAGTCTTCTAGTGAGTTCAAAGGTCCCACTGAGTCCTGACGATAAGAGCAAAGCCACGACAACCATGGGAAATAAACTGGCCGCGGAAAACTGCAACAACAACAACAAACGCCTGTTCACTGTTCGATCAGCTGAGAGACGGTGAGTGTGCATACTTTGAGTCCTTTGCAATATTTGGATATTTCTATCCTGCCCCACTATATACTTCTGTGATGACTTCTGTTATTAAAGCTGATGGTGAAGGGTTTACCCCCCCCCCCCCTCTGCAGGTTTGGAGATGAGCCAAGTTCAGCCGACGGCGCTGGTTCGAGGAAAGATAAACGCGGCCAAGTCCCAGCAGGAAACTGGGCCGGACTGCCCTCCACCGGCCGGGCAAACAATCAGGAGCCGCCATGTCTGATGACCATCAACAAAGACGACACGAGGCCAACAACTGTACACACAACCGCCAAAGGCAAGCGCTACTAAATTCATTTCGGTGCTTCTTGATCCATTATTTGACATCCAGCCGGCATCCACCCCCGCCCGCGTCCCTCCTGTCGGCCTCGCGGCGCATTCATTGAAAACAAAGCCCCTTTTATCATCTTTGCCCTATTTATGCGACGTGGTCCACAATGCTGGATTCTGACATTTTAATTTCTGTCTCTCACTTTTTTTTTTTTTTTTTTTTAATGAACTTTCTTAGTTGAACTGTCACAGTTGAGCTGTCACTCCTCGGATGGATGTGCATGCTCGGGTTCAGCGCCCTGACAGCCGCGTGCTTTTCAGACTGAAACACAATTACTGTTTTTTTTTTTGTATAAAAGTTGAACTCGTGTAAAGTAATTAAGTCGCCTGTTAATATGGATCACATACCGACCACGACTCTAACTGGTTTGGAAATCAAGATCAGCTGAGTTTTGAGCCTAATTTGGGTCTTTTTTAATGCAGACATGCAGGTGGGAATCATTTACTTGAGGGTATTGTTGTGAGAGACTAGATAATGAAACCAGTAGCTGCACTTATTATGAGCTGTTCATGTGAGTGTGACAGGGGGGAAGAGTCGAGGGAGTCTTTTGTTTACTGTGTACAGGAAGTTTAACTACTTTTGAGTGCACACTTAATTGCTAAAGCAGATGTCAAATAAAAGTCAATGTCCCACCGGTTTTTGAAATTAAGAATGATCTCACTTCCAAGCGACAGATGGAGGTACTGATGCACTTTTTGCTTTTAACTTCTTCCGTCTGCAGATCCAGTCTGGGGGCAGCTGAAGCTCAAACCTGTGAAACTCGAGGCAGGTTTACTGTAAGTATCCTCAATCATCTTCATTTTCACGATTGCCTAATAACTCACTATAGGTGGACGTGGGGATGTCACACAGGTGGACATGATTTTTGTCTTCATATATAACGCTGACCACTCAGCTTATTCACTCTCCAGACTGCAGCGTCGCCGAGCGTCTCCCGTCTGTGTTAATGTTGACTGGCTGAGCGTGCAACCGCTATCTCTGTCCCCCGTCCTCACGAGCCCGAGGGAGTGCCGGGCCTGACCTTCCCCCCCTCCCCCGCTAACGCTAGATTCTCTCCTTTCTAATACCTGCTGGTGATTCCTCCAATCCCTACCTTTTTTTTTTTTTTATCATTTCAAAATAAAAGGTGAGGCCTGTTCTTATATTTTCATTCTTTACGCTCAGCCTAGTACAGTAGGTCAGATAAATGCTGCTTTTACTGTTTTTAAATAACACTTGAAAGGGTCATTTTGTTGTTTTTCTCACAGAGATGCAGATGCTGAAGTCTTTACTGAGCGACAAACATCTGGATTCAAGTCCACGACTTCCTCCTCGGCCCCCAGCAGAACGACTAGGCCTCTCCCGGCTCCAGCGCCTCCAGTTGGCTTTGCTCGGTTCGATCCTGAGCACTTCAGGGAAATCTCTCCGCAGAAACCTCCGCTCGGGCCTGGAGACATTGGTGAGTCTCTTTTGTAGTTTGAGTTGTTTGTCAATAAGGTGCGTTGTGGCATAGAATATAGTGCTTGTAACTATTGTTTTAAACTTGTTTAGTGTAAAGAGTTAGTGTGGTGTTTATGTCTCTTTAAAGACCTTAAAGCTTTGTGGGGAAAAAAATAAATAAGAATTAAAAAATGCTATATCAAGCATCTGTAAAGTAAAAGTATGCTCTGTGTGAGTTTGTGCACTATATATTCTGTTACTACACAAATCCCAAATATGGCCGACAGCCCGACTTTGCGATCCCGAGAACAAACCTCAGCATATTGAACCTTCCTGTCCTTTATTTTAGGTTTTAAAGATGGGAGGTCCTCGAACAGACGGCCAGCTGTGGAATCCATCAGCTCTTCATCGACTGCTTCAGCCAATCACAGACATCCGTCAGGTTTTGTTTCCATCATCATCAAAACCACACATACATGGCCGAAGCCATCGTGTTGATTTTCATATACGCATTTTTTTTTTTTACTGAGGTGAAGTCATATGTGACAATGCGTTTCTGAAAAGCTGCCATGAAAGAACTATCTAATCCTATTTTATCTACGTCTTAGGTGCTAAAAAGGGAAAGTATTTGTCACCCACCAACGCCTCCAGGACTGAAATGAGGTCACCCTCTGTAAGTTCCCTCCATTAAGTCTCTTAAGAGATTAATTAACAGCTCTACAAATATGCTTTCATTATATTCCCAGCAAAAAACGGACGACATTCTTTACGTTTTAAGTGTCCAAAGTATATCAATACTTCTTCTGTGACTCTTTTGTTTTCCAGCAGGTGAAGTCGTATCACCTTCCAGTGGAGCAGATCGAGAGGGAGCTGGATGATATCGAGGCCAACGTGGCTCATCTGGAGCAGGAGGGCGTGGAGCTGGAGAAGAAGCTCCGCAGCTGTGAGGAAGGTACTTTACTCCCGTCTTCCTCTTCCTCTTCTGTTCTTCATGTTATTCGGGTTGTACGTCCGGTTCAATCTCATGAACGCAACATCTCAGGAATTCTTTGAGTGAAATTCTTTTTCAAAATTGGCAAAAACATCGACAGTATTTTGTGTTTTCAAGGTCGTTCTGATCTCAAAAGACACATCGTGGTCCATAACTCAATGAATATGCTAATTATGACACTTTCACACATCTCTATAAAAAAGCTGGATAAGATATTTGTAGTGACGATGTTTCTGACAGACATGGACGTAAACTGCAACGTGACTGTGTGAGGCGGTGATTAATTTTCTTCCTTTTCCTTGTTTCGACACGGACACACACTTTTATGTTGACGCGTCACTTTGAAAATAAACACTCCCTCGTTCTCACTTATTTTGAGGCAGAAGTTATGGATTCAATTGTCCGTTCTGCTCGCGCTCAATAAACTTCAACACAAACGTTGATATTTTATTGTATTTGTGCAAACTGCTGAATCCCACAGCCGCTTCAGTCGGAGGTGTGTGTGTCCTGGAGATCATCTACCTCTCAACTTGTCGTCGTAAAAACTCAACCCTGGCCCTTCAAAATAAAACCCTGTTTGTTCTGGTGATGGCAGGATGTAGACTGACTTGTCCTCGGTCTGTCCCCATCTTTCCTTATTGTAAATGTGACTTTAGGGTCTGTTTTTAATGGATTAGTCACTAATTGGGTTTGGCAAATATTCCCTCTAAAAAAAAAAAAAAAAAAATCTATTGATCCACCTACCAACTACTATTCAAGTGTGACTTTGACTGAAAACTGACAGAAAACCGCTTAATACTGCTATTTAAACGGCCTATAACATTTTAGATTTATCACGATCGTTGTTGAAGCTTCACGTTCTGGTTTTAAATAAATAAATTAAAGCTAATCCCGACTGGATTTTTGCTAAATCATTATTAAATAAGTGATGAAGACAAATCTGTGCTTCATCATGTATTCCCTCTGTGTTGCTCTACATCCCCTACATATTAAATTGCATATTTAGACCATGTTTGGAGGTTTAGATGAGGAATTATATTATAGATAGGAATGCAGGGGCCTGTGTATTTACTGTAGGGCTGCAACTAATGATTATTTTAATTATAGATTAATCAATTCATGTTTTTCTTTCCATAAAATGTCAGAACATCACGAGAAATGTTCATTATAATTTCCTAAGGTGACATTTAAAATGCCCCAGCAGTCTGAAACACAGAGATATTCAAATCTTCATATTTGACAAACACATTCTTACATTCGAGAAAGTGGAACCAGAGAATGTTTGGTGTTTATACAAGCGATTAATCATTTATTGAAATCAATTGTCTTATTGACTTTTATTTGACCCCGGGTTCAATTTATTTTCTAAAACACCCAAATTATGAATCGCCCAAGCTTTTTGTTAGAAAAAGGAAGGTTATGTTCTTTGCTAAAGTCTATGCAACAGTGGGGATGACTGATACTGTTAACTATACAGTAAATTATTTCATGGTGGGGATGTTTACTTTTAGTTAAAAGTACCAGATTGCACAATCCTGCAGCCGGATCGTCCCAAAACCTCATTTATGTTGCAGTCAATTGTATTATTGTGTGTCTAGTTCTAGTGAAAATACAATGTGCTAAGATTGTGGCATTGTTTCTCAGAGGGGGAGGGAGACGTATTAATGGACCCCCTGATGGTCGACTGGTTCAACCTGATTCGAAGGAAGCAGATGTTCATTCGGAAGGAGTCGGAGCTCGTGTACATGTGAGTTCTTCTACAGCTGATCTCAGTTTGGGTTTAATTTATTCTATTGGAGAGCTTTGTACTGCAGGCTGTTTAACTTTGTGGCAATTTATTTATATAAAATAACTTATTGAAATATATTCCAATGGTATTCATCCAAATGAAGCCTGTTTTAATTTGTTTTATTGTTCTTATACACTTTTTTAAAATTTATATTTATATAAATTTGTATATATATATATATATATATATATATATATATATATATATATATATATATATATATATATATATATGTATGTAAAGCTAGAAATATTTCCAATTAATGTTTTTCAATATTGTTTTTGTATGGCTGTGTTGTGCATAATTAGGGAGCTTTACTGTTTAGTTCTACATGTGAATGCTTCTCTCAGAGCCAGGACTCAGGAGCTGGAGCAGCAGCAGCCAGGTGTGGAGGGGGAACTCCGCAGGCTGCTGGAGAAGCCAGGTGGAGATCAGACTCTCTTCTGAACATCACTTCTGTTTTTGATTAATATTTCCAGCATTAAAGTCTGCAAACGTGGCGTTACAGATCATTTAAAGTCCAGAGAGGAGCAACAGCGGGAGAGGAGGTTGATGCAGAGACTGGTGGAGATAGTGGACGGCAGGAATGCAATAGTGGAGGGTCTGGATGAAGACCGGCTGAGGTAACAATCATCTTAAAATACATTAAACATTATTAGTAATGCAGAGCAATGCTAAACTTTTTTTTTTTATTCTTTTTTTTATTTTATCGAATTCAGGGAAGTGGAGGAGGATCAGCAGTTGAATGAAATGATGCAGAATCTTGGTAAGTTTTGCACGAAATACTTTTTCCCAATTTTAATGCATTGTTCTAATATTCGCTGTTTTTGGGTGAATAGGAGTAAAGAGAGCCAAACATAAGAGGAAATCCTCCATCTCAAAACTGTTCCGGCGAAGAAGTAAAAGACGAGTTGAATGAAGGCACTTTTTAATAAATTAACATTATCAGACCTTTTTTATAATGATATAAGGTTTTTACATTAAAGTACTGCAGTACGTCGTGGGCTGATGAGAAGAAATAAGGAAGAGACATCAAATCATGAGTTGTGTTTCTAGTTGTCTGAATATTTCAAGCTCAAAGTTAAATTAAAATGTTACTTTTGTTCAACATTCATCTTCAGTTCTTTGCTCTTATTTAATTGAAGTGATTTCTAAATGGAATATGATTCAATCTTTGCTTTCACATGTTTTTTCAATTGTTTGTCACAGGGTTTTTTTCTAAATGTTTTGTTACGTGCTCTTGAATGCAGCACTAAGTATTTTCCTTTTTTATATTAATTTGACTTTCACAAAATACATACTCTTCATGGATATGTTTATGTAAAGATTCTGTATATTTATGGGATGATTGGAACGTAATTGTTAATGTTTAGCCACTCAACTTGCACTGGGTCAAACAAATTGTCTGTCGAGAGTTTAAAACATGAGCTATCGTGATTTTCAAATTACAGAGAGAAACCCTGGCGGCCGCACATGCAAACATGAGTCAGAACGAATGTGTAATCCTTCAACAGGCCTTGATCCCGAATGAAAATTATATCAGTATTTATTTAATCATACATTTTAACACATTTTTCCTGTAAGGATATTAGCAGCAGGAAAAAAAAAAAAAGCCTGGACACTTTTAGTTTCAGCCACACATGTTGCAGGCTGCTTCCTCCGTACTGTAGGTGGCAGCCTGGGTATGCTCTATCACCAGGCAGCAACTCAGAAAATCCAATTTGCCACAGTACGGACAGTTAATTTCTTTGCTAATTTTATAAATGCTGCAAAAAAAAAAAATGTTCAGCTGTGCTGATGCAATAATGTTATGTGAAAGAGGATTAGGTAGAGCAGTAGCTTATGGCCGGGGAAGGCTTATAAACTATAGGTTGTATTGAGCTCTTTATCTTGAAACCGGGTTTAATTAAACATTACTCTTTACTAATATCTGCATCAGAAATGCTCCGTACCTGAGCTATTAAAATGTTCAAAGGTTGTGTGGAGTCATTCATGTGTGAAAATGGCATTCGCGGTGTTTGTGGGGAATGTACTGTAATGTCGCATTTTTTTTAAGTGTTCCTGAATACACTTGTACTCCATTTATAGTATTTTAAAAAAAAATCTGCAGTCCAATAAATCCTTTGAAGATTAGTGTGTATGAGAGGTTGATTTATTTACTTAACAGCTTCCTTTGGCACACATCTTTCTATTTAAACACATCCTTGAACTTTTTTATCACACCACTTTCCCATATTTCGAGCTCCACCGATGATTCGACGACTGCCAAGATCAGACGCTTCAGTCGGAAACCGACGATGCTGCGACTCCTTTCACGTTAAAGCTGCGCGGCAATCTCGCAGCTGCATCAATGTATGCTTTTTTTTAACAAGGTTTATTTATCTATTTCTCCGGACGACATCAAGATAATTCGCTGCCGTCAATATATTACAGCTACTTATAAAACCACACATCCCTCATTTTTGAGATGCATGAAATTGTGATCATGAACTTGGAACAGCGTCTTTCTAGCTGAGCAGAGTTTGGGGATGATATTGGTACAAAACGCCATGCGTGATGCGGGTGACAGTCGAGACTGAATGTGTGATATTAGAGTTAATTAAAGCTTTGCGCCCCATCTACTGCAAATGCTTGCACTACTGCAATTAAGAATCAAAGGCGAGGGCTTAGTGTCAGGGGGGGTGTCTAATACATGGTTTTAACAGGAATGGGACCTGATTTGCCAAGCTCCTAGCGACAAGCATTAACAACAGCCTCAAATTAGAGGGACATTAATATTCATAAGTAAAACAATTCATCCTGTGAATGTGCGATGAAATGGGAATTCTCTGAGGTGAGCTCTCGTGTCCAGGCTGCCATCGTTCATTAAAATATGCCATTACCCATGAAGTGCTTAGTCTCTATATAAACCGCTGGTAAAATCAGTTTGTACTGACATAAAGGTGGATATTGGAAAATTGTTCAGCACCTTGCATTATGTTAATCCGGTACATTTTATGAGAAAATATAAAAAATAAAGTGGTTATTGTCCAATAACACTGGTTTCTATATGTCTCATTAGCTAAATTGTTTAGGCTCCCTGAATGAGAATGTACCATGTATAATCTTTGCTTGTGCACATTGATATTAGCCTGTTATTCTATTAATAAGACGTGAGTGCTTTGTGATGCTTTAGGTTAGCTGTTGTACGCTGCCACTTGTGTGTGTGTGTGTGTGTGTGTGTGTCGTCTTATTCCCGGCCCTGCCAGAGTCTCTGCCACTAGCCTGTAATTATGATCCTCGAGGTAATTTTATCAGGCTCATTAGCTCTGATGAGTAAACGAGAAGCGTGCCTCTAATTTATTGGCCATCCAGGCTGGAGACTTAATTCTCATCAGAGAGATCATAATATTTGTATAGAGAGACAGATATACAGTATATATATACATAAGTGTGTATATATATTCTCAGTTGCAAGGACCAACACTGAGGCCGAGACTTTTAGGACTTAAAACCAGTAATTACACAACATAAACATTTTTTTTTATATATAATTGGCAATTTGCTAAAATAATTCCAATGCATGTCATTGTGACGAGCAGGGCGACCAAACATCGTCTCTTCTTGGATTCAGGCCTGATTTTCAAAACGAAAGCCATTGTTTGTATTCTACAGAGTCCTGTGACTTTATCTTCCTGCACAAAATTAGATTCCCACACCTCTGCAAACAAAATTGCATTGTTTTGGTCCCCCGTTCAATAGAGATGATCCATTTTCTGTGTCAGAGAACGTGTTAAGGCAGCGGAGGGTAAATACGCTCACGATTTTCAGTGTGTAGAAATTTGCATTGAGGGGAAATTATGCATGCCGGCTAGTGGGAATGAAATGTATAAAGTGCATGACTGGTAGACTTGACAAGTGCAGCTTTCATCCATCTCAAATGAATAATTTTCACTTCCCTTAAACATCCTTAATCCAACCATGTTATCAGCGGGCATGCAGGATTCTGCCAGACTTTCTCCTCGACGGCACGGCAACTTTCAACTTGCTTGAGATTCTGCACCGCGGTTGCTTACCACATGGTCTTAGGGACTCACTCTTATCCTTTCCTGCTGGTTTTGTGGATCAGTAAAAATTCCTTCGAAACACAATATATACATAACGCAAGTCTTAATAGATAGCAGAATGTCTCACTCTACCCTCCTCTGTGCCGCCTCGGAGGTCGACTTAATGCACTGTATTTTACCTCTGATTCACGTTGGCGGAGAGCTCGGAGGATGTCTGGGAAAAAAAAACCTATTTGCTCGGTGGCCCTTTGTCCTCTATTTCAAATTTCAGTGACAGACCCGTCCATGCTAGTAGCCTGTAACGTGGTTTGGAAATTCATATGGCCGTAAACGGATAGAGAAGGATATTCATGGTAAATGACTCAGTTTGACTTGTTATTTTGGGACCACTTCCTTGTCTTCTCCACTGAAATACATACGTATATATGATGATACCATATTCCCCCCCTCTCCGTATCCCAATCCTTTTAATTTATGCACTGTGGCGGGCTTTCCTAAATACAACTGACAATAAACAATTAAATGTGTAATTGGTGTTTATGCCGCTAATCCTCGTGATAGCCTCTAATGTGAAGGGGTTACCTGGCTATTTTCAATATCCACTCTCGCAGAAGCCTCGCTTTGCGATAAGAATATTAACCTCATCAATTTCAGGTAACTTTCAACGCTTTAACATCTTGTCTTAAAGACCTACGTGTTAGCAGGAGTCTCAGCCTTGGCATTTAGTGACATTTTAAGCCTTTTAACAGAATCCAGACAGGGATTTAGAGTTTCCACCAAAGGAAAATAATTTTTATCCTCCTTTCTGGGAAACTGTGGGTAGAGGGATTAAATGCACCAGAGAGATTTGTATGTGGTGCAAGTAAAACAATATTGTGACTCTGTTAATACATTTGCTACCATCTACTTTCATGCTCTGAGGAAGTCGGGAGTCGTTACTCATCGGGCTGAAGTTGGCTTTGATGCGGTTCTTGTTTAATTTTCTCATTTCGGAGGTTTTTTAGTTATGTGACAGCCCCGTGCACCTGACCTCTTGTGCTGTGAGACGCCATAATAAGTGTCTGCAGGGTCTGAAGCAATGAAGAGTCTGACCCAGGCCAATTATTTTGTTTTCCATTTCACAATCAAACCCTAACCCTTAAAACCTTTGGAACAAGCACATGTTTCCACCCTACTTAGAGCAATATTTAAACCACGATGATGTCGCACACGCCAGCACACAACAACGGCTCTGAGTGACAGTTCGGGACACAAAAGGTCCTTTTCTGCATGTCGGATGGTTTGTGGACTGTGTATCCGCCAGTGTGTGTGATGGCTGCTGTGTAGTGGAGCCATGCCGGGCTCTGTTCTCTCTGTGGGCAGGCAGCATTTGATGCACTGCCTCTCTTATCTGGCGCCTGGCAAGGTTAATGAAGTGGTGGCACTTTTGGAGGAAGTAGAAATGGGATGAGTACCAAAAGACCAGAGGAAGCTTGGAGATGAAACGTCCCGCTCTTAGCGGCTGTAAGTGGCAATTTTGGTGAATTACATAGACAATAAGAAAGGGGGGTTGTCATCCTCTTCAACACAACAGTGGTCTGAATCAGGGATGGCTTGATTACATCTCTTTCAGCCCGGTTCATATGAAATTACATTAGCATTTAGGCATCACTTGTAACTTGATCCGTGAAACGTCTCCTCATAGGGCCGCGCTAATGTTTCTGGGCAACATTTAAGTCGGGTATTGTGCTGTGTAATGGTACCAATGGCATTCTGATGCACAAAAGAACATTACAGCTCCTTGAAACCTGGAAATGGAAAACAGTCCAAGTGTTGTTTTCCCTCACCGAGGGTCAGATCATTCCTCATTTGAATCGGGAGCGCCGCTCGTATGGCTTTCAGTACAGTGGAGTCTGCGTAGCTCTTTGAAGGACTTCTGAAAACCCACTGGGCCTTTGTCAGGGGCAACAAGTCTCAGTTAAGTGAAAGAGTTGGCTTATTTTATTTGTAATAAGTGTCTCGGAAGTTGTTGTTTCAGCTTAAATAAAGGGCAGAAATGCCGCCCTAATATAAATATAATAACAGGTGATGTACTGCTAATGCTCTCTATTCCTTAGCTTTTTTTTGTGGTTTTAATATGCCAATTCCCTTTGCATCTATAAGAGCTAATAGGTAAACAGTCCTGAATGGAAGGAATGAAGCAGGTCTACATGCCAATGAATTAGCATATAGATGAGTTCATCTCATACAAATAGTGCTCTTTTGCCCAGAACTCCCCGTGCTGAGCAAAGATCATGTATGTAAAGTATGCATGCAGAAAATGTAAATTAATCCATTTCAATCATCATTCAATCTAATAAGAATTTATTTTTTTTCCCCGCCCTTCTCTCATTTGTCCCTCGTTGCTCAAATGTCCAGAAATATTGAGAGGGCGGTCAAACTACTCCCCGAAGCAGCTTAATTGTTTAACAGACACACACACAAAAAAAACTGCACACAAAAAAACATGGAAGCAAACCGACGTCAACGACAAATACGCAGCCGGATGTTTTGCACGTGCATGAGACAAAAGGCTGAATTGAGTTTTGCACGAAACAAAAAGCTCCTCGGCGTTGCTCAAATCAAATAATAAAACAGATTTCCCAAAGCAGAGCCTCCACAAAAGGAGTGCCATTGACCGTATGTTTTGTATTTGATCCTCATTATTGTAATTCCATAAACAAACACCACCTCTGTGAAACACAACTGTTTGTCACATAGCTCTTGTTAATATGCTAAAAGAAGCTTAAAGAATTGGGTCAACTAATTAAGCAATTAGCTTATTCCAGCTCTGTGGTCAGGCTGTTGCTAATCTACGGCATTGTGAGCCCAGATCTGCCAAAAAAAAAAAAAAAAAGCGAGAGGCTTGTGTGTCTGTGTCTCCCATCCCATCTGACAAAGGATCATGTTTGAAGCTTTCCCTCAGCAGAAAGCCAGAAGACTTGTCTCTGCTCACTAATGCTCACGTTTCTCATGCAAATCCTTCGCAATTGAATAGGTTGTTTATTGTCTAGTTAATATATTGAGACATTTGTGCGGTGCTGTTGGAGTGTTTGGTCTGTGCATTTGTAGCTGTGTTAACACACGTGAAATCCCAGACAGATTAGAGTTTGATAGCGTTAAAGCCACGGTGAATGTTGGTGGCTTTCGGCAGAGCGCACCACGTGGCTTCACTGCAGGCGCCCGACGAGGGAGGAGTCAGGCGGCGAAGACTGTGGAGCGATGGAGGCAGCCGGGGGTGGAAGTTGAGGAAACTTAGTTTTTACATATAGCCAAGCAAGCTGGATATCATGAAATGTGAATATCCAGCAAGAAATAACTTACACCCAGGTTATTTCTGCATAACTTACATTTAAAGGGATTGTTTACTGTTTTCACATTTAACCAGACCGCCCCCCAAAAAAAACTAAATATGGATGCCTTTTCATATCTCTGTGTGCAGTTTGAAGGTACGCGGTGATGTCAAAGGTAAGAAAACACACATTTTCAAATTGATTGCTGAGTAGTGAGAGCGCTGGATGCAGCCGGGGGTGGAAGTTGAGGAAACTTAGTTTTTACATATAGCCAAGCAAGCTAGATATCATGAAATGTGAATATCCAGCAAGAAATAACTTACACCCAGGTTATTTCTACATAACTTACATTTAAAGGGATTGTTTACTGTTTCACATTTAACCAGACCCCCCCCCCTCCCCCCCCAAAAAAGAAAAGAAAAAACAACAACTAACTAAGGATGCCTTTTTATATCTCTGTGTGCTGTCAAAGGTAAGAAAACACATTTTATTTAGGGTTAATAGTTTGCGCCACATATATTCTTTTCCCACAATTTCTTCCCACAACATTTTTCCCAACATGTATAGCTGCATGTTGTAAAACATAGGCTAACATTTATGTGGATTGGCTCCTTTACAGTGGCATTCAGAATTGAATGTTTGTCTTATACACAAGTAAACCCATGAGTTTGTTCTAAACACTGATCTATCCTATAATAATTAAAACAACAAACATGGTCATTTAGAGATGCTCTAATTAAACGCTATTAATACATTGTGACATTCTCACCCCTGCAGTAGCTATATAATACATTTATGAGATGTTTCCTGCAGATAAACACCTTAATGTCGCATGCGATGCTCCACCATCTTTGCTGTAAAATAAGTTAAAGATTACGACTTCTATGTTTGATTTACAAGCACTGTTAAAAAGGAGTCATTGTCAATGTATTTCCAAGCGTGCACTAAAACCTGCAACAACAGATTGTGTTGGCCTCTTGGGGGCGGAGACAACAGGGCGTGGCTTTAAAGTTGATATGGCGAGCTTGTCAGCCAACACTTGTAAGACAGATATTCTTTTTTTTAGCTATTTTTGTTAGACTCTAAAATCTGAAATATCAGAAATATGCTAAATGCTACCTTATCAGAGTTTTTTTTTTTTTTTTTTGCTGTGCATGAAAACAACAATGCTGAGGGGAAACTTGAGAACAACACACAACAAATGCTCATTTCGTCATTTGCAATAGTTAAAAGCTTGTGATGCTATAGGAGTCTAGTATATCTTTATACTATATATAAATGTATGCTAATGCTATTGTGATGAGCGAAATCAGAGTGAGAAGTGTGGCTAATTGAAGGAAAAGGCTTGAAATGCATTGTTAACGGGTCAGAGAGACACCACTTATGGGCATGATGATGATATGCAAGGTGTGGAAATGCATTTCCAATCTCCCCGGCTTGAGCCCATCAGTTTCCATTCAGAAGTGTGTGCACTTGTTCATTAAGCTTATGCATATCATCAACTGGTGCACTCATTCTATCAGGCAGATATGGCAGGGATAAAACGATGTGAAGGATGGAAATTCAAACAACCATTCTCATTTGCAAAGGTCATTAAAGCCTGGCATACATTAGAAAATCTGCTAATTATGAAATGGCTTAACTCCACATTCAGTGGGATTATGTCTACTCATTTAGAATATGTTGATCCCTTTCCTTACTCGTCACAAGACAGTTGATGTATGGGACTTGTGGCACAGAACTAATGTTCCCAGTGCTTGTCGGTCATCTTAACTGACTGTAAGAAGTCCATAAAAGTGGCCGTCTGGTTCTGAGTGGATATCTGCATCAGCACCACGGGACAGACACGAGTTTCAGAGCCGCTGGGAAGATCTGGTGCACGGACTCGGCCGCTTCATCTTCCTTATTTTACATTAGATTCATGGAGTATCAACAAATAATAATCACAGTTAAACTGATGTTTTAAATCTGCAACAGAACCTGCACAGCAAGCGTTTCAAGGGTCTGAATGTAGAGTATTGTCTACTCTGACATTGCATATGTTATATGCATAACATGCTTTTTATATGCAACATAATGCAGAATATTAAACATATGCTCCACAGTCACAGTTACAAACACATGTTGTCAACCGGACGTTTCCATTCTAGATGAATTCAGAATTATTCTGAAAGCCAAGTTGGTAATAAATAGAATCAAATTGAGAAAATGTTAGCTTTTAAAAAGCATGCTTCATCTTCCTTATTTTACATTAGACTCATGAAGTATCAACAAATAATAATGACAGTTAAACTGATGTTTCACATCTGCATGTGTTGGGTTTTCTGCCTGCAACAGAACCTGCACACCAAGCTTTCCAAGGGTCTGAATGTAGAGTATTGTCCACTCTGATGTTACATGTTTAATATGCATAACATGCTTTTTATATGCAACATAATGCAGAATCAATATTAAAGATATGCTCCACAGTCAGTTACAAACACATCAATACTGTTGAAGTTTCCATTCTAGATGAATTCAGAATTATTCTGAAAGCCAAATTGGTAATAAATAGAATCAAATGGAGAAAATGTCAGCTTTTAAAAAGCACAACTCAATAATTGTGACTTTTTTTGTCACACTTATTTTTACCATCAACAATAATAATTAAGCAAACTATTAGTTTTCAGTTTCATACAGAGGACCTGTTTGTTTAAGAGCCATAGCATACTTAATGGTGGGAGCATCACTTTTGCGATTCACTTTTTAATTATTTATTTTTTTAATTAGTTGTTGTTGCTACAAAATATGTACAAACAATTCCGAATCTATTGATAAAAAGAAGGCAGCGTAATTAGAGCCACGTTTTCATCCATTATAGCATCAAGCTGATTCGATTAAGTCACTAATTGGTCTTAAATCTGGAAAAGATTGAACAATAAACAAGAGGGATGAATTAATTATTGCTGCACTGCACAGTTATAAGTGGTCAACACACAATTTCCATCACAATATAGATTTTCGCTCCGACTTATATTTCCTCGTAACGGATTCGAGCTCTTTACTATTGACAGTGTAATTCACGGTTAACCTAACGACTTAACTCAAATAACGCTTGTTGCGATCCTATAATTGACTGAGAATCCAGAATGTGCCGTATAGAAGATTGAACCTCTTACGTGGATCGGATGCACACATTGTCACACGCCGGACCTTTTCAAAATAGCCTCCACATTGTAGACCTCGTTGGATCAAATCACTCCGAATTTTGGTCAATTTAATAATCCAATTGCCAATTAATACAGCCGGCAGTTCTTAGATCCATAAAAGGTTAATAAGCCTCAGCTGCAGTGTGTTTCTCTTGGGTAAATGTCACTTAGACGTGGGCCACCGTGGGTCAAGATCTCCCTCCAGATCTAAATTTAATCACATAGCATTGCCTGGCCCCGTCTTCACCCTCATTAGTCCTCGGCTTGTGCAGGAGTATGATCTGCCTTGTTTTTTAGCCCGGGCTCTCTCCTTCCACCCCCCTGACTCTGACCCAGACATGCCAGCAGCGTCCTGCAAACTTAAAGCTGAAATCAAGTCCTCTATAAGCTACAGTAGATTTGCATGACATGTGTGTCTGCAGGAGTGCCTCGGCCCCCAGGGAGGGTGGGGGGACGCTATATGAAATGTGCCCATATTCATATAGCTGCGATCTGTTGGCTGAGCTGTCACCTGATGCGGGCCCGTGCCACCTGTCGGTCCTGCCCCAGATAATGGCAGAATGACCGGAGTGATTCAAGCAGCCGTCTCATCTTAATTATCTCCTCAGAGTTTAATTAACTAGCTCATTTATTGGCAAAAAAAAAGAGAAGAAGCAGCCTTGACTCACATCAAATCACAGCCACCGAGACAGAATGGATCATCATAACATTATTGTTTTGTTTAAAGCTGTTCAGACGCATGAGGTGCATCATGATGAACAAATCCTGAGAGGCTGTGTATGATTAGACTGGATACATTTCCATATTGTTTGTGGGAGCACCAGAGGGAAAGCGCTGTCATGCGCTCTCTTATAAATGTGTCACTTTTTTTTTACTACTTGTATGCTTAAAAGATGTCATGGTGTAAAGAGCCCATATGGAGCAGAATGCAGAATCATTTAGTTCTGAATGTTAATATGAATTACGAACAAAATGGGTAATAATTCTTCTGCCCTACAGAAATGATTAACATAATTCTGATAAATAGGCAGATGGCAGAATGTGTGAATTGAGTTAGATTTATCTTAATTAATATCTTGAACCTACTTGGAGAAAGGTAAATGGCTCCACCGGGTTCCTCTGTCTTGTGTGTGTGTCTTTCTCGTGGCCTGACATGTAGTAGTGGCCTGAGGATATTAAGTTGCTCTCCAGGTATGCATCAAACCCAGGCAGCCAGCTGATAATGAACGTATACCCATGCAAGCGAGCAGGCAGGCAAAGACACACACACACACATGCACACACACCACTTAAAAAAAAAAAATAATAATCATTTTAGCAGTTTTTCCGTCTCTCGGCCACATTGAGTGAGTTGTGTGTGGCTGACATTCATCATCATTTCCCTGCGAACAAATTCCTGTGAGCTGGGATCCACCGTGCTTTATTGCTGGTGTCGAATTAAGAGTGAATTTCTTTTACTCATCACAAATTAAGGCAATTAAAATGTTAATTATTACAAGTAGAAAAGGGACAAAGGAATTCAAATAAATTGATGTATTGACGTTTTTTTAATTAATTCATTCGGGTTCCTACTGTGTTGGATAATTATGCTTAAGTGTTTAATTACATATTTTGATGGGATCCTCAATTACTCTGGCTTAATAAAATATCATTAGCCTGTCTCCCAGGTTCTAAGCTGCGGAGACATACAGCATTAGTCGACGTATTTAAATAAAATATTAGATCGCAGGCTGGTTTTACGTGGCAGGTCTCCAGCCCTCCATCTCCACTAAATCTCTGTTAACCTGGAAGCCACTCCTCACATCAAAGTTTGACACAGCGGCAAACAAACAGTGTTAAATTTACATATTAATTAGTGGCAGGCTATCAGCACGGGCGATGAATTCAAATGCGTGGCCCCCTTCGGCAGCGATCCGCGGCCACAGCGCCGCCTGGCGGGGCGGCCCGGCACTCGACCCGGCAGAACAATGAGAAATCACCTCGACCCCCGAAGGCCGGCGGAGTCCCTCCCCACCGCAGACGCGGAACTTTTTATTACGCGGAGAGTGTAAATATTCAATCTCCTTCCTGCCGACCGGGTGTCTTACAAATCAATTTGCCGTGTCACGACATCGACTGCAAAATATGCAAAGCGCAGATAAGTACCTAGTTGTCACCCATCCAGTGTTGCTCAGTCAACCTCCTCTGTCAAAATGCACACGAGGAAACGATGGCTGCCATCTGGTCGCTGTGTGAAATGATCTTGTTTAAATCCTCTAAAGGTTATTGCGGTGGTGCGAGTGATCCGTCAGTTGTTCGAGAACATGTTTCCACTGTGAATTCTGCGGGCTTTATCAACTCGACATGCATTTTTCTTTTCATTTTACATCTTCTTGCAGGGAACCGGGATCCTCGGCGATGGCTCGGAGGCAGGATCCTATAATTAGAACACAGTTCAGATGGTTAGCAGGTAATTTACCTTTAGGGGGAGAAGTCTAATTATTGTCTTTGAAAAGCTAATTTAGCGTCAAACACTTCAGGTGTCTTTTCCCCTCTTCTTCAGCAAAGGGAAAGGTATCCTGGAGCACTGTGAGATCCGAGGGATATCTCTTGTGCGCCCGGTGCTTTTAACTGTTTTATGTTTACATGGCTGATTCTTAAAAAAAAAAGGAAATTAGGAGCTATAAAAGAAGTGCAAAGCATCTTCTCCCTTTTGTTTTCTCTCCGCTGGTGTGTGGGGCACCACTCCTTGACCCGCTGATAAATGCTCTAAACAGGCAGATCTGTTTTCAGGCAGATGGTGTCTGTGAGTGACACTGGTTCCCAGCAGAAGCAGGCCCAGGGAAACCATCACAGTGGAGTCTCTGTAGAGCAAGCCAGCCCGCTTACCTGCCGGCATATGCTCAGCTGTGGCCTACACCTGCTGAAGGATGGCGTTTACACCACGGTCCCTGGACTCCGCCTCTGAGGCGGCTGTTAATCACAGATCACCGATCATTCAGGCACTTTTTTAAAAAGCAGAAAATAACCGAGTAGCAGGGTGAACCTGAACTTAACATCAGAAATGCAATTGTGTTTTCTGTTGGTGCAGTTACTGCAGCCTTTAGGAGGTTGTGAAAGCTGCTATTCTCCAGTGGATCCAACAATTTAGACACCGCCGATGTTCTTCTGTTCCAGTGCTGATGAAACATGAAACACAAGCAGGTTTTAAGCAGGTTTTGTAGTATGTTCACATGTACAAAGTGACAAAATAAAGGAAAAAAAGTCAGTCTGCATTATGAAAGATGCTATATTCTTGTTTAGATGGACGTTATTGTCCCACAATGCATTGCACAAAGGAAAAGGAGGCCGCTGGTCTTAAGAGTGAAGTCAAACTTGCATTATCTCTAATGGCCATCAGGGGGCGACTCCTTTGGTTGCATAAATACGTAATTGCGTAGAGGTTTGTGAGACAATGACACTTCTCACTTGATTCATAACCTCTACAAACGTTATATTGAAGTCTTCTTCAATACGGCATGATGTTCATTTAGTAAATTATTTAGGGCGGGCCTACCTTGTGATTGACAGGCCACCACCTCGGCATTGTGTGGGAGTTGTGTTTTTGTCTTACAACTTTAAACCTTTCGGGAGTGTGTTTTCAGTTCATAACAGTGGGTTGAAAAGGTCTTACTCAGCGTTCGGTTCCAAAAAAAACAACATTATTTTTATGTGAAAGATGAATGAAATGAACAGATATCTAAACGTGATCATAAAGCTACCGACTCTTTCCCCTTTGGCTCTGGGACTGTTTACTCCTCAGTGCTGGTGCATTTCAGCCCCACCAGCAGGGCCTGGAGGACAACAGTGTCTGCAGCCACGGGGATCAGTAACAGGTCCACTGCTGAAATATGTGCAAAGTGTCAATAGTCTGGAGCTCCTCTGTCCAACTGGAAGCCATCGAGCTGCTAAAACAGAGCTGGTGATTGGGACACGGTCACCCCAGTCAGTGCCAATTCAGATGTCTTAGCAACCCTGGCACGGCGGTTTGATCTGCCTCGCTGTCATTGATTCACAAGGCTTCCAGCTGGAGCAAAGATCCTCATTGAAGCGTAAGATAGAAACCTCTCCATCTTGGCACGTCTTGGCTGGCTCAATCCCCTGCAGGCCATTAGGGATAGAATATGTTGTTTTCTGTTTTTTTTTTCTTCCTCCAGAAGAAAAATACAGTCTGTCTTCATGCTATAACAGCCATTACTTAATTGTGCTGGATTTTCCGAGCAGAGTGTTGCTTTAATTAAGCAGCTAATTGCAATGTAGCTCTTGATTAGCTTTGGGGGATGGGAATGTTCAGACAGGCTGATATGTTGTGCACACTTCAGAATCATTTACAGAAATTGAAGCTAATTTCGCTCTCTGTCTAGTGCTGCATTAATTTAATTTGGGTTGCTTTTAGCTCATTAACACTTCTAATTAATACGTTGACATCACTATTAAGATGTCTCTTTGAAATTGGTGTCTCCTGATAATCAGGATGGAGGAGGCTGACGGATGGAGTGAGAAGCTGACTGGGGAAAACGCAGCAACTCCTTCAGACTGAAGGGGCGGACGGCCCCGTCCTCATTTATAAACCTCTAATATTGTGTCACAGTGGACACTAATAAGAGCCTGTGGCAGGTGACTAAATTGGAAATGAAAGCAACGCTGATTGTTTTAAAATTTGATTGGGGTTACTCTCCGTGTGTGAGTGTGTGTGTGTGCGTGTTTGTGCATGCACGTGTGTGTGTGTGTGTGTGTGTATTTGTGTGTGATGCTCCTGGGAGTTGGGGGGCGGAGGTGCATCAGGGCCAGATGCCATACACAGCTGAAGAGCACGCCTGAGTAACTTTGTGTTTGGGTTTGTCATTTTAATGAGCAGAATTTAGTGACTATGGGCTGGTAACGCTGCGTGAGGAGCCCCATTACATTACCATCACTTTAACCAACCTCCACTGACTCGCACACACACTATGTGCGCTGGGATTTTTCTCTTTTTCTTGTGTAATTTCAAGAATTGAAAAAAAAAGTGAAATTGTGCAAATATATAACATCATCTTAGCCACATCCGAAATGTTACGCGGCCTCTTTACCCATGAAGCTGAATTATTGGAACCATTAACATGTTTTCCTGCTCTCCACACGACAACCACACACTCACCCGTGTGCCCGAACGCCTCCCTGATTGACTTTCTCTCACGTTGTCTTCTATTAGGGTCCATAAGTTGAGAAATAAGCATTGATTGGGAGAGGATTCAGTTATTTGGCATGACGATCAATAGGGGACCTTGTTTTCCCGTGAAGTGCTTTCCTTTGCTGAGTATTCCTAAGGACAGGCCACGCTGTAGGAAAGCCTTCTGTTTAGCACTTCATTAAAACTGCCTCTAATAGGAGCCACCGGGGAGATGCTCCCTGCATGGTGTGTAAAAGCGATCAACATCTGCATCAATTAACCCCTTCGTCCCCACGGGGCCCATTAGAAAAGGAACACCCTTTCAAGCTGCATATGGTTTTAGCTCACAAAGGAGAGTGAACAAATATAATTGCTTGTTTGCTTTAACACTTTTTTTTTTTTTATGTGTGTATTTGAAGAATATGTCCGTCTAATGTTTCTCCAAATTAGACAAAGGCGATATAGATTTGGAGGAGAATGAAGAGTCACGGGAGAATAAAGAACAATGGGAACAAGTTGAGTGAATAGATATACAAGCAAAGCTCATTATTGTTGTGGATATATTTAACTTTTACTTAAAATAATTATAATTTATAATAATAAGTCAGACACATTAACTTACAGCTTACAGCTGTACTATAAGAGGCATGCAGTGTTGGATCAACAGACAGGTCCAATTAGAGTAACAACAGTGTGGACACCTGAAATCACTATCTGAGCTTTATTGGTAAGTTTTACAGAAAAAACTATCGTGGAGTTGCTGTAATCTTAAAAAACAGTAAAAAAAATAAAGAAAATTGCTTGATAAATTCTCTTTTATTTTTTTTGTAGATCAATACTAATAATGTTTCTATATCTGAAGAATAAACTTATATTATAACTACATTCATGCATTGAATTGATGAAACTCGTTCACATTTTTGAACCATGATCGTCTATGCAACAGATATTAATAAATCATTTCCCCCCTCACAGGATAGGAAGTTATAACCACTTCAATGAGGACTTCATACGGATAATTTGGGTGAGAACATTTGCTTAATTAGACAGAACTTGTTTAATTTTGAGCGCAATGCAATATCATGTTTAAATTGGGAGTGTCACCACACTGGAGTCAGCCTGGCAGTGTATCCGTGTGATTAAACTGAATGAAAATATATGTTTTAATAGAACAAATATAGTTACAGCACCACAAATGAGTGCCGCACAGAGCAAAAAGCTAATATTCTGAATTGTCATCTTTATGAGTAATATGTAGATGATAATATATATATAATACAACATTATTTTAAATAGTGAATCTGACAAAATAAGAATCAGGAAGCGTCTCTCGTCACCTGTCCACCAGAGTTAATCTCTCCGTAAACAAACGGCTGAGCCCCGACACGTTTAACAAACCCCAAACCAAATCAAGAGTAATAAAATCACTCATTTTGGTTAATGAGCATATTAACAGCAGAGGTAGTGTTTAAGCACAAACAAGAACAACAACATTAATAATTGCAACTCTCTAGTGCCTGGCTGATGTAAGCTTTAATAATTAACAAGTCTTTGTCTTATCCCCTCGAGGCGGCGCTCCTATTATCCAACTAAGTTACAAACGAGTAATTACGCTGTCACTGAATGGTCACAACTGTTTACCTCCATATCCCCCGGACCACATTTAATACCTGCTTTCAATCCACACACATCCAGCTTACCTGACAGATGCCTCAGTTAAAGGCAAGGCATGGCATTTCAACTTATTTATTCACTTTTTTTTCCTCCTCTCATTAGAGGATTACTCCTCTTACCTCCTGTGTTTACATATTAGTGCTAATCCAATTGAGTCAACAAGGGCACTTAGTGCAGGCTATGAACTGAGTCTGAGGGACTTAAAACGGGAGGGGAGGGGATATTAATTTACTTCTTCAAATTTTTAGGCTTCCAGGGAAAATAGTTTTGAACATCTGCTATGACAAATGAAGCATCGCGAGCGCGCCTGTTGTCGGTAGGAGGCCGAGCTGCCTGGGATTCAGCAGCCGGCCTGCAGAGGGAGCCCCTGGTTACGCGTCTATGTAGTCCATAAGCAGGCTCATAAGCAGGAATAACCTGCCTGCTGCTGTGTAATGCAAACAGAGTGTGTATTTGTGTGGATTTTATTTTGAAACAGGCCTCGGAGAGAAACATGCATGAGTTATATCTGATGTCTCTTTCCATTTTCTGCTAAAACACACAACAAGGGACGAGATGTTACAGCACAATGTTTTAGATTTTCATACACGTGATTAGAAATGTGTTCGGTTTAAGTTTAGTCCGGGATTTGATGTAAGAGCTGCACTTTCTGGCTAATGAGGATTCAGATCCCTGGGCTCGGCCCTGCTTCTCCCTCTCTCCGCCATCATCTCCATAACATCAGTCATGATCTTTGACCTGAGGGCCATGCCCGTGTCAGCTGAAACTAATTAGCCTTTGATCGCCGGTGACTACACACAACACCAGGCTCACCAGAGAGGTGTTTTGTGTATTCTTTTTTTTTTACCATGGGATCTGGTTGCTACACTGGTGTAAAGCACACAATGCTGTTGTGGAGATAAGGCATCCTTTATATATCATATGCATGATTTAATATTCCAGGTCAATCACATGAGTGTGTGTTGAACACCACGCGAGGTCTAATATAGAAAAATAGCCTCTTATTACGTGGAAGTCAATTCATATGTTTTTGCACTGTATCGGCTCATTATGGAGCCTGTATTTGTGTGGTTGGACCATTTATCTTCCCTTAATTAGTTATGGATCAATAAAGCAATTGATTTTTCAGTATGCTGAGAGATTCAGTTGAGGAGTCATGAGCATGAAAAATGCAATACCCGACCATTACATGCAGACGGAAACATGACTCTTCAGATTTCCCTGTAGACTTTGCACAGTCAGCCATTACGTCTGTCAAAAAAAAAAACACCTTATTGTTTACTGATTACGGGGGAACGGGGGCAATTAAAAATGCAAACAGTGTCCTAAAATTCCATCTGTGTTTGGAAAAGCAGAAATAAATCTGAGTTTAATCGGGTTTGTGAGCATTAATAATCTGTGTTGGCTTCAAGGGGCACAGCAGTAGTTCACGTCCGTAGAGGACACAGGATGACATGTTGTGTTTTGTCAAAGGTTTTTTTTTTTTTTTTACCCCGGCATTTTTATCATTAATCATTAGGCTGTTCCTCCTTCTCCGGGGCTCAGAGATGATGGCAGCTAATTAAGTAGTGGCTGGTGTCAAGTATGCTAAGAGACCATGTTAGGCGGACTGCTGCTCTCAAACCACCGGCTTAAAAGACATTTGTTCTCCTTTCCCCCCCACCCTATAAACTTCTCGTTTTTTATTTCACCTATTTATTTGAAATCTACATTTCCTCTTTCCAAATTCTCCTACTGGGGTTCAAACACGCAGGCATGCAAAATGCTTTGGCTTTGTTCACAGTAAGCTGGTGGAAGTCACAATTTGGCAGAATGAGTTGAGGCATTTCAAGTGTGGAGGGAAAAGAGTCAGAACATAGTGTCATAGCAAAATGAATAGGCTTTTTTTTTTCCTTCTTCTTCTTTAGACGTCGAGCTGCTAATGTTTGTATTTTATTTTGGCGGTGTACTGAAATGGCTGCAAAGAGTAATTGCTTTTTTTTTTGTATTTGTATTTTTTTTTTCATTGCGTGAGAGGGGTTTTATGTGTGGTGGAAGCAAGCTAGTAAAGTAACACCCATTAAAACCTAATTTGCACCTTTAGGCAGTTCATTAATATAGTGAATGGTAGAATCACACCAATATAGTCTGTCCTCACCTTAGGGCACCATCTCTATTCATCAAAACACACACACACAACCACACACACACCCACACACACACACACACACACACACACACACACATTTCTCATTTTCACTAACATTAGTCACCATTGCTGAGCTAAGGAGCAGCGGCGGTGAGACAAAGGACACATGTGTGTGTGTGATGCCCTCCGGTCGCCGTCAGCCACCCTGAAGGCCTGTCCAATGTCATTATTTATAATTTGGATGCTAAACAAGGGTTTGATGTGATCTGTGTCTTAAACAGTGACACATTCAACACTTTTTTTACGACATGAATTCCTGCCAGTGTTCACTCCACCTGCCAAGAGATGACACCAAGAGAATGGAAACATTTAGGATGCAGACGCACAATTATTGTCACTTTATCAACAATGCTTCCGGCATATCGTCATTTTTTTTTTTCTTTTTTTTTTGAATGCTTGACATTATCATTTGACTTAAATATCTGTTTCCGGGTGGTTATCGCTTGAGTAATTGCCAGAGGCGGCAGTGATCCAATCAATCAGTGTGACTGAACTTCATACACTTCAGTGTTCTTAACTCTCAAACGCAGGCTTTCTCCACAATCAAGGCCTCACATAAACAAAGGCAACTTGTACACACACACACGGACCCTGAGGCCAAACCACAATGGCTGCAGTTCTGCTCCCGGCCAGCAGGGGACCGATTCTCTGTCTTTTCCCCCCAATGGACCTCTCTGTCTGGGTTCTCCATGAATTTCCCTTTCTTTTCATCACTCTCTGATGTCCAGCTGCTCCTGTCAACACCTTCTTACACCGAGCAATTCATTGCAACATACTGGCAGCTGAGACCCCTGTGATGAACTTCAATCTGCCGTTTGCAGAGGGGGCTTCACCCTGAGTCGGGCTAATCAAGGGAAACACCCCCTTCCAAGAGGGAGGGTGTCTACAGACAGATTGAGCCCAAGTTACCCCGTAATTACCCTGCCACTGCCCCTCTGCTGCAAGCTGCTGCATCTGAACCCGGCCGGCAGAGGAACAGACACTTTGGTGATTACTTTCCAATCTGTTTAACAGTGAACAACAACCAGTGTGCCTCCATTACGCTCATAAACCACAACTTTTTTTTTTTTTTTTCTCCCTGAAAACATTTTTTTTAAGGGTTCAGAGCACCAGGCATTTTGTTATGCTTCCTACGGTAACACAGCGCAAATGTCTCTTGCCGCGGGTTTCGATTATTTCCAACTTGGTGGAGTCCCCGGGGGGAAGTTCTCGGGGCTTTCTGAATTTTATTAAAGCCTCTACAGCTGATTACTTGGAGTGAGGGGCACAGGTTGGTGCATTTTAGGAGTGGAGTGGAGGCCTGACAGGGTCATGTTTAACATGTCCACAGGCAATCAATTCACCTTAACCCCTCCTGGTACTCCAGCCCTCTCCACCTAAGCTGTCCTTAATAACCAGGCAATGGCGAATTACTGATAAGGCACTGGGGTCTCTGACCTATATATCCCTCCCTGTATGTATTGGAAAAATCCAACCCTGAAAGAAATGTACATTTATAATGCATAGAAATGGTGAAATTAAACAATCCCGCATTAAAGGGCTGTGAAATTCCCTTTATTCTTGAGTTTGCTGTACATGGGATGATTTGTTTGGCGTTAACTGGGCGAGGCATTGGGCCAAATTGTCTAGATGGAAATATGTCAGGCACATGAAGGGTTGAGTGAAAAGCCAGAGTCATCCTCGTCAAACACAGAATAAAACATGAAAATATTGTCCAGATTCTGCTGCTTTTTCTGCAGAATAAATATTCTTAAATGCTTTATTATGAAGTGAACAAAGCTACATAAGAAGAAGAAGAAGAAGAAGAAGAAGAAGAAGAAGAAGAAGAAACCCCTTTATTAGTCCCACACTTAGTCCCACAGTGGGGAAATTTATCCTCTGCATTTGACCCATCCTTTTAAGGAGCAGTGGGCAGCCTCGTGAAGCGCCCGGGGAGCAACTGGGGGTTAAGTGTCTTGCTCAGGGACACAACGACATGGATAATATTGCCATGCAAAGAGATCATTAAAAAATGAAAATTTCATTATATTTTTTTGACTTGTGTCCAGCATCATTAAACGTGTCAGATATGAAAAAAAGGTGATCAGCATCATTGAGAGTTCTTGCAGTACATTTACCAACTTTGCTTGTGGTCAATACGTCCAAACTAGATTATATTTAAAAATAACAGATTTATTGTAACACTGGAGTTTTTGTCTGGCTCATTTTCCTCTGGAAATCCTCCATAGCTCAGTGGTTACACTGCATTTCTCTTACATGTCAGTGACCTCTGTGTAAGTTTTTACTTAACAAGCATGCAGAGGGTTCTACATTTGCCCTCATATGACAGTGACTAATTGCCCTGAGGATGCGAGCTGCTTGTTAGGCAAAGGGAAGATTCTCTTGCTCTTCACCCGGCTAAATTAATTATTTCTCCTTTTCAATTCACTCTACCTCGTCTCATAAAGGTTAGAAAAGCAGATATGAAGAATTTCTCTCTCTAATTGTATGTTGCTAATTTTCCATGTGGGTTTGTCCCCTGTTGTGTTGTTCAGCATGGATACCTCACACACTGTGGCTGCAGACCAATTTAATGCATAGCTGCCGTTTGATAAACCATTTGACAATATGAGAGCGTTGAATCATTTCTCTAATATTTCTATGTTACACATAGGTGACATTTATTTTGAAAATATTTTCATTTTCATTGTATTTCAAAATAATCCAAGGAAACTTGGATTTTAATGGATATTAATCTGCTTTTATACACTATTTCATTTTAAATCTGACTTTTGACATATTTTTGCACAAAATCTGTACAAACATGCGATTTAGAGCATTTCTATGACATAACGCCACATGTGTAAAGTCTCATTTCGGCTGTCTTCCTGCTCTACTCGATGTTTTCTCGCCTGCTGTCTCGCCCCTTCCCGTCTCGCCCCTTCCCGTCTCCCCAGTCAGAGGTGCGTCTTCCTCTTCCTTCAGTGAGGTACCTGTGCAGCTGTCAGGGTCGCGGCTGTTTAGGCAATTAAGAATGTTTGGCGTAGGGGGCTAGTGAATCTCTAAGAACATCAATCTGGCTGGACATTGTGCTCTCACATTACCACCCTGCTGTTTTTGGTATTTATGCCCACTGTTTACACAGAGCACACAGAGGGGGTCCTCCAATCAATGCCATTATCTTTGCTAATACCACTGGTGCAGGTCCACCAGACTCCCATCCCGTATCGGTCCGACTGAAGGTGTGCTGCATCACAGGAGCGCTGCACAGGTACAGCAGTTAGCATTGATCCACAGCACCCCCTGACTGTGTGTTGGGTTATATAACAGTTGGTTTTCTGCATTTTCCTTGCGTCTTCTTCAGGATCTCCTCTCCACTGTCTCAACCGCCGTCCCTTGTGTTCGGCACCATTTCGCCCCACCTTCCCCCCAACCTTTACCGCCCCGTGCCTGTCCCTGGACAGGTTTCAGCATATAAATTTGAAAATGATTTGTCCTTGCCCTCTTAATAATAGATGAGAGAGCAGAGTCAGGGTCCCTTCAATAAACTCCATCCTCGCTTTAATTAGTGAACAAAAAACACCGGGCCTGTTGAGAACTCTGGCTTTGGCTCTGTGTTAGTAATTAAAACTGAAACCACCAAAAGGAGAGGAGAGGAGAAGGCTCTATTTTTAACGGGCAGGCTGTTTGGTGCCGAGTGCCCGTATAAGGTTCTGCAATAAAGAGTGATAATGAAGGTGTGAGACCTCTGGGGGCTGACTGGGCGCTCGCTACAATGGCTGCTCTCACACCAGACTGAAATACAGGGAGCAATTAGAGGAGGCAGTGCATAGACTGGCCACCAGAGATTAGTTAACACCTCAGGAGCTCCGCTTCAGGACAGGCACATGCTTGTTTTCTTTCTCTCTCTCTCTCTCTCTCTCTCTCTCTCTCTCTTGCTTTCAAGATAACGCACTAAGGCCTTAATGATTAGATTTATTTGATTCAATTGTCATCTCGGTCAGGTAACGTTTCAAGCGGCCTCGTCTCAGGTTGTGTCGGTAAAGAAAGGGTCATTGATCTGTTCGCGATTTGTAGTTTTCCTTTTAAATTATTCACACACACACACACACACACACACACACACACACACACACACACACACACACACACACACACACACACACACACACACACACACACACACACACACATATATAAAATATCCTACTGTCACAAGCTTTTTCTCCACATATGGCTTTAAACACTATGACAAGCTCTGCCCGAGTTGGAGGAGACCTTAAGCCCAAGAACCAATCAAGAGGACATTGTTAATGGAGGCCACATATAAGCCGTTAAGCCAGTATATGCATAATGTTATTTAATTGGAGTCATAAAAAGCCAATTAACCCTCCCCCCTCCCCTCTTTCCACTCTCTCATTCTGTCTTTTTCTCTCTGTCAAATCTCTGTGAATGTGCATGCATGTGAAAAAATAATGTGATGCTATTGTAAAAAATGTCTTTATTACATAAAACACTGACTAATACTCTACTGTCTTTAAAGCAAATTTTTTTTAAAGCTTATTCTTGAGATGTGAAATCATTCCTGCAACATTCAGATGTGTATCAGTTTCTATAAATAGGCCAATAAAGAAAGGAGTTCGGGTCCCATTGAAATATTTGTAAAAAGGGGGAAAGCACAATGGTGAGGGGCTTCGTGTGATCGCTCAGTTTTTTTTTTTTTTTTTGCCTTCTCATACTTTGAATATACGGATTTTGACAATATATTTGCTCCCAGGAAAATAGCAACAGTGGGCCGCAATATTGGATCTGTCAGGCTCAGGCCATTTAAATTTCAATGGCAGTAAAGTGGGAGAAGCAGACACTGTTAAATATGATGCTTGAATGAAAATCTAAACCCTCCAATACCTCTAAGCAATGTAACTCAATGAGATGAATTAACTGTAAATGCCTCATTCTCTGTGTGAGTGTCTTCCAATTTAAAATCTCATTATTCATATAAGATCCTGAACAAGGTGACTCTTAGAATAGATCGAATAAGTGAAGATAATCTTACCGGACAGTTTTATGCAAATAGGAAATGTATTGAATCAACTATGAGGAGAATGGGGAATGAAATAAGCTAATAAAGTGGAGTTAGGATGAAAAACACCATGAATAATGTTTCCTTCCTATCTCAGCTCAGTGCTTATGCCACTGCCTGTGAAGTTACAAAGTGTATTAATTCAAAGGATGCTGTCATTTAATGTGCATTCTCTTTAGTATTTTGTGAAAAGTATTAACGCTCCCCTTCGGTGAGCCTCTTCAACGTCGGTAAATCAGCGGACGGCTTAATCTCCGTCGCCACAATCTTCAAATCGCCACAATATCTTCATATTTATTCTCAAATTACTCGCTGTGAATGCAACTGTAATTTATACATCGGCTGCAGGTAATTATAGCTCATATTATTGCACGGCACCAGTTAGTACAGTTATGACTGAGACAGAGTAACCACTAATAACTGTTTGTTGGAGAGCTCCATCAGACAAGGATTGATTACAAGCCATCCAATTCAGGGCTGCTCAGGTCTGCACAAGTTCATCCATAATTCATAGTATAAATAATGTAACATTCATTACACAGAAAATATGAACTTTTGTTATGGTTTGTGTTGCAGACATTCTGCTTATAAAGCTAACATACTCAGTGCTTTAATTTGTTCTTCACCCCGAGGGGTGAACGCAAATGACAAATGCAATGATATAATTATATAACAGCCTCACAGACAAAGCTTGTAGATAAAGGGAGCTCTGACAAGGCCATGCATGCCATTAAGAGGGGAATGCATTGTATTCATTAACCTGCAGGATTAACCTTGTCCGGTAACTATACGTTAGAAGTCACATGTGTGTATTTATTTACATTTTGGTCACACGCATAATCTAAAAGAATTGCTTTTGCGTTATAAGAAGTGCGGTCGTAGCTCCACTGCTTCTCTCTCCCCTGGATTTAAATGATTTAATCAGTATTGGTGCACACAGGAAGACTCTTTCTACACTTACTTTCAGAGCAGAAGCAATTTACCACTCTTTCTTTGAGTGGATTTGCAAGATTTATAGCAAAGACAGCTGTGTGTCAACGGTTCTGAGGCTACTGTAGGCCCACACATCACTCCACATTAGGACTCCTTTGAACGTAAGTATATTTCACTCCGAGTTGGTGACACGCCGTGTGAATCTGTGCATGTGAAATTATACACAGCAGTGGTTAGGGTAAGATAAGGGTGGAGGAGGAAGCTGGGAATTATAAAGGGGATCACAAAAAAGAAATGTGCTATGTATTTTATGGACTTGAACTAATTTCCGAGACAAAAAACGCACATGATTTTCCTCAGCTTTTACAGCTAATACAAGCACGTTGTCAGACGAATAAGGCCTCTCCAAGTGCAATACAAGTTTGTGAACATGGCGCATTGTTCCGTAGCCTATACAATACTTCCTCTGCAGCCACCCGAACAGCCAAGAAAATCATCATTCATTCAAGCGCAAAAGTCAGGCTGCAAAAAGTAAACAATTTCTCTCGTGCTCAAAGCAATGTGACAAAGTTGGGGAACAGGGATTTGAAAGGAAGTGAGGAGAAACACTGTAAATCTCAGTGCAGTGTGCAGGGCAAGAACATGCCGTAAAGGTAAGGGAGGAAAAAAAAAAAGATATAACAGATTGAGCGAGGCTGTAAATATGTCAAAATAAAGGGAAACCTGTGGTGGGAACAAGAAGCCTCTCCTTCCGCTTCCCTAATCTGTCTCCACTACGTTGACCAGGTCCATCTGGTTTCAAGCAGCTCGTGCAGGTTCATCATCTGCAAATCCCTCCACACACATTAGCCCAACATCAGGCATCACTCCCCTGCAGAACATCTACCACAAAGCTTCCCTGGCATAAATCTGCCACAACGCTCGGCATGATTCTCCCAAAAATGAATTCACAGAAACTTCAGCATCGGGAGTTCAATCATCGACGCGGTAGGCTTTAAACTAGATGGAGCTCACTTTCCTCTGCACAGAAGCACTTCCTGGCCGACCATCCTGTTTGATTTGATGGGTTATTAAACACTTCTGTCAATAAAAAGCGTGGTGAATGCTAATTTCAGAACCGCCCATAGATAGATGACCATGAAACTAGTGCAAATTAACCTCCAAATGTCATGGGGAAAGCCGCTGTCACAGCCATTACTGTGTGTGATTCAGGTAGGAGAGGCATCGGGGACCACACTGAACACCCTGTATATAACACTGCGTTAAAGCTTTATGGTAACTCTGCAGGGCTTTTGTATATGTGAAATTGCAGCGCATGATTAAGATACAATATTATGAGAAGACAGCAAAGGCTCCGGTTGGCAGACGGGATGTGCCATCCATCCACAGCCGGCGCTACAGACCTCGCTGCTACAATAACAAACGCATCAATTAGTCTCCGGTCGCTGGTCTGGTGCCCTTTATGGACGCTTTAGTAGGCGGTTGAAGGCCAAAAGTGACGTTGGTGTTTCTGAAAGCAAATTGCACATTAAAGAGTCTGATATTATATTTCAAATTTGTCTTATTGACAACTAATAGACAAGACAAGACACAATGAGTTGATCTGGACCTCCAAGGACCTTCATTGCTGTCCAAAAACTATTACTATTGACATTTTTCTATAAAACAATGCAGTTCAACTCCCACATGCCCAGTCCTGCTGCTGTAAATATTCACTAGTACAGCAAATCTGAAAATAGGTCTCAACTGTAGAACTATTTAAATCACAATGTCCATTTTTGCCTGACTTATCTTTTCATTGTAGACCTAAATGTATGACATCACTGTGCAGGAGACTCTGGAGACGTGATGGGTTACAATAACACAATATCTATGTTTTATGATGGGAGTCTTGAGTATTCAGTATATTTGACATATGTCACAATTAAATGTGTTTTTTTTGTTTATTTGCGATTTGTAACTTGTCCCTTTCTTTTACTGTGTTGATATTAACTAAACAACAAGAGATGTGTTTCAGAGTATAACATAATACACTAGATCGTCTATGTCCCCACACAAGAGTGTGTGGACATTTCTTTCATAATTGTGCGATTTTCCCCGTTAAGTAATACAAAATTATGAATTCATAGTCTCTTAAGTTGTGCTTTTAATATTGCTTTGTATTCATGAAAAATAGATTTGCTTTCACACAGAATTATGTATGCTTTCAGAGAATATTCAGTCAAATAAAATCCATTAAGGCAAAAAGAAAAGTGCTAAAACTGTGGTTTTAATGCAACAAATCACTTGCCATTAACCTCACCTGTTATGTTATGGTAAGTAGGGTCTGTGTTATTCTAATAATAACTTTTAACAGAAACCAATCAGGTTGGGATCACACGGCAACATAAAACACCGTGACCCGCTATCCATTACACATCCTACTTTTTGACATGCCACTCTACAATGGGGCTTTCACATTTTGCATTTGTGATGTTTCAGCTGTTCCAGGTGTCAGGCCTGACCACACGACTGTGATGACAGGGAGGAAACAGCCCTGATGTATGATCCCGGCCTGTCACGTCAGGTCAGTACCACGGCTCATTCAACTGCCGATGACATGCTACAACACAGGCTGACAAAGAGGGAAATACAAGTGTGTAAGTCCTGTAAGCGGTGTAAGTCTCTGCCACTGCCGTCCTTTTCACTGCCAATATCAACAGAAATGTCAACAGCGAGCGTCTGTCAGCATCTCGTGTCAGATAATCACAGGAAGTGGGGCTTGTTACGGCTGAGTTCATAACGCTCACCTTAATCCGTCACCGGGCATCGAGTAGGGAAGTAATATTCGGCGATAAGCAGATATACTGTCTTCCCATAATACGATTATCAGTTATAATTTATTCCAACAACAAACATGACTTCAAGATGATCAAAGGCTCACATATACTGAGTGAAGCGCAAGCCGGAGATACACACATATTCAAAAAAGATGCAGTTGTTTATTACGCTTTGACATTTGAAAACAACCAAGTGTATCTTTTTTTTAATGTTAACGCCCACGATTCAGGAATATGAATCGGCCCAATGCTGATCATCTGTGATGTGCTCTTTAGAGTCATATCTAATATCATATAGTGCAGAAGTAGACATTTATTTGCAGAGCAGATGAGAGTCTGCAGCAATATTAAATTCCTTTGCTTAAAATGCACATTGAAATTTATTCAATAGATCCAAAGTTTGTTTTCTCACTATTTCGTATGGACTTTGAATGGGTGCGGCACAGCCTGAGATCTTTCAGTGGGGAAGTTATTAATTTGATCGATATTGATATTGTCCCATTGGTATCACTATTGTTGAGTTAAGTCTGAGGGGAAATCAATCCAAAGGTGCATGCTGATTCTTTTGTTTTGTTCTCTCGAGCCATATTGTTCTGTTGTAGCAAGAACATTATGGATATCAAGGCTTCTTATACTTTTGATAAGACAGATATATATCTACAGTACACGCAGATATATATCTTTGCAACTAAATGTAATAGAGTGCTGACATTTGGCAGCAGTGATTGAAATGAAAAGGTTATCAGTCCATGTGTTTATATTTGCTTATTTTGGTATTTCTGTTTCATTTTTTGGAGCTTTAAGAGAGTGATGAGCAGGCTCATGAGTGCAGAACACCTCAGTGATGACTCCCAACAAGTGTGTTCATGGTTGTTGCAGCATATATGATTTATCAAGGCGTGTCGCTGCATGTTGGGTTTACACATCCAAAGAGATGCTGCAATAATAACTCTCCAGTGTCACAACGGCAGAGCTCTAGTACGTTCATATAGAGTTACACAATTACGTGTATGGATAAATGCAAATATGCGTGATATCGCTCCACAATGCTAAGTTGCATTGAACTGGAGAGAAGCTACGTAAAGCAGATTTGAAATTTAACGTCTTGTTTGGTACCTCAAAAGGCCAGCACACATAATAGTGTCGAAAGTAGAGTAGAGAGAAGCAATGCAGCGTTATATAAAAGCTCTTTTTAAAAGCTTTTTTCTTAAATTTGCTAAATAAAAGATTCTGCGCATATTTGTGATTGAGGGATTGCCTCTACACAGCTCTCAACATGGCGACGGCTGAGCTGCAATGGTGCAAACAACAGGAACAGTTCAGACAGACAGGACCGTGTTGACCTGGGGGTGAACCGGAAGGTGGACGTCATGTTTCCACGTTGACGTTGTCGGTTGGGTTGTCGCCGGCAGCGGTAACCGTCGCATCAGTGCCGTGCAGAGCCGCTGCGGTTAGCTAGCCATGTGAGGCACAAACAGAGACTCACATGTAGAGCCGCTGCGGTTAGCTAGCCATGTGAGGCACAAACAGAGACTCACATGTAGAGCCGCTGCGGTTAGCTAGCCGCGTGAGGCACAGACTCACATGTAGAGCTGCTGAGTTTAGCTAGCCATGTAAGGCACAAACAGAGACTCACATGTAGAGCCGCTGCGGTTAGCTAGCTGTGTGAGGCACAAACAGAGACTCAAATGTAGAGCCGCTGCCGTTAGCTAGCCGTGTGAGGCACAAACAGAGACTCACATGTAGAGCTGCTGCCGTTAGCTAGCCATGTGAGGCACAAACAGAGACTCACATGTAGAGCCGCTGCGGTTAGCTAGCCGCGTGAGGCACAGACTCACATGTAGAGCTGCTGAGTTTAGCTAGCCATGTAAGGCACAAACAGAGACTCACATGTAGAGCCGCTGCTGTTAGCTAGCCGTGTGAGGCACAAACAGAGACTCACATGTAGAGCTGCTGCCGTTAGCTAGCCGTGTGAGGCACAAACAGAGACTCAAATGCAGAGCCGCTGCGGTTAGCTAGCTGTGTGAGGCACAAACAGACTCACATGCAGAGCTGCTGCGGTTAGCTAGCTGTGTGAGGCACAAACAGAGACTCACATGTAGAGCCGCTGCTGTTAGCTAGCCGCGTGAGGCACAGACTCACATGTAGAGCCGCTGCGGTTAGCTAGCCGTGTGAGGCACAAACAGAGACTCACATGTAGAGCTGCTGCCGTTAGCTAGCCGTGTGAGGCACAAACAGAGACTCACAAGCACGCACATCTACATACGGCCGGCCCGGCTATGTAAACAAAGCACAGAGAAGCTCAGATTACAACACACACAGGACAAGAGTCACTCTATTATCTGCTCAGGTATACATTACTCCACTATATCTTTATCAAATAGATGTTTGCTGCTATATCATTGCTCTGATTTGGAATCTAACACATTCAAGTTTTCAGTCTGTTGTTTCTTTGGTGCGCTGATATAAGAAATGCAATGCATATTTCATACACAAAGTGCTATAATAAGGCATGAATATCCGTTTGCTTGGTATGTGCTGTCGTAAGGGTGTGGGACAGAATTAACAACACCACAATGCTTCTGTGCCGCAGACTAGAAGACCAGGTAAATAAGTTTACCATGATTATTGTATGCCTCAATCAGAAAGAGTCCTCTGCACACACACACACCCACACACATACACACACATACTGATACTGCACAAATCAGCTCGCTAAAACACCCTTGTTAACATTTTAAACCTACAGAATCATAAAAGGTGATGCCGGGGAATTTTGGACTTCCATTCCCTTCTAAATCACACACTCTTGATTTGCAATTCCAAATCTAGAACATAAATAGGGCTTCACGGCAACAGCGTGAATCCAACTAAAAAAACCTTGAATAGATTTTGAATTTTAAAAGCGAGATCAAATGAAAATCACACAAAGGCCCCAGCAAGTGGAATTGAAAGTGTGATACAGATGAGGGGGGTGTTGGGGGGGGGGGGGGGGGGGTACGGATGAAAACAGGATTAGACTCCACAGGCCTGGTTCCCACAGATTGCCTGAAATGGGGAACAGATTTAAAGCAGGTACTGTGTGTTGACAGGTTTTTTTTTTTTTGCACAGGCATTTCCCTTTCCTTTTTTTCCAGCATGTCTTACATATTTAACTAGACCCATGTCAAAACCTGTTTACATGTCTTGAAAAGAAGCGGAACATGTTCAAATCGGGTAAGCTATTGAGGAAGAAACTTGGATGATTTGACAGTTTGAGGCTCTTTAATATTACCCACTTTGAGCAGGCTGAAACAAATGATATGCATGTCACCGGCTTCGCTGTTAACCGATGTTGTAATTGACGTTGATTAAAATAATGTTTCTGTGTTGAGGCAAGTGTAAACGCTTTTCTTGTCTACATATGTTACGCACACACAGGCGTGCACAGCAGTTCACAGGCCGTGTTGTTGTACCTTGATTTTCCTCTACAAATCAAATACAGGCTGCACGCTTAAGCGTTTCCTCGTATGTCAGCAAGTTTTAGAGATTAAACTGTTTCATGTTTAATGGGATAAGGAGGAACATGAGCTTCTATCCAATCCTGGCCCAATTGAGTGTTTTTAATGCAATTTGTCAACTCCCTCTGCTAGTGGGATTTGTTCCATACTGTTAGATGTGGAGTCAATTACATAGTATCTCTGAAGAGTATTTTGCTTGAGAGATTGCTCATCTGGCAATATTAAAGCTACTTAGTATATGTTTGGCTGGAGTGAAGGAAATACAGTTAACAGGTTTTTTAAATTCCATATCCGCTTTTTTTTTTTACTCGATTTACTGGGTGCAATTTGGAAATGTTTGATTTAAGTCTCGTATCTGCACACATTAATATAGAAATATATGTGACAGTAATTATATGGATGCTCTTCTCGAAAACAGAGCAAATAAAACATTCACTTAACTACATACGACTCTGAAACGTCCAATATGATTAATCACAGACTCGAAGCATTACAAATGACTCACTGGTTAATGTTAACAAATATTCTCCCTTAAGGGCCTCTATTAATAATTTCATATTCTCTACAAATATTATTCTATCCACCTGCTGTGTGTGATCCTTTTTTCCCCCCTTTTTTTCCCGTTTTGTGATCATACATAATTTAGTCCCTGGCCACATCTAATAAATGATGTTGACATATGCTCTTGCAGAGAGCACTGCCTGGAAGTGTTGGTTGATAAGCTTCTTTGCATTCTCACTGGATCCAATTTTGCCCTATCAGTACATGAGTGTGTGGCTCCTCTCACATGGTCCTCTCGGCCTCGAGGTGTCCCGAGGCTTCCGATTAGTGAAAAACTGTTCAAGGGGGGAAGATTGTGCAAATTTCAACTTTGTCACCAATAGTGTGTGTTTTTTTTTTTTTTTTAAGGGTCCCGTATTGGGATTCTTGCACCTGTATGCGCAAAGGTGCATTTAAAAGGATCATATTCACGTTTGTTGCCATGTTTTACTGACTCCATTGTTCTATTATCGTTTTTAAATTAGATTATAAAGATAGTTTTCATAGCATTTATGCCGTAAAGGTTTGTCATGTGGAATGGAGAATGGCATAAAAACTATGATTTTCTTTGCTGTGTGTGTGTGTGTGTGTCTGTCTGTCTGTGTGTGTGTGTGTGTGTGTGTGTGAGTGGGGGTGGGAGGGGTCAAGAGCCAGACTCACACCCTCAAGACTGTGAGCATGTGGCGTATAAACTGCGCCCACCGAGCCACCAGAATGTGAAGATGGATTAAAAATTGAAATTGCTTTAAGCGCTTATAACCAAATATTTGTCCGTCCTCAGTCTGAAATGAATTCCTACAGTTCCAACTCAGCAGCCTCCCCTCCTCCTCCTCCTCCCCCTCTTCATCTTCCTCTACCCCGAGCATTACGAGAGAGAGAGAATCAATTCGATCAATTCCCCTCCACCAATTGTTTGTTGTGTTTTTTTTTTTTTTTCCTTTCTGCTGACCACACCTCGAGGATTAATATTTGATTAGCCTTGAGGAGAGGTGGAAAGTACTTATTAACCTTATTTGTCAATCTGTCAGTGCCACTGTGCGGATTGTGCCTTGCGGCGGGGAGCGAGGGGGCCGGAGGGGGGGAGGGGATCACTTCAGGGAATATCATGTCTTCCAATGACTGCTCTCCTCTGGATGTTTCATCATAATTATCCATTTTAGGCTGCTGCCACAAGCATGACATTCATTTCTGCATTTTGAATACATTTGTTAATTGATAATAGGATACGTTGTCCTAGAGTAATGTAATGGTATTGATGTTTAGCTGCTGGTTTCCTTCCCCAATCTGGTCAATTATGTGTTACATTTTGTCTCAGAAATGAATAACAAGATGGGTTTGTGGTTACTAATTTTATTCATAATGATTGTTTGTAAACAAAAAATAGAGTGTGTTGCCATTTAGGTCGTTTTCATTACGGTCAATGAAGACAAAGCTTTCACTCATTTTGAAATTGATGGGTAAACTTCCACACTGTACGCAGTCCCTTTTTTCATTAGTAATTTTAATTAAGTCTTCTGCACAACACTGAAATTAACTTTATGTATAATTGTTCATTATACGTCTTGTTTTCTACAACGGGGAAATTAAGGGGCCTCAAATGGATGAATCTGAGACATGATTAGTCTTGTTCATCCCAAATGTGTAATTTTTTTAATGCCTGGCGTGAGCTTTGCTGCAAAGTGAAATTGATACTCTGTATATGAAAACATTTAATGAATTGCCAATTCTGTTGTCAAAATCACGCTAACAGATATTCTTCGGGGAAATTTAAGGGAAGAACGCACATTGGAACATTCGAGCTTTGCAACATTCACATTGAATTCTTTCTTTTTATTTCCATTGACAATAAAACAAAACAATGTTTTTCCAGAATTTAAAAGAATAAAAGCTTGTGTGTGTGCGTCAGCCAAACACACACAGTATTTAATAAGCAGTGGCTTTATCCGCCTCTTGTTTGCAGAGTGCAACTCTTGCATCACAGCCGGCGTATGCAGGTCTGACTGCCTCTGCCGTTGAAGTGTTTGGGTCTGCCTCTGGTTGTGTCTACATGATAACACCTCTCCGTGCTCATTGGAGGCCCCCCAGATCCGTCTCCTGAACCTCGGTGTTATCTGTGATCATACGCCTCCACGCTATCGAGCTCAGTCAAAGACCATCCCATGGTTTGCAGTGTTAATTACAGATCCTTTGATGTGATAGAACACAGCCCTGTAGAGATTGATTACTCTTTGAGCTAAGTTGTCTTCCAATTACTTAGACAATTAGCCAACTAATTAAAATACTTACCCTGTGCATTGAAAGAGGAAGAGGAGTGCCGCTGTGAGGATCTCCCTTGATATATGAGCTGCCAGGGATTCTCAGAGTGTCTCAGCTGACGAGAGGAGGGCCTGGTGTGCAGCTCAGGAATAAAAGGCCCAAAATGAGACACCGCAGCAGACGGTGAAACTAATGTGGATCAAGCATTTGGAGACGTTTATCACTTCCTGTTGATTGAGGATAAGGATGTTGGATCAGGGGACAGATTGATGTTTGACAATACATCATATAAGTTTTCTGCCCGTCTGACAAATACCAACTTGTGAATGATGAGCTGAAATATTCAAAAGTTTTTTTAAATTGATGTTTTCTTTTTGTTGAATTCACTTCTTTTTTTTTTATCTTTGCAGGCTCGCGAAAAGGAAATGTAAAGAAGCAATGGCCAGCCCGGAGTTTTCCACCGACAAATAATTAGACAGTTGACTTGAAGTCGCTGGAGCGTGTCTGAAAAAATCGAAATCATTTGTAGTTAGTCGGGAAAAAAAATTGTCAGTTTGGGACTCTTTCTTTTAAAGGGTCTGGGGAGGAATTTGTTCCACTGATAAAAGAGGAGAAAAATAATTTCTGAGTGTCTCAAGAGGCTTAAAAAATTATTATATTTAATAGCAAACAATTACTGTTCATTCTTCACTGTTATCAAAACATTGAATTTAATTTATTTGCAAGCTGTAGCTGTGCTCGGCATATTTCTGACCGTTTCTTGCAAAATATCCGCAGTGTGTGACTTGAGTCTTGGACACTATAACAAACAGATTTAGGGTTGTTTTACTGACCTGTGGTGTTCCTTATGGCCACAGGGGAGCTGTTCAAACCTCCAGATTAGATAATATTCCTTAAGAATCTACCAACAAACGTCTTTCCAAATAAAAAATGCCATTGTTTGTGATCGCCCCTCTCAAAAAACACATTTTAATCAGACACTAATATATCAGAAAGGACCACAATCTCTAAAATGATGCAACAGCAGCACAGAAACAATGAAGAGTTGATTAGGATCTTTAATCATGTTGGACACTAGTTCACAGGTTCAATGGACATATATATCTTTGGATCAAACTCCACATGTCAGCGCTGAATTATTTAAAATTATCATTTCTTTCCTAAACCCAACTTTAATTTTGTACTTTTGTTGTTTAAACTTCTAAGCTCGTATTTTAGTTGTATTTCCTCAACCTAACGTTAAATTGTTTATGTGGCGGCGGCATGTATTTTTATACATTACAAGCCATCAGCACCTAATGCACTGTTAAAGGTCATTTTAGGTATTTCTGTGACATCACTTTGATTAAAGATCTGTATTCATTGGGCATATACATTTACAAATTGATCAAAGACAAACGCGGGTTAGCCGATGATTGTACTGGTGACCTATTCACATAAACATATTAGCCTACGGGCTCATTACTATGGTTTATTTATTGGCTTTATGCCATTTGGCAGACTCTTTTGTCAAAAGCAGTATAATTACAATAACGAAGATAACTAAGAACAATAGTTTATTTTACTGCTGCCTAAATGTGCAAACCTGTGCATCGAAATGCTGACGTTCTCTTTTACTGGCTACATTCATGTTGGTGTTAAGTTTATGTTTAGCGTGACAGTTCCTCCCTGAGGCCACGGTGTCCGTCATTCATCCGACAGGACACGCCCACATGTGAATGGGATGAAGAGTTGTTGTTGTTTTCGTGGCCGGGCATCTGACTGAGGCCGGTCACACTTATTGTCGTGTCCCTTTAACCCCAGCTGGGCAACTCCATTATTCCCCCTCCATTGTAATGTTAATGCTGTGTTATCTGTGCAAGGGACAAATATGCAAGGGACAATGGGGATGTCGACATGCATTCAATTTATGCATCAATAATTGCTTTTGATGATGTAGATAATTGTGTTGCACTCCGGAGAGTTTTTTGGGCCGCGCAAATTACAGAGAAACCTTAAAACCTTTGTATTTCCTGATCAACTATTCATGTACAAATGGGATTTTACCAATATTCTTTCCTGGAAATGCTATTTCTCTTACATATTGCATGTTCAGGTTTTAAAATCACTTAGTTGCTTCCAAAGTGTTTATTCATCTCAGATTATTATTCAAATTATTTCTCTGACACGGCCGCGGTATGTATTTGATGTTTTTATTATAAAAAATGGGCTATAATTAAAGGTGACTTCACTAAAAGAGTTCATGTTTATGTTCTACTGATGTGTAATTCACGTGTTCTTCACCCACAGTCGTAAAACAAGAGGTTTGAGCCCCATAGCACATGCCTGATGACAATTCTTCCTGAAAAACAGCCCTGAAAACAAGTCATCACACAGTTTTTCCCGAATTTGAATCAATTAGCAATGAAAACAACATAATGCAGATCTCTGAAACACACATCTGTAGATGTATTCCCATGATTATCTGATGTAAAGATGTAAATCTCCCTCCCCCGGTCGTGTTTCTTTTCCCTGCTGCCAGCTTCAAACTCACAAGAGTGTGTCTGATTGAAGTTGTTGGGGCAGGTTGGATCGAAAGACCCGCGTGATTAGAGGGTCAGCAAGTCTGGAAGATCAAAGTCTCCTTCCTTATCCTCCAATCATGGACTATATAAAACAATCTTAGCACCACTTAACCTGCGCGGGGGCCCTGATTTGGCTTGGCATGCTCTGTCTCTATTAATCAATCAGCTTCAGGCCTTCATGAGATGTGGGATGCAAATGTGTGTTATAGCCGGGTCCCATTTCTCAGTGTTTTTCTTCAGCGTCTTAATCATTCAGGCTTCAGTTTGCTGTGAGCTTGCAACAGTCAATCGAAGAGGAAAATCTCTGAAATTAAGAATTCAAATCGCTCCTATCCTACCTGGGAAACACTAAACATGACCAAATATTTAAATGATTCACTGTTTTACAGCTGGCAAGGAATGAGTTGACTAACTGTGTGTTTGAGGATTTATAATCAAATAAGCTTTTTCATTTTTTTCGTTGTTTCGCTGATACCACAATATCTTCTTCCTCTGTCAAATCCGTCCTTTCCCCCTCAGTTTATTGCCACTGAAGAGGTGCAGTATGATGATACTGACAACACGATGGAGGCAGCAGAACAAACTCGGCTCTTTGGTTTTTCCGGTGACAGCTGTGTGCGCTCACCAACACAGACTTAGATGGTGAGGGAAATGATGAATTTGAGAGAAAATATGAGGGAATTCAATATGATTCACCTCTGTTGTCGCATAATCTTTGACAATATGACGTTTCTGGCAAGGTGACGATTAAAAGAAGAAAGATTGAAGTGTCATGCGTCTCGAATAGTGGGTTGTATTTCCCCAAGTGCTGCTTTTAAAGGAATAGTTTGTCATTTTAGGGAAATACGCCTTCTGGCGGAGAGCAACACCACTTTCATATCTGTGCATTTATTGTCAGGCTAGCAGCTAGCAGCTAGTTAGCTTAGCTTAGCACAAAGGGCCTAATAAGTTTGGCTCTGTCCGAGGATTAAACAAATAAAGAAATATCCATTTTCTTTTAAATCTTAGCTCTGTTTTTAATGTTTAGCAATTCATATATGTCACTCATATCACTTTAAATGTCTAGAAAATTGCTTTTTTGACTGTCATTTGATAGATTGTCATAAATTATTGCAGTTTTTACAGGATGGAATTGCTACTTTTACTTTGTAAAGTGTGTTTTTTTGGCAATAAATCAACAGAAAAAACCAACAAGACCTCTATCATGTTTGGAATGAGGAGTGTTGCCTCCTGACTTTAGCTGAAGTTTAATATCTTAAAGCGTTTCGTCCCATTAAACCCAGCAGTTTTTCACATCGCTCGTTTTCCGTTTTTTTTCCCAACCCCAAATGTGCACGTAACGATGCCATCGAGGGTCAGTTTCATTGTGAGAAAACGACTCTCTGCACTCTGCACTTTGAATCTGTCGCCCGCTTCGCCGAGGACGGGCGTAATGTCGCTCCCCGCTGCTGCCTCCAGTCGGGGAGCAACATCGAATGGCCGCTCCATCGTCTGAGGCTGGCTGGTCTGCTTATGAGCGGGGACATAAACTACCACGCAATATCCCATTGTCTCTGGCCACTTAGTTCCTCTCATTGTTAGAGGTTATTTTGCCCTTATGAGGGGCAGAAGGTGTTCAGTGTCGGCGGCGGGGTGATTAATGACTCGCTGTGACTCCCTCCTGCTGAAAAGTGCACACTCAGTCTAGACCAAGATTTCCCCAACCTACCTCCTCCACCAAGGAGACGTCCATGCACCGGCTAAGGAATTTCAAAATCCCGTAGAGACCCGAGTCCGCCTGAACTTATTCAACACATTGTCCCTCTGACAAAAATAAATAAATAATTGATTTTTAAGTGGAAAGTCACATTTACGCCCCTCCGTTCCCTGATGGTTAATCAAGTCTAATTAGCAGGACGAGTGGCGACGTGACGTGTGTGGAATCACAAGGTGGACTGTAAATTGATTTATTTGCACATATCGCATGAAGCCGAGTGACAGTCCATTGCAGTAGCATTGGTTCGGAGCGGTGCTCGATGATAAAAACATACACAAACATTATTTATAGCATGAAAACGAGACGGCCTTGTCACCTGGTTGCTACATCAGACACTCACATCTCTCCGAATGTTGAGCGAAGACCAAAGGAAACACTCCTGAATAATGGAAAAAACAGGAAGACAATAATGAATACATCTGGTGTTTGGGGTGTTTCACAGTGTCTTCCTACTATGGAAACCATGCAGGGAGCCACCTTTGTTTCCCGACCTTTACCATCAAACACTATTCTTGTTTCCAAATCCCTCCGAGTGCAGGAAACAAGCAGACTCTGCTGGGGCCTATAGGACTCAAATTATATCATTTGTCCAATTTGCTATTGTTTCATCCATGTCAGGATAATTTGCTTTGGGTTTCTCTGTAATGTCTTGGGTTTTGTCTGCGCCCCCCTCGAGAGGCCCGCGATGCAGTGTGTGCCCTAGATAGACTGTTTATCAAGTGTTCTGTCAAGTTGACTTTCCAACCATGATGCGCAGATAACGCGCACGGCTTCATTTCACCGGCAATCTCGGGAGGGAAGCGCCCGTGACCGCGGCACGAGCCTGTTTACCTGGGGCATTAATTGGGTCAGAGTTAAAAGCGTGGCGGAGACGGCCTCACCGCGGATGAAGACGAGGCAGTCATCATTACTCAACACCTACTGTATAATGACAGCTTCATCTCTCCCCCAGTAGCCATCCCACTCCTAATTAATCTCATCATCGCTCCTAACAGTCGGCCGGTCGGCGGCTAAACAGATTCCACGTGTGTTATCACCACCGCTACTAGCGCTGACGCCGGTTCTCCTGCAAAGTGAACAGTATATCTGTCATTGTGTTTTCTCAAGGAGCCACAATCAGCCTGTCAGGATCAGAGCTTCATCTTGATCTGTGAAAACCTCTCAATCTATTTGCTTTTGAAGTCCAGGCTGCACTCATCCCCTTTAAAATGTGTGTTCATGACCAGTCTGCGCGAATCATAATTCATTTTCCGCACCAAATTGATTCATCAATAATTAAAAAAAAGAAGAAGAAGAAGTAGCTTGAAGCTCCATAATCAGTGTCAGATTTTGACAACTGGTGGCAGCGTACTCATTAATCAACTGGTGAACTCGGCCCGTTTCGGCCTCCTGGGTTCAGCGGGCGCAGACAGCAGTTACAGACCGCGGCCACCGAAACGCAGTGGACTCCCTGACAGCTCCGTCTGCCGCCTCCGAATCATCCTGGACATCCTGTGATGACTGCGGCCCGTTCACAGGAACGGAGGAATCAGCAGTCATCGAACATTAACGATATTGAAGTGTCGGGAACATCAGCTTCTGCCTCGTCTTTCGCAGCCGGGGTGTCATGCTTGTCGAATTAATTGCTTGCTTGCCAAATGTATCTTTGCCCATTATCTTGTTCTATCTTTTGATTGCATGTGCTTAATCCTTATCATAATTGGAGCTGCACACTGCCACTGGGCCAGTCATGTCTCATACCAAATTAGGCTTAAAATTGTTTACTGAAGTTTGGATGCTGCTCACTTTGGCTGTGAATTTAATATCACAGAAACCAATTATGCAGTTGCATTAAAGATTAAGAATGAGGGGAAAAAAAGAAATCGAGATACAGTGACATACAGTGTGGCAATATTGTTCTTTTTTTATATCCTGACAGGACGTGATGTGTTCAAGTCCACGCAGCTCTTTGTGTGTTTTACACATAAACAATTCCTAAGGCAAACAAGTCAGCGCTCAACCATCAGAGCACCAGCGAAGCTCTCTGTAAGTGTTTGGAGTCTGAGGCAGAGCACAAAGAGTAATAATAATGCCAACCATGAATGGGCTATGGGTAATAGAGCGCCACCTCTGTATCTGCTCGCCACGTGAAGGTGTTGCTTTCACACAAGTCGAGAGATGTTAGCACATTTTAAAGGCAGCGAAAAATCAAGACAGCTCCTGCAGTCATTAGCAAAGCTCAGAGGTGATGCATTAATTTAATCAAACATCCCTGTTCCATACAGTGTGTGTATATATATATGTGAATATATATACATATATGTGTGTGTGTGTGTGTATATATATACGTGAATGTGTCCATTCAATTAGCCAGAGAGTAAGGAAATGTCTATTTAAAAATGTATTCATTATCATCTTTGTTAAAGGCTTAATTCTTATAATTTTTGTTTTACCATATATAGATTTGTGCTAAATTCACATTTATAATTGAAGTTTGTGTTAATCTAGGGTTGGTAATATTCTTTAAAAAATATTTGTTGAAATGCTCATTACATCCTGCCAGCAATCAATAAATCAAATGCTCTGACAAAAGAATTAATCTGTGGCTGTTGCAGCGGTGCAATAAGCTAACTCGTCGCTAATATTAGCTCACTAACAGCTACTCGTCCCATCAAGTCATCGTTTTAGTTATACTGCACCCCTGGAAGACAAAAGCTGTTAAAGCAATCCTTTGACACGGTGAAATCTCACGTTTTTAGCTCCAGGCATTTTGTTAGCATTTGGCTCCTCCTCCAGTGGGCGTGGCTTCAGAGCATGAAGCGTTGCACTCCGTACATACAATGATGTCATCAATGTATTGCTGTGATTGCACTGATTGCACCTTTATGAAAGCAGAAAGAAGTCGGTCCCCTGTCCGTGCTGTATATCGTCGGTCCCCGGCCTGTACTGTATATGTGTATGCATGTTTCAGTTGGCTACTAATGTGAAGTGTGAATGCAGCCATCATTACTATGTGTTTTAAAGCAGGTTTATTTGTATTAAAACAGTACACACTTCCCTCCTCTGAGACTTTTCATTTTTATTTTGGCAAAACAAGAGCAGCAAAGAAGAACAGCGAGGACGTCAAGTGAGCAGTTTTACAAACGAAGACACAAAAAGGCTAAAAAGAGTTTTTAGTATGAGTTTTTACTCTGATGCTGAAGCACAGAACGACACTGTCGGCTCCTCCAAACTCCTCCACGCAGCTTTTATGACCTCCTGATCTTTTGTGCATCAGTGGTTGTATGTATAGCGCACCTTTCTATTGATCTCCATTAATGGTGTTTTAAAGCGGCGAATTAAAAAGCCTCAAAGAGGGTTAGTGCCATGTGTCCAACTGTTGGTCCAGTCTTAAGGCGGTATTGCAGGTTCTGGTGAAAGGTATTTCTTATCCTCTGCGGTCTCCACGGAGGCATATTGGCAGACGCTGTTTGCTCTGTTAATTAAATTTCCTCTTTGCAGCAAATGAGGTTATATTCCACCACTGGTGTAATGTCTCTCTCATGTACAACAAAGGGAATGCAGAGAGCACAGGAATCTTTACTGAAACAATCAACTACATCACTGTTTGTCCGTGGATCTATATTTTTAGAGGAGCATTGCCATGGCAAAATGGGATGCCACTGCTTGTGGTTTTTATTGCTTCAATTTTACAGACAGTTGGGATTAATGTCAGTCTCTATAGCTTCCAGGAGAAGAAAAAAAATGGGCAATAATGTAGGAGAATTGTCCACTATTCTGAGGCTACACGGGATGAAATCATTTGTTCTTAACTCAGCTTGCAATATTGTTAAGATGCCATTTAAAATGCCGTTCATCATGACTCATGTCATATTGACTTACTTAAGGATGATCTCCAGAGTGGCTGTTGGTGCCAGAATAATTCCTCTGAGCCGTAAATAAGAATACGTTTTCTGCCCTTGAACACTTTCTTTTCCAGATAAGTGTGATTCTGAATGACGTATGTGTCTCATAAACCTGGTAAAGTGCGTTCAAAAGCACGTTTGACAGGCACAAGCAGGGTTAACAGAGGACATCGCCGAGTGTTGCGTTTGTTTACCACGCGCCGCCATAACTGACACACAACCGCGGTAAAAGACATGCTTTTGAACCGAGAATAAATGGTTATTTTCTCTAATTGGAAAAGCTCACTTCCAGTGAATGAGTTGGGCTGCAAAGATAAGTTAAAGTAAAAGTGGCCATCCAATTAAACAGCCGGGGCAATTTCCATTTTGATATCCATTGTCTTTCTTTAGCCAAGTCTCTTTTGTTAAGAAACACTCAAGCTGAAATGAAATCAAAGGTTTTATTTACCTGTTCTTAGCCGTCCGGGCCGCTGTATTATTCAGATATGACAATGTAATATTGTTAAAAACCATTCTGTGTGCGTCTGACTGTTTTAATTACTTCAGAATTCAGCATGACCAAAACTATTTGAGAGGGCCTAAAAGCTAAGAGGTGTTGAAACGAAACAATTTACTGCATTTAATATTTCAGCTAATTAGAAAATTCATTTGGGCTTTAACTGGTGTGTCAGATTGTTTCTGGTAAAGTTTCTCAGTCTCCGTCACAAGTGAGCCGGACTGCCATGTGTCTTGGAGCCTTAGCGTCAGTGTTGTGCGCTCTCTTACTTTGTAAAAGGGAAATCTGTCTCCTCGGTTCGTACGTTTTACTCCATCAACCCGGCGGCGTTTAAAGAAAGGGGCCTTGATGAATCTCCCGACACCAGTGGCAGTGCACTGGTTCACAGGGAACTTCATTAATATGCATTTACCTAACAATACTCCCTCTGGGGACTACTGATTCACATGTGCCTGGTGTAGTGGCATTGTGCAGCTGCATTATGAACCAACAAAGGGCCCAACAGGGGCCACGCAAATAATAAAGAGAGGGGCTCGGCAAGACAATGTCTATTTACTGTCTGTGAGCCACAGAATGTGCTTTCACTAAGTAGCAACGCCGTTATCTTCCACTTAAACTCCACAATTAAATGCGTAAATACAGCAATGTTGGAGGACTAATTAATACATTCAATTGGAAAACTAACTGTAAATAAAAAAGGAAGTAAAGTAAAGTAAGTTTACATGTAAACTGAAGTAGAAGCATCTTCTATTGTTTGCCTCAATACTGTCGGAGCCGCGAGGCTTTTTGTCTACGAGGCAAAAAGACGGAAAAGAACGGTTTCTGTAACGGATCTCGTTCACACATTGAAGAGGCTGCAGCCTCTTCACTTCACCTGTACCGATGCAAGCTAACTCTATTACAAATATTTTACCAAGACTGGGTTTTTTTGTGCAAGATATCTAATTGATTAACTCAGATGGCTGAAACATCATAGGTGCATCTCTTACTTTGAAAGGGCTTTAAGAAGACATCTTTTAATGGCCGGCATGAACAGGAGAAATTATTAGAGCATTATCTGTTTGCATAGCAAATAGTTAAGCTACAAGCTGCTTTAGCTACTCGTTTGGATTTGCATGCATGCCAGAAAAGGGGTCTTTTATATTCAAGATTCTCCTCCATATGAAAGTATATTAAAGACTCTGACTGCTGATATAAAGCAATACTAGGATAAAAACTGGTGTTTCCTGGTAACAGTACCATGTGATTACTCAGCCAAGCTTGTGGGAACAGTTACCAGTATAATCGCTTGTTGTTTAGTCAACAATATTTATACAACTTTCATTAGGGTTAAAATGAAAATCTTATCTCAGCATTTCGGACACAACTTGTTGAGAATAACTATAAAGGTTTTATAGAGTAGAAGGCAGAAAACAGCCACCACACCCAAAGAAAAACTAAACAAAACGTGTGTCTGGACTGTGTTTTTATGTTTTTAACACTCCATGCTTAACTAAACTTATACCGCCACCCAGCTTTGAAATGTTCCACTGCTGCAAAACGTCTTAGGACATGCAAAGAAAACACAGATTGCATAATTTCTGCAATAACGTGAAATCAGAGAGGATTCTCCACACCCTGTAATCTGTGATGTCACACCGATGCACTCCTTCATAGAGAGATGAGTGCAAAAATGTGAAAAGGTCACAGAGAGAGCAGCCAGGACGATTTCTGGTGACTACAACAGACTACATATTACAAACAAAAAAAAAGAAAAGAAGAAAAGAAAAACATTACTACAATAAAGCTGTGGCCCATTCATTCAGCCGCCCTCGGGCTGTACGGCTGTTCTTTGTTTTGAGTCCCAAAGACGTTTAGGGTCATGATGCTAGAATCCACTTTCCATGGCTGGTATTGCTTCTTGCATCCAAATGTTACACCGTTCAACATTTCCCAAAATCCGGCACGATTCAATATTTTTCAGTAAAGTGCAAATTGTTCGATGATGTTTTGTTTTATTTTCTGGTGAATGTTATAAAGGACCAGAGGCAGATACTGTTGCCGACTACTTGCCTACCTAAGACAAGCGTGACTTTTTTTTTTTTTTTGCAGGATTAGGTATTATTTGTGACCATTTTTAAGGCATTAGAAGTTCTTGCGTTTCCGTTTAGCCTCGTGTCCAATATGCACACATTCGAAATGCTCAATGTCTCCCTAATTGAAATTAAAGATTGTATCTAGGGCCAATGCAAATATAGTAGGGTGAAAGGTGGGGATAATATTATGGGCCCACAGCTGGAGAGGGACCATACAAATCTTAGCAGGGTGTGTGAATTAATTAAGCAGGGCCCAGAGCAATATCCTTTCAAGTAACCCAGAATCACTAGCAAAGGCCCTGCATGATATATTACACTTTAATGAATAGAGGGAATAGACATATTCCTGTAAACCCATCTAGATGTTACACAGAAGAGCTCCAGAGGAACTCGTGCACTGGGTTTATGATGCAATTATTAAAAACCTATAAAATACAATTTATTAAAAGGCTCATTTGTTTTTAATTGAATGAGACTAGACTGACTTGAGATATAATTGACGTCAGTTGCTCATCAGAGTCGTTGTGTAAAAGAACAATTTTATTTATTTTTGTCGTCAGTTCAGTGAAATTACAACCCAAATTACGCTACAACTAAACTGCACTCTCAATTACGTCTCCAGTAAAAACACAATTTCTCCCACATTACAGTCGCAGTTTAAAACAGTTTGAACTTTGTGGTTAACCTTGTAAACAGAGACACAACAAAACTAAACTACTTGGTTAAAACATGCTTTGGCTTGAAATGACAAAATTGAATCAAGCTTTATGGTTGAATTTCCATCTCTAATGTGTTTTTTCCCTCTAAATATTGTTTACTGTCAACTGTATATATTCATTCATTCATCCATTTATTGCACTCTGTTTACTGTTAAATGTTAATTGTTAAATGTTAAATGTTATGCACTTTCCACCAGGACAAATTCCTTGAATGTGAAAACAATAAATGGTTCTGATTCTGAAAACCGGTATTCCGATCATGGTTGAAAACATGAAAAATAAAATAGGAAACATGGAGCTGCAGCAGCCCTATGTTTTGTCCCGGTGTAGTGCAGGTTCTGGTCTGGCTGACACCGAGAACACATGGAAGATTAAAGTGGCCGATAGGAAGTCTCTATTAAATTTGCATTAACACATTGTGTAAATCTGCTGATGATTGCCTCACAGAGACCCCGCGGTTCGGCGTGCCATCCCCAGCTTCTGTACACTGGCCAGATGGCCACTTCAGAATGAGATTGACACAGTGTTTTAAACTGATTTCATGCTAACTCTCAGGAGAGGTAGACAGACCATCCGCTCTGTTGGGAACCGGGGATTACAAAATAGCCAATTAAAAAGGAAAGTGGTGAAATCTTGGCCTGATAAGGTGGAGATTAAATCGGTTATAGTTTATTAGGCAAAATTACTTATTAGAAACTATTCCTCTCCAAACAGATTTCCATTACCAGCCCAACTCCGTTTTATCTGCACTCCTTTATCTGATGGCTGCACTCCAAATAGCAATTATGACACCAATTGGACAGCATTTCCTCATACATTTCATTTATTCTACATCATGGCTTTGAAACGCCGAACATCTTGGAAATTCTCCTCGGGAAGAGAACAGCCGGGCCTGACCTCACGTCTCCCTTCCAAACATCATTTAAATTACGACAAAAGTAAATGAAAGAAGAGAATCTCACTTAATTTGTTGCCATTGAACCTTAAAAGAAAAGAAAGAAAAAAAAACGTGTCAAGATTCCTGTCCCTGTTTCCCAGCATCCATCACGTGCCCACCCGGTGCCATGTGTAATTACTCCCAGAAAATGGCTGAGCAGATGCGAGGGCTGTGGGTGAGACTGAATGAGGGGACTCCGGCGGGTCCCGGTGTCCCTGGATGACTGGTGCTTGCTCTGCTTTCGGAGGCATCTGTGCAGCACCTGTGGACAGTGCGGCGCCCCACCTGCTACCAAACATCAGCTGTCTGTTTTTTCCCAACCGGAGCCCCGGGCCTCCCCTGCAGCCTCTCCCCCAGGTCAGCCAGGTTCATGAGAAAGCCCCGTCTAAGCTTTTCTCACCTTCCACTAGTTTCCTCAACATTAAAGAGCTCCTCGGCTAGTCTGAGGTTGATCTGCTACCTGGGACATCCTCTGACCCCGGCGCCGCTCGGCCTGCCTCCTTAAACATTGTCAATCTCACACTATACCTGAGAGCTCAGCAGCTACCGGCGTTTTATTATACCTTCCCGTCTTCCTCTAACCAAACACTGAGTTCATATCTGAAGGCTGCCACTGGATCCCTTCATTCTCTTCTAAGGACCCAGAGTAGTCCCCCCGAATCAGATTGATATAGATTGAATCCTTACCCGGGCCTATCGCGAGCAACCATTTGTATTCATGAAATCAAAGTATTTACCTCTGAGATGAGCATCTACTGTGTATCGGTACATATACTGGGAGCTGAAGTGTTGATAACATGAAGCAATAATACCCGATCTCACCTTTCATCTGGGAATCTTAAAGCCCTTTACTTTGTGTGCAGATAACCAATCCTCCGCCAATACAATGCTCGCCGCAGTAATTGCGGCGGGAAGATGAGTATTCATTTAAATTACTGCAATGTGGGCTTGACAGTGAATTTAATACCTGTAAATGCTATATGGCACATATTATACGTGTATCATCTATTCAACATGGCTTGCATTTTAGCTGCATATGATCATTTCCTTCAGGACACTGGGGAGATTTTGTAATTATCGGGAATAAAAACATCTGAATTTCCATTTGCGTTGGTGAAAGACGTTTTTTTTTCTTCTTCTGTTCATTCGCAGTTAAAAGCAGGCGTCCACGTTTTGATCTCGACATTTTACGTGAAAAAAGGTTTAATTCAACAAAGTTGAACGGGTTTTTTAAATGATGGAATTTAAAACCAATTTAAAACCTGCTAATTCTGTGCAAAAACAACTCAGGAGCAATGGCCACTCTGCATTAAATCTTGAAATCCCAATATTGTTTGGCACCAGTCTGTTGGAGCTGTGACCGGTATTTGTTGGAAGGCCTTAAAAGTTACGGCGCCCGCGGTCCATCAGGCCGTCGGCCACAATGTTAAAATCTTTTGTTGCCATATCCAGAAAAAAAAATAAAAAAAGCTTCAGCTGCTCTATCAATTCATCTAAATGGCGTAATGAAAATCTGGCATTGTTTCATTGTGCCATCTATGGCATGATAGCATATGTGATGCTGCTGCCTTTGGTTAATTTTCATATGCATGTTCATATGTTACTCTATACAGAGAAAATATAAAGGGGGGGGGGGGGGGGGAGGCTTCAGCTGTTGGAGGTCTCGGTGCAGATATTGCATGAAGCCTTGTGATAAGGGATACTGGAAAACCCTATTTGATTTCATTAGAAGGAAAAATTAGATGAAAGTCTTGATCTCTGAGGACACTTAGCCGCGCCTCTGGCAAATTGACAGACATAATGCTGTTTGATTTGCAACCAAAACTGAACAGCTGAGGGTTCGGTTAAACAGATGATATTCCATTTATTGATAAAGAAAACAAGAAGCGGAATATCACATGACCAAAAAAGACCGCTAATATTTCACGTGCATCTCATGTGTTATGTTTTCCGTTGTTGTTCCCGGCATTTTAATCATATGACACCATGTTTTTTTACAGCATGTCTAAACCGACGTCATATTCTATCATTAAATATATGCACAGTGTTTATTCTGACAATGTCCACGACTCTGGAACTTTTTAAAACAATTTTTTAATTTCTTCGGCATTGCAAAGCTATCTTTGACCTTCAACAGGATCTAACGGCTAAAGAGAATACTAACCATTTCTGGGTGAATGATACAGATTCAATAAGGATTTGTTTTTGTAGATGCTTCTGCACTGAAACTATTATTCCAGCTTTTCCTGTTCTCGATATCGCTTTGATGTCGTACATTTTTGAACTAATGGCCCGTCCTATGCATAGTGGCCTTTTGATGAAGACAATTGTGGCTTTTTTTTTTGCACAATTACAGCTCACATTCGCCAGCCCCTGCCAGCTCCTGCGCTCAGATTTGTTTTCACATGGTGTTCTGGTCTGAGTGGCTGTCAGGGTCTTCTTTATTCATCCGTGGCTGACAATCATACTTTATTGAGAATGGAAAAGTGACGGCTAATTGATTTTACAGTGATACCGTTGGAGAGGCAATGAATGTGCCATCAATTCAATCCGCTATTTAATGGTTCCAATTTAGTCTGTAAATGCTCACTAAACTAATTTCACTGGGTGCAGCAATCTGAAAAGCTATCATATCTCTAATCTCCTCCTATATATTCATAAGGAAAAGGGAATTTAGTCAATTCCAAGGTGTGGAGATGATCTGTTAGTGCAGTGTAAATGTTTAGAACGCGGCAATTGAGTTCATTTATAAGGATATGAAAAGTTTTATTGGCAGGGTCAGTAGAGTGGAACTGTTGGATAATAGGCAGTTACCGAGAAGTGTTTGAAGGCTATGAAGCATAGAGATGTAGGGAATAAAATGCCGGGACATACCGTAATCGGAAGCTAAACTGAAATTCTGAAACGGCACGGCTGTTAGATTCCCACTGATAAAAGGTTCAGTGGCAGAGGCCATTGCCATTCAACCGTCTATTTATTCTCCTCTGTGCAAGCTCTTCAATTTTGGCCAAAAGTGGGAAGCAGTGAGCCGCATATGCCAATGTGGTGTGAGATGGTGATGTGGAGGCAATGGGCTCTATTTTTCCATCAGAGCGTTCCCCAAACCCAATCATCGTCGGATATGGCTTTGCTTTGCACGGAGAACAGGATGTTAATATGACGATTCTCTCAATAAAGGGGAAATACACAGTAGTCTTTTAAAGATGAGTTCATTCAATTCACAACACTATTCAGTGCCCATCAGTGTGACCCCAATACTTCCTTCCCTTCTTCTGTCATTTCCCTTCTTTTTTAGCCCCATCTCCCCATTTATTTCTCCCTCTTGGCCTCACACAGCCTCCCTCTTCCTCCCCACCAGTTCAACCCTCTTCCTTCTTTTCTCCAAGGTCTTGCATTTGTTACATCCTTTCCAGAATTGCCTTTTTTTTTTTTAGGGTACATGCATTTAAGGTCAACAGCTACAATGTTTAAAAAAAAAAAAAATCAGACTCCTGTAACCTGGATAGATTTCAGCAGGGACGTCTGTGATCACATCTCGTCACCATGGAGAGATCCCATCCGCAACCCCCCAGAGTGGCATGCCCCCCCCCCCCCCCCGCAGGTTGTTTACGAGCTGTCGTTTTAGACATCCATTACGGCTGTTTTAGCCTAAATAGATGGGATCAGGGTCACTGCATTGTTTGTCTATTCCAATCAAGGCCTAAGAGGATATGTTGACTTTGTCAAAACTTGAAATGATGATTTCTTTTTATCAAAAATGTTAATAAAGTGGCGAAGACATGTTGAGTGATGTCTCAGTGGATGTGCACAGCGCGGCTAACGTTGGCAATTAGTCTAGAGAGAGGAGAGTATTCCACTTTGGGATACACCGACGTGAGAGATGCTGGTGTCAGAGCGTCATGATTAGTTTACTGTGATACGGGAGCCCTACATGCATGCACGTTCCCATGAGGAGGAAATGTAAATATATACGAGATATATTGTCAGAGACAATACTTCAGACCACAGCTATCGCGGGCCTCAGCAGCCCCCTTCATGAAATATTGATAAAAGGCATTTTATTTCCACTTCACAATGCATTCATTTCTTGCATAACAGTGACAGCAGACAATGGGTCAACAAACATCCTTTTTTTTTTTTTAAATAGATGCATGAAAAAACAAGGCCAGCCTTTACAAAGTAATTTGAGTTAGTTTAATGTGTAATCCTGCACAATATCTTGCAGCATGCCTTTGGTAATTTCACCGAGGAGCAAAATCATTTCTTTATTCATAAATTAAAATTGGAATTTAATAGGCTCTTCTTTCTTTTTGAGGGACTTGATTAAAATATCCATTATGAGATCAGCTCTTTAGTTTCTGTGTTGTGGATTACTTTTATCTCGGCAGACATAAATTATGGAACTCTGCTCTCTGAGGTAATTGCCTAAAATATATTCATTGTCCTATTCTTTTCCGCTATATCCCTGCAACATTCCTCCCATAGCTGTGATCTCAAACCAGATTTTTTCATTTTCTCATGATTTTTAACACACATCAAGACCGAATATCGACCATTAAACTTTTATTTTTTAATTTCCCGTCGTTTATTTTCCCCGCTGTGGCCGTTGGCTGCCCTGATATTTGTCCAGCATGATTTGCACAGGTTTATGTGAGCCAGTGTGACTTGGAAAATGGCCTACAGTTTGTTGATGAGTGCCATGGCACCGTGACCCGAATTAGAGGGACGCCGTCGCCAAATAAGGATGCTGCGACAGAGGCAGGGAAAATACCTTTAATCCCTAACAAACAAGCATCGTTCGCCGCGAGTGTTTTTTTTCGTGTGTTTGGCGGTGAAGCCGCGTGAGGGCCGGGGTTAAACGGAGGCCTCCGAGTGGCGAGGGGAGCCCAGCTAAACTCAGATAAGGGTGATCATGCTGAAAATGACTCATAGGTAAGACCCCTATCTCTGGATACCCGGCTAGAACAAGCTTTATCAAGCGTCGTTCCCGATCGGGATCTTAAAGACCGAACTGCATGAATTCCCCCAGCAGCGATGGACGCTTTACTGCTTTTGAGACGGAGGGCTTACCTTTAGCCAGATGGACCGCCCGAATCGCCACGAGAGGTCATCTTCAATATACAGATCCAACTCAAACATCTATCTATTTATTTTCCCAACATTCTCCAAGAAGGATTTGGCACTAAAAATCCCTGGTTGGCCAGGATATTTTTTTTTGATTTCCACCAATCTGGCACATATGAAAAGGTTTTTGCAACATGATAATGCCATGTTTGTTTTTGCCAAAAAAAAAAAAAAGCTAATAAATTAAAAAAATAGAAAGCAATGTTATTTTCGAGCCCCTGCACGCTGAGATCTGGTTCTAGCACCTTCTCTTGTAATTTCATTTCAATTAAAAAAAGATGGCAGGAGCTGATTGAAGGCTTTTTGCGATCCATTATATCCTTCTTCTTTACTTGGAACACAGTGCACATAAAAGCATCCGGCTCAGGTCATCCGAGTGTGTGGTGCTCAAGTGCACAAACCTCATTTTCAAATTTATTTCAATAGTAGAGAGGAGATAACTGTGTTTCTGCTTTTCAAGAGTATTCCCTTTCAAATCACATCATCCAAGTCCCAACACACTTGACTCTGGATTAGAGGAACCAGATTAAAAACCTCAATTTAATTAGAGTGAATGGATAGATCTACCACTTGAAAGAGCAATAAGTAAGGTCCCACTTACAGGAAGATATCTGCTGGCCCACTGAGGTCTATACACCCCAGGTAAAATTGAAGATATAATCTTTCCAGTGCAAGAATAAACTCCTCTGGCTGCCAGCCGGGGATACACAGAGCCTCATGATGTGCCCCGCTTTCCAATCACAGGCTGAAGCCTTGTAGCCTTAATGTAGATCAATTATAGGGCAGAGGAGTCACTGTCACATATGATTCACAATATCAATTTCATGCTCTTGGAAACTGTTTGGCAAGTGTTCCCTCTTTTTACATCTGCTAACCAATCGGAAGGCAACATGTCAACGTGAAAGTCAATTTAATGGTGTGACAGTTAACCAGCGAGTGCAATGTAGAGGAGATTTTTCCCAGCAGTCTCTGTCTGTCATGGCCTGATATTTATTTATTTGCGGCATAGCCCCGCACAAATAAAATGTCACATCTCATTTACACATCCCACCTCTTTTGTGATGCAAAGATTCGCTTTAAATGCTAACTGTGGGGACCGCTGGAGCTGATTAAAGAGCCCTTCAAGCGTGCTCAAATAATACACTGGCTGTTTACAGAGGAACGGCAGAGATGTTGCAGCGGTGAACATCCCCAAATCTTCTGTTCTGAATGAATTTCAATAAATAAGTAACCAATCACTCGTGGCTCAGACTGCCTTGATGCTGGTTGACGGATACAAAATGTTATGTTCATCGTTTAAAGGAATAGTCCAACTTTTGAGTAATACGTTTTTTTTTGTTTTCTGGGGGAGAGTAAGATGAGAAGATCGATAACGCCAGTAATTGGTTAGCTTAGCTTAGCATAGCTTAGCTTAGTTTAGCTTAGCATAGCATAGCATAGCATAAGAACTGGAAACAGTGATCCAGGCTCCAAAAGTATCAAAATCACCTGCCAGCACAACTGAACATCAACAACTAACAAATTAAAAGGAAATCTACTAAAGTGTAAAAAAAAAAACTATTTCCCATTATATAGGGTTATTTCTTTGGAGGCAGCAGGTTGCCAGGCAACCAGCGGAGACACCCATGAAGTTACTGCTCCCAGTGAAGAAATATTCCAGCACAAAACCCCCATAAAACACAGAAATGCTGTTTCTTTGATTTTTTTTACAGATTAAACAAACAACACTTTAGTGTGTGTGTCTGTGTGTGTGTGTGTGTTAGGTTCAGAGGTGCCGGTCAGCAGATTTATTTTTACGTTTTGACAGAGTCAGTCAGTATTTATGCTAAGCTAACTAGCTGCTAGCTGTAGCTTCATATTTAACGGAGAACAAAATGGGAGCGTTATCAACCTTCTTATCCAATGCTTCTCAAATTGCTGTTCCCAAAACGACAAGGAATTTCTCGGAAAGATTTGAGCCGGCCCGGTCTGATTCCCAGGCCGTCTGATACAGACACTTTGTCACGCTTACGAGATGCTCAGAGAAAACGCTCAGGGAGTGTGATGAGGTACTATAAACACAGGAAGAGACCTGGCAGGAGGGGAGGGGAGGGGTCAAACAAACAGGACTGTCGATGGGAGACCAGTGTTTGAGACGTGTGTTCATATCCCATTGTATTCAGTATCAGAATCAGAACCAGAACCATTTATTGCCATGTTTGTTTTCACATTCAAGGAATTTGTCCTGGCGGAAGGTGCATGACATTTAACATTTAACAGTAAACAGAGTGCAATAAATGGGAATGAATGAATATTTACATTGTAGAGTTATTTGTAAGTTCCATGTGTTCCGTACTTTTGTTACATTGTTTCTATTTTACTTCAGAACCTCAGAATGTGACGACTCGGGATGAGAATGTTTGAGAGTTCTGAGTTTAAAGAACAAAAAAAGGGGAAAACACAAATCAGGCTAGTTTTACTTTCTGCGTGCTAAATGCTAACACTTAGCCTATCACCCATATCGTGTATTATGTCGGGAGGCCGTCTGAGCAACAAGGGAATGTCACAGTATTCCTCGGCGTTCACTGTCCGCACGGATTCACATAGACAACTGAGGCCGCTGCTCTGTATGCGCTCGTACGAGGCCAAGCGGCGGAGCTCTCAAGAAAAGGGCAAGACGCTGTCCTCATCCTCGGAGGCACAGGTTTTTTGAAAATAAACATGCGGCAGTGCCAAAGCCATTTCACATTCTGAAAAGGCGACAGTCCACAAATCTATGAATAGGGCGCCGAGGAACCCCGGTGACAAATGTTATCTCAGCGTGGCATAGAGGGTTCAAACCCATTCAGCCCCCCGACTCACAGGCCACTGCTGAGATTATGTCACCATAATCCCCAAGCAGGCTTTTTGTTGCCTAGATGGGCAGGTGATTCTATGTGTGAGCGAAACAGCCCTGCAAGGGCAGCAAGGAGAAATTATGATTTATTCTGGGCGTGACAAAAGAGGGTTTGGACAGTCAGAGTGTTGTCATATTGTACGAACACATTTGAGGTTTGGGGAGATGTAATTCAAAAGGTATAAAAATACTGTAGGAGGCGGATTATGTTTTTATATTTTCACCCTTATCGGTTGGGGTGTATCCGGGAAGAGGAAACAAATGTTTTTCGGGAGTCCGTCTCTTCTTTTTTTTTTTCTGCCGGCGAGCAAACACTTGTGTTGTGGCGTGCGGTGCATGATGAAGTTAAACAAGCGAATGGAGTCGCTGGGGAGCGGGAAGAGGTCAGCGTACGCCTTAAGTAGTGCTTTTAATGATCCCAAAGGGAACACAACTTTCCGTGGAATGGTTGTTTTAATTGATTGCTAGAAGTATTGATAAGCTGAAAGCAGATGGGGTTCACAATAGCCTTTCTTCTCACCCTTTGGAGACATACAGTAAAAGGAAATTCCCCAGTTCACTAACACCTATGTGGGATATACCAAACAGGCTTTCAGCTACTGATGATTTCACCAGCCTTATATGATTTAATTGGGGTTTGTATTGCCTTTAATTTAAATGATGGTGCAGCCTCGGATGAGGTCACTGGCGGGGTTGCGATTCAGTGCAAAGTAATTGAAGTTCCCTCATTTGGAGAAGGTTTGGGGAATTAATCGCTGGACGCTCAAGGACACAGAACCAAGATGTCCAGAAATAAGACAGGATTAATTGAAAATCTTAATTACTTTCTAAGGGCATAAACATCTCAATATCAATTAAAATGTGTTTCCACTGCACTTAGAGGATATGAGGTGCAGCAGTTAATTAGATGTGGAGACTGACGGGTGAGCTCACCGGTTTTCAATATAAGCCCTTCAATTGAACTGCTATGATTTAAGGCCATAAATAATGCATGTGAGGCTTTACTTTCAGACTTTTTTTTTTGGAGCATTTTTTTTTTTTACCTGTTATGTGAAAATGTTCAGAGTCACTAATTCAAAGTTGAACAAAGTTGAAGGTTAGATAGATAATATAAAGCACGGACGTATTCGGGTTATAATTCGAGTTTCTTAAATTATAGAGTGCATATTAAGCAGAGTTATATGACTGGGGCCAACAGGGAAATAATATCCTCCAGCCGCTTCGCTAGTGCTGTGCGGTTGACTGAGCAGATAAAAGCTCGGGTAGAAATGGCTATTGGATGAGGAAATGTTTTGGAGGTGTAACAGTGATTGTTATTCAAGGGACACCCTTCTACCACAGCCGGCAGTGTGGCCTTGAGGCCTGTCTGTCATCTCACAGAATTTCACACTTCCCCATTTTTTCCTCGTATTTATTCATTTATCTATCATTCTTCTTAATTCCAGTTTATCTTTTGGGAATTCTTCAAGGCCCTTTGTTTCACTGTATGTTATTCCCCTTCCTCCTCCTCCTCCTCCTCCTCCTCCTCCTCCTCCTCCAGTAGCCACTGCTTTTTCTGCTTCAGCTGGGAAAAGGGACCAGTCATGAGCCATTTAACCATGGGAAAGCAGGAGGGCCCCTCTAAACTGGTATTTCGGAACCAATCTAGGCAGTGTATTCGAATTGCAGAGTAACAAATGGACAGTGGAAGGGGTTTGTAATGGTGATTAGAGTCTGAAATTGGTTCAGATTTACAGTGTCAGTCAGAGATGGAGAGAGAGGAATAAGCAGTCTAAGCGGTCTAATGGATCCATCAGCTTGCTTCGGCTGCTCAGTGGGCCGAGTGGGGTCACCAGCCATCCGCAGGCACCACAAAAGCACTTCAATTTTGTTAGGAAATGTATCAATTTAACTGACTCGAGCGGCACACTGAAAACCTAATGAATCTGGACTCAATTTTCCAGCACACTGCCTCTGTGAACCGGAGGAAACAATGTTGGTGGCGAAGGGGGTGAAGCCAGGCCAATCGGGATTGGCTGGCTCCGACTTCCCAGCCCTCGGCGCGACCAGTCAGGAAAACAGGGGCAGGCCTCCGTTTATCTAGCGATAGCGGCGGCACCGACTGCTGTCACTCATCTAACAATCACGTCATTAAAGGTAAATTGGCTTCTATTTCAGCGGGATGATAATGCTAATTGAGTGGCAAAACATAATACCAGGAACTGTTGTGTGCCGTTAAGGGGAGGAGGGGGACAGATTAAATGGCCATACAATAGTGGGCGTCAGGCATGGCAGATGTTGCTTTGTGCTGAGGACTGCATTGACATATCTCTTGCTTGTCAGGCCGGGGCTTTAGAAGAGACTTACAGGACAGGGGACCAGATGGCCTCATACAGAGGCTGAATGAAGCAGTTAAACAGCGGCACAGTTTAAAGACAACTCAGCTACAAGAAATGGGCTGCTTGGTAAATAATAAAAAAAAGAAGAAAAAAAAAAAGGAGTGGGACTGCTTTATCGATCGAGACCTGACTGCTTGCTAATGAAGGGACTCTGGTCCGTGGTTAAGCGTTTATTTAGCAGCCGGGCCCTGATCACCGCTCGCCCTCCCTTTAGTGGAGCTGCCTGCCAGCTTTTCTCTTTTCTATTGCTCCTATAGCTCATAGCCGAGGTCAAGGAATATCGTCAAATGGCTTGTATTCTCTCCACGGGAGTTTATTCCTCTGATAGATAGAATCTAATGTTGCATAAGTAGATTAACTAATTCAACTGACACCCATTTGGAGGATTACGTTGACACTTTTTTTTTTTTTTTAATGATATGGCGGCACCTTGGCTGTGTGTCAAGTGCATCTGTAGCTTGTAATGTGTAGACCAGCGCACGTCTATGGGCTCTATACTTAATACTTACAGGGCATAATATAATGCTCGCTGTCGGGCTGTTACGGAGTTGAGAGGCTGCCCCTCCACTTGACCTCACCATTATGGTGAGCACTGATCTCATTTGACAAGGCCGGCTGGAGCGGCCCTCAATGTCTGACAAGTCTTTGGAGGAAAATCCTCCTCAATGCAGTGTTAATATTAAATGGAAGGAGAGAGAGGAGGTCCGGTTGTAATCAGTGAGCATCACAGCCACGGTGCAGTGAAGAAAGGGAAGAAAATAAATGTATTAGAGCTTGTTATAATCAACTGAGGTGCTCCAGGGAGGAAGCTGCCTGATTTATACTTACAGCAAACAAGGGCCGGCTAAATATAATACCACCCCGACTATCCTGACGAAGACGTCTGCAGCGAAGAGGAAAGGATCCTCTATAAATTGTGACACATGTAGAAAGCCTCGTGCAAGTCAAGGGGATTCATCGTTGAATCTTCTATGACAGTATATTATTCAGTCAATGTTTCCCTTGATGTATTTGACTATTATTTATAAGACTGTTACCGCCCAAATCAAACTGAGATTGCTTGAAAAAAAAATATATATATATATCATGGTGTCGACTCGGCAATCTGTTTTGATAAGAGGGACAGATAGATTACTCATGATCTTACCAAAGTGCGATATGGGATTTCTGGATATTTCCGCTGTCTTTTCTGTTTTCCCTCAATGAAAGCGGAACCGGAGCTTTGTTTATTTCAGCAGGAACAAACGTAAACAAGCAGATAGATTTGTGTTGAACCCCATGGAAAAGAGGAGTTAGAGATGCTATTTTACAGGTTCGCGCCGACTATTTTATTTCTTCTCTCCTGTCCATCCCCAAGGTGTTTGACTGTGAGACATTTAATCGAGGGACTAGCAGTTTCATATCAGTAACAAAAATCAAATAATGCAGGATGATTTACTCCCCCTAGCAACTAGGGAGCATACTCTTAGCAACCAGCCAAGCCCCGGGCTTCGGTGTAATCAGCTTGAAAATATTTCAATTATTGTGTTGATTTTAGTGGATTTGAGAGGCGGCTGGTGTGCGCCTTAGTACATTCAGCCCATGACCTGCAGAGGAAGGCATTGATTTAAACAGGTGTCAGAAAGGAAATGTAGAGGCAATTTAAATGGGAATAGGATAGCAAAGTCATTGAGCATTGTTCAGTGCATGTGTGACATCCACCCGATGCTGCCAAATCAATGCAGCTCAGCTGAACTAACAAAAAAAATCTACCTGGAGGAATCATCCATCTGCCATGGGCCGCTGGAGCAAAAGGATTGCTTTTCTTTTCCCACGTCTCCTTTATTGTTGGTACAAAATAAAATGAGACCCTTTAGCACAGCGCGCTGATTGGAGACTAATTGATTCGGTCATAGCGGTTCCAAAAGACGCTGTAAAACCTCGTTATCCTCGTTCAGTGCAACGAGCCATCCACATGTCGGTCTACGCAATGTGGAAATAACATTGAACACCAAGTAAGGCATAACTGTTCTAGGCTGCCTTTTACTTGTAATTGAGTATTCTTCTGGACTATTCAGAGTATTTTTCTAGAGTATTCAGAGTATTCTTCTAGAGTATTCAGAGTATTCTTCTGGAGTATTCAGAGTATTCTTCTAGAGTATTCAGAGTATTCTTCTAGAGTATTCAGAGTATTCTTCTGGAGTATTCAGAGTATTCTTCTGGAGAATTCAGAGTATTCTTCTGGAGTATTCAGAGTATTCTTTTGGAGTATTCAGAGTATTCTTCTGGAGTTACTCCTTTTACTTAAAGCATCTGAATACTTCTTCCACCATTGCAGCTGTGTACAAAGTAATATTAATGGTTATAAATACAAAGAATTGAATATGTCAAACATGTAAAAGGCTTAAAGCTGTAACCAAAGCATATCAAGTATTTTACTACCATAGGCTGGATGAAACAAAAGCTAATCATTTATTGCATCAATTCTCATATTGTCAAGTGAAGAGTTAATTGGTCTGTGTTTATTTCAACTATCAAAGTTTAACACTTTAAAGTACTATTATGTCAAGAACATTATTGCTTTTCGCATCCTTGTTTCTCTGGAGCTGCCGTGATATTATCATCTTCCAGCTTATTTAAATAACAAATTGTTCTTGTTTCTCATAGTGACATCGTACCATACAGCAATTAAATGTGTTGCACTTGTTTTGTGCTGCCACTGAAATGTACTGCTTGAATCAATCCTCATGTCGATAACAAAGCACCCACTGTTACAATGTGGGCATAATGTGTAGGTGTTATGTGTTATTTCAGCGTGTGTGTGTGCTCTTGTGTGTTTTTAGTTCTGTTCATTGGGAAGAAAAAATAATTTACTAATGTGGTTTAAAGTTCATAATTTATTGAAAATGCTGATAAAGTTGAAGCACGGCTTTGGATCAATGGTCTTTCAGTCCGTGGCATACAAGCTTATTTTAGCTGCTTTATTGTAGCAACTTCTCGCGACTTCTTTCCTTTTCTTTGTGTATTTGTATTGTTTTATTACACACGATCAATAATTAAAATCCACGATGTCCCCCTGCAGTCATGGCACACAAATATTTCAAAACAAGAAACTAATACTGTAGTCAGATCAAAATCTGTCAGATGAAATATATTAATGTGAGAGTACAAAAGCAGGGGGGAGGGACAGGAAATAGCATTGGTTGGGTTGTTAACATAAACTACACAAGCTAACATGGTTAGCATGCTAACAGCAACGGTCCCCATGCTAACAGCAACAGTCAACCAAAGTTGAAATATTTCAGTCCGTAGCATACAAGCTTATTTTAGCTGCTTTATTGTAGCAACTTCTCACGACTCCTTTCCTCTTTTTTTTAGCAGGAAATAGCATTGGTAGGGTTGTTAACATAAACTACAAGAGCTAACATGGTTAGCATGCTAACATGGTGCATGCTGTTAGCATGCTAACATGGTTAGCAACCATGACCGTTGCTGTTAGCATGCTAACATGGTTAGCAACAATGACCGTTGCTGTTAATGGTTAGCATGCTAATAGCAACGGTCCCCAAAGTTGTAAATAATACAACATCGTACCAAATATTAGCTCGGTCCCTGCCCTTGCATTAACTACAGACCATATTTTCTGTATTAGAGGTCAGTTGACCTCCTTTCTCAAAGCAGTTGGACATTAGAGAAAGCCTCGCAATTCCAAATAAATGTCCACATTGAAATGAATGGGAAGCAAACTTCTGTCTGGAAGAAGCGATTCATTTGTATCGACAAAATGAAATGATAGAATAAGATGGCAAAAGAAGAAAAAAAGGTTGCGGTAAGATGAGAAGCAGATTTTTGTTTTTGCCGTGGAAACAACAGCCTAATGCCAAAAAAGCTATTAAATGATATGCCCTAATGATTTTCAGCTTAGCTGCAACTGGCAGCTGATAATAAAGCTCAGCTGGTCGAGCCAACTGGCATAGTGAAGTAGTGTAGTAATAAGGTTTTGGATTGCTTACACATTAAAATATACATGGACACAACTCCCCTCCATCCCATGATTGAGTGCTCCTTCAGCCTCTCAGTGGGGAGGCGCCGCTCGAGGCGGCTATTCTCACTGGTGTTAAAAGCATCTTAATTTGGGGTGCAGGTAGGGTCTCATGAAAATACACTGAGTATTCTTAAAAGGGCCCCGAGGTGGAGGGTGGACAGAATTAGTAACGCCCCTGCTTGTACAACTCTGCAAGTTTCTTTGCCGTCACTCATTGGAGAAAAGTACATTCATGAAAAGACGACAATAAGGTGCTATATTCGATGGTAACCAGTACAGCTGGCAGACTGGAAAACTTCTGCTCTTGTTATACTGGAATAAATTGTATGTGATTTACTGTTAATCAAATATCAAATGAAGTTGGGTCATTCAATTGGCCATGTAGCCATCGTCTACATAAAAGGTCCTGTCCTGGCAACTTACATCCATCCATCATCTACACCCGTTTATCCTTGAGGGTCCCAAGGGGGCTGAAGCCAATGCCATCGGCCGAGGGGTGGGGTGCACCCTGGATGGGCCACAAGCCAATCAGGGCTGCCACATAAAGACAGACAACCATTTACCGATTCAGGGTTGCCAATTAACCTAAACGGCATGTTTCCGAACTTCGACGTTCTTCAACTCCATGCAAAGATTATGAAATATGCAAAGTTTGAACCCAGACTGTGGATCAGTGGTTAGCAGGTCAGTCTTTCAATCAGAGGATCGGTGGTTCGATCCCCGGCTCCGATGTGTCCTTGAGCAAGACACTTAACCCTAATTGCTCAAGTTGCTGTGTCTACGGTCTACTGTATATCATGTAAGTCGCTTTGGATAAAAGCCTCAGATAAATGAAATGTAATGTAATAATAACCACAGCAACCTCGTAAACTATTTCACACAAAAAAAATACAGTCAGGTGGACACATTAAGTAGATTATGATCTACATAACGTCTCTATGAAGCTCTTCCTCTCCTGATTCCGTACAACGTATTAGTGCCTCGGGAAAAATCAGGAGCTTTCTCATTAAGAGGTTTTTCCATAAGAGCTTTTATTATTTTTTCAAACATTGACTGCAGCGGACGGGCTGCTTCAGCCTGAGAGCTATTGGCTGCCTGCTGAGGGTAATAGATACCACATGGAGACAGAACAGTGCAATGTTGTTGATTTCATTTTTTTCAGCTACGCACTTTTCTATAGACATTCATCTTGAGGTCTTTATCATGACCAGAAAATAAAACCAAAGAAATATCAAGTTAGAAAGGTGCTAATGTGTGTGATCACATTAATCATCTGACAGGATCTCACTTTCAGTGGTTAGTCCATTATGATTCACACTGATGTGAGGTCTAGATGTCAGGTGTCATAATTTAATTGTGTTTTCTATTTCTCAGGGATACTTCAGGGACCAGAAAGAGTAATGTAGCAGAGTCCACCTCTGCTCTCTCTATTTCCCTCTCTCTTTTTTTCTCGCTCGTCTTAATTGGAGACACTGGGGGTTCACATCACTTTTCACTTTAATCTTGACCTTAGAAGATAAACCACTGATAAGGATGAGAATCATTATCTGCCCAGAGAATTCAAAGAATAATTTTCTCATCTCATGTTCTCTTCATTAATGGGAAAGCACTTTTGCGGTGGAGGATATCTTGAATTTGCAGACATGCTGTAAGATCTGTGACAGAACAGTCAATTATTTTTTTGTAAAGGCTACTTTTAATGATTCTTGGAAATGACATTGGCCAAGTGATTCAACTTTTAAACAGTTGTTTAGTAGATACTCAGCAGATATCTCCACTGAGAAAATATTGAGAATAGCTTGAAACACACAAAGAGTCCTTTGAGAACTCATTCTGATGAATATGGACAGTCTTGGGCGGATACCTCATTTAGGATCCTAGTGAATCAAGGGTAGAAGCTCCGCCTCTTAATGGCGGCCAGGTGTTTTGGTGCCTTCTTCCAGACCTCAACAGGGCAGTAACACAGTCATTGTATCTGAACAGGGAGTACAGCAGGGGGCCCAAAACGCAGCCCTGGGGTGCTCTGATGTTAAGGATGAGGTTGGAAGAGGTGTGTCCGCCCATTCTCACCACCTGGGGTCAATCTGTCAAAGTATCTTAGACCTGCACATGCTTCTGGGATTACTCTCATGGAATCGTAGTCCCTTTTGGTTCCCTTATGGTTTAAATAGTAAGCTACTAGCCGGACATGCTAACGTTAGCGGCTAACTTTAAAGCAGACAAACACATTATTCAAACCAGTCATTAGATTTTTTACCTAACTAACTAAACAAACTCTTTAGACTAAAGATATTAACTAAAGCTCTGTGTGCAACTTTGCAACTGAGTAAAAATCCAAAGCTTGACAGACCTGCAGGACCGAGTTACGGTTGCCGAGCAATGATTGGAAAAATAAACACTGTTCGGGGGAGGGGTTACATCAAAGTGTACATCGAAACAGCTGTGATGCTTTTATGAAAAACCACAGAACTAAAAACGTATTACAGAAGTACAAACGTACAAACAAACTGTGAACACGTTCCCGTCGAATTTCAAAGACCATTGAAAGACACAAAAAAAGAAAAACTCTTGCTTGGCATCATAGCCGCCTGTTTGAAGGAAACACTGGTGTTGTGCCGGAGACGGCGCCGCCGCCTCCCATCAAGGACAAAGTCACCTCTCTCCGGAGGAGAAACCGGTCCTCCGAGGCCCACTGAGTCTACTGCTGGAACTAGGTCAGCTCACCTCCATGCTGGAAGTTATACTATTATTTCCTTAATGTCATCGCTCTCCCGGTGTGTGACTTTCCTCGTGATTGACTTGTTTGGTGTATTCTCCAGGCGCTGCTGATGGCAAAACCACTGCCACACATGTGTGACACGGTCAGAGAAGTGATTCAACAGCTGCAGGTGCTGTTGTGAAGGAAACATTTAAGTGTTCATCCATGTTTCACCCTGAAAGGAAGAAACATTGAATAAGATTTAGAATAACATTGGATAATAATTGAGCAAACAAAAAAATGGCCGCTTTTTGGGGGTTTTCTCAATAAAGGGTCAACATTTCACATGCCTGACTGTTAATACAATATTCTCATGCCGATTATTGTTAGTAAAGTAGATGCAATTAAGACCTTTACCCACTTAGTCATCATATCCTTATTACTGATGATTGTTTAACAAAAATCTAATTTGTAAATATTTTTATAAAAGCACCAATGGTCAACTGTACAATATTGTCACAATAGAAATAGAAGTATTTGGTCAAAGATATTGGGATATTTTGCACATCATCTTATATAGTACTAATTTAATATCTTAAATTTCTCTCGGAACCTCCTCAAACCTCTGAATAAATACAAAAAAATGTTTCTTTCTATGTTTAATACCTGTTGTTAAGTGTGTTGATCATGACGTGTACATTTCTCTCATCTGTACAACTTACAGTACTTGAGTTGGCACAAGTCAAGTCAGTTTCATCTATACAGCCCAAAATCACAGATTTGCCTCACACGGCTCAACACTTTGCACAGTGTGACGCCCTCCAGCCTTTGGGTCAACGCCCTCTTAAACAAAGTGAATACATTAATTGGAGTAGATAGAGAAGATCTCAACTTACTGCAGTTATTGCTCCTCCACTGAGGAACGAACGTCTGCCGGCTGTCTTAATAAAGAGTATTTCCCCTTTAATGACAGAATGACAGAGTGTTGAAGAATTACTAATTACTCACACTGTGTTTAAATGCATGCATCTATAAATATATCACCATACAGGTGTCGGACTAACGTTGTTGAAGGACGTTTTATTAGCAGGACTTGTGTATCCCATAAACCGGCCATTTGATTGTCAGAAATGAACAGTAGTTTTGGTTTAAATCCCAAAAATGAAGATCTAATGTTTTCCTGAATCATTAAAATGAGAACCAAAAGTAATGAATGCTTAAAGTGTTGTGCATGAGAAGAGCAGACACTGTATAGTTAATACTGTGTGCCTTTAAAGAAAGGGAGAAGGTGAATGTATGCTCTGAATGTATGCTCTCTAAGCCGCCCATACATCCGGCTTACGACGCTGTGGGTGGTGCTTTAATTATATCGGCCCTGTCTTAATCACTTATTTTGAAAGCCCTGTCTCCTCATCGATAGCAGAGAAATGAATGTTATGTCTTAAAATGTCCTTTCCTCAGGTTCTCCTCAAACTGTCAATATCGCGTTGGGAAGGAGGAATCCTCGGCCATCCTCCACGCTGCTGAGGGATACGCTCACACCTCCGAGAGGTAAACAGCATTGATTCTGTCCCACTATCACCTCTAATTTGCTCCCAGCCTCTGCACAATAAGCTCCTTTATGACTATTCACACCCATTTAAAGGACTGATGGAAGGCTTTTCTTACCTTCAGAAGTGTGCCCGGAGCTCTCAGACACACTGTGTCAGTATTGAAATGTTTCTGGGCTGTCACATCTCGCCACTTCCTCAGCCCTAATGTGATCGATCGGGCCGGCTGCAGAGCCGTAACACGCTCCTCCTCGACAGAGCGCTTTTATAGAAACATTTCAGGCCCAGTTGAACCCTCCTTCCCTCTGGGCCATTAAATGAAAAACCGGACCTCGAGTGGTCTGGTCCATCCCTGAGCTTACAGGCACGTTAATGACAGAAATTGTACATGTCAGTACTACCACAGAGCCCAAGGATTAAATAATGTGCATGTAATAGTGAGATCTGGGGTCTTGGCCTTGATGTGCTAAGAACATTTGCAGTACCACTTTAATGGCGAAGGGAGAGAGCCGGCTCTGAGACTCTCGCCTTGGAGGACATGTCAGGCCTTTCACAGGTTCCTTTTTTAATTGCAACCAAAAATGTCTATTAGGGAAGTCGCCCTTAGGCACATATTGTATCCATTATAGAGGTCATACTCTTAGGTTCAAATACATCATTCGAAAAGATATATATCGAAATGTCATAATTTATTTATTAGCATTGTTGTATTAAGAGTTATATAGTTAATTTCAGCACTTTGAAGTGTAATAATGACAGAAATGTTAACAATGTTGTACGTTGGCAAACACAGTTGTTGATATTTGTATTTATAGCTGCAAATTAAGGATTTTCTTTGTAAATGCCTTAACTACTTAGATGTATTAACAGTGTATTATTGTTTACGCATCATTTAATTATGCTAACAGACACTGTATCTGTTCCTTGTAGTGTTATATGCCTTTCTCTGACAAATAACTGCCATTTAGCTGAAAGATTAATTGTATTATATTATTAATCTTGACCGCAGTCCTCCGTTGTGCTCAAATCCAGAATATAAACGACAGCCGGTGTTGTTGTTTCTTACCTTTGCATGTGAAATATTTCAATATATTTACCATTATAAACATTAAAGAGTAAAACAAATGTCAGTAAATTCCATGCATTCAATTTAAATTATGACTTGGACCATGTTATTATTCGCATTTATGTGGACCGACTGGAACACACAAGATGGCATTAGTCTCAAAAGTGGTAGCAGATGGCCTGTGGGGCATGTTAGCCAGATTTAAGCTTCATAAAGAACTGACACACACAAATAAATTTGGACAGTGTCGCCTTAACATCTGAGAACACTATTTAACTCATCCCATCTCAGGAAGTTTCCACACTTCACACTTCATTAACCTTCCAGGGCACAGATTCCCTGGGAAGTCATGGAAGGAAAACGCTTGTCTTTTTCATACAAATCACCGCCAAGCGGTAAGCCCCCAGTGACAGCATTTACATGCACACAGTATTCCAGATAATAGCTGATATTCCAGTTAAGGTGTGATTCCCTAAGTGCTGTTTATGTGCACCTTCACGTCTCGATTCCCAAATATCCACGGACACGTGCATTACCGGAGTATTCCAAACGCTATTGTGAAAAGCACACTGGCAATAATCGCAAAAAGAAACAACAATAATTGGATGAAGTCTGCTTGTTTCAGTATCCCATATTAAATTGACATATGCCAACTACAAAAGCAAGTGTTTACATACACGGAGCCGTCTGACACTTGCATGAAATATGTATTTTCATTCGTGCCTGTGTATATAAAGAATTTGGTCATTTTCCAAACCGTGAACACAGTATTTGAGTATTCCAATTAATGCCACGAATCCTTGTCTCAAAGCACATACTTTGTTATTCTAAAACACATTAAATGTATTGTATGTTTTTATATATGTACAAATATTTTTAGAAGATTGATATCACACCTTTACTGATGAGATATGATGTGATATTATACATGCTTTAGAGTTTCCCTGGCACAGTGAAACATAATGTTTAATTACCTTTTTTTGAGGTGACAATTAAAAGGCTTGATCATGGATCCAGCCGGGAAAGGTTAAAATATTTAATGAAGACAAATAACCAAAGGATGTGGTGTTAATTAGGATTTTTGTCAAAAATGAAATGCTTAAAAATAACCACATTTTAATTGAATTGCGCAAACAAAATTCCGGAGCACAATATTAATAAAAGTATATTATGATTATATGCTAATCAGTGTGGTGCAATGAACTGTGTTCCACTGTTGTACTTTCCATCTCTGAGTCTGTAAAATAAAAACTACTTTTTACAGATTTCTATAGGAAACATTATTGACAGGAAGCCTTCAAAGGCAAACGTCACACAATATAATAATTTCTGTATGTATCATATATCAAAATATTACTCAGCCCTAGTATACAGTACCTATACCAGATGGGATAAAGGTGGATATAAAGTGAAAACAGCTACCCAGCACTTCTTGGACGTTGGACATTTGTGACAAAAGCTAAAGAATTTAGCAAATTAACTTTTAAGAGTTTGCTGCAACCCACAGTCTGTTCACTGGACGTGCATCACGATGCATCCACTATAACGTATTTCTTTGGGTTAGTGGGCTATTCCCATCTCTGCTTGTGAGGGCGTTTAATTTGCAGTTGGACTAAACTCTCTGTCGATAGCGCCCTAGAAGTGTGCAAATGTGCAAACAAAACCAGCATGGATAAGACCAAGACTTCAGACAAAACCATGAATATCGTTCCGTATCTGCTGCAGTTGCTGGTGACCACAGTCGACTGCGGTCTAGTCCAGTTTCGAGGTTATATGGCTGTGCATGTACACACAAAAGTTGATTTGCAAAAACCACAATGGCATTGTCAACTCTGATAGCGGGGGCTGAGCCTGAGAGCTTTTTCAAATGAGACGGTGTTAGATGTCTCACACACACACACACACACACACACACACACACACACACACACACACACACACACACACAAGGCAAACAAATCCCTTTCAAACTGAATGCACCTTTCTGGGTAACAACTTGTTAAACTTTGACCGACTGTGTAGATACTTCAAACTGCACCTTTTCTAAACTTTTCCACCCAACTGTTAGTCAATACGTTGGTCTCTGAGAATCTGTGCATCCCCCCTAATTCAACCATCTTGTGCTGTTCTGGGAGGTCCACGTGGGACTTTGTCCTCTTCTTCCTTGGATCACAGCAATGTCTTGCCCTGGAGGCCTCTGGGACGCGGTTATTGAACGAAATATAGTTTCGCTCTCCCAAAGATTTCAGGCAACAGCTGAGGATGTTCTCCGGGGTTCATGTTCTGAGCCACGGTACATACACCCTGCTGGTGATTCACACTGATCCAAGCAAGGAAGACTCAAAGAAATTATAGGCTTATTGAACGATGAAATCCTATACTGGGACCTCAAGCACTGAGGTTACCTGGCTGCACTAATTTGCCCACTGCTACGAGCAGCAGCTAGTTCCTGCTTGGACAGATGAATGGTGCAAGCTGAAAAGCCCTTCTCTCTTCTTGCTTGTGCATGGTAGATTTACACAAGTTACATAAGAAAACATGATTAGTCAGAGTATCCTTTGTGGATACTTTAAGTACCTAAAGCAGATCTACTCTTCTTGGCTGTGCCCCAACAATCTCTGCAAGGCTGGAGCATCAATCTGTACGTGCAGTTGAAGGAATCTGGAATTAGAAACAAATTTTGCCAGGAAACAAATGCTTATTTGTCACGACTCATCGTGGCCTGTTGAACACGAAGGCTTTGCTTTACCTTCTTGCACACGTCTTATCAGCTAGGCGATCACCGTCTCAACTCCTCTTCCTGAAGAAACTCCTCGAGAAGACTTTCAGCAATACAGAAAATGCTTGTTTCCTCATGCAACAGATCCTCGGGATCAGAAAGAAGGGCGGGCTCTTGTCTATCTGCATTATGTGTTATCGAGGTGACTTCTAACCAGAGTTTTTGGTCTGTACTCAAGTGGCTCCTTCATGAGCCCAGTGCTCTGCAACCCACTTCCTGGTCCTCTCTCTATACCTCTTAGGATCGGCTGTGCTCGAAATGTTGGAAAGGTTCCTTTTTTATCATGAAATAAAGACCATAATGTTCCCTTCACGCAGTCTTCTGCCTCCTTGAACTGCTGTTTCAAGGGCCTGAGCTCCATCAGGCTGATCAGAGCCTCTGGTCCTCATGTACCAAACCAAACCTTTTAGAAGCAACGATTCCGGTTATTGCCTTCGAGTTTTTCCGTCAGTGTCACTCTTCCCTCAAGGATTGCCTTCACATTATCCTTAAACTAAAGCCTCTCCCAATGGACAGCCTCCTGCGTCTTGTACTCCAATACGTGGAGGATCTGTTGCTGACCATGAGTTGATCCTGTGTGATTCATCCTCTTCATGCATTTCATGTGGCAGCTTAGTCATGTGGGTAGTTTTCTATAAATACGCAGTCCTGTCTCTTAGAAAATTTGTCCGCAATTGAGTCCCATCGCAGCATTCAACCACGACAACATCGGACTTAGCCATACCTTAATCATGCTTTAGAAGCAATGAGTGAATTTTCGTTAATTTTGAATGGAAGCTATTTGTTAGTTTGGATGTTCATTCTTTTTTTTCAATATGAACAATTTTTCTAACATGTTGATTTAAAGAAGTATTTTAAATCTAAAAGCCAATTTCAGCAATGCAGAATTGATGCATTTGAACATTCAGAGAACGTTGACTCTTTTATCAATACCTCTTATTCTTTGTACCTTTGACTATTGTGCTGCTTTTTTTGACAAACTAATGTAAAATAAATGACTGTGGTGTGCATTATATGTTCAAATGTAACCAACAAGATTGAAAAGTCTCTAAATACTTGATCTGTCATGGGTAATGGTCTGCCAATCAGCCTACACATGTGTGGGATTGGAGCCAAACGGAGACCAAGGTTTTATTGTAAATTGTTAAAACCATGTTTGTTTTTTTCAGAAATAGAATCACCATAGAAGGTCATAATTGGTGTGTGTGTGTATATATATATATACACACACACACACATATATATATATATATATATATATATATATATATATAGCCATATTGACTGTTTGGAACAGTATCAACATGCTTATACGTAAATACAAAACATTACTCACATAACTGTTAACAGCATCATGAAGTGATGTTTACTGGAAGCTAATTATACGCTAATGCATATTCAGCTCTATGTCTGTTTGACAAAAAGTATACTGTACTTATTTATTGAGAGTATAGTGGCTTACATATGTGTTACCTTGGTCCGTTCGCTCCTTCGTCGTAGTGCGTCGGTTGTCTGGAAGAGCTTTGACTTGCAGGACTTGTTGCCTCATCGAATATCATGCAGCCATACCACTTCATGTAAAAATAAAACCTCTGCAGCCTATACAGACCGACTGCACATACAGAAAGCACCAAGGCTAACATGAGCATGTAGCTCAACACAGAGAAATACATGTCACACTGGTTTATTTGTCTATTTATCATGTATCGAGATGTGGACTGATGACAAACTCTCCTCGTGGCACCTGTGGTATCAAAGTATTCTTCAGAATTACACATTACCGAAGTACTTTTATGTGGTCTCCCAAGGATTTACAGTTATTTTGGATCGTCAGAGTAGGAGCTGTCAAACATTTTGATACGTGGCTTTTTGAAAAGGAGGAAGCTGTCAGGTTTAAAGACAATCAGCGGTTCGAAGCTGTAGTTCATTTGCTCTGACATGCATGAACAAGCATGTCGGCCAGTAGTCACAAGAAGACCCTCTTACCCTTAAACCACCGGGACTCTTTGAACACGTTGTCTGCTTTTTATAATATCCCTTTTTGTCTCATGAATTGTAAGAAGCTCACTATATGGCACTTTAGATAATGAGGTCAGACAGACAGTAACAGGTGTGGCGTTCTGAAAAAGACTACAGCCACCTCTCACATCATCATTGAAAAATGCAAGTGCTCTTATTGTGAAGAGGAGCCGAATATTTAATCCTCCCCTACAGCCATTTCAAAACAATATGGAGCCGGCATAATGCAGATATATGCAATATTTAATGAGAAATACTTCCTTTTTTTTTTTTTTAAGAGGGAATGGTTGTGTTATTGCACTTCAGAAAACTGACTGCACCTTCTCAGTCTTCTGCATTGTGGAGCTTCAAAGTAAAACGAAGATTAGAACTGTTTGATTGGTCACTGAGGGACGTATTCATTTCTATTATATAATGTGTTGTTGTCAAACTTTTATATTAAGTTTGCGGTCTGGGAAAAATATATATTTTTAAGAAGATGAATAGTTTCCACTAATGATGGGTGTCTGACTCAAGCGAGTGGAAAAGATAAACGTTTGCCCTTTTGCAAATATTTATCTTTATAACTTCACAGAGTCTGTTCCCAGCGTGAGCTCTCCAGCTGTTTGCTCATATTAGATTTTCCATTTTGTCTTATAGGTCACATTTCTCACACCACAAGTAACATGTGAATGTGATGTTCTATGGTTGAACATTGGAGCCTTCATGTTGTGAAAACACACTTGTTTGCTCTACAAAGTCATATGTGTTTAATTTATAATACTTTTTGGAGGAAGATAATATGGGATGCTGATATTTATTTTGTCATTAAAAAAATTGTCATGTCACTAACACTTGCATCCTTACTCTGAGCTCAATACTGCTGATATTGGGAAATTTACTTTTTATTTATTCCATGTTCATTGTTTTTTTTTCAAGGATATGCTTTCTGAATTGTTTTCAGAAATCTTAGAGCACAAAGATCATGAAAACCGCTTCATAAGGGAAAATAAAACCAGGAGTTATGTTTTGCCATGACAGCAGCATTTCACTTTCAAAATTGTGATATTTTGTATACAATTTTTATCCTCCTTTTTGAGTAACCTGTCCAGAGTGGATGATACCTTAAAAGTAAATTAAAGTAAAATATAACTTTAATACTTTGGGAGTTTAGCTTTTGTGTGGAAATCATCAACTTAAAAAAAAAAAATTCTGACTAAATCAAATGCAGATGGTATCATGGACAATTATTCTTATTTAACAAAGACTGTTTACATATTTTACATTTCTTTAAATTCACTTAAACTTGAGTTTTTTTTCCCTCGTTACCAGCTCACAGAAACCTGCCAGTGTTCAAGTGGTATTAACTCAATTTTGATTAGAGGGATTTTTCGCAAAGATAATTCAAATTATTTTAAGGATCGTCCAGAAATCAATGCAGATGGTAATGTCAGGCTTATCCCAGGTATGCATGGGAAAGATAAGAGTGATTAAATCCCCCGGCGCATTAATGAGTATGTATATGTAAAATAATCCTAAAAGGCATGGCAGGGTTGCTGCAGGAGAAGCCAAATGTCAAGTGGCATTTTATTTCATGGAGGAGCCTTTTTGAAGGGGGGACAAGGTTCTTTCTTATCCACACTGAGCCCTCATAGCCTCTAAGATCTCACACAGCAACACAAAGCGCACGAGAGCTGCACAGAGAGGCGGGATTTAAGGCGAGAACACAAGTTGTCCATTTGAGTTGATTTGAACATGACACTTGTGAAAAAAAAATATAAATAAAAAGACTTCCTGTCACAGTTATTTGAAAATTAATTAATTAGTTTGAACTGAAAAATATACTCAACAGGATATTCAAAAAGAAAACATTATTGTCTGTGTTGTGTAAGGCGTTACATTAAGTTAGGGCTATATATATATTATTTTTTTTATAAAAAGAAAATTTAGAATTCAAAACGCTAAATTACAATAACAGATTCACTCTGAATTCAGTCATCCCGTGCAAAGCAGATCTATTTACGTCGTGCTTTACACGGATATAATATGGGACATACACCGGTAGTCTGTGGTGGAAGCCTTCGGTTAGTCATTTGTCTTGAAAATGAGAGGCTTATTTCTGAAGATGGTGATTTAGGCGGAAGCTCGAATGCTGCAAATGAGACCCTTAATAGCATGGCCATAATTAATTGCGCAAATTTGTTTCTATTAAATAAAACTAACACATACTGAGAAAACTCTATTAGCCTTAATTAAGCTTGATATCCTAATTTAGGGAATGTGTGGTTGAAAACAAGCCGTTTTGGTAGATTTTTTCTCTCTGTCTTTCCCCGATAGTGGAAAGCCTACCAGCTCTCTGCCTTTGGGCTGCTTTTCCTCCTTTGAGAGTTGGAAATGAGAAATGGAAATGGAAATACCAGGAGGTGCTAAATTAGCTGCCTGATCTGCACTTATTGCCGCATACAGGCCCCTATTACTTTGCCAATCTGTGCCTCTCTTTTAGCATTCCGGGCATGGAGGAGCTCCGAGATAGCAGATTTATCAAATGGGAAAATGAATGCATGATGATCAGTTAAATTGAAAATCAGCGTCTGCATGACAGCCCGACCTGACACCTCCGTAATTAGAAAGAAAAATGATGGCGTCCGATGCATAATAGAGCAAAAACAATTTACACTCTCCCATAATGATCCGGCGTTCAAATTGAAAATTTCTCCGGGTATAAATTGAATTCATAAAGTATGATTCATGGACGACACATCTCCTGGAGGCTGCCTGGGCATATCGATTGATAGTTTGTCTTGAACCATGCAGCGTGCAGCTCTCAGGCAAGAAAAGCTTAACTACTTAAGCAAATCGCTAATTTCACCTTAAGGCCACCAATGTGCAGCCAGCGATACTCCTATTCAGTGGGCTAATGAATTATGGATGAACTGGGCATACGTCCCAAATAGCCTAAGAGTAGCATGGAAAAATACACACCGAATAAATCTCAGGGGTTATTTCAAATTGGCCCCGGTTATCCCGCAATTTAGTCCGTAAACCTTGTATTTCTATGTTTTGGAGGAATTGTCAGCCTATGGATTTACCCTCCTCGGATAGGGCCAGAATATTCCCACTTTAATGGTGGAAACATCTAGGATAGTGTAGCCCTTATAATACAAATGTGTGAGAACATTAGAAAAATTGCAAATCCCTCCAGAAACTTCATAATTTAACAAATAAATAAATAAAAAAAGATGGCTGTAAACTCACTGGTGGCTTTGAATAGTATCGAAAATCAGAGGGATGCCATAAAAGATAAAATATAATAAAATAAATGAATGAACACAACTCTTAAGACCAATAAGGTCTGCATGCAGACACAGAGGACCCGGCGCCCCATGCAGGCCTTAATCTCCTGCCTGCTCCCTGCGCGTGCCATGTTGGCTGTGTCCCCTGCCCCCCGTCCACCTAATAAGACATTGCTTCCTAGAGCAAACAGCTGCATGGGTGGAAATTTATGTAAATATTTTGAAAGGGACACTGGCTCAGAAATTCATTTGCGCCGGCTCAGACGTAAAGCTCACCCCTCTGATTATTTTCAATTTATTTGCAAATCAAGACCCAACGAGAACACTAAAGGGCTCTGGGGGTGCGCGTGCCAGAGCCGGACTGGAAGCTTTTTTTGTTGTTGTTTTGTTTTAAGATTATTATTATTATTTGTTTTATGTTATTACACTGCACACAAGAGCCTCGATATCTCTTCCTTTGGGTCGACGTGATATTGTGGTCAACACTGCTAATATTGCAAAAGGGAGCAGATGTCCCAGATCCCGCGTGGCCTCCCCGGGGACCAGCAGCCCTATTAGAACAAATGTGTTCTGCTATTGTAAATAGGCACGTTTGCCTCAGCCCGTCCTATTACAGCCGACGCATGATCAATAGGCTGATAACACAGAAACATCAATGTAAAGCGACAGAACAATGAGGGATATCATCGAACATCTATCTTAATATAGCCCTGCTACAAGGGGCCCTGACAAAGTGGAGAGAGAGGGGGAAGAAGAAGGAGAAGAAGGGGGTGGGGGGGAAAGCTCATGAAAATGCCTCCCCACGAATCCCCATCTCCTATCCAATATGCACAAACACACACACTCCCAGCTGCCGGGGCTATTATTTTCCTATTTCAATTTGACACCCAGGCCTTTTCATGCTAATTCTATTATTCTTGGAAGTTTATGTGATTTCATATCACTAGAAATCGGTAATGTATTATAACCCCCTTTGAGCTAAAATAAACTGAATCCCCCTGCAGTAGCCACCGGGAAAATAATTACTTTCATATCAAAACTCTGCAGGAGTCGAGCGGGTCCTTTTCGCCTCAGGCTCGTAACCTCATTTCAGTGGGGGCTTATAGATGAATAAATTTGTTAAGGCAATATACAAAGTACAACATGAGATTTCTTAAGAAAGCCCTTCCTACTGTAGGCTACTGTAGTCCTGCACTGTGTGTGCTGCTATTTAAGGTCTCACACGGTTTGAGGTGCTTGTATACAATAGATTTATTTAAGAAAAAACGTACATATATAAATAGTATAATACCTTTTTACAGCTCTTGAGGATTTCTGTTGGTCTCGTGGTCTTGTGTTTGTTTTTGTTTTTCTCGACAAGTTATCACACATTAAAGGATATCTGGAGATCCCTCACTCTCACACACACACACACACACACACACGCACACACACACACGCACACGCGCAGAGAGAGAGAGAGAGTGTGTGAGTGTGAGAGAGAGAGTGAGACAACATCGTCAAATTAACAGCAAAGTGGGGGGAACCTAGATTAGATGCAACGATGTGGTTTCTGGAGAAGCTTTGGCCCGATGGAGGATGTCGTTCAGAGGCTACATCAGTGTGATTCTGCTCGTTTTACCCCAAATGATTTATTCCATGTCGACATCTTCTTTAGGGTCTGTCTTTGTTTCCGCTGGACTGTCACTGAGGACGCACTCGGGGTCGTCAGGGTGGTCCTTGATCTCTAAATGCTCCTTCCTGTCCGCGTCGACAGGCTTAACGAGCTGCGGACTGTGTTCGCTGCAAATCACAGAGGTCTGAGTGGAAAAGGCGGCCCGGAGCGGGCTGCTGTGCGGTGAACGGGTCTTGTCCTCGGATCCCTTCCGGGAGGCGTCTGCAGAGCCCGGCGAGCTGCTCCTACATCCCGCAGGGCCGCGGCTGGAGCAGCGGACACTGGTCTGGTTTCTCTCCGCTGGGGGGTCAGGGTCCGCGAGGGCCGCTGCTGCGGCTGCTGCCGCCGCCGTCTTCAGGGCAGTCTGAGGAACAATGAATCCAATAGGCTGGGTGATGGGGTAGAGCAGGAAGTGGCCTTTCCCTATCAAAGGCCGGGAGGAGGGTAAGGCCGCGGGGTTGCGTCTCGGTCTGGAGTCCGAAAGGAGGCTCTCGACGCTGAAAGGGTTGAGCTTCTGCACGCTGGAGGCGCTGTTGCCGGAGCACAGGCTGGACCGGTGCACGGCGTCGGGCGAGTCCAGCTCGGATCCGCCAGCATCCCGGTCCAAGTGTCTTTGGTTGTGGTTCTGGGTCTGGAGAGGGTGGGGTGTTTGGTCGCAGCTCGATTGCGTGTGGTTCCCCCCCACAGAGTCAAAAGGCGGGCCCGTGTGGTCACTGTCGGTCACGTGCGACACCCCGCTGTCGCTGTCCGATCCCGGGGTGTGAAATAAATCCCCAGCAGCGAGCCTGTTCTGGGACTTGAGCAGCCGGCGCTCCTGCTTGCGCTTCTTCTTGTCCATCCGGTCCAGCTCTCTCCGGGCGATCTCGTCCGGGTCCATGGGCTCCCCGCTGCAGGTGGTGGGGTGCGCGTTGTGAGCGGGTCGACCCGGACCTTTCTTTGTGTTCTCCTTTTTCCTCCACTTGGCTCTGCGGTTCTGAAACCAGACCTGCAGAGAGGGACAGGAAAAGGTGGAAAAGTGTGTAATGTTCTGTCACTGCAAAATTAATTAGGGCAAAAAAAAAAAAAAAAACATTACGGTAATTAAGCAAATAGTGAGGTGGCACCTTGCTCTTGCTGTTTTCCATGCAGGCCTTTAATTAGGCCTTTGATTAAAAATATGCGCACACGAGCGACAATAAATTAGGCTGAAGCTTAACAAAAGAAGCTTTACATTTAGTTAAAGTATCGGTCAAAAATGATTTATTTTATTTTATTTCAAACCCAATTAAGAAATTAAACTTTAAAATATTTATCAACAATAATATTATTCTATAAAATAAGGTAGATCGGGAAGCTCATAATTGAGGATACACTGCATTTACATTTGATATTTTTGGTTATTTTGATTTCAGATTGTTAATATATTGTGGAGGAAATTATGTCGTTAAAGAAATTCAAAATGAAGGTGTAATTAAATTTGATTTATTGGACCAACATAACCTATGAAAGGTCAAACAACACACATCCATCTAGCGGGTCCTTTTGTTTAGTATTTATTTATGATTACAAGAGGTCTGAACCAAAATTAATACCTGGAGGTTTCTGCTATTTCTTATATGACCAACACATTGAAACGAGCCTTTGTCATGACATAATAATAAACAAAGGAATGCAGAAACACACACAAACAACGCTTATGAAATGAAAAGAGGGAACATGAATATGAATATTTACCTGAACCCTTGATTCTATCAGGTCCAGCCGCAGAGCCAGCGCCTCCCTCATGAACACGTCCGGGTAGTGGCTCTCATTAAACGCCTTTTCTAATTCCTCCAGCTGCCAACCGGTGAAATTTGTGCGCGTTCTCCGTCTCTTGCAACCAGGACTATCTTTGTCTGGGTCCCCCGAGTCTGACAGCGGAATGAGGAAAACAATGTCAACAAAACACAGCCTGCAATATTGTTATACATTTTTTTTTATTTCTTTTTTGTAAATTACCACATTTCAACACAATACTAACTGGACTGGTTTCATGCATATGCGGATAATTCTGCAAACTTTACAGCGGAAGAAGGGGATCGCATTTGGGACGTTGCAGTCTGTATACACACACACACATAAACACACGCGCGCGCGCGCGCGCGCGCACGCAGCCTGCAGCTTCTATAACAAATCTGTCGCCTTTTCCTGAAACCTTCAGATGTTAACACAGGCTTTCCCTCGCGCTACTATTTCCGGACCTGACGGGAACATTGTTTTTTTTTCGCGGTGCACATCTCCAGCTTTCGGAGGCGGAGGGATGCTCCTCCGGCTGCGGATGCTCGGTGCCCTTTAAACAGCGCAGCGCCGAGCGGAGAACTTGTATCGCAATATCCTGTCTTTGTGTCTTTGTGTCTTTGTGTCTTTCTGCCTCTGTCTCCCTGCAAACAGCCGGCGCGGAGGTGTTATTGTGCGGCGTGTGTACAAACACAATGTGGCTTACCTGTCAGCTTGTACTGATGATTATCTCCATTCATGCCGCAGCCCGAAGACAAGAGGGGGTTGGAATTACCCACCGAAGCCGTGCAGGAACCATTAAGTAATCCGTCTATTGAGAAGGGGACCACGGACGCGGACTGAAGTTGATGCCCGGCTAATTCGTAAACGTGATGGTGGCTCAGATGGTACGGGAAGCCCACCATCCCGCCGAGTGAGCCCCCGAACTGGGCGTGAGGTGGATCCAGTATCCTGCTGTCCATCATCCCGCAGGCAAAAGGAAACGACGTCTGGAGGCCGGTGATGGGAATTTAAAAAGCATGCAGTGAGTGTGGCCAACGAGTAGGGGACATGATGTGAAGGGAGGGATGAGCTGTACTTTATCCACATGAACCTCCCAATAATTAGCCCAGGCTCTGGGAATATGAGACCCAATGAGAAGCGGTAATGGACGCTGACGTCAGAGACGCGCTCTGCAAACGCTCCCCGTATCGATTGCTAATTAAAGCTGACATCCACCTCAATAAACAATATCAGAGCTGTCACAACAAGACAGGAGGGCTTTGATAAGAACTACATCGCAACTACACGGGGGACCCACCGGGAGGAAGGGCTCACTGAACCCGGGAAGGGAAGGCTACAGGCGGATCGGTGAGGCCAGGGGCTTCCGGACGTTTTGTTCAGTGGCGGAGCTGCAAATATATGAATATTAGACCAGATGTTTAGCACGAAATATCACACTATATACAAGTTAAAGCCATAGCTGCTTATGCTTATTATTAATGTTATAGAATATAGTGGTTTATTTGCATTTTATTTGTATTGGCACACGGAAAAAAAGTGAAAACTTATTATTTATTTTATTTTGTGTAAAGGGGAAAACTACAATATTAACTGATAATGATATAATGCTTTTTTAAATATTCCTTCCTCCAGGGACACGGACAGCCTTCTTTGCACTGCAGGTGCCTGATCCACACTCTGGGAGCCACCGAGTTAAGATAAACCCCACGTCACATATGGATCATCATTTAAATGCATTAAACCTTTACAATCAGACAGGTGCACGTGCGCCGCGTAAAACAAACACAGCGGCTGCTGAAATACGGCTGTGTTTAAAAGGGGGAGCTGAGATATGGCTAAAAGGCACAAAGCGAGAGGGAAACTGTAATATTTTACTGTTACAAGGCTCCAGTTACGACCAACGCCGTGTCGTCAACTAAATATACGAGTCAAATAAAGGAACTACTAAAAGGACAATATAGCCCAATGACAAAATAGCAACTAAAACATGCATTACAGGCGTCCACAGCGTTTCCTGTCAGGGAACTCAATTGGAAAGCTCCTCCACTTGTGCAACCCCCCTGCACTCAATATGTGACTAGCCTAAATCCTATCTGCTCATTAGGTTTTCAAATAATTAATTCGACTTTATTTATCCCAAGTCTGGCGCTGTCATAATGTTAATCAGAGTTGAAATTTCGCACCCCACTCATTCCCTGACCCTTGGCACCCGGATTGGCATGTTGTAATAACCTGAATCTCTCAACAGAAGCTGAGATAATTGTTACCCTATTAGCATGCAAATTGTTTAATTAATATTATTATGAGGAAGTATATAATCCGCTCGTCACTTGACCCCCAAGCCCAAATAACAAGCCTCTGTATTTCAGCGTGTAGCCTTACATGTTAATGAACTCCTCAGAAATGATCTCGCCCATTTATCCATCTTCCTCTCCAGCAGTGGGCTCGTCTTTGAAGCGTTTCCCTCTTTGTATTTTAACACGCGGACAAGATCTTATGAATAATTCCTCCCCACTCATTTCTTTCCTCTTTTTTTTTTTTGAACATCTAAAATTCAATAATTGCTTTTCGTTCATTTCCAAGCATATATAGGCTGTCCCCCCAACTCGGGCGCACACAGGAGCTCCATGAAAGGCAGCCCCTTGACACAGTCTCCAGAGACGTTGCATTTAAATCCGTTTTTCTACCACCGGGTGACATTGTCAGATTCTAGCTTTAATTAACCCGATAATAAGGCGAACAAGGCCGGCGCTCCGTCGCGCTGTTGCCGTGCCTTGTTACCTTTTTATAACTGGCCCTTTTGGCAGCTCTTCACAAGGAAAATAATAATAAAAAATGTCTTTATTTTTTGATTATGGAGAGTTGAGAGTCGTCTGTTGCAGCTGGACACGTCGTCTTTATTGCGTTTATGTATTGTTGATCTGAATCAATACGAGCACAGGG